>CM035433.1:43511377-44151377 GCA_020310875.1 Ceratopteris richardii | reverse complement strand
AATAAATATTTTAATTTTTCGGCCATCAATTGGAAGATGCAAATCTTCCCGACATCCACCGCCACCAAACCTGCACATCATCCCGATGGGCCAACTTGCAGATTAAGGGAAGCAGCATTTTCAATGATTATCCTGAAATTAAATCATAGAACAGCATCAATTCTTTTTTAAATATATTTAATCTTATCAAATTTTAAATCTTTTCAACATGCACATGAAGTTTATTTCAATTACATCTGGCAATGAAAACATATTAAAGTATAAAGGTAAACTATTAACCTTTTCAGTCAACAAACATTAGTTTACATTTTATCCATTTATAAACTATGTAAAGATTAGTATAAAACAGAATTCATTTTCATTCATTCAAATGCAGGTTTCGTCATATATATGCATTCACATATGAACAATCAAGCATGCCAAAGAAAACTACTAAATCTACTTGGACAGACAGCCGCCTTGTATGCCCAATTTTAATCACTAAATGTGTTTTTCACAACTAGTTTCTTCATATAAATATGATGTAAACTTCATATCGATAATAAATGTAAATACCTTTTTGGGGTGGAAGAAGGTATAACTTCCATGTCAATATTCTTTTTTTTTTTCGCTACTTTTTTGTTTTAAAGGGGAAAGGCTTAACCCCTTAATCCGAGCTAAGGATCTAGCTGCATGGACAAGAAAGATCTAGGTTTTCCCAGACATGTATCATGCAACAATATGCTCCTACATATATACAACTACTTTCGTTATCTAAATGAACATACAAATCCTTCTATTTTTTAACAATCTCACTTAATCTATAAATGTAAAATATAAATTGTGTCTATTTTCCTAATATGGTTAAATAGAGTCCTTTATAAAATAATATTTTTCATTCCAGACTTTATAAATTACTTTTATATGAATGCAAATAAAATACATAAATCAAAATTGTAAGACAAAGAAAAATACGACCTATTTTATCTTCAATCTGCTTCATCTTCAATCTGCTCTCTTTAAATTTATCAGAACTTTTGGCATAACATCTTCAATTGCTTTGATCAATGCATCTTCAGAACCTGTAATCACTTATAAAATAGAAGCTACAAAACAAGTAATCTTCATTATCATTTATCTTGCAAATATAAATTCATATATTCTATCAGATTCATCTTCATCATGTCACAAATTTCATCATAAGAAATTCATAGTGGTTATAATTATCATAAATAATGCATTCTTAATTTTTTTAAATAGATTTTTCAACCTATGAAACAAAGTTCATAAAATTTAGGAAAAATCAAAATGTTCAAAGTTTTAAACTTGTATCTTTATAAATGAGCATCATTTTTTTTATATCAATGAAAAATTCATATCTGGATTATAAAAGTTCCTCTTACTCATCATATGGTATATCAATAAAATCATCCTCATATTGTAACATTTTTTTCATGTTCTTCATATTTATCATGATCATATTTATATCATATATATTTCTTTCTTTTAAAAGTATATCATCATAATTGTTGTAAACAAAGATCATTTTGTGCAAAATATTCATCATAATAATATTCTTCATAATTGTTCTTCATAATAGATTTCTTCTTATTTGTGAAAGAAAAAAAATCATAAATTTATCATAAGTTTAGGAAATGACAAGCATATTGATCAAAATCATTTGCAAGCATAATTACAAACATGTTTTTGTTTAATTTGAAACAAACTTTGTGTTTTCATATTTTAGAATTCTTTTGATTAAACAAATCGTAATGTAAACTTAATCATAAGTTTGTAATTAGCTTTTCAAACATTAAAACTAAACAATTTAGGTATATGTTTCTCAATTTTTAGGAAAACAGCATATATGCAGCAAGCAAAATTCAAAATTTGAAATGTTTTATCTTCAATAAATAATTCCATCACAATAAAACTATTCACTTAAATTCTTCTCCTTTTTCTTACCTTTAAATGAGTTTTTGATATTATTTTCAATCTTCCATATGGCTTCTTGTACCCATTTTCCCATATTCTTGTCATGTTCTGTTTGAAGTTGAAGATTTTCGTCTTCAGATGTTTGTACTATTCTTTCATCATTTTTATTTTGATCACATTTATTGTCAATTTCTATGACTTTAGGTTCTGTTTTAACCGCCTGTATATCTATATTTCCATCAATTGATTGTTCATTTTCATCATCTTTTATCTTTACATCTTCTTCTTTCTTAAACTTTTTCAATGTATCTTGATCCTTAGATTTAATTTGAAGATCAATGTTATTCATAGATTTAGGTTTAATAAGGTTTTGATCATTGTCCAAACATTCACATTTAGGCACAATCTTGGTGTTCATAGAATGTAATTGACATACATTGCTTTTCTCCTTATGACTCTTAGGTTTCCATTGTTTTTGAAGTTTGGTTTTAGGACTAAATTTTTCTTGGTCAAAATAGTCTATCATTCCTCCTCTACCTAAGTTTAATCTCAATGGTAGATGCGTTTGATAATCACATATTTTCTGTTCACTTTCTAATACCAATTGTTGGCTACATGCTTTCTCATAGGCCATACAATTCCCATAAGTATGACCTAGTTGGTCACACCAGAAGCATCTTACAGTTCTCTTCGGTCTTTGATATAAAGCCTTAGGATCAACTTTTCTATGATCGGGTAAAGGATTTTGGTCAATAGAATACATATATCTACTTTGAACTCGTACTTGATATCTATCTTTGCATTCACATGTAGCACTTTCGTGTATTTGATTGTTTAACCTTTCAATGTTCTCCTTTAAACTTGCAATTTCATGACCAATTGTTTTGAATGATGAAATTTCTTTTACATGATTTGCTATTGTTTCCATATTTTCATTCAAATTTGAGAGTTCATAATGAAGTATTCCTTCTAAATTCCTAAACTCGTGATCAAATTGAGTATCTATTGACTTAAGATTTGCATTAAAATCAGATACTACTGTAGTTAAGATTGAAAGAAACGAGTTTAAGGACTCAAACTTGGAATTAAGCTTTAAATCTATAGATGAAATTAATCGTGCTTCCATATCATGCAGAAGATTCTCTACATTAGATGTCATTTTCATTTAATTATGTGCAAGCAAAAAGAATCCAAATATAAATACCTGGAATCTGAATCGAAGAAGAGGCTTAAAGAGTGACTTGTATATAAGTTTATACAATTTTTAATAAAATCAAAATCTAATACATCAGTTGCTAATGGATGATTGTGCAAACGTTCTTATCGATGAAAAGGGGTGGCGAGATGAGGATAGCTACTTGCCACTCTTCGTGGAGGCGCTCAGTTCCCTAGGGAACAGCCCTCAACACCTAGAAGAGTGCAAGGAGTCAAAGACAAAGCCACTGCTCCCACGGATGAAGAAGCTTCTGCAATCCAACCTGTCGATATCATGTATGCACATGCACGAAAAATTTAAATTTTATACCTGAGCTGCAAGGCCGTTTGTTCACGTCGGGTTCACCAAATGTCGGAGCGTGAGAGATGCTCGGATGGTGGATCAAGTCATCCGCCTAAACCGTTCGGCACACGCAGGGTGTCTGTAGCGGACTCAGGCTTAAGGAAATAAGGGTTCTAATGACAAAACAATATAAATTACCTAATTCTATGACTGAAACTAAAGTTTTCTTACCAAAAGTAAATAGTTTTAACTAGCTATGGACCATAAGGACGGGCAGCCTCGTACATAGCAACAGCTTCCTGATATGAGATTGAAACCTCCATAATGGGTTCTTCTACTAAACTTTCAGGTAAGCTAGAGGGTTCTGGTCTGTCTAGAGTTGGCGGAACATTTCCAATATTTTCAATATTTTCAATAGTACTGTGCTCAGACTCATGAACTAACTTAGAAGACATCAAGGAAAGTAATGGAAAAACTAATGAAACAATATGATGCTAAACTGTTTGAATGAATTAATTGATATGCTAATGGTTCGAATCAATAAATCTAATACAACTGGAAGGCCTAAACAATTGGATAAATGTCTAGTCAATTGGATAGTTGACTAAATGAGAAATAAGATTTAAATGGATCTTTAGGCTACCGCTTCACTTCAATTGTCTTCACTTCACTTTAATTGATTGTAATCTTCAATGTTTCTGCAAAAGACATTAGGTTCACTGCACTTCATTTGCTCTTCAATTGCTCATTAATCTTCAATGCTTCTCAACACTGCAAAAAACATTAGGAATATTAGTAATCTAACAAGAAATTAATGAGAAACATAAAAGACATTCTTCTCATACATTTTTCATACACATGCATATGTTCATGCATACATTAAAGTATTCACATACACTCTAATGCATACATTCCTCATGCATACTAATGTACTTTACATGCATGCTTTCAAATGCTAATATCTGCTAATGCACATGTTAACACATAATCTTATACATACTAATATACTTTCATAAATATGGTAACACACATTTATACATGCATGCTAACACATTAATCATTCAAACACATGCATTCATACACATGCTTATGCATACTAACATACATGCATGCTTATGCATATTAATCATGCATACACATACATATTCATGCTAATGCATATAACACTTAGTAACTCATATGCTAAAAAACTCTAATTAAACTTTTGGAAGTAAGTATTTAGAATACCAATTTCTTAAATATCTTAATAAAAGTACTTATATTTAATTGAAATAATGTAGTAATATAACTAAATAGATATAATTAATTAAATAATGTAATATTAACTAATTAATTAATATAATTATATTTAATTTAGATCAATGTTAATATAAATCGTTTTCTCTCTCCTAACTCTTTCTTTCTCTCTCTCTCTCTCTCTCTCTCTCTCTCTTTCTCTTTCTGCGCCTCTCTCACATCACACATCACACATACACATCACATACACACACATATACACACACTTCACACATCACACATAACACATACACACATAACACACACACGTCACATACACACACATACATCACATACACACACTTCAGACACACATACATCACACATACATACATCACACATACACACATACACACATCACACATACACGCACATACACATAACACATACACACATAACACATACACGCACATACACACACACTACTGCAGGGACTCAAACCAAGCCACGGAATAGGCATGGTCATGCTTTCGGCCGGACAATCATTCATGCAGCAGCATGGGGCATATCAAGATCATCGTACACAGCAGGACATGACGGCTCAATATCCCGAGCACGAGGAGGGTCTAATGAGAAAGAAGGAAAAACAGAAGAAAGTAAAGAGCAGGAGACAGTACCTGCAAAAAACATTAGGAGAAACTTGAGCTCAACACACATTTAAATACATACACAAGTCCTTCCTAATCCACTCTTTTGGTTTTAACTTTTAATCTACAACCACACTTTAATCTCCTTACTTTCACCACACTTTAAATTGACTTTATTTACACAACTCACTTACTCCATTCTTTTAACCTTTTTCATATACACCATTCATTTAAAGTTTCTCTTTAACTTCCTTTAATTGCATCATTTATTCCAACCACTCTTTCAATCACTTTAGTTACACATCTTCTATAAACCATTCTTTTTCCTAGTACTCATATAGACCACTAGTTATTTATCCATTTAATTTACCATTTTTAATTTAATTAGCCTATATTTCTTATTTTAAATAAATCATTTAATTCAATCTTAGTTTAAGGGTTTAATTAATTAGAACCTTAGTATTTAAAAGTATACACACTATTAAATTAACAAATTAAACCATAAATTAAATTTGTAGGTTAACCAATGTTAAATTATAGATTAATTTCATTAATTTCAAACTAAGGCTAATCTTCATTCTTGCACACTAAACCCCTTAAAACCCTTTTGGAATCCTACCATTAGCTCATTAACATTTAAATTAACCCTATCATTAACCCTTTGGAACATAAATAAAGTCTAACATGGACCTATTAGAACCTTTTGAGACCCTTCAAATGAACCCTATTGTCATAAATCATATGAACTAGAGTTATATACCCATGTTTCTGGCATGTATAAATATAAATACTCATTAATTAAGTACTTAGGGTAAACCCTAATATGAACATATGTCCTGCTTCATCCTTCATACCTGATAACATTTTCAAAATAGTTAATCCAATTAGCACAACTGATCAACAGTGATATAAAAGAGGTTTAGAATTCACCAATAAATATTTTAATTTTTCGGCCATCAATTGGAAGATGCAAATCTTCCCGACAGCGTTTGAGCCACACACACTCAATAGTCATTGTGAAAGCTGCCCTATACTCAGCCTCACAACTGGAAGTGGCCACAGTAGGCTGCTTCTTGCTTAACCAAGATATACATGAGCTACCAAGCATGAAGCAAAAACCACTGGTGGACACACGAGTGTCATAGCAACCAGCCCAATCTGAGTCAGAAAAAGCATGCAAATCTAGCGGTAGTGATCCCCCCTTGGGATAAAACAACCCAAGTAGCCGAGTACTACTCAAGTAGCGAAAGATGCGCTTAACCGCTTTCCAATGCGTGACTCCTGGGCAATGCATAAACCTGCTCATCTGTGAGACAACAAACTGAATATCTCGCCGAGTAATGCATAAGTAAATCAAGCATCCAACAGCCTGCTGATAGAGAACAGCATCAAATGCATCTCCAGCATCATGAAGACTCAATCGTAAACCTGTCTCCATAGGAGTGGCAATAGGCTTACAGTCTTCAAGGCCAAAACGCTGCAATAATGTGTCAATATATTTCGTTTGACACAAAGCCATTCCACCATCAACATGCATAAACTGAATGCCCAAATAGTGATGCAAATGCCCCAAATCAGACATCTCAAATGAGGCATGCAAATCAGCCTTAAAATCAGCAATATGTGTCTCAATAGGACCAGTGAGCAGCATGTCATCAACATAGACAACAATGATCAGAAGCACATCATTAGCACGCTTAACATATAAGGTGCTTTCAGTTGGACTATTCTCAAAACCATGTGGAATCAGATAGGCATGTATCTTCTCATACCAAGCATGTGGTGCTTGCTTTAAACCATATAATGCCTTCTTTAACCTGCAAACCTGGTTTTCATGCCCTTTCTGCACAAAGCCACAGGGCTGAAAAACATATACTTCTTCATGCAAGTCACCATTCAGAAATGTTGTTTTAATGTCCAACTGATGTACATTCCAACCATGATGGGCTGCAAGTGCACAAATGTTGCGAGCAGTAGTCATACGGCATGTAGGTGCAAAGGTCTCATCAAAATCAATGCCTCTTTCCTGTGCATAACCCTTTGCAACAAGCCTAGCCTTATACCTGTCAACTGTACCATCAGGTTTACGCTTCAGCTTGTATACCCACTTAGTGCCAATGGCCTTCTTGCCAGGAGGCAAGTCACATAAAGACCATGTACCATTCCTCATTATAGCATCATATTCAGATTGCATAGCAGCCATCCAATTTTCTGAATTTTGTGCTTCATCAAAAGAAATAGGCTCATTCTCATCACAGAGACTAGATGCAGCCATAGCATAGCAATCTGATGCAAAGGAGGCACTATGAGAGCCTGAACGAGTACGATATGACAAAGGTGCATCTAATTTGCTGTCACGCAAAGTCTGCACCAGCCATTTTGGCATAATTTTTGCCTGCTCAATATCAGCTCTCTCATCAACAAGTGCATCATGTAAATCTGCATCAAAAATGGAATGATCTGCATCATCATATGAAACCTGCAAGGGTTGAGAAGTTGCCTCATTAGGACGAGCACTAGCCTGTCCACCTGTAAAAAGAGGCATCAAAGTATCATACATGTCTTTGGAGCTAACAGATGTCTCCTTAGTACATGAAAGCAATGGCTGAATAGCATCTTCCACAAAGACAACATCACGGCTAACCAGAATGCGTTTAGTCTGTGGATGATACAGACGATAGCCTTTACTTTCAAAACTGTACCCAACAAAAATACATTTTACTGCCTTATCATCCAATTTTTTGCGATGTTGTTCAGGCACTAATGCATATGCCAAACAACCAAAAACACGCAGATGAGCAACAGATGGCTTGCGGTCATGCCAAGCCTCATATGGAGTGATAGACTGCAACGCTTTAGTGGGACACCTGTTCAGTACATATGCTGCACACATGACAGCCTCAAGCCAGAAACTATGTGGTAAAGCCTGACTTTTGACCATGCACCTCGCCATCTCCATGAGTGACTTGTTCTTTCGTTCAGCAACTCCATTCTGTTGAGGTGTATACGGCATTGTACACTGGTGTTTTATCCCACGTTCAGCCAAAAATGCATTAAAATCTGAAGACATATATTCCCCCCCTCGATCAGAACGGAGGGTGCCCATTTTACATGCTGACAGATTTTCAGCCAAAACCAAAAACTGTTTGAAGCACATGAACACTTCGGACTTAGCTTTGAGTGGATATACCCATGCATGCCTGGAAAAATCATCAATGAAAGTCACGAAGTAAAGGTAATTTCCAAAAGAGGGTGTCTGCATAGGACCACAGACATCACTATGTACAAGCTGCAATTTCTGCGTAGCCTGAACTGAACCATCTTTTGGAAAGGAAGAACGCTGCATTTTGCCCAAAATACAGCCTTCACAAACATGTTTTCCAGGTGCCTCAAGTTTGGGCAAAGAGGACACCATTTCAGATTTCTGCAGGCGTAACAAACTAGCAAAATTTAGATGACCAAATCGTGCATGCCAAAGCTTTGCATCTGACATAGCCTGAGAATCATGAACTGCACATGCCGAATCATTCACAGATCTTTCATAGTCTATGAGCTTATACAGCCCACGACATAAAATGCCAGAAGCAATAATCACATCGCCATTTGAGAGATCATGGACTGTACACCTGTCATCAACGAATTTCACAACCAAGCCAATCTTGGCTAATGCAGAAACTGATAACAGGTTCTTTTTTATCCCTGGCACAAATAAAGCATCTGACAAAGTGAAAGAACTACCATCAGCAGTAGTCAGAATGATCTTACCAACTCCCATAACAGGATAAGAGGAGTTATTGGCGCATGTGACAGTATTCCCTGTAGGGGCAGGCTGGAGTGAAGAGAAGAAACTGCGCTGCGAGGTAATATGTTTGGTCGCCCCACTGTCAAAGTACCAAACATCTGAGTCTACTGCAGACATGCACTGATCATGAGAAGATGGGTCAAACCTGCAGACAGTAGTAAACGCCCATTCTTCTTCCTACATAAGATTTGCAGACTCTGTTTTTGGTGTAGAGGCCTCTGCAACAACCATTCCAGCCTCTTTCTTCTTTGCCTCTTTAGCAGCCAGTTTTGGACAGTTCTTTATAATATGATCATTTCCTTTACAATACTTGCAGAACAATTTCTGCTTTTCTGATTTCTTTTCATCTTTATCCTGGTTCTTCGATTGTGCAGCATTTGCAGATTTCTGCTTACTAGTAGAAGAGCTCCATTTTCCTTTGCCCTTCTGACTAGCTAGGAAATCTTGATCTGCAACACGCATAATGGACCTGTTCTGCCTGGACTGATCTTCCTGCAACAGAACAGAGACTAATTCCTCAAATGACAAGGCATTCGGATTGCCTTTCATCATCAACCGAAGAGTAGAGGCAAAACTCTGATATGAATCCGGAAGACCATTCAGAACAGTCTGCACAAGTGAGCTATCTGGTATAACCTCATCAGCAGAAATCAATTGTTCCTTCAGGTCTTTGATCTTTGTAAGAAAACTGTCCATAGAATCACCTTCATTCATGTGCTCACTCTCCAACTGTTTTCGGAGGTAAGCAACACGAGCCTCATTCCTAGCCTGGTACAAAGTGGTAAGTGTATCCCAAGCATCATTTGCTGTTCTGCAAGAGCGAATGTGAGGAATAATGGCACGTTTGACAGACAAGGCTATCAATGCATGTGCCTGGGCATCTCTGCCATCCCAACGAATCTGCTCTGCAGTAGGTGCAACAGAAACAGCAGCACGAACAGGAATCTACGGAATATCATCTTCGACACCATCCTCATCAGCTCCAACACCTGTATTTGCAGTACCTGTCGTTACAGGTGTAACAAGACGTCTTTCAACACCCTGCACAATGTTCCACAATCCTTTTGCAACCAGTACATGTCGCATCATATAAGCCCATAATGGGTAGTTGGTACCATCCAACTTATCCTCAACAGCCAACATACGAAATACATCACTGCTTTCAGCCATGGCCGGTGACTAAAATACCTTGATGCAGAAAATTGACTGTATCTCAAAAAGTTGAACAGGACTGCCCAGATGAGTTCTGCTAGACCTGTAGCAGACTTCGAGACGCTTAAACTAGCGAACAGAAACTGGTATATACCTTTGGCACAAAAGGACAAAATAGCCTGCACTAGCGCTGCGATAGTGCGTTCGGAGGCCGAAACGAGCTCAGATCGCGATTTCGGCACCACACAGTGAAGCTGTTTTGATCTTGGAAACACCCTGAGTATGCTCACCAAATTTCGTGCGAATCTGAGACTGCAAACGGAGGAGTGTCGACGGCACCCTAGAAGAAGCGACAACCTGCTTTGATACCAATTGTTGGAGATAGACGTCTGCGGAAGCACGCGAATAGCACAAGGAAGAAGAAGAAGCTTGGAGCACAACACACAAGACTGAATGTATTACTAGAGAATGTACAAAAGAATAGTAGCCCATTAGGGCAATAGGCGTATATACAAGCCGGGGGAAAAAAACCTCCTAAAGAGGGAAAAAAGTGCCCCGGCGGTCCTAGAGTGTTCACACACATCACTACCTAAATATATCAACACAAAGACCGACCATCACTCTCACTGCACAAGTGAAGATGTCTTTCTCATAATTGAACACAAGGCATACTTGTCGCATCCACTCCCAAGAAAGAATGGATTTTTGATAGTGGTGCTTCATCACATATGTGCAATGACAAAGATGATTTTCATGAGTTTGAAGAGTATAAAGGTCAAGTGTATCTTGGAGACAAAAAGTGCATTGAAATCCAAGGAAGAGGAAAATTTCAAGTCACAAACTCTAAAGGTGAGATCAAGTCGCTCAGAGATGTTCTTTATGTACCAAGCCTTTGTAAGAATCTTCTCATAGTAAAAGCCATTACAAAGTGCAACATGATGGTGCAATTCGATCCCAAAAAATTTCAAGTCATGGATCGTGAATCCAATGAAGTGATAGCTCAAAGATTTGAAGACAAAGGTCTCTACAAACCTTCCAATTTTATGGCCAAAGATTCAATTCTTAGCTTGTGGCATTACAGATTTGGACATGCCTCTTGCTTAGCTAAGATCTCTTCCAATCATCTTGTCAAGGGTTTACCCAGGATTGCACAAGTGTAATTGAATTGCCAAGCATGTGCCAAGCAGAAAATTGCCCCTTTGCCTATAGAAACATCCATTTCTACATCAAAACCCTTAGCATTAGTCCATGCTGATATTTGTGGACCCAAGCATACACCTTCTCTTAGTGGGGCAATTTACTTCTTTGTGATAGTAGATGACTTCACTAGATACACCTAGGTTTATTCACTCAAGCATAAAGAGGATGCCCTTACCAAGTTCAAGGAGTGAATACAAATAGTTTAAGAATACTTTCCAAGTTCTTTGAAGATAATCAGATCTGATGGAGATAGTAGCTTTCTCAATCACAACTTTGCAAACTACATGAAGCAACATGGAATCAAGTATCAAGCAATGCAAGATACTCAAGAAGGTATTGCCTTAAAGAAGATTCAAATTATGATCTAGATGGCCAAAGTTATGCTTAGTCAAAAGCAACTTCTACCAAAGTTTTGGGGTGAAACAGTCCAAACAACAATACATATTCATAATAGAGGATTTTAAGATGTCCTAAAGAACCAAACACCATTTGAGGCTTACTTTTAGAAGAAGCGAAGTGTGAGCTATTTTTGTGTCTTTGATAGTGATGCCTATGTCCAAGGCCATGATGATGATTGGCCTAAGCAATACATTTTCATCGGTTATAGTGAACAACAGAAGGCATACAAACTCTATGACCCAAAGAGTCACTCGATTATAGTAACCAAAGACTGCACCTTTGATGAATACTCTAAGTATTCATCCCTTTTGGATCCTCCCATTTCCTCTTCAGAGGTGGATCATTCCAGTTTCAGACAATCACACTATGTGGAGCATGCTCTCTTTGTTTATGAATTTCCAAATCATGGTACTGTTTTGGAGCATGAGGAATCAGAGATACCATCTCAGCTTATACCTCAGATGGCTACAACTCCTATTGTACCATTGAAGGTTTATATTTCAACTCAGCTTCAGTTGGGCATTACTCCGGGATTAGTGACTCATCATTTTTCCTATCTTCAAGAGTCCACCTACCTTGTCTACAACAGCATTCTGCGCATGTACTCTTCCATTCTTAGAGTCCAATACCTTTTCATTTACCACAAGATACTCCGGCATCTACTTAGATTAATCACTCAATTGGATCCTTTTTTGGGCTAGTTTCTGAGTTTAGAGGGGGATTCCATGGTCCTAATGACACACATTGAGACTTTTTACACTCCATGGAGGATTATAGCATACAAATAAACTACCATGTGACTATGATTTTATGCTTCATGCTTTATATTTCATTCTTGCAAGACCTACTTCTTTGTGGTACACATCTCATGGTGGATATTGTCAAAGCTTTGGAGGTTCCTACCTACCACATGGAGTCATTCTACCTATCTCACATGGAGGTGATCTCATCGAGTGAGATCTTGTTACGTTCTTGTACCTCATTGGTGGCATACCTTTGGAGCATCTGCTTGATCCATCTCGTGGACATCTTATGGGGTACCTGACGATCCTGCATGGTCAATAGCACTTGGAGTTTATGGATTTCCAAATGGAGACTTCCTATTTGGGGCTCATGCTACTGTTGCTACATTCTTGGTGGACCTTTTGCTCATACCCTAGCAGCCTCCATATTCTACAAAATAGAGTTGTAGAGGGGGTGTTGAGAATATGAGACTGCAACTCCCGTTTGTATCTTGGAGTCACTTTATTTCCATTCCATTTCCATTTTATATTTTATCCTTTTTATTTGGCTACCTTGCCCTTTGCTTTTACCATTGTATTCATTCTCTTTTGAGGGGAATTATCCCACACGAGATGTACTTTGGAGAGCCCCTCCCAAATCAATATAAGGAGGGCCTTTCCCCCCATTTGTGCTTGGTTAGAAGCTTGAGGATCCTTCTCCATGCTCTTGGAGACCTCATTTCTAATCCATGTGACTTTATGCTTTTCTTGGTTTGCTCAATTTGAGTCTCTCACACTCTTTCTTTTGTGAGTACACTTTGCTTTTCATCTTGCTTCCATGTGTCTACTCTCTCAGGAACTAGTTGACCTTCTCACAAACATATGCGCAAAAAACTAGTCATGCTTGTAGAACTTCTATTTTTTAATTAGAACTTTTTAAAACTATTTTAACCACATATACTAGACACCAAAATCTTTCCAATATGCTAAAGAACACTCAAATTGGATAAACAGACAAGGAGATATGACCTCTGGAACTTAGACATTTAATAGAGATCTTCATTAGAGGTAAACTCAAGAACACACACTACTTGTAGAGAGTTTTAATCTTAGGGCACAACTCCAATGAATATAAAAATTATCAAGATACAATTAAACATTAAAAGCTTTTCAATGGATCATGAAACATGTAATTTGGTTATATAGTGAGGGAGATACAATCTCTGCAATTTCTATCTACAAAACGACAACAACAGAGAGATACACATATCGCTCTCTTGGACTTAAAACAAGAACATGACTTCTCCCCTCTTATAATATCATGGAAAAATAATCCAAAACATTCCTAATACATCTTAGCTCATGGTAGCCACTTGGTTGGAGATATTACATACATCAAGTGTTGTAATAAGCAAACTATGGTTGAACTTTGAGAACTAGCCACATCAACCTTCCACTAGGACACCACTTGCAGCTTCCTTGTGACTTACTCATTTGATTCATTAGCTTCTAGAAATCACGTGGTACTTTGGATATATTCTATCAATTATTTGACCCTCTTTGAAGTATTTGAAGACCTCCCAAAGGTATTTATATCTTTTCGAACCTGTACCTTAATCTATACATATAAAAAAAACAATATTCCCAACAATATCCCCCTCAAGTTTCAAAGGCTATTTCCTTCATGCCAAGAATATAGTTGAATCTTTGAAGCTTTGGTCCATCTAAGGATTTGGTGAAGATATCTACAACTTTATCCTTTGTTCCAACAAAACAAACCTTCACTTCATTTTTTATGGCCTTCTTTCGTACATAATGATAATGTACCTCTATATGCTTTGTTCTAGCATGAAAAATAGGATTCGAGGTCATATGAATGCCACTCAAGTTATAACCATATATCAATGGTACATCAGCCTACACATTCAAGTCATGAAATGAATTTTTAAACCACATAATCTTAGTAGTAGCCAATGTTAAACCTCTATACTCAGCCTCTGTAGAAGATAAAGCAACTATAGGCTGTTACTTTGAGCTCCATGTTAATGTCTTGTTTCTTGCTATTACCACATATCCACTTGTGGATCCTCTGCCATCTTTACATCCAACCCATTCTACATCACTAAAGAATTTAAGAGTTAGATCAGCATCATTATTATAAAACCATCATTCATTCATGGTACCTTTCAAATACTTAAGCACTCTTTTCACTGCATGCATATGAGGTACTCCAAGTTCATGCATAAACTATGCCAATACTCCCACTGCATAACATATATCAGGTCTACTTTTTGTTGCATAAATCAAAGATCCTACAATGGATCTTTAAACATTCAAATCATGCAACTCAATACCTTCTTTTGTACTCAGCTTTACATTACATTCCATTGGAGTAGAAACAAACTTACATTCTTGCATAACAAACCTTTTTAGCATATCACATATATACTTTTTCTCTATCAACCACGTACCTTCATCACCATACACAATCTCAATCCCAAGAAAGTATCTAAGCAAACCAAGATCCAAAATTTTAAATTCCCTTCCCAAATTACCTTTGATCTCTTCAATTGATTTTGCATCATTTTGGTAATAAAAATTCATCCGCATAAATGCATATACATAGACACACATGTCATCTACATGTTTCACATAAAGTGAAGGATCAACATGACTCACTCTGTATCCTTGTAGCATAAGATAATTTACCAACCTTGCATTCCATGCCCTTGGTGCTTGTTTAAGACCCTAGAATGCCTTCTTGAACTTACATACATGATAAGGATATTTTGCATCCACATAACCATCTAGTTGTGACATATACACCTCCTCATTTAACTCATCATTAAGAAAGGCATTGTTTATGTCTAATTGATATATATTCCATCTTTTACTTGCCGTTAAAGCCAACAAACTAGGGCCATGTTTGCTATAGGACTAAATGTTTCCTCATAGTCCAATCCTTGAGTTTGAGCATATCCTTTTGCTACAATTCTAGCCTTGTATCTTGATACACTACCATAACTATTTCTTTTAATCTTAAAAAACCACTTACAACCAATTACCTTTTGTTTTGGTGTCTTTGGAACTAAAGTGTAACTCTTTTTATCTTGTAGTGCATCCATTTGTTCTTTCATTTCTTTCTCCCACTTTTCATCTCCTTTTGCCTCATCATAAGATGTACGTTCATTTTCTTGCTCAACCTTTTTCATTAAAGCATAATGCGTATTCATAAAAGATTCATAAGTATACCTTCGAGGTTTGTTACTCACTCTTGAAGTTCTTCTTGCCTCTTTCTTTCTTATTAGGAACCTTTAATGACTCTCCATATTCATATATACTACCAACTTCTTCTCCTTCATCATGAACTTCAACAAGTTTGAGTTTACCTTTACTTTTAACACTTGGAGGTGACTCTTGCATTGATCTTCCATTGAAAGATAGCTCTCTTTCTTCATGCAAACCACTCTTCTCATCACCTAAACTTATTGTGGGATGAGGTAATCACTCATCTCCTTCACTTGTATCTTCTTTGTCTCCATCCATGACTTGCAAAAATTTCTTATTTGCATACTAGGAAAGTGATTCGTCAAAGTTTACATCTCTTGAAACAATCACCTTATTGGAATAAGTATTATGACATTTATATCCTCTTTCAGTATCTACATAACCAAAAATTATACACTTTTCTGATTTCACATGAAGCTTTGATCTCACTTCACTAGGTACATGCACATAACATATGCAACCAAATACTTTCAAATGACTTACACTTGGTTTCCATCCATGCCATACCTCATATGGTGTCAAATGATGGACTCCAACAATAGCAACTATATTCATAATGTACAAACTTGTGCTACCAACTTTAGTCCAAAAGGAATTAGGCAAACACATATCACTTAGCATGCTTCTAAATGCTTCTGCTATGATTCTGTTTCTTCTTTTTGTAACTCCAATCTGTTGTGGAGCATACCTGCATGTGACCTCTATTTTGATACCTTCATCATAGAAAAAATCAATAAAAGCTTGAGAGAAATACTCTCCCCTCCATCGAATCTTAGCATCTTCACATACCTTCCTGTTTGATTCTCAACAAATGATTTGAACTTCTTGAAACAATCAAAGACTTCACTCTTATGTTTGATGAAATAAAAAAATGTCATTCTCCTATGATCATCAATGAATGATATATAGTACTTATTAATATCCAGGGATGCCTCTTTAGTAGGGCCCCATGCATCCGTGTGTATAAGATCTAGCAAACCATCAATTACATAGCTTGAATGCTTGAAATAATGCCTACCCTACTTTCCCATTTGACATGCTTCAGAAAGATGCACCATATGCTACTTGGTAAGACCAGGTAATCCTTCAACAATCCTCTTCTTTGATAGCCCCTTTAACCTGAGTACATTCATGTGGCCAATCTTTTTGTGCCATGGATCAAGTTCTACTATTCTATGCATACCATAAGAGAAATACTTTGTATGATTTGGATTTAACATGAATGTAAACAATCTACCTTGTTTTTTACCTCTATCAGTTAACCTCCTTTGCTTTGGATCCTCAATGTAACAATTTGCATGATTAAATATTACTTGCAAACCTTTTTCTACCATTTGAACAACTGACATCAGATTCTTAGTGATCCTTGGCACATAAAGTACATCCTTCAAGCAATTCATCTTGCATGTATCCTACATAATAACATCTCCAACCTAAATAATCTTATGTGTTGTATCATCTCATGTTTCAACATGACCTTTACATGAAGGATTATGCATATTTTAAAACCATGAAGCATCATGAGGCATATGGTTAGAGCAACCACTATCTACATACCATACATTGATATTGCAATTCATCTTAGTTGATTCTAAGAAGATAAACATAATCATCATGTTTACCTTCAACTCCATAATTTCCTTGTTGTTTACCTCTTCATGAATAACCTCCTCTTTGATCACCACCTTGATTATTCTCATTTTGATAGCAATATCTGGCATAGTGTCCATACTTTCCACATAGATAGCAATTGTTATTATCTTCACTCCTTTGTCTTTGATTGTAATTGTAGTAGCCTCTCATACATCTAGTGCTTGATCTTCCTCTTCCTCTTGTGTTGAAGGAGCCACTTGAAGTCCCTTGATCATGGCTCCTTCTTCTTGGACTTCATTTGAACCTCTTCTACCTCTCCTTCCTCTTGATAATCTTTCATAAAGAGGTTTTCCTTGAGATCCTTTGTTATTTGAAGTAGAGCAATTTAGATTCATCTCCTTCATGACCATGAGAGAAACAAGTTGTTCAAAATTTGATAATTCTTCTCTGACATAAATAGAATTAATCAAATGGTTTCCATATCCCATCATCCTTGAGTCCATTGATAGTATGTGCAACGAGGTTGTGATCCTCCACATGAGCTTGAATTGATCCTAGATGATGTGTAATCTCTTTAACTTTCAAAAAGTAATAATTGATCAATGTCCTTGTATCTTTCTTTATGTTGTTCAACTCATTATTTTATAATTGAATCTTCCTTGCTCTTGTACCTGTACCATACAACCTTTCCAATGCAAGACAAACATCCCTACTTGTGCCTAGATCTTTTATGTGTCCTACCATTGAATCTTTAATATTTTGTGATAAAATGAATATAACCCTTTTTCCTCTTTCATTCCAAACTCTAAATTACCTCAATTATTGCTATTTTGGATCCTCTAGTAACATAGGTTTGATATTTGTGCCATCAATCAAACCATACAAGCCACTAACTTGACCTAAAATTCTTCCTCTAACCATCATTTTGTTCCTAGGCTATTTTGGAGGCTCAAATGAGCTCTAAAAATTATGAAAATTGCTACATAAATACTAATAATACTCCTCAAGCTCGAGGACTCCTCGGCTTGCAAAAATGGAGTAGGAATAATAAAAAATGGTATTTACAATGGTGTGAAATGGCTAAGATCACTATTTGGGAAATATTGCTTCATGAAAAATTATAGGGCCTATTTGTCGGATCTATGTTGACTACTTTGCCTACTTGATCCTTCTCTTTGCTCTGACTCTTTTCATTGGCTTCCTTGTCTTGTAAGTCCTTGAGTGCCCTAACTGCTACCAACACTCCCCCCTCTCTCACGTCCGTCATCTCTGACAGACCCTTGTTGAGCTGACCATTTGACGTAGTATTCAACGACATCTGTGGCCAAGTGATGCTCTTCTAACCTCAGTCCTTTGGCCAAATCTGTCAGTAAGGCATCCCAATCGACTAGCCCGGGCACCTACGGATGTGGCATGCGTAGCTTGTCTGAATGTAGGGCCTGCTCCACAGCAAGTAAATGTAGCAGATAAGAGGGTTTGGGTATGAATATTTCTGAGTGATACTCCCAGAACCCTGTGATAAACATTTCTTCAAATGTTTGTTTGAAGCATGTTGGGAGATATTTGATACGAGCGTGCCACACATACACAACGTTGACGGATGGGGTGGTGCTCATATCATAGACTAGGTCGAGGTTGCCTTCATTGAAACCTAGGGCCGAGAGGTGAGGTTCTTTGACATTTTTGAAGGTCTTGAATGTGACAAGCATTAGTTCAAAGATTTTGAGGCACATCTGTGCCATGACGTCTGGTACATTCTTGAACCTAATGCCCCAATGTTGAATTGTTGAAATCATATATGCTACTGTTGGTGGGCCACGAGGCGGTGCCAGATATACATAGTTCAGCCATTTATCACATCCTTTGACATTCTTCACAGGTTGAGTGAACTCAAGTCATGATCTTCGTCGAAAGACAGGACAATAGTAGGGGTTATACTTAATGTACAAGGGCATATTGTTCCATGTGCGCACCATTTCGGTGTAGGTTTCGAGTAACCGTAACCTCCATGTAGGTTGAAAGATGTTGCCCTGCGTCACGCTGTCTGTAAATTGGGTTGCAGAGGTTGGCTCTTTCGTCGTGCAATGTTTGATCTCAGAATTATAATATGCTAATAAGACGCAAAATGGTACATACAAATCATCAGAAACACCAATCCATCGATGATGAGATAGGTTCTTGAAGTAGTCTGATTTGATGACGACGTCTTCCAGTCGAGACATGCACTGTATCTACACTGCTATTCTATCATCATGAGTTGGGTCTACTTTTTCTATCCTTTGCATCCATTCTCGTGCTTCAATATTAAATGTATCCATTCATTCCTCTATTTTTTTGCCTCCAAGTGTAGGCATAGGTTCATAAGGGTCCTCAAATGTCTGTTCTACTTCAATTGGAATGATTTCTTCATGCTCTGGCTCCACCAGGGGAGAAGGTTGTCATTCATATTGGAGAAGCTTATCTTGCAAAGCTGTCAATTGTGCTTTTAATTCTATCATCTCTTCAGATGTTACATCGATAGGTGCTGCTTCTTTCGGTTGCTCTCATTGGTTGGCCAATTGCTTTCGTAGGTCATCATGTTCTTTTCCTAAGGCATCATATGCCTCTATGTTGGGGGATTCTTGTACAGAAAGGGATTTGAGTGTTTGTAGGAGAAAAGGGAATGATAAGAAGAAAGATACACACTGGAAGTCTGTGTTGATTGATTATAAGAAGACAATTACAATGGTGATGCACAATACAATCCAATGCTTCTGTGCAAAATCCTACAGAGTGCACGATCACAAAAATACAAAATACGGAAGGGTCTTGTTGGTGCCAGCCTTCTCTGCACTAGACCTCCACCTTCTCCAAGCCTGCACTTGTGCACACCTTGCACCAAGCTTCCAATAAGGGGGAAGGATGGACACCTTTTGTCGGCATGCGCACAACTTCAATGGGACCTTGGGATTTTTGGTTGTAAGCTTAGCACTTTTTTGCACACTTCTTAGTCAATCTTCATGCACACCTTGCACTTCACTTCTCTGTGCGTCGCACACTGTGTGTCTCTTGCACTTCTCTCTCTTTCCTAGCTTAGACTATGCTCACCTTGCTTAGTCCCTCAAGAATAGTGCCTTGCCTTGATTTGATGTCGATTCACATACGCTCCTTATTGCTAGAGTATTTTGGTGCTCACTTTGATGTCCCAAGATTGTCTCCAAAAGTGGGCAGCCAACAAATCCCTGTTTTGTCCTGTAGTGACGTTAGACTAAAACAAAAATTTTAATTGCGGGGCCATGCTTTCACTTCTACGTATGCTGCTGCTTCACATACCTCCACATTTTGCCTTTTAATTCTTCAAATGTGCGCCTAAGGGAGGGTTCACTTGAACCTTCCAAACACTTTAACAACACTTTGAACCTTAGAGAAATTACAGAAATACCTCTGCAACCTGCAACCAACTTTTTTTCAATTTTACCCTTTGTGAATCAATTAATTGTGCACTACCTATGCACTTTGACACTTGAACTTTGAA
Organism: Ceratopteris richardii; assembly: GCA_020310875.1. NCBI lineage: Eukaryota > Viridiplantae > Streptophyta > Polypodiopsida > Polypodiales > Pteridaceae > Ceratopteris > Ceratopteris richardii. The sequence goes on along the minus strand of CM035433.1, from coordinate 44,130,433 downwards.
CACATTGACTTTGCCCATGTTGACTTTGGCCTTGGCCTTGTTGAATTAGATTTGTTTGACTTTGACCCTATTGACTTTGACTATGGTTGACTTTGACCAATATGACTTTTATGGGCTCAACAGTTGCCCATCTCCTAATGTGCTCTCCGGGACATAGTCAAAACTCTGAGCAGATATGACACCATGATTCTTGTGCTGCAAAATTTGCAAAAGGACACTTGAGCAGCTACTAAGTCCACCAGAAGTAGTAGTGAACACACACCGGAGAAGAACCAAAAGTGGTTTTGTTGCACAGAAAATCAAAAGATGGCGAATGGAGGGTAGGAAGGAGGGGAAGGGAGGGCTAAGGGGGCTGAGATGGATAGGGCAGGGAGGGGTACGAATGGGGCAGGGCAGAAGGGTAAAGGGAGGGTGAGGGAGTAGGAGTATGGGGTCTGGAGATGGCCGAAATGATAAAACAAGAGAGCTACAGAGGGTGCATATGGGAAAGTATGAAACATATGGTAAGATAAGTGAGAATAGACCAATCGAACCATTTGAGGAATTAAAAACACGTGCGGAAGGTGCTCAAAACATGTGGGTTTTGACCAAAAGTCAGAGAAAAGGTGGGATTTTGGAAAAAATAAGGCAAAAAATGAGTCTAGAGGGGACAAGATACATGAAAATGACCCCAAGTTTGAAACAAATTGTCATTCGAGGCACAATCTAGAGCCAAAAACTTTGAACTATGGAAAATTTAATTTTATATATATATATATATATATATATATATATATATATATATATATATATATATATATATATATATATATATATATATATATATATATATATATATATATATATATATATATATATATATATATATATATATATATATATATATATATATATATATATATATATATATATATATATATATATATATATTTTTTTTTTTTTTTTTTTTTTTTTTTTTTCTCTCTTTTAATTATAAAAATAAAAGTTTCCTCTTCTCTTTTTTTTTTCTTTTTAAATTTGTTTTATAAATTTCGGAACGCACATGGATGGCAAGGCCTAAATAAAAAATAAAAATAAAAGAAAATAAAAATAAATAAATAAAGTAAAATATAAAATATAAAAATAATAAAAAAAAGTTGGGGCCGCGGGGGGGAGGGGGGGTGAGAGAGAGAGAGAGAGAGAGAGAGAGAGAGAGAGAGAGTTTTTTAGAAATATTCGTTCCCATTTTTTTTTGGAAACAATAAAATCCATGGAGCCTTTTATTTGGGTGAAAATATCCAAGAATTGAGAAAAATACCGAAAAAATCCAAAAGATTGCAAAAAAATCCAAGAAATTCTCGAAAAATTCCCTACAGGTCTAGGCCAATTTTTTCACCGAAAACCACAGAGAGCTTCCTTTATTCCTCCAATCTAGCAAGAAAATTAAATTAGAAAAGGATGAAAAAATGCTAGAAAAATTCTAAAAATGCTTGAAAATTCCCAAAAAATTTCCAACAATTATGCTTATGTAAGGGGCTATAAAAGGGTTGCTAAATTTGCTAAAAACTCAAAGAACAAGCATGAAAATGGATAAAAACTACTAAAACTTAAGCAAAAATGACATGAGAAGGCTATGTACAACTTGGACAAATTTTGCAGGTTCCAGGTGATCCATAAATCTTCAATTGTGTTGATGATAGGCCTTGAGCCTTGATATGTTGACTAAGAGGAACCCCTCCATAATCTCCAATTGTATTGTACCTCATTTGTTTTGTCTTCTTTTTAGGCGTACTGACCATGTGATAGGGCCACCCTAAATCCTTCATTAAAATATTATCTCCTCCATATTGCATCTTTTGTATCTTTGTTTCAGATACTTTATGACTTAATTTGCAAAATTTCATTTTTACTAGTCCAACCTCTTCATCCAATGGAACCTCTATTTCCAAAGACTTGTAGATGCTCGTTCCATATCCTTGAAAAGCCCTGTATTTACTATCATAAAAATTGACATAACAGATGACATCCATACCAGTATCCATAACAAACTAGCCCTTGATATAGGATTTGAAGTAGCTTTGTCATTGCTGCACTTAAGGACTTTTCTTTCACTTATCAAACTCCTCATGAGCCCCGTTGAATGCATGTCCAATGGCATCATTGGTAGCTATGAGATTTTCTTTTTGCCTTGTATCTGCACATGTGGTGGCTTCGTCTTCAGAGGTCTCTTTGTCTTTGTTCAATCCATAAATCCTTGATTCTTGATCTATTTCTACTTGAGCCTTCCCCTTGCTTCTTGTCTGATGGAGAGTGTTAATCTCCAAAAGAACAACTTAATCTTGTAGTTAGAGCTTCTCTATAACAAGAATAACTCAAACCTTCACCAATTTTAGAGGATCCATGATCAATTATAAAGATTTTGAAAAATCTGTGAGGGAGATGACTACACAGAAAGTCTGCTGCACATATCTCTCACATTAACTTATCAATTGTGTAAAGTTTTTTATGAAACTCTGCACAAGGTGTCGCCTACAGTTTGCGCACCTTCTCCAAGTTGAATCACTCCAAAAGATTCAGTATATCATGAGAAATGATCTCAACAAGTTACCTATGTCTGAAACTACACTTCTGAGAAGTCGATTTAGACACCTATAACTTTTAACACTTGGTTCTCTCAATCTAGAACCCATTTATGAAAATTCTTTTAGCCACAAATATCTTACCTTCCAAATTAAATATTGAGTGCTTGCTTGCTCAAAACTTTACACTGTGGAAGGAGAACTGACCAAAACATTAACATCGAATTTTGCACCTGTTTCAGGAACCAGTGAACACTTCTTCACATATGAATGTTCCTACACATAATTCTCACAGTTTGTTTACAATTAGGCTCTCAAACTTTAGCCATAGACTCATTAAATATGAACTTAGACATCTACAAAAGGATTCTCAAAATGATCAAGCACAGTAGGAGAATGCACAGAAACATCGGGCGCAATTTTCTTTCATTCCTGAAGGAATTTACAACTGAGTGATGAGAGAGACTCAACTCACTTCTAGGATGTCTAATAACTCATACAACTACTGATTTCTCTATTCTCATGCTCTATCATATTTTCCCCGACATTACCTTTATATATATATATATAGGCAAATATTTACAAGTTCATGACTATACAAAAGTATAAGTGAACTATCTCTGTATTAATGTACATATGTGTACACCTCTTCATCTTCTGGATGTATTCTTCCTTCATGCTTCACAACTTGGACCTTTTTCTTTAGTCCTTGACATCAATTCTTCTTAAAACATCAATTGTTGATTGCCCTGCACCAACAGCTCCCCCTCAATCATCAATTGAGGTTTTCTCTATCTTCCTTATACCTGCCATGTCTTTGAATCTCTAGCTTTGGTCCATCCAAGCTTTTGGTTAGCATATCAGCTATCTGATCTTTTGTTGAAGTATGTATGACTTCAATCTCTTTATCCATCACCTTCTCTCTTAAGAAATGGTACTGAATCTCAATGTGTTTGGTCAGGGCATGAAAAACGGGATTAACAGCTAAATACAATGAACTCATGTTATCTCCATGAATAGTAGGTGTACTCTGAATGATGTCAAAACTCTTCATCAGAGTCTTAAGCCCTATCACTTCCTTTGCAGCTTCAACCATTCCTTTGTACGCTGCTTCTGTAGATTATAAAACAACTGTGTGTTGCTTCTTTGAACACCAAGAAATTAACTTATCTCCCACATAGCACAAGTATCCATAAGTTGATCTCCTATCATCTGGATTACCTGCCCAATCTGCATCACTATGTATCTTGATGTTTGTATCTGATGTAAAACCATAATACAAACCCTCTTTGAGTGTACCCTTAATGTACCTCAACACTCTTTGACCTGCAATCCAATATTCTTTCCTAGGGCAATGCATGAATTGAGACAAAACTCCAACTGCATATGACAAGTCAGGCCTAGTTAATGTAGCATAGATCATACTACCAACCAAAATCTGATATAGTTTCAAGTCCTTGAACTCTTCACCTCCATATCTGCTCAATTTATGATTCACCTCCATTGGAGTAGGTGCTACCCTGCAATCATTCATCTTAAACTTGATCAACAAGTTTCTCAAATACCTTTCTTGAGTCACATACACTCCATGTTGAGTGTATGAAATCTCCATGCCCAAGAAATATGACAGTCTCCCAAATCACTGATCTTGAATTCTTTCTCCACTTGCTTCTTTAGGCTTTGAATGCCTTTCTCATCTGTACCTGTAAGAATTATATCAGCAACATATATACACATGTAAATAAATCCATCATCACTTGCTTTAACAAGCAAGCTACTATCCACCTTTGACACTTGAAATCCAAGTTCTTTCAAGAACTTCACAAGTCTATAATTCCATGCCCTTGGGGCCTGCTTCAAACCATACAAAGCTCTCTTGAGCTTACATACATACTCTGGATACCTTTCATCTCTGAATCCTTGGGGTTGCTCCATGAAAACATCATCTGAAATATAACCATTTAAAAAAGAATTCTTCACATCTAATTGACATAATTTCCAACCTTTACATGCAGCAATGGCTATGAGTGTCATGATGGTTGTCATCTTTGCCAGTTTCATCATAATCAATACCATATGTCTGAGCAAACCCTTTCACAACTAGTCTAGCTTTATACCTAGACACACTTCCATCTGCAAATCTCTTTGTCTTGTAGACCCATTTGCATCCAATGATCTTCTGACTATTTGGTTTAGGAACCAACTCCCATGTCTGATTCTCCATCAATGCATCATACTCCTCCTGCATAGCTTCCTCCCAATTCTCCTTACCTTTTGCCTCTTCATATGTAGAAGGGTCTTCATCTGCCTTCATCATATAAGCATAATCTTTGGTAGCCAAAAAAGAAGTGTCATAGCTATACCTTGTAGGTTGCCACTTGTGTCTTGATGACCTTCTGAGTTCTCCACTTCTTGAGGTTTCTCGTTCATCACACTCATGATCCAATCTTGGCATTTCTTCAACTTCTACTTCATTATTCTCCTCTTCATCAAATATCTGAACCTTTGATTTTACCTTTCTTTTGGTTCACAACTTCTTCATCAACTGCATTAATATTGATTGTACCTGCACACCAAGTACCTTGCTCATCAAATGTAACATCCTTTGATACAAGGAATTGTTTTGTGGATGGACTCCAAAACCTATATCCCATCTGCTTATCATCATAACCAATGAATACATACTTTTCAGCTTTAGGTTCCAATTTGTGCCTTAATTGTGATGGCACATATGCATATGCCAAACATCCAAATACTTTGCAATGATCCAAGGTAGGTCTCTTACCCCACCAAGCTTCATAAGGTGTCATACCCTACAAGGCTTTACATGGTAACCTATTAACCAAATAAGTAGCTGTATTTACAGCCTCAGCCCACAAGAGTTTTTTTTCTCCTTCATCATTGACCTTGCAAACTCAACAAGAGTTCTATTTCTTCTCTCTGCTACACCATTTTGTTGAGGAGAGTACCTGCAAGTAACCTCTCTCTTAATACCTGCATTCCACAAGTAATCATTGAACTCATTAGAGAAATACTCTCCCCCTCCATCTGACCTTAGTCTCTTCAACTTATGACCTATAATTCTCTTTGCATACACATGATAGTGTTTAAATGTATTGAATACTTCTGATTTATCTTTGATCACATAGATAGTGATCCATCTGGTAGCATCATCAACATAAATCACATAATACCTTGAGACATTGATACTAAAATCTTTTGATGGTCCCCACACATCTGTGTGTACCAATTCAAGCTTCTTTGAATACATAAAACCATGCTTGGAATAAGATTGCTTATGAGCCTTACCTAATTAACATGCCTCACATCTGTATGTCATATGTTGACCTGCAACATTAGGCAATCCAAGCACTGAACCATTGTTAACCATGTCTTTGATACCTCTTTCATTGAAATGTCGGCCTCTTGTGCCAAAGATCTAACTCAAAGATCTTATGCCCTCCATAAGTGAACAAGGCATGACCAACATTACCTTGAATCTTCAATGTGAACAATATTCCTTCTTTCTTCCCTGAAACAACCTGTTTATACCCATTGCTAGGGTGTTCCACAAACACTCCTTCATTAGTGAATCTAACTTCATAACCTTTTTCAACAATTTGTCCTACACTTATCAGATTCTTAGGAATTGTAGGAACATACAAGACCTTAGAGTGATACCATCCTTGGCCTTCACTGATCCAATTGACTTCACATTGTGCTTTTTATTGTCACCTGTTTGAACTACATGATTAGTTACCTTATTCTCCAAATCAGTCATCAAGGCTATGTTGCCACTCAGGTGATTGCTACATCCTGAGTCAATGTAGAAGACTCTTTGGTCTTCACTTTGCCTTTCACAAGTTGCATTCATTATCAATGTTGAATCCTCCTTCTGATCTGAAGCATAATTGTAGTAGGTATTATTGTATTGTTGACTTTGGAATCCTCTACCTGCATTTCTTCCAAAGTAACCTCTACTACCTCTACCTCTGAAATTACCTCTTTGATTTCTGCCACCTCTTCCTCTTGAATTAAAATTCTGATTATATCCACCATTACTCTGAGTATTATGCCAACAATCATTAGCTAAGTGATTTGTCTTACCACAAATCTAGCAAGCTTTGACTCCATCTTTATTACTCCTGCCTCTTCCTCTACCTTTGCCACCTCCTCTTCCTCTTAGGAAGTTGGCTTGACTAGTTGTGCCTTCATCTTCATTTGCTTGTTGCTTCCCTTTGCTATTTTTCTTCTTATCCTTTGAATTCATTGCATGACCTGCACTTTTGTCACCTTCACCTTTGACATCCTGCTCAAAGGTTAACATATGTCCTAGCAATTGATTTAAGTCAGGAGTAAAATGATCAAGCAATAATTCAGTAGACAAAATGAATGGCTTCCATTTGTCATCACCTCTCAACACTGTGAGAATTTGCCTTACCAATTTATCTTCCTCAATGTCTTCATCAACTGCTCCTAATGCATCTGCAATGTCCTTCATCCTTGTTACATAGTCTGAGATGGATTGAGAAGCCTTCTTCTTGAAAGTGGTAAATTCTGCCCACAAAGATGCCTTCCTTGACTTTGTGGTGTTTTGAAAATGCTCCTCCAAAGCATTCCATATATCACTTGCACTTTCAAGACCTCGAATGTGAGGTAGCAAGTAGTCATTGACTGCCATATAGATAATGTTCCTAGCTTGAGTGTTGACAGTACACGGGAAGAAGCAAGTACGGACACACATGCAGATCTAGCACTGAGGCAACCCTTCATTTTTTTCAAAACCCTCACATCATTTTAAAGTGATTCTCATCACTACAAACCCTTGTAAATATCATTTCACCTTTTTTGTAGCTCCATTTTGTACAAGCCGAGGAGTCCTCGAGCTTGGGGAGCCTTAGAAGTAGTTGCCTGCCAATTTTCATAATTTTTAGATCTCGTTAGGGACCTCAAATAAGCCCTGGAACCTAATTTTTAACTAGGCCGGACACTAGGTCTGGACAGGGCCAAAGCTAGTCAAAAACTATAAATAGAGCTAGAGAGCTCATTTTTGGGGCTAGCTTCTGGTAGTTGGAGCTTGTATGAGAACTTTCTTGCAATAGAAGTGATTCCATTGTCTTACTCTCTTTGTTCTTACTGTGTGTGCGCGTGTGTGTGTATGTGTGTGCATGCTTGTGTGCTTCTCACTCACGCACTTGTGCTTCCACTTGCTCGTGGTCTTCATACCATCCTCATGTCTTCCCGGATTGACATTAAAGGAGGTGCTACTCATCACTGAGCTACACCAAATTTTGGCGCCGTTGCCGGGGATCGAGCTTTGAGGACGAGCGTGTGATGGTAAGACGTAGAGAGGACGCGTTGGAATGGTAAGTAGTAGGTAAATTTCTGATTTTTCTCCATCTCCATCTTCGTCTCCATCTCCATCTTCATCTCCACCTCCACCTCCTTCTCCACTACATATTCCCTCTTCCTTATCATTCCCTCATTTGTTGTGTGCGAGTTTGAGAGAGAGCGATTGTGCGTGCTCGTATTTGTGTGTTTTTTGCATGTTTCTTGCAGGTGGCAGCTCCATCATCATCTCCAGCAAGCTCAGCAGGTACAGAAATTCTCTGCACAGTCCCCGAGGCGTTGAGCTCGAGCTATCGTGACACTCCGAAAATATCAGCCAATCACGATTCTGAGTGCACCACGACACTGCGCAGGCCTAGAGCTCCCAGGAACACTAGATAGAACAGAAAAATTCGCCATATCCCGAGCTATCGCGACACTTCGAGGTATCGTGACACTCCACGACCTATCGCGACACTTCGAGGTATCGCGACACTCCACGACCTATCACGACACTCCCCACCTATCGTGACACTCCGAGGTATCGCGACACTCCGTGACCTATCGCGACACTTCGAGGTATCGCGACACTCCCCACCTATCGCGACACCCCCACCTATCGCGACACTCCGAGGTATCGCGACACTTTGAGGTATCGCGACACTCCGACCCGACCTATCGCGACACTTCGAGGTATCGCGACACTCCACGACCTATCGCGACACTTCGAGGTATCGCGACACTCCACGACCTATCGCGACACTCCCCACCTATCGCGACACCCCCACCTATCGCGACAATCCGAGGTATCGCGACACCCCGACCCGACCTATCGCGATACCCGGCCATTAACGCATGAAAATTGAGAGTTAATTTTTGAGTGATTGAAAGGGTAGTTGAGCTTGATTTTAGACATATTGGTATAACTTAGAACCTTGGAAGTGGGCAAAAGGCCTAGAAACCAGAGATAGGTGGAACTAAGTGATTCTCAGAGTCAGGGGATACAGTGAGCTACCCCAAGGGGATTAAAATTATTGAAGTGTGTCTTTCAAATACTTGTGGCAATAAATCTATACTAACTAGTGAGTTTTTGCAGGAACTTTGTGGGCACTCAAGGCAATCAAAGCAAGCTAGCAAGGGTGAGTACCGAGCTTGGGAGAAGGCTTCCTGGGCTTGCGTAGCTGTCTGGTCAACCAGCTGATTGAGGTTGGAAGATCTCATAACCCCCCTTTGTCAATTCCTAGCATAGGCTAAGTACGACTTAGGTGTGGTAATTAACTAGGGCAACGTTAGGCACGAATCAAGTCCAAGAGAATTAATCAACCAAGTGCAAGAAAATAAATAGGTCTTAAGTGCGAAAACCCTAAGGGACAAAAGGTAAACGGGAATCGATCACTCATCAAGTGCGGAAATTCACTTAAGTACTCCTGACGACGCAATTTCAGACAAGACCATAAACATAATATTCAACTAAAAAGAACAAAGTGATTGGTGCAAAATCAACCTGCAACGAGAGCGTGCTTGGGTTCCAGGGGGTAAATAAATCAGGCATATGAACCTTAGATCAGGCAGACACTTAGGCCGAGACAGACGAAGCCTCGGATCTTCTGAAGCTAGTGTCAATCACACTGCCAGGTCTTGGGCCCAGCAGTTGAGTGATTACCCATACACTCCCAGATCAGAAACCAGTGATTCTGAAATGTCCTGTCACATGGAGAGACGAGTAGGTAGTTCAGGGTTGGCTTATCTAGAAAAGCCAGAGGGGCCTTATAAGACTCAATTGGAATATATCAGGACGAATCGTCTAGGTGCTCGCATCTACGAAGACGGACTGAGAAGATCAGTGGTCCAGATTAAGAACCCCGATCAACCCCATGGAATAGACCACCCGGTAGTCAAGTTTGAGAATGGAGCATAGCTAGATAAAGAGGGGACTATATATGTAGTCACCACTCTTCCTGATAGAACTGATGAGTTTGGAAATGTGATTGCGGAGACCGACATGGGTGATATAGAGAAAGGGAACTTAGAGAGAGAGCCAAGAACTCCCCGTGGTAAGTCTGTCTTGACCAGAATTATGACTCCTGAGCGGATTCCACAAGATAATAAAAGCATAGATCTGCTTTTAAATCGAGAAACCGATGAGGTTTTTTGGAGATATAAATCTCCTCAATCTCAGGAAGTGAGTGCCTTCACGATCTATGAGTTTAAGGACCCTGATAGCCCAGGTCAAGTAACCTACCTAGACAATGCATCAGAGAGAATCTTCGTGGTCACTGAGCTTGGCAGACATGCCTACACATGGAAGGGAGAATTTGTTTTTCCCCAACCAAGGTCTAATGTATCCTTTGGTCACCAAGGAGCTGGGACCTCCCAATCTCACGGAGCTCAAAGAGATAGAAGTAGAGACAAACCTGAGGTAAGTTTTGCCAACTCCCTGGGAAGAGAAAGAACGGGAACTGAAAGGAATAGAGTAGAACCTGAGAGACATAGAACCCCATGGAATCACCAGGACATTGATGATTTTCCTTTGCCAAGGCCGAGAGAACACACTAGGACCCTACGACCAACCCAACTGGTGAAGTCCATGAAGAATTATTTCGATGGCACGGGAGACCCTTATGACCATGTGGCAGAATTTCGACAAGTGTTGAAAGCTGAACAAGTGGAGGACCTATTCACACAATATAATGCTTTCGGTCTAACCCTTAGGAACACTGCCCTTACGTGGTTCCAACCCCTGAATGAGAGGCATTTCAGAAACATAGACCAACTCTTAGAGGCATTTATTGTTGAGTTTTCTAAGAGTGGAATCAGGCATAACACCTCCTCACTAATTCATAGCTTCAAACAAACACCTCAAGAGACGGTCAGACTAGCTGGAAGAAGGTTTAGACAGTACCTGGAGAGATGCCCTATGCCGGAGTTACCCACACCAGCCAAACAAGTGGCCTTGTTCCTAGACGGATTGTTGAGCACTAAGCTCAGGTCATATGTGTACCTGAAGGACCCTAGAACGATAGAGGAGTGCGTGCGCATGTGCATAGACATTGAGGATAATCTAGGTGAGGAGTTAGAACTATCAAAAATCTATAAGGATTCTGATAGCTCTAGTAAACAGACATCTTGTCAATCCACATCCATCGAGGAACTTGCAGAGAAGGTAGCCCAAAAACTAGGCGTCTCTAGCAAGCAAATTCCGAGATTTGCCCCAGTTAAGCGGTGTTACAATTGTGGCGGTGAACATATGGCAAGTGTATGCCCCATTATGGCCCAACCTCAGGTGAATCCTAGTAGCCAGTACTGCACCATAGAGCGCAGGTACACCAATCACACGGCACAAGACTGCCCATATAACAAACAAACTGTTAGACAAAATTATCCTCAGCCATATCCACAACATGGTAGATACCAGAATCAGTACCCATCACCACAATACAACAGACCACAGCAAACTTATCGGCCATCTTATCAAGGGCAGCAGAGGCCTCAACCAGTCCTAGTGCAGCAACCCCCTGCTCCAACCAATGTAATCCCAGTGAAATATGCATCTACTGAAGAAAATCCGAATAGAGCCATAGTCCCAGTCACCCCATTGCTATCAGACAGTGATCCAAGTGACCATAGTTTTGACTCCGCACATATTGATAGCCCACAGGCCTACTACATGCAGTCACCCGAGCATGACGAGTCATACTATTATGAGGACCCAAGTGAAAATAGTGGGGAACTTGAGTATTCTAATGTCATGTACACAAACCCCAACTCTAGACCTCAACCTAGGCAGGTACGACCCCCATTTCCTAGAGGGCCATGTTTCAGATGTCAGGGAGATCACCTTGTACGTGATTGTCCACTACCTGTCCCTACACAACCTCAACCAGTAACCATTCAGGGCTTCTGTCAAGATTGCGGGAAGGAGCATCTCCTACGAGATTGCCCGAAGAACCCTAATAACATGCCTAAAATCACTCCTATCAATGTCGTTGGGTTAGTTGTAGACTCCACAGGGAGTGTGACTTCCACTGCACCTGTGCAGGTGATCACAAGAGCCCAGGCACTTCAACGACACCAAGGTGTTGGTCCCGAAAAGAGCCCCGAGGTGAGTGAAACAGAGAGCATACCCAAAAAGAGAACTAACGCCTGGAAGGATAGTCGTGAAAGAATGAAGAGGCAATGGGCAAAAAAGATAAACGAACTTGAAGAAAGTGTGAGAGAAACCAAGGCAAAAATCACAGAGATCGCATCTCAACCGCACTCCCACACACTTCCACCACTACCATCCCCATCACCCTCCATTTCTCCACCCTCTAACACACCCCTCGTACCCCACCCACCACCCCGAGTAGGATCAGTATTAGCTGACCCCACTCCTGAAGGCTTGGACATGATGTTCAAAGCCTACCAGGCTCGACTTCAAGAAGGGCCAACAGCTGCAAACCTAGACAAGAGTTACCCTAGAGCAGATTTAGAGATTGAACGAATGAAAATGTGCATGAAAATGGTAGAACAAGCTCAAGCTATACTTGAGACTAGTCAAAAGTTCAATCAGACCAACTCTGTCAAGCCGGATTTGCATTTCCAAGGCTTACTAGAAAGATTAGAGCAGTTGGTAAACAAATCACAAGTTTCTTTACCTCCACAGGCTCAACCAGTTGTTGAAAGAGGAAGCTCACCACAAAGGGGAGCTTATGTTCCTAATTCTACGGATGCTGGAATACCTCCTTCAATACAACAGTACTCTCCAGAGTTCTTGCGGGAAATACAAGAAGAGAAATGGGCCAAGGAGAAGGGTGATTCCCCTCCCATTCCTGAGATTGATGATCTTCGTGATCAATTTCCCCAAGACATTCCCTCTATCTATGGGGATCAAGCAGAGCAACAAGAGGATGAGAGATTAGATTTTGAATCTAATTCTTTACAAGAGTTGCCTCATTTCACAGGCCCATGGGAATCTGAATCTCTCCAGATCAGAGCTCCCACGATATTGGTAAGAAATGAAGACTCAGTGATTCCCAGGAACACTGATGTTGTGAAGAACACTAAGGTTCAATGTCACCTCACTGTAGAGGAACTCCTCAAGGCAAAACCGGAGCTCTGGGATCATGTGAAGGATCAGGTTCCAGAACCTGAATCCAATGCACCAAAAGTAGGCTCTAAACAAAAAATACCCGAAGTACCTCTCGACAAGATAGGAGACATGAGCGAAGGTGAAGAAGGTAACACTTATCTTCCGATCACCTATCAAGGTTACACAACCAAAGCAATTGTGGATTCGGGTGCGGGCGTTGCGATTGCGACTACCTCCTTGTGGAAGCGATGGGGCAAACCCACCTTAAGACCAACGAGAATGAAACTTCAAATGGCAGATGGGCATTTTGAAAGACCTCTCGGATTGCTTGAAGGGATAACTCTAACCACTTGTGGTGTAGAGTTTGAACATACGTTTGCCATATGTGACTTTGAGAAGAATAATGTTTACGAGATGATCCTAGGAAGACCCTTCCTACGACAATTACAAATAGTACAAGATTGGGGAACCAACTCCTTGTACTTACAGCACTTAGGGGTCACCACCAAGGTCAATCTGAAGGATCACACCTTCAGAGATGTACCACCCCTACAGTGGAATCCTATCCACAAAGTGAAAGAGGACTCTATCTCCGTGCATTCTAGAAGTTCACCTGAACCATCCTGGTTGCATGAAGATACTCACTTGTGGATGTGCAAGGTCGCAGAGGAAGAGGAAAAGCGCCTAAAAGCAAGAGAAGAAGGAACTTCCCCAGGAGATAGACCAATAAAAGACCCAGCCTATACACCAATGATATTTCCAGATGAGGAATTTGAGCCTCATGGTTGGGCAGAAATCTTGGCTACCATGGACATTGCAGTCAATGAAGAACAATGGACCCCCCATTGTGATGAGGAGGGTTATGATATTTCGGTGTTCATGTGTCAGCCCTTGTTGGAAGAGTGTGATCCTAGTGAGTTCATAGAAGAAGAAGAGAGTGATGATGATCTAGAATCCATTGTGATGGATACTTACTTTGACTCAGAGGAACACTACTTAGAAGACATAGGAGTGTTAACCCAAAAAGAAGAAGAACCTCTTGCAAGTATTAAAACGATAAGTTCAAAGAAAGGAAGTGAAGGAAGTCAAAAGAAAAAGAAAAGAAAAGCAGTAAGACAAGAAGAGGAAGAATCATTGTTTGAAGTACCAGAAAATTTCAAGAAATATGAAGTGGAAGACAGGAAAATTTTGGTACGAATGCCTAAGAGAGAGGCCAGTATAGGAGAAGCATATGACAATAAAGAAAAGACCAAAAAAATTGTAGTGACCATTGAAGGGAACGAAGAGCGATGTACGTACATAGGAGACGACCTAAGTGCAGAAGAAGAAGCAGAGCTTGTAGCTCTATTAAGGGAATATAGGGATGTGTTCGCATGGCATTATAGAGACTTGAAAGGAGTAGATCCAGAGATTTGCTCTCATACGATTTCGATGACTGCTGATGCTAAGCCCACCAAACAAAAACCCTACACATATAATGACAATTATGCGGCCAAAATAAAAGAGGAAATTGACAGGCTGATTGAAGCTGGATTCATCTATGAGATTGAGCACACTGAATGGGTGTCCCCCATTGTAGTGGTGCCCAAGAAGAATGGGAAATTGCGAGTGTGCATTAACCTTAAAAAAGTCAATGCCGCTACGATTAGAGATAGTTATCCACTTCCAATCACCGAACATCTTTTGGAGCGTGTTGCAAGCAAGGAAGTTTACAGCTTCCTTGATGGATTTTCAGGTTACAACCAAGTAGCCATTGCCCCCGAAGATCAACACAAAACGGCCTTTGCCACAGAATGGGGAATCTTTGCATTTCGTGTGATGCCATTTGGGCTCACCAATGCACCTGCTACATTCCAAAGACTTATGTGTCATGTCTTCAAAGAGTTCTTGCGAAAGAGCTTAGAAGTATATGTGGATGATTTGTGCGCTCATTCCCAAGAGAGAAGTTACCACATCCCTGAGCTCAGGCAAATCTTCAACAAGTGTAGAGATTATCGAGTGTGTCTGAATCCAGAGAAGTGTGTGTTTATGGTACGACAAGGTAAGATCTTAGGTCACATTGTTTCTAAGAATGGAATATCAACAGATGAAAACAAGGTAAGAGCAATAGCAGAATTGGCCAGACCAAGGAATGTGAAAGAGGTACAAGCTTTTATGGGCCATTGTGGATATTACCGTAGGTTTATCCACATGTATGCCATCATAGCTAAACCTCTCTATGGGTTGTTAACAAATTTTGAGTGGAGTGAAGAATGCGAGACTTCCTTCAACGAGCTGAAGCGACGTTTGTGCACAGCACCAATATTGACTACTCCGGATTGGAACAAACCCTTTCACGTCCATGTAGACGCCTCCAATCATGCAATAGGATGTGTGCTAGCACAACCCACAGGTGAAGGAAACCTAGATTTGCCGATAGCATATGCTAGTAGGCAATTAAATGCAGCTGAACGAAATTACACCACAACGGAGAGAGAAGGCTTAGGCATGATATATGCTGTGAAGAAGTTTAGACACTATCTATTGGCCAATAAGTTCAGGTTTTTCACTGATCATCAAGCGTTACTATATTTGGTCAATAAACCTTGCAATACAGGTCGCTTAGTAAGATGGTTCCTCTTACTAATGGAATACGACTTTGAAGTTGTTGTCAGGAAAGGTAGAACCCATCTTAGGGCAGACCATCTTTCTCGCATCACTTCAGGAGAGCCACCGCAAGGAGTGTCTGACGAATTGCCCGATGCTTATCTGTTCAATTTAGAAGTTGTTCCTAAATGGGCAAGTAAGCTGGTACCAGTCCTAACCTTCGGGCCTGCAAATAAGAATGTGAAAACAAGCAAAGAGGAAATTGTAAAATCACTAAAGTATCAAATATTGGCCGGAAGTATGTACAAGCAAGATGCCGAGGGCGTATTAGCATGTTGTGTCGAGGACGATGAACATACTAGTTGGTTGCAACAAGCCCATGAGGGATTGCTAGGGAATCACTACTCTAAACAACGAACATTGCAGAATCTAAAACGCTTAGGAGTGTATTGGCCTAGCATGGACAAAGAAATACAAGAGTGGATCCACAATTGTCCAGTATGCCAGAAGAGACCCCCAGTGGAGCATGCCACTCTTTATCACGTGTCATTAACCCCAGATTGGAGTGCTCCACTGGTTGAGTTCATGAGATCGGGAACATTGCCCAATCAGGCGAGTCTTGCAAGAAAACGGAGCATGGAGCAAGAGGCTCAAGACTATGCCTTAGTAGGGGACAACCTATATCGAAGAGGCAAGGATGGTTACCTAAGACTGTGCGTACATGAATCAGACTACTTGAAAGTCTTAGAAACGGCACACAGCGGTGTTGCAGGTGGACACTTTGGGCCTGATAGAGTGATTAAGACTATTCTATTCTCAGGACTGTGGTGGCCCACTCTTCATATGGATGCACATACTTATGTGAAGAGTTGCGACACATGCCAACGTACCCAATATCCGATAAGAAAAGATGAAATGCCATTAAGACCAATGATGGGAGGACGTTTCGGACAAAATGCGGTGCTACCATTAGATTTCCTAATTCCAGCTTTAAGAGTAGCACAAGAGCATGGGTGGAATGGACATGAGTTGTCCTCTAGGATCTTGGATCTAGAGCGTTTAGGTGAGACGAGGCTACGAGCAGCAGCAGGTATCTATGCTGCAAAGAAACGGCAAAAGGCATACTTTGATGCCCATGTGAAGGATAAGGGCTTGAAGGCAGGAGATCTAGTGTTAGTCTACACATTGAAACAACACGCAAGGAAGCTGGAAAAGAGAGGCTACGGACCGATGATCATTAATAGGATCTCCACGAGTGGAGCAGTACAACTAGCCACTTTAGAGGGGGATGTCCTCCCAAACTATATTAGCGGATGCAGAGTCAAGCTGTATCAAGAACCCCTCACGGAGGAGATGCTAAGCCGACTCAATATTGCTAAGCAACGTAAAGAGGAGGAAAAACGAATTCGAGAAGAAGCACAGGCAGAGGCCTTAGAGCGTATCAGACGAATGAAGTTGAGGAGACAAGGAAGGGACCAGCCTATGACTGACACTCAAGAGTCTCCAGGCTATCACATGGCCATGTGTGAGGCTTCAGGTGAACGCACCCATAAGATAGTAGACCGACGACCTTTTGTGACCCTAGAAATAGGGCAAAAAGACAGCACAACAAGCGTGAGGGCTTTACTTGATTCAGGAGCAGCCACAAGTGCAGTTCGGCTTTCTTATTGCCAGCAGCTGCAATTGGAGGTAAAACCCATAGAGGCCTATCTGATAGGATTAGGAGGTGTTGAAACCCCCTGCATGGGAGAGGTGGATCTTCCCCTCTACATACAAGAGGTCCTCATGCCAGTAAAAGTGCTAGTGTGTGAAGACGAGGATCTGACCGAACCGCTTATCTTGGGACAAGACTGGATCTATGATCACGCAGTCAACCTGAACCTAAGAAGTGGACTTGTTCAGGCTTGGGTAGGCCAAAGTCGTTTCACGATTGAATTAGAAAATCAAGCACTCAAACCAATAGAACAGGCACCAACTCCTGGTCCCTCCAGGAATCCACACGAAGATAACCACGTTGTGCTTGTCCAAACTTCTGTGGTGCAGAGGAATGTCAATCTTACTGAAGGTTCAGGAGCCAAGAAGGAGTTCCTAATTGATCCAAAGAAGATTCTAAACGAACGGACCGAACATCACTTTACACGAAGGAGGCCGCTGATCAAGAGGCAGGAGCGCCAACCCGCGCAATATGGAGCATCTCGTGGCGTGAAGCAGATCTGGATACGCAAGGATGGAAAACCCACAGCTCCAATAGCAGATTCTCAAAGAGACAAGAAACGAGCCTCACCATCAAGGAACAAAGTGAAGAAGCCCCTTAGGATAACCCCTAGGCATACCATTTCTATTTGGGTTCCTAAGCGGTCAATGAAGGCCACCCCTAATGCTAGACAGATATGGGTGCCCAAGGCTAGCTTACAAGCCCAAATTACTTCACCTACAGGCACTAGGATGAAGCAGCTTTCACAAGCACTCTTGGCCAACAACTCAGAAAGTGACAAGATACCTACACCTCTCACTGTCCCCACTCCCATCAACCCCAGGAATGTCTGGAAATGGGTACCCACAAGGTCCCAAATACATCACACTCTCAGACCGAAATCTTCACCTGTCCTTAGCTCTAAGAGCTACGACTCCTGTATCAAAGTGTGGAGAATTAAACGTTGTACTAAACCCCCTGACCCTATTCTGTAAATCCGTCCACACTAACACAAGCATTCCGAGCCCATTGCATAACCAAAGTATGCATCTAGGATGACACTGACCTTTAATCACCACTCACACATATCATAAACACCTCACCACTAACCACTGACCTCCGGGATTGTCATGTTAGTATTGTGAAGGGAACACCATTACATCTTGTTTCCTATGCAACACTAATGTGCCTTTCGTCTTCCAGCAGATAAGCAACCTACTCTCATGGCAACAGCGGCAGGCACAAGCTCTCAGGCAGGATCTGGTGCTCCTATCAATTGGGATGCCATGCCAGTGGAAGCTCCACCAACAGCTAGGCCTGAAGAATTCTTGAATGTGCGAAGGATTCCTATTCCAGATCCACCCAGTGGACTAACCGAAAGAGTAAAAGGGCACTCCCATTGGTTCAATGAAATGCCAGGGGATTTGGGAGACGCAGGTCACATCTGGGAGTCCAAGATGGAGTGTGGAGGGGTTTGGTGGACCTTCCAATTCTTTTCAAGAGAATTTGAGACCTTACAAAACGCAGCTCCACTTCAAGATATCTGGCAAAAGGCAGGACTTCAAACTTACTTCAGTGCAGCTCTACCTAAACCTGACTTCCTCAGATGTTACTACTTGATTGCTACGTTGAAACCTACCGGGGATAAAGATCATTCAGGCACATTCTGGGTGCCCTCCTTATCCAATCTGGAGGAGATGAGGAAGTTTGAATTAAATGTAACGTTAATCAGGGAAGCCCTTCAAATGTATGGAACTCATGTGCCTTCAGATCGCGACCCTTTGATACCAGAATCAATGAAAAGCAATAGAGTCAAGAAGCTCAAAGAAATGTGCGCCCTCACCCCCAACATCGCCATACCTCTGCGGATGTGCCTCCAGCACTTCGCATTTCCCGCTCAGGACCGTTTCACTCAGCCTCACAAGAAGATATGGTACGGGTTGTATTTAGCAGAGACCGGAAGCTTGGCCATCAAGATGCCGGTATGGATCTTAGATCAGGTGTATGAGGCAGGCAAGCGGGGGGTGAGGAAGCCCACTTTACATGGGTGTTGTGAGTTGACGAGAATCATCTACAGATGTCTGGCATATGATGTGCCAGTTGCTCGAGCCCTAAAATATGCACACCTGGAGCTGTTCAAAGGGCGAAAGTCAGGGAGTCAGCCTGCAAAAAGAATGCGTGGATCCCTTTCACAGGTCCTGATCCCTCCAGTAACCACCGCCGAAGTCTCCACTAGAGAGGAAGCCCAGGTGGCACCTATCACAATCCATCTCCAGGAGTCTCAACCAAGAGAGGTGGTACAGCCCACTCCTTCTGCCCCTCCGCTACCTACTGATGCAGAATTTGCAGCGATGGCCACCTTCACCGAGGACCCAAATTTTGATTTTGAAACATTTCTGCAGACGGCTCATCTATCAGACAGTGAAGGTTGCCCTGACAATGTCGATCCGGGGGCATCAACCCAAAGAGAACATGCACGAGGCGAGACAAGCAGTGTACAGGAGATAGGAGTGGCACAACTTCCTCAAAGACTAAACACACAAGCTCAGGAGAAGGCACCAAGAGATAACCCGGAAGAGAGTGAAGACGAAGCCCCTGCATATACGGCACAGCTCAAACGACTATACCAAACAATCAAGCAGGTACAACGACGCCATAAAATGTCAGAAGAAGCAAATAGGGCCCTAGTAAACCAGATGTTACACTCAGAGCATATCGACCCCCAGTTTGTAGAATCGCTAAATCTTTTGGCGGACACCTGTGGCATCAGTGAAGCAATGAGAACCTTGGTCTATCAAGAGAACCCTGCTTATGATCAAAGAAGAATTGATACACGGCCGCGACAAGGAAAGATGATTCAGATGGAAGTATCTACCGCGTTAGCTACGTCCACATCAGAAGATGTTCACATGATTAGCCCTAGGCCCAATGATGAACCGGAGGACATTACGCATGCACCATCCCCCCCATCTTCTCCTATCCCACCCTCAGAGCCTCTCTCCACGTGTCTTTCTACACAACCATTCTCCTCCTATAGTGAGACCATTGTACACACCCCCGTGTCCACTTTCCTTCCTTCACCCTCATCCATCTCTGTCACTCAGATTTTTGAACCCCAATTAGGTCACCCTTCCTTCCCCCATGCCTTTGGACAACCATCTGTCACTAGTCAGACTCTTTCCATATCTTTACCCTCCACCCCTCCATTTCCTCCCTCCCAAACTCTACCTACCCCATCCCTTGTAACTGCCTCGGGCACCACACTAATCACCCAACCCTCCTTCTGGACCCAACTTGTAAACATTCTTCAACAGGTTGATGAACATAAGAAAAAGTCCCTTCCCCAAATTCACTTCCCCACATTCACAGCCACCACTATCACACCACCCACCATCCCGGTGTTCACATTTCACGAATCACACTCTCTCATGTCCGATCCCATGGACATCTCACGATCCGCTGGGTCACCCACTACCACTGTTCTCACAACACCATCACAGATTATTACACTCACATCACCACTTCCACACACGATAGGCACAACATCCACTTTTCCCATTCCCACTTCCCAACCCCCTGCATCTTCCATCCTTACCCCCGCATCCACCTCATTTAGTCTTGCACTCGACACGATGCTCGAAGCTGCCACTCAGCTTAAGCAGGAATATACATTATTGGAAGAAAATAACAAAGAGCTTTGCACCCTCTCAGCAACTCTCCAAGAGCGTGTCAATGCTTTGGAGTTCAGTCATACGGAGTCACAAAGCAAGATATCCGACCTCGAACAGGCAAATGCGCAACTCGAAGCGAGGCATATGGAAGAGAGCAAAGCCATGGAGGAACAGCTGCGAGATCAAATGGGCCGCAATGCAAGGCTTCAACGAAACATGGCTTTACTACGACGACATCTGGCAGCAGCGCACGAAGAGAACAGACGGCTTCAACAACAAAACCAAGAGAACCTCGAGGCGGCCATGGAGAACACCCCGGGAGCACCCATAGACCCGGTTAAATTTCAAGCTGTTCCCTCAGAAAGCATACAACAAATCTTGGAAACTTATGCCAATCTTTTAGAAGCACATGATCAGCTTGCCGACCAGCTGAAGGACCTACAAAGACCCCAAGAGTCTACACCACACCGACAGGAACCTAAAGAAATGACCAACGCTGCTACTTCAACCAAACCTGAACACTCAACGACCAACGACGTACTGGAGTTACGGCAACAGATCGCAGAATTAAAATTGAAGTTGATGCAGTACGAACGACCTCCTTCCCCACCAGAGCAACCGTTAGAAGAAGAAGCAGTTACTATTCCAGTGGAGGAAGCATTCGACGACACCTACGAGCCTCAACCATTCCCAGGAGGACGCGTAACAGAAGAAGGTCAAGATACCTATGAGGAACCCCCATCGGCATGGATGAAACAGGTAGAGGAAATGGGGCAAACTCATCAGGAACGGATATCCACTCAGATGCTGGCAATGAAGGCCATTGAGGACACCATCCTTCACTCAGAATACTTCAGGCACATTGCCCCTAGACGCCTTATCACTAGCTCAGAATTACAATACAAGCCCTATTTTGTATTGTTGGCCGACTACAATGCAGAAATCAAAAGGGTCACCAACAAGTGCCCAACATTTGCCACACAGTTCGAACCAGAAGATATACCAGAAGCGGCACGAAAAGGGGCCATATTCCAACCAACTTGGAGGCAGAAGTTACTCGAAACTTACCCAGAAATGCTTCGAACATGGGATCACGCCCCCATGCATTTGAAGTACAATCCGTGTTTTGGGCCAGTGCAAAGACGCAGATCATGGAAAGCTTTTGCCATCAAGGTTCAGAATAACGCAAACTATAAAGAATGGCTCAATTACCCCGCCATCGCCCCCCCAATCGGTACTCCCACAGTGTCATACATGATCGCAACCATCAGACATTGGATACCACGCCTCCACCCTATGCCAGATGTGGCTGCCCAGATGATGCTCAAGATCTTCGATATGATGCAGGTCGTACTCAAAACTTTTCGCAATGTATGCCGTATTCAACCTCCTATTCCCGGGTTTATTAATGGTAACTACGACCTGCTATATGATATGAGCACAACCCCGAGCATACGAGTGGCTTACGCATGGCATGCATGCATAAGATATCTCCCTGCCTGCTACAAGCAAACATTCGACGATATGTTCACCACGGGGTTTTGGGAGGCACATTCAGAGGTATTCACACCACGGCCTACGCATTTACTCCATCTCTTCGCATGCGAGCAAACAATGCATTCCGAGCTTTACACGATGCCACAACCTGACATGCCTGGTATAGTTGATTGGGAGGCTTTGCAACGAGACCTAATTAGAGGTTTAAGAATCAAAGAACAAGAATTGGCAACCGACCTCCTGCAGAAATACATTGATCAAACTGTGGAAAAGAGGTCTGTCAGAGGCGACAGACCCTAGGGGGGGGAGAGTGTTGACAGTACACGGGAAGAAGCAAGTACGGACACACATGCAGATCTAGCACTGAGGCAACCCTTCATTTTTTTCAAAACCCTCACATCATTTTAAAGTGATTCTCATAACTACAAACCCTTGTAAATATCATTTCACCTTTTTTGTAGCTCCATTTTGTACAAGCCGAGGAGTCCTCGAGCTTGGGGAGCCTTAGAAGTAGTTGCCTGCCAATTTTCATAATTTTTAGATCTCGTTAGGGACCTCAAATAAGCCCTGGAACCTAATTTTTAACTAGGCCGGACACTAGGTCTGGACAGGGCCAAAGCTAGTCAAAAACTATAAATAGAGCTAGAGAGCTCATTTTTGGGGCTAGCTTCTGGTAGTTGGAGCTTGTATGAGAACTTTCTTGCAATAGAAGTGATTCCATTGTCTTACTCTCTTTGTTCTTACTGTGTGTGCGCGTGTGTGTGTATGTGTGTGCATGCTTGTGTGCTTCTCACTCACGCACTTGTGCTTCCACTTGCTCGTGGTCTTCATACCATCCTCATGTCTTCCCGGATTGACATTAAAGGAGGTGCTACTCATCACTGAGCTACATTGAGCATCTCTCTTCATCCAATTCTTCAAATCTGATAATTCCTCCCTAGTTGGAACACTAGGATCTCTGAATTGAGGCTTTTCTTCTTCCTACAACTCCTGTCGAAGCTGAGCCAGCTCTTCTGCTTGGGCTTCCTCTTCCTTTCGTAGCTTCAATGCCTCAATCTCCCTCCTCAATTGAGTAACAACATTCTCCTCCTCTTTATGGGGCTTATTCCTTTTTAAGCCCTCCAGATCTTTCCTTAGCTAGATTACTGGATCCTCCATTTATGTAGAATAGGGTAGTTGAGAAGAACTTGCTCCATATTGTTGCCTTATTTATTCCATTCATGTAGCTGTATTGATGAATTCTTCTATGGAGGCTATTGGCAACACTAATTCCTTGATTTTACATTGTGTGGTCACTGGAAGTGGTTTAGCTAACCATTTCTTAATGAAGAAATCGTGTGGAGGATTTGGCAATGTAGCCATTAGTGCCTTGGCCCTAGTTACAAACTCTGGAAACGTTTCACCTAGACCTAGTCTCAAGTTTTCTAATTCCTCTATGATTATCTCTGTAGTATTCCCATGCTGGAATTGAGTTTTGAATGCATTTTTCATTAAATCACAAGTGGTTAAATGGTTTTCAACAAATTGGCTGAACCATTTATTTGCTAACCCTTCTAATGTGGTAGGGAAGAGTATCGAAAAGGCATCCTCTCTTCCCATCAAACCTCTTGTTTTGCATAATGCTAAAAACCTTCTAATATGCTCATCTGGATCTTCCTGAGCTTAGCCTTTGAAAGAAGGAAATTTTATATTTAGTCTTGAAAGTAGGGTTTCCAAATCTACCTGACCTTCCATGCTCTTTACTGATGATGTTGATGACAGTGGACTAGAGGATCTTCTAACAGCCTTCCTTCTTGTTGCTTTTTAGGTGACCCTCAATGATTGAGACCGAGTTGCGGTCATGAGCTATTCATAATCCTCTTAGGCTAAGAGAATTAATAAGAAAATTTACCTCTTAACCCAATGAAGTAGCACTGTAGCATTGTCGGCACTTGAACTCTTCTACACTTTGCACTTTGCTTCTCCTATGCTCAAATCTCCTTGGTGTCCCACCGTGCGTGCCAAATTTTTTTGGGGGATTCTTGTACAAAAAGGGATTTGAGTGTTAGTAGGAGAAAAGGGAAAGATAACAAGAAAGATACCCACTGGAAGCCTCTGTCGATTGATTATAAGAAGACAATTACAATGTTGATGCACAATACAATCCAATGCTTCTGTGCCAAATCCCACAGAGTGCAAAATCACAAAAATACAAAATACCCAAGGGTCTTGTTGCTACCGGCCTTCTCTGCACTAGACCTCCACCTTCTCCAAGCCTGCACTTGTGCACACCTTGCACCAAGCTTCCAATAAGGGGGAGGGATGGACACCTTTTGTCGACATGCACACAACTTCAATGGGACCTTGGGATCTTTGGTTGTAAGTTTAGCACTTTTTTGCACACTTCTTAGTCACTCTTCATGCACACCTTGCACTTCACTTTTTTGTGCATCGCACACTGTGTCTCTTGCACTTCTCTCTCTTGCCTAGCTTAGACTATGCTCACCTTGCTTAGTCCCTCATGAATAGTGCCTTGCCTTGATTTGAGTGTTGATTCACGTACACTCCTAACTGCTAGAGTATCTTGGTGCTGTAGTGACTTTAGATTAAAACAAAAATTTTAATTGGGGGGCCATGCTTTCACTTCTGCGTACGCTGCCGCTTCACATACCTCCACATTTTGCCTTTTAATTCTTCAAATGTGCACCTAAGAAAGGGTTCACTTGAACCTTCCAAACACTTTCACAACACTTTGAACCTTAGAGAAATTACAAAAATACCTCTGCAACCTGCAACCAACTTTCTTCAATTTTACCCTTTGTGAATCAATTAATTGTGCGCTACCTATGCACTTTGACACCTGAACTTTGAACACTTTGACTTTGCCCATGTTGACTTTGGCCTTGACCTTGTTGAATTTGATTGCTTTGACTTTGACCCTTTTGACTTTGACTATGGTTGACTTTGACCAATATGACTTTTATGGGCTCAACACTCTAGTAGGTCAGCATGGGTGTCCAATATGGTCTGCATGTTTGCTAACGGGATGGCTTTGAAGCGCTCCGGGTCGATCATTTTTGTTGATCCTTCCATAGTAGCTTCTAGATTTTCTTCATTCTGTCTTTGTAGCCATTTATTTTCTTCTAGTGCTGTTGACATGTGTTTCCTTAGTAGCGCAAGGTTGCGATGGATTTTGAGGTTGTCTGCTTATTGGACGTGTAGCATTTCCTTGAGGTGTTGTTGTGCCTGTGAATTTGGTTGGGGGGGATCGGCCACCAATTCCATATTTTCTCTGCAAAGTATCATAATCATGTTGTAGTTGCCGCTTCTCTTTCTCCATGTTTGTGAGTCGTTCTTATAGTGTCTCATGGACTCTGAATAGGTTCGTATGCTGAGTATCTAAATGCTGGTAATTTTGCTGTAACTCAGACACACATTGATATAAAGTATTGAATACATTATTTACAGGAGTAGATGCTGGGAAGGTGTGGAATGCAGGGGGTAGGGAAAAGGGAAAGGGATGGTGGATGCTGTGCTTGAGAATGGTGAAGTGGGTGGTGGAGGAATGGGAGATTGGGGGAATATGGGGGGAGGGAGAGGTGCAGATGTGGGTGATATGTCCATGAGGTCGTGCGTGGATGCTGTCATGGGAGTTACCATATACATGGGAATGGTAGGTGTGGTGATGGTAGTGAAGGTGTACAATGGTGTGTTTAATTGTGCATGTGGACCAACTAGAAGACTGATTGGAGGAATTGGATTTCCAGTAACCAAGGTTAGAGTTACATCTTCCGTAGTGGCAGTTACAACAGTGGTGGTGTCAGATTGTGAGAGTGGTGATCATTGATTTACATTGTGTGCTTCACTAAGGGAGGTGGAGATCATGGCTGTGACAATAGTGGTGACAGTGGTGGTATGAGGTGAGGGGGGTGGAGTTGGAGGGGAGGGTGGTAGGGGTGGTGATGGGGGTGCACTTGAGGCATGGGCTTCTTCAGTGTGTTGAATGGAGTGTGTTGTGCTAGTGGCTGTGGAGCTGGTGCCATGTGGTTCTGATACTATCATATGTATCAATGTCAATCCGCGGAGATGTGAGGACTAGTATGAAGACTATGAGCAAGTCATGGCACAAGTGCGTGAGTGAAAGCACACAAGCATGCACACACATACACACACGTGCACAAGGTAAGAGCAAAGAGTGGAACAATGGAAAGCTTCGATTACAAAATAAATCTCTTACAAAGCTCAAATCTACAACAAAGTAACCTCAAAAATGAGCTCTCCAGCCCTTTTTATAGTTTTCTGAGTGGTTTCGGTGCTGTCTAGACCTAGTGTCTGGCCTAGTTAAAAATTAGGTTCCAGGGCTTATTTGAGGGCTCAAACAAAGTCTAAAAATTATGAAAATTGGCAAGGTGATACTTCTAATACTCCTCAAGCTTGAGGACTCCTCGGCTTGAACAAAATGGAGTTGCAAAAATGGAAAATGGTATTTACAATGGTTTTTAGTGATTAAAATCACTATTTTTATAGGGATTTTCTGAAAATTTAACATGTGCTTCTTGGATCTCCCTACATGCTCCTTCTTCTTTTGTGTCCACTTCCTTGGTGTGCTTCCATGCTTTGTCCTTAACCTTGAGTGTCAACACTCCCCCCCTCTAGAGTCTGTCGTCCCTGACAGACCCTTGTTGGCGTAGGAGTTCCATGTAGTAGTTGAGGGGTAGTGTCCATTAACACGAGCGGTCTATCTTCCCAAGTAGCTTGGTCGGTTGTCTAGTTCTTTACTTTTCCCCTGCTAGCCTATGCAAGTTTTGGTCCCGTTGTATGCACTTCTTCCTTGGATTTGAGCGGCATGGTATATTTGTGAGCATTCCAAAAACTACTAATTGCTCAAAAGAGGTTGTCACTATTAATTGTGAGCAGCTATCAGCGGTGAGTGGCGTCATAGCTATTGATGTTATAACCTTGATGTCCTCTAAATCTTTTGTGCCAAGTACTCATCACCCATAATTAAGAATGGGTAAGTGTATTAGTCCTGGGTTGAAAACATTATGTGCCTTGTGCACGGCCTTGTAATGTGGCCCTATGTATGCGTACTTGGAAAATGCATGGGAAGAGTACGGTGCAAGAAATTGGGTCTTGAGCAAAGTGCTCAAGGGTACGCTGATGAAGAGGTTTCCTAATCTACCATGGTTATAGTGTTGGACAGTAGGCAATTCTTACCATGGTGAAAGGTCCGTCAATCTTCATCTCTTCATGTTGTACTTCCCTCATCGTGATTGACCATTGACTTGCCTTTCTTGTCGATGGATGTCTGTTCTGATGGTTCACTTTATGAGATTCTGCAAGTGCACAATCTTCTCTCTCTCTCTCTCTTTTTTTTGTTTGGTGCTCATGATGGCATAAAACAAGAAGAAAGAGGTTAGTATCAATTTTTACATATTGCAAGTGTGTCTCATGTGCCTGGGATTTCTCAATGGTGTCTATGCATGGTTGTGTAATGTGGCCCTATGTTGATGCATACTTTGGAAGTGCATGACCTCAATGGTGCAAAAGACAAGGTTATGCCAAAGGCACATGGTTGTTGCATGTCGAGGCTTTCAATGTTCTAGCAGATGTTGATGAAGCCTTTGTTGGAGGTATCCATTGGATGTCAAAAGGACAACTGATTTTAGGGACCCATTTCAGAACAGTGTTGGGCTATGTACAAGTCCTTGTTCACTTCTTCGTCTTTGATTGGTTGCTTAAATTTTGTATCCAGAGCGGTTCGTTCTTTGGTGTTGTGGATGCTACTAGTACCTTAGGCTTCCAAATCCATATCCTTGATGATTGTCTTCTTACTTTTGCCGAAGGGTTGAGTTTATCTTCTTTTGGTCTTTGTGCTCTGTTCTTACCCTTTTCTCTCCTTGGCTTCTTTGTTGAGACCTTTTGCATGGTGGGGAGCATAGGCTGTTGTGTATGTAAGAGCTTCTTGGGTACCCACATTTCTAATCGCCCTTGTTGAGCTTCAGCTAATTTCTTAGGCACCCAAATTTGTCGAAGATTGTTTGGTTGAGGTGGTCCTGGTTGCTTGTTTCTTGATTTTGCATGGTTGGCTTGCCTGAGTGGAAATTGTGTTGGCAAGGCTAGTGGTTGCGCTCCTTTTCGTACCCAAATTTGTTTCATCCCCAGAACTACTTTCTTCTTGAAATCTCTTTGTCTATTTGATATAGTCGTTGTCTTGTATTGTTTTGCTTGCCCTTGTGGTTGAGTTGTGGTCGCGACATTAGTCCTTGCATGAGAGGAGGAGTCCGCTTGTCTTTGAGCCAGTTCTTATGGGACATAGAGATTTTGACACATACAACATCTTTTTTACTAAGATTAGTCCTAGAAGAACTATGAGAAGGGGTGACATCTGGATTTCTGAGCATGCGCATCTGAAATGGGGTGGCATTGAGTAATGTTTTGTAGGCAACTCGATACGCCCAAACAACATGGTGAAGTTGTTTGTCCCAATCAGAGGGTTTATTATTCATGAGTTTTGTCAACACATTACATAGGATCTTATTCGTGCTCTCGGCTTGTCCATTAGCTTGTGGATGATAGGGGGCAGACTTTTTGTGTATTACCAAGAATTCTTGAAGAAGGTTTTCAATAACTTCGTTCAAGAATTGCATGCGTCTATCACTTACTAACTCTATTGGTAACCCATATCTGGTGCACACGTTCTCGAATAAGAACTTTGTCGTCATCTGAGCATCGTTCTTTGTTGTGGCTTTTACTTCCACCCACTTTGTAAGGTAATCTGTGGCTACAATAATATATTCTGCATGGGAGTTTCTAGCTGGGGGTTAATAGGAACAACAAAGTCTATACCCCACTTTGAGAATGCACATTCTCCCATCATTGGCCTTAAAGGCATCTCGTCTTTTCATATTGGATATTGTGCACATTGGCATGTGTCAAATTTCTTTACATAGGTATGTGCATCCATATGAAGAGTGGGCCACCAAAGTCCTGAGAATAGAATGGTCTTGATTACTCTGTCAGGCCCAAAGTGTCCACCTGCAACCCCACTATGTGTAGTTTCTAAGACTTTCAAGTAGTCAGATTCATGAACACACAATCTTAGGTACCCATCTTTTCCTCTTCGGTATAGGTTTTCTCCAACTAAGGCATAGTCCTGAGCCTCTTGCTCCATGCTTCATTTTCTTGCTAGACTAGCCTTGTTAGGTAGTGTTACCGTTCTCACAAATTCCACCAATGGGGCACTCCAATCTGGAATTAACAATACATGATAAAGAGTCGCGTGCTCCACTCGGGGTCTCTCCTTGCACACTGGAAAATTCTTAATCCACTCATGAACTTCTTTGTCCATGCTAGGCCAATACACTCCTAAACATTTTAGATTCTACAATGTTCATTGTTTAGAATAGTGATTTCTTAGCAATCCTTCATGGGCTTGTTGCAACCAACTACTACGTTCATCATCCTCGACACAACAAGATAATACACCATTTTTATCTTGTTTGTACATGCTTCCATCCAATATTTGATATTTTTATGATTTTACAATTTCCTCTTTATTTGTTTTCACATTCTTGTTCGCTGGTCCGAAGGTTAGGATTGGTACCAACTTATTTGCCCATTTAGGAACAACTTCTAAATTGAACAGATAAGCATCAGGCAATTCATGAGACACTCCTTGCGGTGACTCTCCTAAAGTGATGCGAGAAAGATGATCTGCCCTGAGGTGGGTTCTGCCTTTCCTAACTACCACTTCAAAATCGTACTCCATTAGTAAGAGGAACCATCTTACTAGGCGTCCTATATTGCAAGGCTTATTGACCAAATATAATAAAGCTTTATGATCAGTGAAAAACTTGAACTTTTTGGCCAATAGGTAGTGTCTAAACTTCTTTACAGCATACACCATGCCTAAGCCTTCTCTTTTTGTCATGGTATAGTTTCGTTTCGTAGTGTTCAATTTCTTGCTAGCATATGCTATTGGCAAATCTAGATTTCCTTCACCTATGGGTTGTGCTAGCACACATCCTATTGCATGACTGGAAGCATCTACATGGACATGGAATGGTTTATTCCAATCAGGAGTGGTCAGTATTGGTGCTGAGCACAAACATCTCTTCAGCTCATTGAAGGAATTTTCACATTCATCGTTCCACTCAAAGTTTGTTAGCAAGGCATAAAGAGGTTTGGCTATGATTGCATACATGTGGATGAACCTGTGATAATATCCACAATGGCCCATAAAGGCTTGAACCTCTTTAACGTTCCTTGGCCTCGGCAACTCTGCAATGGCTTTTACTTTGTCCACATGTGTTGATATTCCGTTCTTAGAAACAATATAACCTAAGATCTTACCTTGTCACACCATGAACACACACTTCTCTAGGTTCAGACACACTCGATATTCTCTACACTTGTTGAAGATTTGTCTGAGCTCAGGGATGTGGTATCTTCGTTCTTGGTAATGAGCACATAAATCATCCACATATACTTCTAAGCTCTTTTGCAAGAACTCTTTGAAGACATCACACATGAGCCTTTGGAATGTTGCAGCTACATTGGTAAGCCCAAATGGCATCACACGAAATGCAAAGGTTCCCCACTCTGTGGCAAAAGCTGTTTTGTGTTGATCTTCTGGGGCAATGGCTACTTGGTTGTACCCTAAAAATCCATTAAGGAAGCTATAAACTTCCTTGCCTACAACATGCTCCAATAAATGTTCTGTGATTGGAAGCGGATAACTATCTGGAATCGTAGCAGCATTAACTTTTTTAAGGTTAATGCACACTTGCAACTTCCCATTCTTCTTGGGAACCACTACAATGGGGGAGACCCATTCAGTATGCTCAATCTCATAGATGAATCAAGTGTGCTCAATCAGCCTACCGATTTCTTCTTTTATTTTAGCTGCATAAGTGTCATTATATGTGTAGGGCTTTTGTTTGGTGGGCTTGGCATCAGCAGTCATGGGGATGGTATGAGAGCAAATTTTCGGATCTACTCCCTTCAAATCTCTATAGTACCACGCAAACACATCCCTATATTCCCTTAATAGAGCTATAAGCTTTATTTCTTCTTCTGCACTTAGGTCATCTCCTATGTACGTATATAGCTCTTCGTTCTCTTCAATGGTGACTATGATCTTTTTGGTCTTTTCTTTATTATCATATGCTTCTCCTATGATGGCCTCTCTCTTAGGCATTCGTACCAAAATTCTTCGGTCTTCAACTTCATATTTCTTGAAGTTTTTTGGTACTTCAAACAATGATTCCTCCTCTTCTTGTTTTATTGCTTTTCTTTTCTTTTTCTTTTGACTTCCTTCACTTCAATCCTTTGAATTTACCATTTAATTGCTTGTGAGAGGTTCGTCTTCTTTTTTAGTAAATACTCCTATATCTTCTAGATAGTGCATCTCTGAATTAAAGCAACTATCCATCACAATGGGCTCTAGATCGTCTTCGTTCTCTTCTTCTTCTATGACCTCACTAGGGCCACATTCTTCCAACAAGGGTTGACACATGAACACTGAAATATCATAACCCTCCTCATCACAATGAGGTGTCCACTATTCTTCATTGACTGCAATGTCCATGGTAGCTAAGATTTCTGCCCAACCATGAGGCTCAAATTCCTCATCTAAAAATATCATCGGTGTATAGGTTGGGTCTTTAATTGGTCTTTCTCCTTGAGAAGTTCCTTCTTCTCTCGCTTTTAGGTGCTTTTCCTCTTCCTTTGAGACCTTGCACATCCACAAGTGAGTATCTTCATGCAGCCACGATGGATCAGGTGAACTTCCAGAATGCACAGAGATTGAGTCTTCTTTTGCTTTGTGAATAGGATTCCACTGTAGGGGTGGTACATCTCTGAAGGTGTAATCCTTCAAATTGACCTTGGTGGTGACCCCTAAGTGTTGTATGTACAAGGATTTGGTTCACCAATCTTGTACTATTTTCAGTTGTCGTAGGAAGGGTCTTCCTAGGATCATCTCATAGACATTATTCTTTTCAAAGTCACATATAGCAAAGGCATGCTCAAACTCTACACCACAAGTGGCTAGCATTATCCCTTCTAGCAATCCTAGAGGTCTTTCAAAATGACCGTCTACCATTTGAAGCTTCATTCTAGTTGGTCTTAATGTGGGTTTGCCCCATCGCTTCCACAAGGAGGTGGTGGCAATAGCAACACCGGCACCTGAATGTACGATTGCTTTGGTTGTGTAACCCTGGTAGGTGATCGGTTGATAAGTATTACCTTCTTCATCTTTGCTCATGTCTCCTATTTTGTCGAGAGGTATCTCTAGAACTTTTTGCTTAGAGCGTGCTTTTGGAATTTTGGAATCAAGTTCTGGAACCTGATCCTTCACATGATTCCATAGCTCAGGTTTTGCTTTGAGCAGCTCTTCTACAGTGAGATGACACTAAACTTTAGTGTTCTTTATGACGTCAGTGTTTCTTGGAACCACTGAGTCTTCATTTCTTACTAATATTGTGGGAGCTTTGATCTGAAGAGATTTAGATTCCCATGGGCCTGTGAATTGTGGCAACTCTTGTAAGAACTAGATTCAAAATCTAATCTCTCTTCTTGTTGCTCTACTTGGTCTTCATAGATAGACGGAATGTCTTGGGGAAATTGATGGTGAAGATCATCAATTTCAGGAATAGGAGGGGGATTACCCTTCTTCTTGGCCCATTTCTCTTCTTGTATTTCCCGCAAGAATTCTTGAGAGTACTATTGTATTGAAAGAGGTGCTCCCTCATCCATGGAATCAGGAACATAAGTTTTCATTTGTGGTGAAATCTCTCTCTCAACAACCGGTTGAGCCTCTGGAGGTAAAGAAACATGCGGCTTGTTTACCAACTACTCTAATCTTTCTAGTAAGCGCTCGAAATGCAAATCCGATTTGACAGAGTTTGTCTGATTGAACTTTTGACTAGTCTCAAGCATAGCTTGAGCTAGTTCTACCATTTTCATGCACATTTTCGTCCGTTCAATCTCTAAATCTGCTCTAGGGTAACTCTTGTCTAGGTTTGCAGTTGTTGGCCCTTCTTGAGGTCGAGCCTAGTAGGCCTTGAACATCATGTCCAAGCCTTCTAGGGTTGGATATGCAAGAATAGACCCTGGTTGTGGTCTATTTACAATGGGTGGTGTGGTGGGATGAGCTGGTGTAGATGGAGCTTCGGCCTGTGAGGGGCTTTGAGATGCGATGTCTTCTATTTTTGTTTTTGTATCCTTTAGGCTTTCTTCTAGTTCGGATATCTTTTTATTCCACTTACGATTGGTTCTCTCCTTCGTATCTTCCCATGTTCTTGTTTTCCTCTTGCTCGGCTGTCCTGATTCACTCGGCTCCGATTGCTTAGTTGGTTTATCCTGTTTTAAGGCTTGTGCCTTGGTAACTGCCTATATAGGAGCCACATCATTGCTATTTGAGCTTGAATCCACCACTAAGCCTACCACATTAATGGGTGTAACCTTGGGCACACTAGAGGGGTTCCTAGGACACTCTCTTGGAAGATGTTCCTTGCCTCACTCAGGACAAAAGCCTTGTATTGTGATGTTTTGTCCTTGTCCGAGAGCTGGTTGGTGGGGACATTCACGAATGAAATGGTCGCCCTGACAGTTAAAACATGGTCCTCTAGGGACTTGTGGTCTTACTTTTCTCAATTGGGGTCTGGGATTAGGATTCGTATACATGACATTGGAGTATTTTGGCTCCCAATTTTGTTCCATAGATGGTGCCTCATATTGATACGAATAGGTCTCACTATGCTCTGGTGACTCTATCTAATAAGCATGTGGACTACCTTCATGGGATTAGTCTGAACTATGAGCATGAGATTCATTTTCTCAGATCAAAGGGTCACTAGCACCAATGCTCTATTAAGGTTCTCTGTCAATGCATACTTGACGGGAATCACATTAGCAGGAGCTGGTGGTTGGCTTCCTAGGACTAGTTATTGCCTATATGGTGCCTGATATTGTTGTTGGTATTGAGGTTGATATTGTTGTTGTGGCCTATGATATGGTTGTTGGTACTGGTTGTGATACCTACCCTGCTGGTAAAGCTGCTAATAATTTTGTCGAACAGCCTGCTCTGTTGTAGGGACAATCTTCAGCCGTATGATTTGTGTATTTCCTCTCAATGGTGCAAATAGAGAGCATTAGGGTTTCCTTGGGGCTGAGCCATCATTGGGCAAACATTAGCCATGTGGTCTCCTCCACAGTTGTAACATCGCTTCAATGAGGTGACCCTTGGCAATTGTCTATTTTGAAGTCCTAGCTTTTTGGCAACCTGCTCAGCTATCTCATATATCTCATTGGAGACTCTAGAGGCATGACTAGTAGAACTATCAGAATTCTTGTAGAGTTTGGACAATCCTAAATCCTCACCCAAATTGTCTTCTATGTCAATACACATCCACACACACTCTTCTATGGATCTAGGCTCTTTCAAGTACACATATGACTAACAGGCCATCTAAAAACAAGGCCACTTGTTTGGCTAGTATGGGTAACTCTGGAATAGGGCGTTGTTCTAAATATTGTCTGAAGCACCTTCCTGCAAGTCGCACAGTCTCTTGGGGTGTCTGCTTGAAGTTGTGGATCAAGGATGATGTATTATGCCTGATGCCACTTTTGGAAAACTCTACAATGAATTCTTCTAGCAGTTGACCTATCTCTCGATAGTTGCGACTATTCAGGGGTTGAAACCAAGCTAATGCAGTACCCTTAAGAGTCAAACCAAATGCCTTGAACTGGGTGAACAAGTCCTCAATCTATTCAGCTCTTAACACTTGTTTGAACTCGGCCACATGATCATAAGGGTCTCCAAACCCATCAAAATAGTTCTTCATTGCCTTGACCACTTGAGATGGTCTAAGGGTTCTTGGGTGTTCTCAAGGTCTAGGCAATGGAAAATTATGTTCATCTCTTTGATGCCTATGAGCTCTATGTCTCTCTCTTTCAGGTCTTTCACCTTCATGTCCTGCTCGGTCCCTACCCACGGTATGTGCAAAGCTTACCTCAGGTCTCTCTCTGGTTCTTTCCCTCTGGGTCTCGTGAGCCTTCGATGATCCTACTCCTTGGATACCATGGGAAGCACTAGATCTTGCTGGAGGGAAAATTGATTCACCTTGCCAAGTGTATGCATGCCTATCCTACTCTGTTACCAAGAATAGTTTCTTGGAGGTGTGATCTAGATAGACAACTTTCCCTGGTGTCTCCAGATCCTTGAACTCATAGATGGTGACTATTGGGTTAGGTTGATCTGGCTTGAATCTCCAAAAGGTTTCCTCTGTTTCTCTATTCAAGAACAATTCTATGCTTTTGTTGTCTTGAGGAATCCATTCTGGAGTGAGCACTCTGGTCAAAAAAGATTTCCCTCTAGGAGTCTTGGGTTCTCGTCCTAGGTCTCCTTGCTCTAGTTCTCAGAAATGATATTTCCAAATTCATCTGTCCTATCTGGTAAGCTGGTAACCACATACATGGTTCCTTCCTTATCAATGTATGACCCCTCTTTGAACTTGACCACAGGGTGTTCAAGTCCAAAGGGCTGATCACGATTTTTGAGTTGGGTAACTGATCATCTGAGGCCATGCTCAAAGATGCGTGCACATAATTGGTTGGTCCTGATATACTCCAATTGTGTCTTATAGGGACCTTCTGGTGTCTGTAAATAAGCAGTGCCTGAGGTACGTGTGGGTCTTTCCATGCTAAAAGACATTTCTAAGTCACTTGTTTCTGAACTTAGCATGTAGGGATGGCCACTAAGTTGTTGTGCCCACGACCTAGCTGTATGGTTGACACTGGCCTCAGTTGACCTAATGCTTTGTCTATCCTTGCCTAAGTGTCTGCCAGATCTTAGGTTCATAAGCTTTGTCTATAACTCCAAAAACTTCCCCTTGTATTTTCTCAAAATCCTTTGGGACTCGTTGGTTTCCTAGTCCACCTAAGGGTGAACTCCTTGGTAGTGCTCCCCACGAGCTTTCCAATGAACCCAAAATCACCGCAAACGGATTTTGTATCCACTGGTGATGATTGCGTTTTCTACCCACAATTTCACCTTGCATTTTTTTACTTAACCGGGGTCCTCATCCTCTTTTTTGTTATTGTGTTC
Organism: Ceratopteris richardii; assembly: GCA_020310875.1. Taxonomy (NCBI): domain Eukaryota; kingdom Viridiplantae; phylum Streptophyta; class Polypodiopsida; order Polypodiales; family Pteridaceae; genus Ceratopteris; species Ceratopteris richardii. The sequence continues at coordinate 44,093,937 of CM035433.1, read as the reverse complement.
TTGCATTGTGTGTATTTTGTGCTATACTGTTGTGCATTCGACTTATGTCCTACGACCATGGAAGCTCTTTCCAATATCACCAGTTTTCGTGCCAATTACTCCTCTGACCTGAGTGATTTCCTGCATAGTCACAGATTACTGGCATTCGTCGAGTTGCCTTGGCATTCGATCGAATGCCAGCCCTACTTTGCCCAAGTCATTACTGCCATTTCCAATACCCCCAGAGTGAGGCATGTTGGCCTATTACGTGTATGAATCCATGCATAGTTGTTACTCTCAACACTGTTGCTAAAAGATTCCATCTGCCCCAAGACGGACGTGTTGACGTCCCTCTGCTTCCAATGGCAATGATGAAGCAGTTATTTCCTCGATAGTCATCTAACAAACTCGTCATCCTTTCTCGACCCGAACCAAAATGCTCTGCCCTCCAATTTTTTGTATCTTTCCTCAATCTCCAAAAATGTACGTATGGTATATCTCGCCCGTTCTATTCCCTGATTGACGCTGCTGCCCGAGAATCGGTTAACTAGGCGTTATTCTTCTTCCGACAGATCCATAGTGAGTGTCAAGCGATCTCATAGAAATTAGCCAAAGGTGATATTCCGCATACCCATCTCCCTCACCTTCTTTCCTTTCTCCTCCCTGTTGTTCACCCTGTTTAGAATCCTCCAATGAATACCCTCCTCTTACGCGAAGAATCAGAGCAGGTCATGGGTGTCGATGACGACAATGAAGATCTTCTTCAGTTTGTTCGAGAGTAATGTAGGAAAATTAGTCCTTCTCAGAATCAAGCCCAAGCTTCTTCCACGAAAGTACTCCTTCAGGACACAGCCTCATCCGTGCAAGTATCTTTTGGCCCACCCTCACCTAAAGACCAAACTGACAAAGATACAGTCATGGAAGATGTTCAACCCATCGCTATGATTGATCATCAATAGAAGGAGATTCCTAATAAAGCACCGGACATAGTAGCGAAAACCCTTCACCAAACCGTGCAAATGCAGATTGAGGAGTCTCTTGTTCATAAGGAAGCTCAACCAGATAATGTGGAATCCACTGCACCTCCCTCCTCACCGAAGGATACGGTTCAAGGTACGCATACTACACACATAGTAACACCTCCCCCTTCCCCGTCTAAGGTTCCCTTACCTCCTATTCCTCCACCCTCACCTAATCATTCGGTGGCCATCTCCCACTCTCAACCTATTCCCTCTTCTCCTGATTACTTCCCACCTTCCTCCTCAGCTATGGTTTTTGTTAACCCCTCTCAACCAGTATCAACCTTTATAGTACCAGATTCATTTGCTCAGTTAGCCCAAATTTCTGTTGTACCTATCCAAGGAACTCCCTAATCAAATGAATGATGCTCACCAATCTCTCTGCACCGAGTATCAAGCAAAGGTAGATTTGTTGGAAGCCAACATCGCGACCCTGTAGGAAGAGATTCTAGCGATCAAGGACAATGCATGTCTACTACAAGAACAGGTAACCGTATTACAAGAGCAGGTGTCAGTAAATGATGAACTTATTGCGGCTAGAGATGCAGAGATTGCCCTGCTCAAAGAGGTAGTGACGGATAAGGATGATGTTATGAAAGCTCTTGGTTGTGAGCTAGACAATACTCGCACCAAATACTTAGCTGTGGAACAAGCCTATCAGGTATTGGCTGACAAAGTCTTACAAGCTGAAGTAGAGCTGAAAAAGGTTATAGAGGAGTTATGTCAAAAAGGTCAAGTAATGGATGAAGAAATTGGACGTACAGAAAAATTAAAGAAGGAAATTGAAGCCATACAAAAAGAACACCAAGACTTTTTTCGGACTATGCAATCTCAGTGTTACTGTTGAGTAGTTTGTTGATGAGATTAATAGTTAAGTCTGTTGGAATAGTCAGTGTAAGATAATGAAGAATGAAGTACAATAATGGTTTGAATTGGGAAAAGAAATATAGGGCCTCTGTAATACAGACCCCTGACCATCCCAAGAACCCAATGGTAGTTTTATTCCATTAATAGTCAACAGGAGTTTAACACTTTAACACAAGCATGCATAATCCAATTGATGGGAATTCCAACTTGCATGTTGGATGAAGGTCAAATGGGACCATGTAAGGAATTGTAAGGAAAGGGAGTTACCAGGGTCCCCAATTGTGGGTTCAAAGGCAATGAGGAGCAGCCTCAACTAAGAGGTTTGAGGGGCTTACATGCCCCCTGGATGGGGGGGGGATCCTTGAGAGCCAGCGGTCCCCTTAGTTGGAGTCCCCCTAATGCGACAGTAAAGGGAATGTTCCATGGAATATTCCCTATAAGTGTCAAGAATCATTAATTATTTTTAGGTCAATTGAATTGGCCTAAGCTGCATATGGGTATTATGGAGGTGGTGGTGGCCCATGTTCTACAACCCATGTTTATGCATCCACCGAAGTCCACATCTCTCCATTAGCCTATATAAACATGACGTCTACACTACCCCATATATCAAATTGAGCCAGCATACCTCTACCTTGTAACTCTCTATTTAAATTTGTCTAGATCACCATTTAAGAGCTAATTTTAGAGGGCATGTGTGGACAATGCCATCATCTTTGTACTTGTTGTTAGCAACAATTTTTGAGATTCTACTATATCTGTTATCTTCTCTATTAGTGCTCCTATGCTCTCTTGTGTAACTACTTTTTTACATGGTATCAGAGTCATAAGGTTTGAATAGCTTGAGAAGTATCACTACCTCAGCCTAATAGTAGACTAGAATATCACAAGATTATCTTAGTGATTATGTGATGGCTTCATCATCAAACACTGTTCATGGTGATTTGATCAATGTTAATGCTACACCTATTTGAATTTGTATGCCTGCACTCACTAAAGGCAAGCTGGATGGAACCAACTATACGCTATAGAAGTTAAAAAAAAATTGCAATTTTGGACTCCAAAGTTCACGTCAATAAGAGTGGTGTAGAAATCATGTATTCATCAGTTTTAAAGGAGATGAAAAGAACAAGGATGGCCACTCATTTTCCTACATATGTAAAGTTGCAGGTGTAAGAAAATGTCAGCACAGCAAAATAGATCAGTAGAAAAAGTTGAGAAAAAAGCGCACACAAAGATAGAAGCAAACTGCGAGATAGACAGCTCAAATTCCCAGATTTCCAAGCATAATGCAGTTACAATGATGGTGTTGTAGACAGACTCTAGATGAAGGGCTTACTAGTGCGCAATGCTAAATAAAGCTCAACTTCTGCCATGCTTATATAGCTTTTACAAGGGAGTCCATACAGATGAATGTAGTTAAGAGATACAAAATAGTCACTAAAATATACAATCTAAAAATATCTCCACAACCAGAAATCCTACCATCTCGGCCCTATGGCCCAAGGGGATAGGCCCCTCGTACCCCATAGAAGGGGCCAAGCCCCCCTCTACACTCCTCCCATTAAGGTTCTGTAAGCCGCCGGATTGGCAATTGTAAAATCTGACTCTTAACAAACCGAAAGGTCATTGCGTAGATGTTGCAACCTTGACTGATGTTGTAACATTTATATAAATCAATGAAATAGACACTTTCGGTGACGATCAGTTGGATCACCAGACTGTCTGTCTGGGTGATTGATCTGTAACGTTGCTGTGGTGTGCATTTGAGTAATTCTGAGTATTCTGTTCTTGTCTCTGTCTTGTTTGTTTATCGATACTTGTTCGGTACAGATTGGGGTTAGGGTAATATTCATAGTAAGTTAAGAGTTGAATTATTGTTTCGCTGAGGGTATTCCTGTGAGTCTGTGTACGGTAATGTTTACCTTATGATTTGGTTACTGAGAGAGTCTTAAGCTGTGTATGAATCGGTACTCTGTGCGTGAACTGTCATGTGAGTAAGTCTGGCAAGGAAGAGTCAGAGTTTTCTGTTAGTGAGTTGGATTAGCATACTTGTTCGAACTACTGTCATGTAAGTGAGTTGAATTGGGAAAATCAAGCATAGGACCTCTGTTTAACAGACCCCTTCCACTCCCAAGAACCCGATATATGTTTAAACGCGTCTCTGATGGCAAGACCCGCGTTTAACACTGGCGCCGTCTCTGGGAAAGTGGCACCAAAGTGTTGCAATATAGTTGTGTGAAAGTGGCACCAAAGTCTTGCAATATAGTTGTGAGAAAGTGGTCATAGATTGTGAATCGATGAGTAGTACGCAAAGTATTGCAAACGTGATATATGCCGGTTACTCGTTCCGATGAAACGTGCCGGAAGTATAGGAGAAACGAACAGTATTGGGCGATACCTAATTTGCTAAGGACTCCCCCAAGAGCTAGAAGTGCAGATAAGTTTAACCCAGTTGTCAAGGAAGCGAAGAACGATAGTAGTGATTCCGGTAGCATTCCAGTGGAACGAAGCGCAAGTTCGGCACATTTCGGTGCAATTTCTGCACAGTCTGTCGAAGATATAGTAACTCTAGAGTCTACCAGGACGCAGTATGCAGTTAACTTAACACCATCTGGACAAAATTCGAGTTTGTTTGTGGATAGAAGCGCGTTGACCAAAGAAATCGGTGAAGGTGAAAAAATACCTTGTCTTGGTGAAATTTTGACAAATTCCGGTGATATTTCGGTCCCAGTTACAGAGAGTTTGTAGTCTCCCGGTGACAGTTTACCATTTCCTGGTGAATCTTCATTCCGGTCACCACTATTCAGAGTAAGCTTCCCTACATTTGATATCAAGGAGGAAGGTAGCTTATTCGAAGCTGAAATCCGAAAGAGATTGAATGATATTATCAAACCGGAAAGTGCACAGGCTGACGATACAGATTCTGACGGTCAAGAAATTCAACCTCGGAACTCAGGAGATAGTAACAATACGACAGCAAGCACCATGATTGGACAACAACAACAACAACAACAACAACAGCAACAACAACAACATCTACTTCCACCTCGTCCGGTTCCGACAAGAGTTACCTACACAAAATTCGGTGGATTTCCAGGTGATGATCTTGATGCTCATGTACGAACCTTTGAAATTAGTTATGCAGTACTTAATCATCCACATGATCCGGCATACGAGGCCATAGTATTCCAATCGACACTAGTTAATGAAGCTGCCAGATGGCTTACAGAATATGATATCAATCATTTCGGCACCTATGAAGAGATAAGAGATGCGTTTCTGCAGAGATTTCGGCTAAAGAAGAATCCCGCCGAAATTTTGATTACCTGCAGAACAATAGACAAAAGCTGAATCAAACAGTGCAAGAATATGCCACCCTATTCAGAACTCACTTGAGACAACTACCGCCAGCACATGCTAATTTCCCGGATGATGTCATCACTCAATGGTTTATTAATGGTTAAACTCCGCAGCTCCGACAGATTATGATCATTCGTTGTGTAGGAGCTATGACGCTAGATGCAGTTATTGCAATGGCTTTGCAGCTCGAGAATAAGGTTGGAGGTTTTACCGAAGACCTAGAATGGTTAAAAGCTAGTAAAAATATTGCAAAAGATTCGACCAGACAGATGTACTGCACCACGTGCAAGAATTCCGGGCATACCAGTGCCACTTGTGCACTTAATCAGATGTATTGCGCTATCTGCAATACAACAGGACATTCCACTGAAAATTGTGCCTATAACGCCAAAGTGCAGGGAACAGCAACAGTAAATGCAATTATACAAGAACCAGGACAGCCTGCCACCCACTATGTACCACCTCAAAGGAGAAATAATCAGCAGCAAGGATACAGAAATTTTAGAGGACAGAGGAATACCAACTATAATGAAAATCGTTGGCAGACATGATCATCACAAGAAGGTAATGCCTTGCCACCACCTCGCTGTCATTTTTGTGGTGAGTTTGGTCACATCAGAAGATTCTTTAAAGATGCAACCGAATATGATTAGAGGAAAAAAGAGCGTCAGAACCCAATGACAAATATGGTTCATATCACACCAATAGAAACACAAGCCACAGTAGTTCAGACCCGATCCGGTAAGCCGTTGCAACCAGTAGCTGAAGTATTCGAACCAAGTGTTCGTGAGCAACAAAGAATGTATGACAAAGCTAGTCAGTGGACCACCACAGAACCTCCAGTGTTCCCAGATCCAATTCCGATGACACAAGTTCCGCTGCCAAAGGAAATCATGCAGGAGCAAGAGTCAATCCCAGTAACCGATGCATCGTCTTCAGAATCAGTAAAAAGTATAAGGCAAGTAGATCAGGCATGGGAAATTCTATCTAAAGCATCCATTACTCTTCCTCTTGGACAGTTACTGGCATTAGTACCAGGAGTTCGGCAACAATTCCAACAGCAGTTCAGTTCTGCGTCTTCCTGCATTCCAGCAACAGCGACAGTACAACCAGAAATTGACTCTACGGTGGATCACTCGGTTCCTTTAATTACGGTATGGTACAAAAATCATAAAATTACTCAAGTATTAATTGATGGTGGGTCCGATGTAAACATAGCTACTGCAGCACTTTGTAAAAAGTTAGGATGGACCAAAATTGAACCTGTGCAGTTTTTTGTTAGAATGGCCGACCAATCCAGGGTCCATTCAGTAGGACTCGTACGGAATGTGCCAATCACTTTGCAGGGAACCACTTTTAAGATGACTTTCGTAGTTCTAGAACTACCAGAGTCTAGTCTTGATTATAACCTTCTTTTCGGCCGTCCTTGGCTGAAACAAGCTAAGGTTATATAGGATTGGTCCGCACAGGAGCTCACTTTCAAAGACCATAACCAAAAATATGTTGTAAAATTAGATGCTATTCAGCCCTGTGAACTCCATGCTAGACCTTATGTGGCAAAACCAATTCATATGTTAGATGGTTTATCCGATGATGAAGAAGAAGAATTTTTGAAGAATAACATAGATTTAATTTCCTTAGGGACTGTTGATTTACAAGCTATTGTAGATCACTGGAATCCGGCAGTTTGTACGGTGATGCCTATGACCGAAGAAGTAGAAACAGGAAATACTGCTGCTAAGGATGAAACTGCTATACAACAACTTTTACAATCAATCGATGATTCAGAAAAACCTCGTCAATTCTATGTTCCAGAAGATCAGTTAATCACATATAATTTAGGGGATGAAGTTAATCCACGACCTGTCAAAATAAAGGAAGGATTGTCTGAAGTATTTCAAGCAGATCTGATCCAGTTACTTCATGAGTTCGCTGATGTTTTTGCATGGGATTACCGTGACATGAAGGGTCTGGACCCTCACATATATCAGCATCGAGTTGTACTTAAACTCGAAGCAAAACCAATTAAACAACCCAGCTATCAGATGAATCCTAACTACACAGCACAGGTAAAGGTAGAGCTTGATAAGTTATTAAAAGTTCGATTCATTGTTCCAATAGAACATGTTGAGTGGATATCACCCATTGTTATCGTCCCTAAGAAGAATAAGCAGCTACGCATATGTGTGGATTACCGGAAACTGAATGCAGCTACGGTGCCATATCCGTTTCCTCTTACATTTCTTGATACAATGCTGGATAGAGTGGCTGGGCATGAAATGTATTCATTTTTGGATGGATATAGTGGGTATAATCAGGTTAGAATGGCTGAGGAAGATATACCAAAAACAGCATTCATTACCAATTGGGGTGTTTTTGCTTGTACAGTTATGTGGTTTGGATTAAGAAATGCTCCTAGTACTTTTCAACGATGTATGCAGGAAATCTTCTCCCCCTATCTTACTTCTTTCATGCAAGTATATCTAGATGATTTCTCTTTATTTGGTAAGATGGTAGCACACGTGTATCATTTACGGTAATGCTTTGAGAAGTGTCGTGAATACAGACTCTGCCTAAACCCAAACAAGTCTGTGTTTGTGGTTTCATGTGGTAAGCTGCTTGGCCATATTGTGTCTGCACAAGGCATACAAGTCGATCCAGATAAAATTGCAGCTGTGTTAGAAGCACCTGTGCCTACTACGCCGAAAGAAGTCATGCGATTCATGGGTCAAGTCAGGTGGCATGGTCGACTCAGTGGACATTTTGCAGCAGGTTTAATGCACCGGAAAATTCTGCAAAGTGGGCTTTGGTGGCCTACCATGTACAGAGATGTATCTCAGTTTGTCAAACAGTGTGACAATTGTCAGCAGTCTGGACAGCCTTTACAACCACATTTTTTTCCTCTCCAACCTGTATTACCATTGGAGCCTTTTCAAAAATGGGGTCTTGACTTTATTGGACCAATCATACCTCCAGCAATCCTTAGCAACAAAAGATATATTCTGACATGCACAGATTATGCTACAAGATGGGTAGAAGCTTGGGCTTTATGGTCCGCTACAGCTATTTCGGTAGCAAAATGTTTAATGACAGACATACTTCCACGATTTGGGTTACCTCTAGAACTTGTGACTGATCAAGGCACACATTTTGTTAACAATTTAATGAAAGTGCTCACACACTCTTTGCAGATTCTGCATAAATTCAGTTCTCCTCATTATCCTCGTGCTAATGGCCTGGCTGAAAGTACAAACAAGACCTTGCTGAAATGCTTCGAAAACTGATTCTGGAATCACCAGAAAGATGGGATCAATTACTACCTGCAGTATTATGGGCATACCGGACTACTTACAAAGTTGCCACCGGACTGACTCCTTTCAAACTTGCATATGGAATGGAGGCAATTGCACCAATGGAACTTGTAATACCAAGCTTACGTGTGGCCATCTCTCAGAAATTGTTACCTGAAAATTCTTTGCCTTCTCCGTTGGACACACTCAAAGAACTAGATGAGCATCGCTGGGAAGGTTTTCTGACTCTTCAAGAAGTGCAATTGCGGCAAGCTCGTACACATGATCGGTATCTAAAAACTCCAGTTTTTACGGTAGGGCAACTTGTGCTGTTTTATAATTCAAAATCAAATCGCTCTGTTGGAAAATTCAAGTTACGCTTGGTTGGTCCTTACCGGATTACTGAACAAGTGGGCCCAACAACTTTTCGGTTGACTACTTTGACCAGAATTCCTCTTCCAAAGGTGATAAATGGTTCAAAGTTGCAGCCGTATCATCAAGCGCCTGATTCGCACTGAAGCATTCTGTAGTTGCTTGCGTATTTTTTCTTTCAGTTTTGTGTGGTTAATAAAATAAGTCTGTAAATATCCTCGTTTCATACCTAATTATAATCAACAGCCGCCCTGCATTATCGTTCTGCTCATGCATGCACACCGAAGTTATGAGATCATCATTTCAACATCGCGCGATGATTAACAAATTTCAATTGCTTCCCGCTGCCAAGTATCTACTTAACCTTTTTTGTTTCGTTGTTAATCGCTATTGTGTCTGTGTGCTCTGTGTGATTGTGCTATCTGTATACCCTGTGCAATTGTGTTCGTGTGCTTGTGTGTGCGCAATATGGAAGCATTAGCAAACTTTGCTGCGTTCCGTGATGGACTCCCCGCAGATGTAGGTGAGTTCTTGCGAATTCGTGGGTTGGCCAATTTCGCTGAACTGCCTTGGCATTCAGTGTATTGTCACCCATTCTATGCCCAAATCATCGCCGCCATCGCTGCCACACCTGCTACAGAGCAAAGTTGGGCAATCACCTCCTTACCATCTCGTACTGTAATAACTTTTCAGACTTTTGCTGATGCATTCCGCCTCTCTACGCAAGGTCGAGAGAATGGACCTAATCTGCCGATAGCCACAATGAACCAATTATTCCCTAGGCAATCTTCTAACGAATACGCTATCCTTTGTCGCCCTGAGCCTGAACGATCAGCATTACAGTTCTTAGTCGCTATCCTCAACCTGCAAAAGCAAACATATGGCATATCTCACCCTTTTTATTCAGCAATAGGTATGGCTGCCAAAGAACCTGTAAACTTTGCATCTTACTATTTTCGTTGCATTCACAAAGAATGCGTTTCGATAATTAAACAGGTCAATAAGGGAGATATGCCACGATCGAGATTACCACACATCATCTCTTTTCTGTTTCCGGCAATACAAGCAGCACAACCACTACCCAGAGGCCCAGTATTACACCATGAAGAATCCGCGTAGCTATTGGAAGATGATGAAGAAGATGTCGAAGAAATTTTCCACCTCCTCTGCCGCAAAAGAATCAGAATAAGTTCATCTCACAGTGAAGTACAGGGTTCAGCCGCAGATAATAAAGCAGGTAACAATGAAGAGGAAGGGAATGAAGATGAGACTTCCCATGACACAGCAACATCCATGCACTAGGATTCTTCAGCAGAGTTATCTCAGGACGAGCAAGATGAACATGATAAAGACATCTCTTCCAAGGACGAATCACAGCAACAATCCAAACAGGAAAAGAATGAAGATGGGCAACATATTATTAAAGATATTTTTGATGAACTGATTAAGGCAGTAGAGTTTGCAGCTGTCAATCCTGGAGACACTGAGCAACAAACCACCGAAAAGGTACTACAATCTGACACTGTTCTTCTCACTTCTCCACCCGACCATCCAGCTGAACCCATTATACCTATTCCACCCATTGTCCCCGACGAACCCACCACTTCATCATCATCCTCACCGAATTACTCTCCCCCCTCTTCACATCAACTTCTGACAACCTCATCATCTCAACAACGTCCCTCTCTTCCAGTTCTTGTAATTCCTATGATTTCTGAACTCGCATCCATGGGTCAGATGTTAATTCAATTATCACATCAAATACCAGTACAAATGAAGGAAGTAACAGATAACATTCGAGAAGAATTTCAGCACAAGGTTGATGTCCTGGAAGCAGACATCACTCCTCTACAGGAAGAGATCGATGCGGTCAAAGCAGAAAATCATCATCTGCACTACCAAATTACCCAGCTCCAAGCCAAACTTGCAGAACAGCAAACAATAACCAATCAACGAGATGCGGCAATGGCTGAAGTCCGAAAGAAAGATGAGTTATTAAGTGTTGCAGATGCAGAATTAGTCAAGTTGAAGCAATTAATCCAAGACAAAGAGGATGCACGTATAGCTCTGGTCAATCTTTTAGAAGAGACTAGAGCACAACTGAATGAAGCAATACAGAAAGGACAAGAGATGGCAGATTTGGTTAAGAAGACTAATGAAGAACTCCAGAGAAACAAGTTTGATTTATTTGAAGTAAACAGTATTCTTAAACGCAAATTGACCATGGAAGCTCAATTACAAAAAGAGATAGCAGGGATCAGAAGAGAGCGTGATGCTTTTTATCAAACAATCCAATTTCAGAATCAGGAGATAGAAAGAAGAGAGTATCAACTGGATACACAGAAAGAATGACTCTCCCAGATCGATAAGCAAATTGCCAACATGAAGGTTACCAGAGATGCGGCTCTATCGAATGAGTTTTATTTACAAGAAGCTTTTCTGCAGACACAAGCAGAAGTTTTGATGACTCAAGTTATTTCTTTAAGTTCAGTACGCACAGATGCCCAGCTTGTAGAACCAGACATTTTGAAGCACATGATAGAATCATTGAAGAAGAAAATTGCCCGGACTTTTAGATTAGCAAGATCTATGTATTTAGAAGGTATAGGTGATGAGCCGTAAGATTTTTTGTAAACCTGTGGGTTCAAGTCCACCGTGCGTGCCAGTGTAAGCCGCTAGATTGGCAATTGTAAAATCTGACTCTTAACGAATCGAAAGGTCGTTGCGTAGATGTTGCAACCTTGATTGATGTTGTAACATTTATATAAATCAATGAAATAGACACTTTCGGTGACGATCAGTTGGATCACCAGACTGTCTGTCTGGGTGATTGATCTGTAACGTTGTTGTGGTGTGCGTTTGAGTAATTCTGAGTATTCTGTTCTTGTCTCTGTCTTGTTTGTTTATCGATACCTATTCGGTACAGATTGGGGTTAGGGTAATATTCATAGTAAGCTACGAGTTGAATTATTATTTCGCTGAGGGTATTCCTGTGAGTCTGTGTACGGTAATGTCTATCTTATGATTCGGTTACTAAGAGAGTCTTACGCTGTGTATGAATCGGTACTCTGTGCGTGAACTGTCATGTGAGTAAGTCTGGCAAGGAAGAGCCAGAGTTTTCTGTTAGTGAGTTGGATTAGCATACTTGTTCGAACTACTGTCATGTAAGTGAGTTGAACTGGGAAAATTAAGCATAGGGCCTCTGTTTAACAAACCCCTTCCACTCCCAAGAACTCGATATATGTTTAAACGCATCTCTGACAGCAAGACCCACGTTTAATAGTTCTATGGCGAAAACACAAGATGCCATAGGGCCTTTATTATCACCTTGAATGGAAACCCAATGGCCCGGAAGTTTATACCCTACCTAACTTAATTGCTAGGCTCAAAAAGATCATCTATAACCATCATCGTTCATACATAGACCTCATCTAACTTAGAAGTTAGGGTTCCTCAAATGTTTGGGCTCTCACAATGGTTTCTCCTCATAATAGGGTCCTTACAACTTAGAGTACCATGGATCATTTTGTCGTCACTTAAGGGTGGAGTATTGAGCATATCTAACGCCCCCCCTCAATGCCCACCCTATGGTGAACTACCTCCTGGGTCCAATCCCAAGCTTTGGAAAATGTCGAAGAAATTGCTCTCTCCTAAGAGCCTTTGTGAAGATGGCTACTCCATTTTCTTTAGTTGGACAATAGCTTATCTCCACAAGCCCGTCCTCAATAAACTCATGCACATAGTGATACTGAATTTCTATGTGCTTTGAACATGCATGGAAAATAGGATTCTTGGTGATGGTCATGCAACCTTGGTTGTCACACTTAAACTCTGTAGCCTCATTTCCTTGTATTCATATGTGCCATAGGATCCTTCTTAACCATACTACTTCACATGTTGCAACACATGTAGCTTCTTACTCAACTTCAGTAGAAGATAATGCTATAGTCAGTTGCTTCTTACTGATCCAAGAGACAATCCCTAATCCTAAAGCAAAATAATATCCAAAAACTGATTTTCTAGTATCAATATGCCCAATATGAGTCACAGTATCCAACTAGAGATGATCCTTCTTCATAAAGAATACCATAATCAGTAGTTCCTTTCACATACATGAGTATCTACATGCTTGGCTTCCAATGATTTTGGCAAGGCTTATTAGAGAACCTGCTTACTACTCTAACAACATAAGAGATATCTGGTCTATGATTGCACTAGTAGATGGGACTTCCAACTAATTTTGTGTATCTTTCAATATCCACTAGAGGTGAAGTATCTTCAATAGATAATTTTGTGTTGACCTCCATAGGTGTAGAAATTTCCTTGCAATCCTTGATGTTGAATGCCTTCAATATCTATCCTTCATATGGTTTTTGAGAGATGAAAATCTTCCCTGGTTCTTGCCAAGCTTCAAGGCCTAAGCAATAATGCATTAAGCCCAAGTTAGTCATTTCAAATTTTGAACTCAGGGCATCTTTCATTTGTTGAAGAAGAGCATCATCATTTCGTATAATCATAAGGTCATCTACATAGAGTACAAGCACAACTATCTTCCCTCCTCTCTTTAGAACATACAAGTTAGCATTTGAAGCACACCTTTTGAAACCTAGATCCAAGAGATACTTATCTATATGATAGGACCATGCTCTAGGGTCTTGTTTCAGCCCATATAGTTCCTACTCTTTAACTTACATACCTTGTTCTCTCAATGGGGAGCCTTATACCATAGTGGATGAGACACATATACCTCCTCCTTGGGGTCTCCATTTAGGAACACTGATTCGACATCCATGTGATAGACTTGCAAATGCATAAGTACAGCCACAACTAGTATTACTCAGATAGTAGTCATCCTTGCAATCAAGGAAAATCATTCACAAAATTCAATGCCTTTAACTCGTGAGTAGCCCTATGCAATAAGTCTTGTTTTGTACTTTTCCAAATTACTATCAGCCTTGTACTTTAACTTCCATACCCACTTGGTACCAATGACTTTATGCTTAAGGGGTCAATCCACTAGGCTCTCCCAAGTTCCATTCTTCATGATATTGTTGTATTCAGTTTGCATGGGAGTCCTCCAATTTGGATCATGGAGTGCCTCTTCCACATTGTTTGGTTCCTTTGCTTTTTCTCGAATGAGATCAGCCATTAGGGATGTGTTTACAATATGGGGGCTTGATGTTCTTTGTTCCTCTCATCATCTGAAGATGATGCTTCCTTCTCTTGTGTAGAAGGGATAGCTCTTGGGCCATGTTCATAGTGGATTGCCCCTTTGCTTGATGATAAAGTGGAAGCTCTCTTTTCCTCCTCCACTGCATGTGGCTACTCCTCCTTAAACACCACATCGTGACTCACCATGGTCATCTTAGACTCAGGTCATAAATCTTATAAGACTTCTTATCCTCGTTGTACCCTAAGAAGATACATTTGATGCATTTTGGTTGAAACTTGTTTCTGTCCCTATTTGGAACATGTACATAACATTCACTTCCAAACACTTTGAAATGGGAAACAAAAGGCTTTTTACGAGTGTAGGCTTCTTGTGGAGTCTTTTCATCAATTGCCTTAGTGTAGCTTTGATTCAAGATGTAGACAAGACTGTTGATAGCCTCTACCCAAAATTGCTTAGGCAAACCCTTTCACTTCAACATGCACCTTGCCATCTCCATGATGGTTTGATTTTGATGTTCTGCAGCACTGTTCTATTGAGGGCTATGTTCCACTGTGATTTGATGCTTGATTCCTTAACTCTTGCACAAATCCCCAAACTCTGTTGATGTGAACTCATCACTGTTATCTATCTTGAATTTCTTCATCTTCTTCCCTATTTCAGTTTGAACAAGCTGAAGCCATTCTTTAAACTTAGCAAAAGCTTGAGCCTTATCACGAAGGAAGTGCATCCCCATCTTCTTGCTATGATCATCGACAAGTGACATGATGTAGGAAGCTTCACCCAAGGCCTCTATAGGCATTTTTCCACACAAATTAACATGCACCAACTCTAGAGGATAGCTTGCTTTGTTCTTGCTTTCTTGTGGAAATGCTTTCCTTTGTTGCTTCCCATCATGCAAGCTTCACATGGTTCCTTCATTTCTGCAATCGATGGTAGGTGTGCAACCATACCCCTGCAATGCATCTCCTTTAGTACAGGGTATCAGATGTGATCGAATCTCTCATGCCATAGATTACTTGTGCCCACACTTGTAGTGGCTATAAGAGCACACAACTCATACATGTTTTTCCTCCTTATGCAAGTCCCCACAATGTTGTTGTTAGTGTCCATAATTTTAGCTCCTATCTTACTAAAAGATACTTGATGACCTTGATCAGTTATAGAAGCTAATAAAAGTATATTTTTTCTAAAAGATTTTAGACATTGGCATTAGATTTAATGAAAGAAATCATACCTTCACCTCTATAGGACATCTTGCACTGTTTCCTACCTTTACTGTGATGGGTGCCTTTAGAGGCTCTAAGGAATCGTAAAGGTCTTTTGTGCTCATCATGTGATGAGATGCACCACGATTCAACACCCTTGAGTCGTCCGTTCCTAAATCTTCAGTCGAGGAGCACACCTCCTCTGTCGTAACAAATAACTCATGCTCTATTTCCACTGAGTTGGTAGACTCCTTTCCCTTGCCACCTTTTGAAGAACAAATCTTCTCTTCTACCTTCTTGATGTGATAATCTTGGATTGTATGTCCTTTCTTCTTGGAGTGGAAACACTCTCCCTTGAACTTCTTTTTGTCATTCTTCTTTTTGTCTCCATCTTTTGAAGAGTTTGCCTTACCTCCTTTGGCATTTGCTATGAATGAAGCATCTCCTTTGCTACCACCACTCCTTCCCTGATCCATAGCCCCTCCTCCATGAGTAAGGCACTGAATTCTTCAAAAGTTAGTGGTTGTGGTTTGATTTGAAAACTAAGAGTAGTTCCCAAACCATCAATTTTAGGTTGAGAGATTCGAAGACAATGTGGAGCTAGCTCCGCACTTGACTTTTGTAGACCTGCTCTAGCCATTTGGTCTCATAGATTCTTTATGTGAGTGATAAACACCTCTATAGTCTCCCCATCAGCAAATTTTTTGTTACCAGCTAGTTCTCCAAGTTTTGAGTCCATGTCTAATTATGAGTTCCATATTGATTTCTCAATAATATGTTCCATGCTTCATAATCCTTGGTAGTATGTTGAATGAGAGTGAGAACACTATCAAAAGTACTTGTAACTAGAGCACAAAGTGCATCTACGTTTCTATGTTTCCAAGCACATAGAAGATCAGCATCAGGAGGAACCATTCGACCAGGATTATTTGGATTAGGTGTTTCTTGGGGCTCATGATCAATCCCAAGAATAATCTCCAAAAGCTCATATGAATCAAGGATAGAAGTTAGTTTAAACTTCTACAGGGTGTAGTTTGTACCATCAAGTTTACCTTCGGTGAAGGTTGGTGGTAGTATCTGCAAAATTGGGATAACGAGCATCATTGTTGCTCCTATCTATGCTCCACCTACTCCTATTGATGAACCACCTTGATTCTTAGTAGTAGATGATGATATACCACTTGAATTCTTCTCTCTTTTGTCATTGAGACCTCTACAACCTCTGCATTTTTGCGTTTGCACCACTAAGAGGCTCCTAAAATCTCATACCATGTAAGAAAATAATAGCACAATGAAATAGACTAGTAGATAGAGTTGAGAAAAAAATGCAAACAAAAATAGATGCAAACTGAGAGATAGAGAACTCAAATTCTCAAATTGTCAAACATAATGCAATTACAATGATGGATCTTAGATGGCGATCTAGATAGACTCTAGATAAAGTGCTTACTGATGTGCAATGCTATATAAAGCTCAACATGGGCCATGCTTCTATAGCTTTTACAAAGGGAGTCGGTATAGATAAACATAGTCAAGAGATACAAAATAATCCATAAAATATACAATCTGACAATATCTCCAGGACCATAAGTCCTACCATCTCGGCCCTGCAGGCTAGGGGGATAGGTTTGTGACCCTACAAAAGGGGGCAAGCCCCTCTCTACACTCCCCCCATTAAGGTTCTATAGGGAAACTGTGTGATGCCACAAGGCCTTTATTTTGACCTTGAATGGAAACCCAATGGCCGGAAACTTTATGCCCTACCTAATTGGCTAGTCTCACAAAGATCATATCTAACCATCAACAGTCACACATAGACCTCATCTAACTTAGAAGTTAGGTTTCGACAAATGTTTGGGCTCTCACAATGGCTTCTCCTCATAATGGGGGCCATACAACTTAGAGCACCATGGATCATTTTTGGTCTCTTGAGGATGGATTATTGAGCATATCTAATAGTAGGAACATTGTGAATCTTGCATGATGGACAAGAAACAATGAAAGGCATGTTACATGTAAGACTACAATCAAGCTCTCGCTCCTCTGAGGTGTTCATGCTTTCTATGGTTGTCTACACTTGATCTAGGAACTTTCTACATTGTTAAGCCAATGATTATAGTTAAGATATGGAGCCGCTTTCAGCAAGAGCAAGGCCGTGATGCTTTTCAACATTTCAAAACATGGCATAAGTATGTGGAAAATGAATCAGGTAGGACTCTTCGTCCCATGGCCACCACAGCATGCAGGGGATGCTGGTACCGAATAAATACTTGATTATACCATGAAGGAACCACCGCATATACTGATTAAGCACCTATTCTATCCATGGCGCTTCTCATAGATACTGTGGCTGCTCATCCAGCTTATCTTCTCATAACAAAAACCGTGTAATCATTGAAAAAACCGTTAATAGAATCCTGCTCGTATTCCGAATTACTTCTCTTTCTCCTTGAAACCAAAATCTTTTATGTCATCTTTTCCCTGAAGGGTATTCTATCTTCTGTATTATTTTCAGGAAAGTTTTCAAGTAATTTGTCTTGATTATAATTTAAGGATACTTCTAAAGCAACCCTGTAATTCAATCATTTCGCTGATCAAGTCTTATTTATGTAAATTCTATTGATCAATTTAAAGTTACAGCAGAAAACTGCTCAATTGAGGTTAACCAAGTGTCTCTGTTCGTTATAACTTCGCGACCTTGAGGTTCATTAAGTGTCTCTGTTCGTTAATCAAGTGTCTCTGTTGGTTATAATTTAAGTATCCTCAAATTATAATTTGTCTTCATTATAATTTAAGGATACTTCTAAAGCAACCCTGTAATTCAATCATTTCGCGAAAGAAGTCTTATTTATGTGAATTCTATTGATCAATTTAAAGTTACAGAGGAAAACTGCTTAATTGAGGTTAATCAAGTGTCTCTGTTCGTTATAATTTCGCGACCCTGTAGATTTAATTAAAATTTGTCTTCAATAAAATTTAACGATACTTCTAAAGCAATCCTGTAATTGGATTGTTTCGCGAATCAAGTCTTGTTTATGTAAATTCTCTTGATCAATTTAAACTTACAGCGGAAAACTGCCTAATTGAGGTTAATCAAGTGTCTGTGTTCGATTAATTAATTAAGTTTGACAAGTAATTACACTGGAAAACTTCTTAGGTGACGCTTTATTATTAAGTTTGACAAGTAATTACACTGGAAAACTTCTTAGTTGACGCTAATCAAGTGTCTCTGTTCGATTAATTAATTAAGTGGTAAGGTACACCGGAAAACTGCTTAATAGAGATTTTCTCTGTTTGGTTAATTAGTTAGTTTTTATAGGAATGTAAGCTCACTCGATTATGTAAAGTTATACAGAAAATCTGCTTATTGGGGTTGATTAAGTTCTCTGTTTGATTAAAAGCACAATATATGGAAACGATCATAATTGTATCATTCTTTGTATTCTGGTTTAGAATAATGTCAAGTCTTTTTCTTCCAAGTTAGAAGCGTCAAATATAGAAATTGCCGCAGTGAGTCGTGAATGAGCGAAATATACATCATATATGATGTTGGGCTTACATTATGCTCTCTCTCTCTCTCTCTCTCTCTCTCTCTCTCTCTCTCTCTCTCTCTCTCTCTCTCTCTCTCTCTCTCTCTCTCTCTCTCTCTCTCTTGGCAGGCACATTTTCTCTAATCCATTTACCCAATGCATAGATGTCCTTTCCTCTATACACTAAAGGACAGCTGGTAAGACTTGAACAAACAAAAAAAAACTTGCAAAAGTCTGATGTCACTATTATTGTGTGTGCTAGAAAGGCCTTAGCTTTGTGGTCTATTCAAATCTTGAATCAGTTTTAAAGTCACCTACATCCAAAACAGGGGGATTTAGTTTATGGTTGTCTCACTATTTGTTAATGGTATCTCCCAAATCCTGAAGCAATCATTCAAACCATCATCCCTTCTCTTATTGCTCATGACTACTATAGTTCCTGATTGATTACAAATTGAGATGTGATATAAAGCTTTATAAGTAAAGATATTTTGTATTGATGTAGATACCTAGTTGGAATTATGTAACCATAGAAAACAAAAACATGGTGCAATATGTTTGTTAGCCATCTGTTCACTTGTATGGGACTTAATTTACATTTTGACAAAATTGTTTTTACATTTTGTTAGTAGTGGGTGGTGGTCGTATTAGGGACCTTATCAAAAGTACCACATCACCAAAGTAATATTAGCAAAGTACAATACATATAGTTAGGAGACTAGTATTTTTGGGTGCAATGCCGCTAATTATGGTAGTAGATGATTGAATGAACGTTCTCTAGCAAAGTTCTAGCTGATTACTGAAGGTTTTTCATATGCTCTATCCACTCACACAAGGATCGATGTACCCTTTCCACTTTGGGAGACTGGATTAGTGAAAATTTTGAGTTCTGTATGCCTAATTTACTCAATAGTTTTGACCCATTGGAATTTCTCAAAATAGATACTATAGATTGGAGTAAGGAATAAGCATATGAATCACTAATCTTCAGTGTTGAAGTGCAATTAGATGATTTCAATAATAATTTCTTGAATTGCACCATTGATTTGAGAAATTCATATGCCTAGATGCCTTATGACCAGTAAGAGTGTACTCTATGTCTTACATTCATTTAGATGTGTTGGATGGTGACAAGCTTATTAGGCGGCTCTTTTCATTTTCTCTTTAAGTTAGACAAATTGTGTGTTTCATCTTCGACTCACACACTTTTATTAATATAAAAAATCTAGATAATGTACAAGGGTAAGGGTATGTAAAGTAAGGTGATGTCCTCCTAGTTTTTTGTCCAGCATGTACATGTGTACATTTTTACATCTCATAAAACTTGATTATATATATATATATATATATATATATATATATATATATATATATATATATATATATATATATATATATATATATATATATATATATATATATATATATATATATATATATATATATATATATATATATATATATATATATATATATATATATATATATATATATATATATGTGTGTGTGTGTGTGTGTGTGTGTGTGTGTGTGTGTGTGTGTGTGTGTGAAGAACGTTTTTCCTTCTTTTTCATGAATTATATTGGATAGATAGTTTTCCCATTATAATATTGATGTATATATTGATGGAAAAAAATAATCCTCCAAATTTATATGGATGGATTTATCGATTGCTATATCAAGGCGAGGTTTTACATAAAAGAAAACCTACGCACTCAGTCACTTCCTTATATTGTCACTTCCTTGTATTGTTCCACCTAGAAGGCAGACTCATTTTAGTCTCTTCCACCTCATACTCTTATGATGTTATTCAACTTCATATAAATTATGGTTTTCTATGATTGATTTGATTATGCTCATGTAATTTCATGTGGTAAAGACCTATAAATACATAGACCTGCATACACCAGTGCAAGCTTGCATAAACTTGAACATGCCTGAAAGCATGTTTATGATTTTTTTTTTGAGAAAATGCATATACCAAGAAGTTGCTTTCTTAATTATGAGTAGAAGCACATTTACCTACCACAAATAGCATATGTTCAAACATTTCTAGTTAGCAATGCTAGTTTGCATATCTTGCCATTGCATTTGAATGCTTTTTTTTGCTCTCTCTCTCTCTCTCTCTGATCTCTCTCTCAAGTTGTTATCTCTATCAACCATCCATACGTCAATCTCATCATTTTATCCCATCTCCTTGCACTCTCTTTGTCTCTATCTCCCCCCCCTCTCTCTCTCTATCTATCTCTCCCTTGATCTTGTACAACCCAAGCCCTCACATTTGCAGTGCATTCTCCCTCATGTTGGATTTGGATTTGCACAAAGAAATGCATAGAAAGAACGGGTAGAAAGAGGAAGCTAAGAGAAAAGGAGTGTGCTTCAAAGACAGAAGGAAAAAAGTCTAGGGACCTTCATAGGCACCATTCTAATAAGTTTTCTTAAGCCATCCAAGTTTTTAGTGTATATTTATCCTTCTCAAATGGCGCATTGCACCACAAAAGAAAAGGCTACATTTGTCATACGAGATTATGAGAGGTAGAGAAAGAGAAAATGAAGAGAGGCATAGAGACTTTTGCACAAGGAGAGCAAAGTGGATTGTCTCGATGTTGTGGGGAAGAAAATTCTAAGATTCTTTAAGAAGAGGATCCAAAGTCAAGTCAAGGAGTTGAAGCAAGAAATATGGAGTTCAGTTGCTCAGGATCCTTCATTACACATGAGAAACCATCTCATCATCTAGGACATGGCACTTAAAAGTTCAATTGATTTGAACATTTTCAACACATTGGCTCATATGTTGCAACCAACTTCCAATCAAGAGCTATCTTTGAAAATCTCTAAATTGTCAATGATGTTGAATTCCAATGAGAACATACCAATTAGCAAAATTTTGAAGGTTGAATGTCACACCATGTACAAAGCAAGATCACATCTTCACACTGATGTGGATACAGGATTATTCTCATTGGCTACCTATCACAAACAACAATGTCAAATCCCACTCATAGAAGAAGCAAAGGAGTTAATATATAACTTTGAGAAAGATCATAGGCATGTATCCACTTACAAAAAGACATTTTTAGAAAATAATTGGGAGAAAAAGGATTGTGCAACACCTAGTGCATCTATTGGAAAAACCTTAGGTAATCTCTTACATGATGCTTACTAGTGCTTGACCCATACAAGATAAATGATGCATTATGCTTTATGATTTCTGATTGTGTGTTTGTTGATAGATTAGAAAAAACTTAGATTAGAGAGAGTAGAATCCACTTCTATGGCCATCAACTATGCCCTATTGTAGCTCTTGTCTTATCTCTAATGTAAGTGTTGTTCATCATCCTACATTATTGTTCATTTCAACTGCTAATGTGATCTTCTTGAAGACCTCGTGTATTTTCTACATGCTTGAACTATGTTATCACCAAGACAAGTGATGTTTGATGCATGTGCATAGTAAGGGGATACGGGCATAATATCAACTCCCTCTACATGCTAACTTCCTTACCAGGTGCCACTTTGAGCTCCCAATCATTATCGTTGTGTGAATAAGTAGCAATCGCCCTCTACTACAGCATGCCTGAATGATCCAAACACAATGGTTGGTGTTTTGTACACACATTCTTCTAGAACAATTTAAATAATTGCCTCGTTATCTGACTATTGTGCACATGGAATGGACTCATCTGCCTGTGTTCACATCCAAATGCATAGCATGATTTCTCCTTGTGTAGTTCTCCTAGCAATATGCCTTGACTCGAGTCGATACCACTAAGAAGCAAGCAAAGAGTTTGGCGGATGGCACTCTAGCATTTCAATAATGTCAAATGTTACATGATTTGAGAGAAATTTACCTATCAACACAATCTAGTAGCATCTCATCTGGGCATGGGGGCATCTAGTGTCAGAAAACATAGTAGTGCTTGGACTCCCTTTGATAGACAAAAGGAGAGAGAGACAAAGAGAGAGAGAGACGGTGAGAGAGAGAGAATCTCTCTACTACAGATCAAATGTTTTCACCATTGTAGACACAGAGAGTGAGAAAGAGAGAGAGAGAGAGAGAGAGAGAGAGAGATAGAGATCTGTTTGTGTGAGTGCCAAAGAGAGAGAAAGAGAGAGAGATCTGTTCGTGTGAGTGCCAAAGAGAGAGAGAGAGACAGAGAGATTCATAGAAAGAATGGGATGGCTTACACCCAAATTCAATTGGCTATCCACAAATACTAATTCTCATTGGTGATTTACATCACCAATGATGTCAAACTCATGATTCGAAAAGCCAAAGCTGTATTTGTATGATTTATGCCATGATCAAAACACAAAGCTTTGCCTGGCATATCTCATATGGCATAAGATCTTATGCCATATTTTCTATGACATAATAGCTCATAAGTTGATGTGTAGTGCTATCCTTGTGTCTCTGATTTTCCAAGCAACGTATGCAAGTGTAAAAGCGAGTGCACCGAGTGATAATTTTTCACTTTATGTAGAGGTTTTTCATAAAGGCACCTACCTTACTTTTGATAGACTGCTTCCACCAGCAATTTATATTTGAGTGACTTAAGTTATCTCAAATTAGGCGCACTCTCTCTAGAAACTCGTCATTTTTTTACCACTCCAAGCACTATGTGCCCCATCCTCTCCTTTGCAACATCCAAGTATCCACATCACACAAGGACGTTTAGTAAACTCCAAGGGCATTTTGCCCAACATTATAGCCCATCATTGAGGGTTGTTTTTGTATTCTCTAAGGGTACCCGCCCTAAACATTTCACGCTCTATTGGCACTCCATGCCTATCTTTGTACTCAAATCAAGCAAACAAAATATTGTGTGTGGATTTGTGGGTTTCTGGCTAGTCTAAGCGCACCCACGAGCTTTTTCAAGTTCCTAAGCCTACTCTAAGTCCATCTTGGTGTGCATCTGGCTACTCTAAGCACTCTCTTTGCATCGACTCATCTCACTTTTGTTGCCAAGGCTACTCTAAGCATTCCATTTTCTTTTCCAAGTTTGCGGATATATTCAAGTGGTAATTTTTGCACACAATGTGTCTTTGGCATGTGTTATTAAAAATTTTCAAAACACTATTTTTCCACTTGAAGGCATAGGTGAATGTGCTTTTTAGCACTTCTCCACATCCTCTCTTCTCAAGGAGGTGTTCTTCAACACTTGGCACTTATTTTTGCAAATTTCAAGCACAATGGTAAGCCAACATACATCTTTTTTGGTGTTTTCACACACTCTCTCATCTTTTCAAGCACAATCTTTTCAAGTTCAAATTCAAGCTTTAAATCTCATCTCCAAGTTTTATAATTTCAAAGAAAGACTTAAATTTTTCATCCATGATAGGTTAGTTACCTTCCTTCATGCCCATGTTTATGCCTAGGGAAGAATGCTTAGATGAACATAACTATAATCTATGGAAAGATATTGTGCGTGCATAATTGTACATGAATCTTCTCCATGAAGTTGTAGATGGGTCAGAACTTGAACCAGATAGAGACAAAGATTTAGAGTCTTGGAATAGTTGGAATGTCATGGACAAAAGAGCATTATATCAAATTCTTCTAGCATATGATGAATTGACAAAGGTTCATATCACTACCTCTAAGACTTCCAAAGATGCTTGGGACACATTAGCAAGTCTATATGAACACAAAAATCCTTCAAGGATTTATGCTTTAGAAGCCGAGTTTCACAATCATTCTATTCATCCTCAAGGCACCATTATCACAAGGAAGGACATAAGAAAGAGATCACACACACACACACACTCTCACTCTCAAGGAGAAGCACACACACAGATTGAGGCAAGGAAGAATGATCTTCTTCTTCTTCTTCTTCTTCTTCTATTACATAAAAAGGAATGTACAAGAATGAACTAAAACAAGAATACAACCTACTACAATATATAAAGACCATTACATAAGGAAAAACATAATGTCCACGAATGAGAGAGCTGGCAAGAGACAAATGTGTCATCACTCTCAGTAGATAAATGTAATAAAGCTCAATGAAGTGTCCCTGACATATATCGGCGTGACCACTATACATGTGAGAGAAATGAAAGAAGTGATATGTGTTATCCTGGATCATCACATGTTGAGCTTGATATCTCAAAACTGCCCCTCAAGCTCAACGCCATGTCCTCTAATCCAAGCATCTTCCAAAACTTCTTCAACTTCTCTGCTCCAAGTGCTTTAATGAAAATATTAGCAACCTGCTCATCTGTTCTCACATAAACAAGATCAATATCACCTGCTAATACCTTCTCTCTGATGAAGTGATAATATACCTCGATATGCTTTGTTCTAGGATGAAAAATAAGGTTTTATGCTAGTTGTATGCTGCTAAGACTATCACAATAAATGGTGATAGGCTTTTGCACTTCCACACCTAAATCTGCAAGTAGGATCTCCGGCCATGGTGCCTCACATGCTGCCATTGTAGCACCTCTATACTCAACCCCTGTACTCGAAAAAGCAACAATGGGTTGCTTCTTGCTGCTCCATGTAATAGCTGCACTCCCAAGTGAGAATAGAAAGCCACTAGTAGATCTTCTATCTGGAATGTTACTAGATGAATCTCCATCGGTGTATCCATGAACCTACAAATCTACATCAGTTTCATAAAACAATGCATAATCCAAAGTAGCACTCACATTACGTAGAGTGCACCTTAGAGCATCCATATGTGGCATCTCTCACACAAGTGAAATGAGGGAAATGGAAGGGGAAAGGAGATATGATCAAAAAACTGAAATTTTTGCGATGATGGAGATGGAGGTGGGATATGGTGAGGATGATGATATTGATGATGATGGTGAAGTAAGAAAGAGAAAAGAAATTTGGTGTAGCTCAGTGATGAGTAGCACCTCCTTTAATGTCAATCCAGGAAGACATGAGGATGGTATGAAGACCTTGAACAAGTGATGGCACAAGTGCGTGAGTGAGAAGCACACTAACATGCACACACATACACACACACGCGCACATAAGGCAAGAACAAAGAGAGAGACAATGGAATCCTTTTAGATTACTCAAAAGTGCTCTTACAAGTTCAATTCTACAACAAGCTAACCTCAAAAATGAGCTCTCTATCTCTTTTTATAGTTTTTGACTAGCTTTGGCCCTGTCCAGACCTAGTGTCCGGCCTAGTTAAAAATTAGGTTCTAGAGCCTATTTGAGAGCTCAAACGGAGTCTAAAAAATATGAAAAATGATAGGTAGGTACTTCTCATGCTCCTCAAGCTCAAGGACTCCTTGGCTTGCACAAAATAGAGTTACAAAAAGATGGAATGGTATTTACAATGGTGTGGAGTGACTAGAATCACTATTTGGGAAATATTAATTCAGGAAAAATTGATAGGCCTATTTGTCAGATCTTCTTTGACTGCTTTGCCTACTTGGCCCTTCTCGTTGGCTCCCTTTTCTTGTAAGTCCTTGATCGCCCTGACCACTGCCAACACACTCCCTCCAAAGTCAACCCATGAGAGCTTGGCGATGGATAGTTGCCAGACAAAAGAATGTCAACAGTTTTTCCCCCGGTCTTCTAGCAATGGTTAGGTGGGTTGCATGAGTGGTCAGGTGGACTGCATCAGTGGACAAATGGGCACAACACTCAGTGGTGCCCATCCTTCCACACTTACTGCGGACTGGCCTAGATTAATGATATAAAAGGCTGTATTTCCTAATGAGCAAGTTTCACAAGTGTTGGACCTCCCTTCTTTTCCAAAGCAGAGTGCATATCCGACCTCTCAACCCCAACCACAAAGGAGTCAACCACAACTGAGGAACCCAAACCGATGACCGTACCAGACTATGCAAAGAAAGCAACAGTATTAGCACCACAGAGCAAGCAACATGAAACAAATATGGGTGCCAAAAGGACATAAAGCACCAACAGATTCAAACAATGCAGACCATGACAAGAAGAAGTTAAGGCAGAAGCAGAGTCAGCATCTAACATCTGCTCGACCTTCTTCTACAAGTATGAACAGTCAATAGATTTGGATCGCCAAGAAGTACCTAACGAAATGACCCACACCCATGCAGATATGGGTACCCAAACAGTGTATTATAGCTCAACACTCAAGCCATGTAACATATACCCCTCAAAAATCTCTTCACCCATCGACACCACAATGTCTAAAATCATCTTTTGTCCCTTAGCAAAAACATACCACCCAATCAACCACCCTTAGGAAATGGATACCGAAATGTATCCAAAAGCCCTCTCATGACCAATTGTATAACATCAACCCCATCCCGAATAACCAACTCCCTTGACACTACAAGGAATACGGGCGTATAGCGACGATTAAGGCGACACAATTTCGTCGCTATAAAATTGCAAAATGCATCATAATGAGCGTCACGCACGGACCGTCGATTAAATGACGAACCAAATGACATTTTTTGCGACTTGTGGTGCGACAGGGTCTGTGACGCTCACATAAAGCATTGCTAACACGACGGTTTTAAATAGCATCACATAAGCGATGCTTCTTTACGTCGCATAAGTGACACTCAAACATGTCGCTTATGCGACACAACTCGATGGGTAGCATCGCTTACACGATGGTCTGTTGACGGAAAAAAATTAAAATGTTGGAGGCTCTTCGATCAGCATTTTAATGCATCTGATCGAAGAGTTCTCCAACGTTCGCAATTGCGCTGCGCTTACAAGCTGAAGCAAGTATATGCAGAATTGTTGTTTTGCTTAAGCTCTCTCTTATTGTCTCCCTCTGTCTCTGTTTCTCTCTTTCTACATCTTTCTCTCTTTGAATTCTCTCTCTCTCTCTCTCTCTCTCTCTCTTTATTGCAGGTTATTCAAGAAGCTAACCAAGAAAAAAGCTAACTTGATCTAGTATCCAACTTCAAATTATGATCTAATGGCATAGAAATTGGCTTACAATCAACCATACCATACTTTGGCCTTTGCAACATCCATATACGTGTTTTTGTATGTATAAGCTCAATGCCTAAGAAGTAGTGTAGCACACCAAGATCATTCATGTCAAATTCTTGCATAAGAAGTTGTTTTACCTCTTTGATGCCTTCTTCATTATCACCACCTACAATCAAGTCATCAACATAGATAGCCACAATTGTGATGCCATCATCACCCTTCCTTGAATATAGTGAATGATCTACATCACACATAGAAAACCCAATGGTGGCTAAGTAATCAGCAATCCTTGCTTGCCATGCATGAGGAGCTTGCTTCAGCCCATACAAAGCCTTTTGCAACTTGCAAACATATTCTCGATGCTTTGAATCTTCATATCCTTGTGGCTAGTCCATGTATACTTCTTCTTGTAACTCACTATGTAAGAAAGCATTCTTCACATCCATCTGATGCAAAGTCCATCCTTTTGTTGTAGCTAATGCAACAAGTGTTCTGATAGTATACATTTTAGCTATAGGTCTGAACGTTTCCTCATAATCAATGCCATATGTCTGTGCATATCCTTTTGCTACCAATCGTGCTTTGTACCTACTTATGCTACCATCAGCATTGTGCTTTACCTTGTAAACCCACTTGCAGCCTACACCTTTCTTCCCTTGCAGCAATGGAACCAGCTTTCATGTATCATTTCTGTAAAGTGTAGCCATCTCCTCATCCATAGCCTTTTTCCAATCTACATTTCCAATTGCATCTTCAAAACAAGAGGGTTCAGCATCTTGTATTACCTTTGTCATGTAGGCACAATGATGAGCATACGTCAATCGTTGTACTGAATTCCGCATCCTCTGAGATCTTGTTGGTCTTGGGTCACTTCTCCTTGTATCATCCGCATGTTCCTTTCGTACTCTTGGAGTTTTCATAGAGGGCGATCCAAATTCCTCATCAAGACTCTTTTCTAAACCGCTTGAATCTCCATCATCTTCACAACTTGTAGATGTTTTACTACCAGCAGAAAGCTTTTCTTTAACTTTCTTGGATGTATTTGATGATTTTTTTGGACCAAAATTTCCACGCAATCTTCCACTCCATGGATTTGAGTTGGAACTATTGCTTGGTGATGCATCCGATCCACTCAAAACTTGAGATTTTGCACTTGATTTTTTAGCATCTCCTTTGTCATTTGGTTCAAGATTCAGTTCTTCTTTGGCATCTCCATAGAAGCTTGACATTTCATCAAATACCACATCTCTGCTCACCTTCAACTGTCGTGTGAGTGGGTTATAACATTTATATCCCCTTTGCTCAAGGGAGTATCCAATGAAAACACATTTTTTTGCTTTTGGATCAAGCTTCGTCCTGAGCTCATCTGGAACATGTGCATATGCAATACAGCCAAAAACTTTCATATGTGATAAGTTTTGCTTTTTACCTACGAAATTTTCTTTAGGTGTAACTTGATGTACAACAGCAGTTGGAGTTCTGTTCATAATGTATACAACTGTATGCACAACTTCTGCCCGATAACAATGAGGCATATTCTTCTCAGCCATCAACGTTCTTGCTATTTCTGCAATATGTGTGTTTTTGCGTTTAGTAATGCCATTCTATTGTGGTGTGTACCTACATGAAAACTGACATCAAATTCCATGACTTTTAAGAAAGTTTTTGAACTCATTTGACATGTATTCACCTCCTCCATCAGACCTTAATGTTAGAATATACTTCCCTCTCTCCTTTTCCACCATAGATTTAAAATTCTGGAAGTGAGTGAACACTTCACTCTTCTCTTTCATGAAATATACCCACACTTTTCGTGTATGGTCATCAATGAAAGTCACATAAAACCTGCAACCACCCATAGATGTGGTCTTTGCAGGACCCCAAACATCTATATGTACTATTTCTAGCACATTCTCACTAACATCCTTGTCATGTGGGAATGATGATCTTGGCTGTTTACCAAATTGACATGCTGCACATACCTTTTGCATCTTTGAAACCTTGAAATTCAGTAGTCGTGAACAATCTCCTTTAACTACATCAAATTTAGCCTTTGCATATTTTCATGTCCGATTCTTCTGTGCTAGATCTCTATATCAGCAATAACTCCTGCACCTTTTGCAAACATGGCTGCATTAATTTCAAGAATTTTCACACTTAAGGTGAACATCCTAACCACTTTGTTTCCTTTGGCAATCAGTCATCCACCCTATTTGTACTCTTCTACATATAACCCATCAACATTGAAGCTGACTTGTAATCCCTGGTCAACCATTTGTCCAACAGAAACTAGATTCTTTGTTATGTTTGGAACATGCAACACATCAGCAAGACGTTTTACCTTGTTGTCTTCCATAGACAATGCTATGTTTCCTGTATGCTCGATAGGATGTGATGTATCATCACCTATACATATCCAGGAACTGGCAATTTTTGCAAACCACTAAACCATTCTGCATGAATGGTCATGTGATTTGAAGCACTCGAATCAAGATACTAGACATTATCGCACATTGTATTCATCATGTGATGTTGAACCATGAATAGCTTCTCAGAATCATCTGCACTTGTGGATGCATAGTTGTTTTGATCCCTTTTGTTATTTTGATTCTTCAACCTACACTCACATTCAAAGTGTCCAGGTTTACCACAATTCTAGCATCCTTTATTGTCATTACCTGAATTATTTCTTTGGAAATTTCTACGACCTCTTTTGCTCCCCCTGCCTCGAAATTGTCCTCTTCCTCCTACATGATTCTATTGTTGACCTTGGTCTTGGTTACTGTTTCCTCTTCCACCTCAAAAACCTCTACTTCTGCCTCTTCCTTTGCCAAAGTAGAATACCTGCTCAGACCTAGATTTTCCTTGGGAGTTTGAATCCTCACCAAGATCTTTTCTTTAATAATAAGCATAGTTATCAAATTAGCAAAATTTGGAATATTTTCCCTAGTTTGTATAGAAGTTCTGAACTGCTTATATGCAGCTCCTAAACCACGAAGGCACACTTCCACCTTATCATCATCATCTACATTAACGCCAATAGATGCAAGTAACTCACAT
Source organism: Ceratopteris richardii (assembly GCA_020310875.1). Taxonomy (NCBI): domain Eukaryota; kingdom Viridiplantae; phylum Streptophyta; class Polypodiopsida; order Polypodiales; family Pteridaceae; genus Ceratopteris; species Ceratopteris richardii. The sequence continues at coordinate 44,063,177 of CM035433.1, read as the reverse complement.
ATGCTTTTGATTTTCAAGGTGTAGTCACTTACTGACATGCTCTTCTTCTCCAATGTATGCAACTCGTTGTTGAGTTGCAATTTTTTTGCCTTTGTATTTGTCTCATACAATGTGACCAAACTGTTCCAATCCTCTTTCGGAGTCTTGGCATCCTGTATGTATCCAATCATGCTATCCTCTATGCTAATAGATAGCCAATACATAACCTTCCGTGCTCCTTGATTCCATTTCTCATATGCTCTTAACTGCTCTCCAGTCTGATTCCTTTCTGGTAGCTGCAGAGCATTTTCGTTCTCTCCTTTGATGTACTTCTAGTAGCCCTTTCCCATCAGGAAATTTGTCATTCTGAATCTCAAAGAACTGACCTGGTTTTTATATGGGCCCCACCTTGCAGGCTTGAAACAGAGGTCGAGATGGCTCTGAAACTTCGATGTGACGAAAACAAGTAACCCTAAAGGGATTACGCCCGAAAATATTTTGAGGTCTTCTACCTTCACATCGATTTTCATGGTAAATAGAGGTCATTTTTGAATCGTGTTTTCTCCATGCCTTGCCGTGTACTCTTCATCGTCCCCTTCTCCACGAGCTCTCTATAGCCATGCTGGCTCTGATACCATGTCATGAGGAAGGAGATAAGAAAGAGAGCTCACACACACACTCTCACTCTCAAGGAGAAGCACACACACAGATTGAGGCAAGGAAGAATGATCTTCTTCTTCTTCTTCTTCTTCTTCTTCTTCTATTACATAAAAAGGAATGTACAAGAATGATCTAAAACAAGAATACAACTACTGCAATATATAAAGACCAGTACATAAGGAAAAACCTAATGTCTGTGAATGAGTGAGTTGGCAAGAAACAAATGTGCCATCACTCTCGGTAGATACATCTAATAAAGCTCAATGAAGTTTCCCTGACATATACTGGCATGACCACTATACATGTCAGAGAAATGAAAGAAGTGATATGTGTTATCCTGGATCATCACATGTTGAGCTTGATATCTCAACAACCATCACAAAGATAATAGTACAATTTGAAGATTATCAAAGGAACTTAGCACTTTGTGGACAAAAGATCTCAAGTGAAGACATGGCCATTAGACTATTTAACAAGCTTCCCAAGTCCTATGAAACGTTTGTGACCACTCTTTACAACAGAGGTCAAGAACGCACTTGAGAAGAAGTAAGAAGACTTTTGCTTCTCCATGACTCTAGGTAAAAAACTCAAGCTATACAAGAAACAACTTTGAAGGGCAAAGCTACTTTCAACAAAGTTAGAGTTCAAAAAGGCACTCAAGAATCTAAGGTCAAGGGCAAGAAGAAATTTACTTGTAACTTTTGTGGCAAGAAAAGTATTGCTTCAAGAAGAAAAACAAGGACAAGTCCGAGTCTACTCCAAACATAGAGCATCAAACTCACTATAGAAGTGAATAATGTTTTCTTACAATTGAACACAATGCACTTGTCACATCCACTCTGAGCAAAGAATGGATTTTTGATAGTGGGGCTTCATGACACATGTGCAATGACAAAGAAGAATTTCATGAGTTTCAAGAGCACAAAGGCCACGTTTATCTTGGAGATAACAAGTGTGTTGAGATCTAAAGAAGAGGCAAAGTTCACGTCACAAACTTAGAAGGTGGGACCAAGTCACCTAAAAATGTTCTTTATGTACAAAGTCTTTATAAGAGCCTCCTCTCAGTGAGGGCCATTACTAAATGTAACATATGGTGTAATTTGATAATCACCAAGTTCAAGTCATCGATCGAGAATCCAAAGAAGTCATAACTCAAGGGTTTGAAGACAAAGGTCTCTACAAGCTTTCAAGTTTAATGGCTAAGGATCCAAGCTTTAATTTTTGGCATTACAAATTTGGACACACCTCTTACTTGGAAAAGATTTCTTCAAGTCATCTTGGGAAGGGTTTACCCAGGATTGCACAAGTGGAGTTGAACTACCAAGCATGTGCTAAGCAGACATTTACCCCTTTGCCTATGGAAGCATCCATTTCCTCATGTAAACCCTTAGCATTAGTCCATACAAAACTTTGTGGACCTATGCATACACCATCACTAAGTGGATCACTTTACTTTTTCTTGATAGTAGATGACTTCACTAGGTACACACGTTTATTCACTAAAACATAAAGAGGATGCACTTTCAAAGTTCAAGGAGTGGCCAAAGATAGTTCACGATGACTTTCCAAGTTCTTTAAAATGCATCAGATCTTATGGAGACAGTGGCTTTGTCAACCATAATTTTTCCAAGTACTTGAAAAAGCAATCAAGCAAGTGTTTAAGATAGGCATTTCTCACCCCCTCAAGTACAAATACATCCATGTCGTTCCCTATGGATGAACCAATATATAAATATAAGATGTGCATTTCTCACCCCCTCAGGTAGAAATACATCCATGTGGTTCCCTATGGATGAACCAATATATAAATATAAGATGTGCTTATAATTTGCACATTGAGAATAATTTTGGGTAATAAAAAAACTAATCTAAGTTATAGCTTGAGGTGTTTCCTAAGCCTAACTAGTATATTCTAGAGTGTTACATAAGATAAAATATGTAAACATACTTCCATTTCACATTTGGAAGTGTTGGAGCTCCCAAAAATAGTCGAGGTAGCCACTACTTCCATCTCCAAAATTATAAAAACTTGATAGTTAATCTCTATTTTGATGCGCAAAAAATTCATATCAACACCAAAAGCTTAAAAGTCATTCAAATAAGATACCTACGCAAAAGAGCAACATGCATCCGAAGAAGATGGTGAAAGCATAAGGGTCTCCATGAGAGCTTAATTTACAAAAAAGATCATAAACACAAGGTCTCCATGGACGTTCAACCTTGCTCTGATACCAATGTTAAGAACCTAGTCTCCATGCTAAAGAGAATGATCTATGACTCTCCACTCAACTAGCCATCATACGAATTTGAGAACTAACCATGACCTCTAGAGTAGCAGGAGTCTACATATGCATGTGCAAATGTCCATCATTGCTTTTGCACCTTCCATTATAGTCTACTAATTTTAGGTGTACAATCTCTCTTAACTCATGTTAACTTAAGTGCACATTTTCTACCTCTTATTGTTCTAGACTAGCATGCTTTTAAATTTTTCACCACCTCTTTCCTAGCCACATCAAATTTTTTCGACAACCTTAGTCACCCTTGCCTTTTTCTTCTTATAAGGGTAGCCTTCGATATTGCATCCCACTTGAAAATAGGGATTACTCGCTTGACACACACATACACACACACACATGATGTATATATGGCGACCATGCTTTGGCTTTGCCAAAGCGCTTGATGTATCATTTTCGCCACCAATTCGAATGCTGACTTTTGCACTCCAAAAAGACTATCATTCCCTTTCTTTGAGAGAGAAGCCCAAATTGATTTCTTATGGAGAAAGTGTGAGATATAAATGAATAAAAGATGTTTCTTGTTGCGGGTGTGTGAAGATATTTCAATAATATATATATATATATATATATATATATATATATATATATATATATATATATATATATATATATATATATATATATATGAATCTGGGCTTCTCCCATCGACAATAAGCCCGAACTGATTTACACATACATACATACACATATATATATATATATATATATATATATATATATGTGTGTGTGTATGTATGTATGTGTAAATCAGTTCGGGCTTATTGTCGATGGGAGAAGCCCAGATTGATTTTTCCATGAAGTGTGAAGATAGGTCACGGAAACATCTTTTTTTATTTATCTTCACACTTCCTCCGTAAGAAATAAATTTGGGTTTTTCCCCTCTCCCATGGAGAATACCCTAAAACTTGAAAGGGAAGAACATCAATATCCGAAGAAACCGAATCGTAATCTTCTAAGCGTGCAAAACTTGAATTGCAAAAGCGCTAGAGGGAGGGCTTGAACCTCCGACCTTGTGGTTAACAGCCACACGCTCTAACCGACTGAGCTACTCGAGCTGATAACTTTAAAGTAATAATATATATGTTGTTTTATTAGAGTTCAAAGCATTTCAAAGAGAACGAGATAAAAGAAGACATCTTTATGGTTTTGGTGCATATGAACGGAAAGATCAAATTAAAACTTCATTTGATCATCCAAATAGTTCATAGAGAAGGTTTAATATTTTCCATATAATGAGATATTTGTCGATCAAGAGGAAGGACTTCAGAAGCCATATATACTTAGAAACATGACTCCACATGATCAGCGCTTAGATCTGTTGGACTTTGTAGTTTTCATGGATGTTCTTTCACTCCAAGTGCACCTTTGAAATAATTTTGACCTATTTTTAGTGTGGAAACGAATTATTTTTTTTTAGTTACAAGGTAAAAAAAATGGATTCTAAAATGACTACATTTTTAAAGAATTTCATCTTCATTTTCATGTTTATCTTCATAACCATGGTCCACTACTATTGTTATCACTTATGGAGTGTTGAATTTTGGAGTTTAATTTATTGAGTTATCTGTTTTTTGTGTTTTGATATAGCAGTTGAAGGTTCATGAGGGTGTGGACATTTCTAATGTGTCTAGACACAAATAAAAGGAATCATAATATATATATATATATATATATATATATATATATATATATATATATATATATATATATATATATATATATATATAGTAAATAAAGACCCACATATAGGGTCCTTTCTAGAAAATAGTAAAAATAGTGGGTAAGATCAAGATCATTGTAGATCGTGATTTATGTAAATAAAATATAGAGCTCTCTGTAAAAGAGAGCGGCTTTTTAATTTCATGCCTTCTTTTAGAAGTGTGGTCCTTCATTGTAATCTCTATGTTTGACATAATAAAAATCCTATAAATATAGGCACTCTATAGACTCCTTGAATAGCGTGTGTGGGGGGAGATGGCACCCAGTCTTGTGCACTATATCATCTACTTTGTATCTTTGTTTTTTGTGTATTTAAATTTTTAAACTCTTTGTGTATGTGTGTACAAAAGATCGTGCAACAATGGTATCAAATCCTATGCACATCACTATAGAGGGTTCTGACATTGTACATTTTATTGTCACCTAATTCTGATTCCAATCTTTGTATCTGTCTCTTTTTCGGTTCGGATATCAGAATTCAAAATTCCAAATTCTGATCTTTGTCTCTGTTTTGTTTTCATTTTCCAGTTCCAATTTGAGTTTTTGAATTTGAACCTACATTTTTTGCCTACAATTTATCCCTACGTTTACTCCTTTAGCTTACTTAGTTTACTCCTATGTTTACTCCTTCGGCTTAATCCAAGGTGTCGACTAAGGCATAGAACTTTGGCATCTTTGGCTTCCTTGGATCCATGGCTCCCTTGTCAACTATTGGCTATGCACGAAGACCTTTTAATTAAGGAGTGACAATAAGGAGTCTCTGATCTACCAAGGAGGAGATTTGAACCCACAACCTCACATTCACAAGTCAAGTGCTTAACCACTACACATTCCACTTGTGTTGTTACTCTACTCCGTTTTACTTATGTTTAACATAACTTTCATCTCGCTTACTTTCTCAATTCCTAAGAAACACCCTTCCATTTTCCATTTGAATTCAATAATTCTTAAAAAATTTTCCACATCTTTAACAAGGGCTTTTCTTCTTCTTTATATCCATGGACCCTACACATACCATGAAGGACTTTGGTGAAGCACCTCTACCCGATGTACCACTCCAATAACTATTGGAGCTTTTACAACACGAACTTCAAGGCACCCAAAACTAGATCTTAGAACATGATGAATTACTTCAAGAGATGCATTTCAAGGACTTGCAAGGCTAGTGAAGGCCATTGTTTTAACTCAAGCGGATGGCATGCATTCCAAGATTGGCACCAAGAACTTCTAATTTTTATTCCTTAATGGCCAAAAGGATGGACAACTTGTTTTACATGGTTATCCCAGTTTGATGATTTTTATTCAGATGAATCCTACCCCGAAGGTGATAAAGTGAAATTTGCTACTAAATATTTAGTAAGGAAGGCCCAACTCTAGTGGAACATGTTGCAACATAGTGCAGATGCTCTCACAACATGGGAAGACTTTCAAGAAAATATTAAGGAGTCTTTTATTTCCTTGTAGTTCCATCTTCATGCTTGACATTCATTGACGAGGTTCACATGGAAGGAGAGTGATATCATTACTACATACATGGAGTGGTTATGGAGAAGTCTACTACTTATTTGCATTCTTGAAGATGTTCCTAAAGATTTCTTGCAGAGGAAGTATGAAGAAAGTTTGGAGATGAGGATCCAATCCAAGCTTCACATACTCTGGCCTAAAATGCTTTATGAAGCTATATCTTTTGCTCATGATGTAGAGAAGGATTTTCAATCAATTACCAAGTTGATCCAATTACAACAACTGCATCAACAACAACCGTTCAAGAAGCCTAATTTTTCTTGATTATCAAACTTTCATTCTTGTTTTCTTTGATCATATACTTGTTTATTATAGGAATAAAATCAACCATGAGAAGCATTTAGAAATAGATTTTACTTCGCTAAGTACGAACACACCCGAGTTACTTTTCTCAATGTAAACTAGAACATTTAGGGCATATCATTTCTAGTAAAGGAGTTCATGTAGACCCAACAAAAATCAACGTAACCATAGAACGGTTTGTACCTTAATCAATTAGTGACATACGTTCTTTTCTTGAGTTAGTTAGTTTTTATAGGTAGTTGTTAAATGTTCGTCCTATTTAGCACTTACCCGTACTTTATTAATGAATCACAATAGATCTATAACACTTCATTAAGACCTCATTATGATCAATTAAATTTTTCATATCATTCACATTCATATTAATTTAACTCCTCCACAATACATTTCCATGCATGTGTTTTCACATGGATCATGATTATATTGTTGAGTGATGGGATATGTGATTAGCCATCCATGTTCTTTTTATTTATATCAACTTAGATGAGTTACTTTTTTAGCTCGAGGGCATGTTATCACTTATGGAATGTTGAATTTTGGAGTTTAATTTATTGAGTTATTAATTTGTTTTGTGTTTTGATATAGCAGTTGAACGTTCGTGAGGGTGCGGATGGGCGTGAACATTTCATATGTGTTTGGACACGAATAAGAGGAATTATATTCTATATATAATTTGTGAATAAAGACCCACATAGAGGGTTCTTTCTAGAAAGTAGTAAAAATATTGGTTAAGATCAGGATCACTATAGATCATGATTTATGTAAATTAAAGATAGGGTCCTCTATTAAAAAGAGAAACTTTTTACTTTCACGTCTGCTTTTGGAAGTGCCGCCCTCATTATTGTTGGAACAAATCCATTACAAGCCTAAGTATTGGCTTGAGTTTCTAGGAAAAGTAGTAAGAGAAGACAATGTATGGAAATCTAAGAGTTCACTTGTGAACTCACCCTTGTGATGTACACATGTGTACAAACTATGTCCTTCGTTGAACTTCTTGGATTTCTTTTGATCTTGAAATGCTTCAATCACTTCATAATCACAATTATTGATTGGTTTGCACCAAGAGCTCCCTCTCAATCATTAATTGTGATTATGCCATTTTTCTTTATGCCTACCATCTCTTTAAACCTTTGTAACTTGGGTCCGTCCAAGCTTTTTGTCAGCATATTTGTCACTTGCTCTTTTGTTGGTGTATACATGAATTTAATTTCAAGCACCTTCTCTTTTAAGAAATGATATTGAATCTCTATGTGTTTAGTCCTGGCATGAAAAATAGGATTAGCTGCTAAATACAATGAACTCATGTTATCTCCAAATATGGTTGGAGTACTCTGATCAATTCCAAGACTTTTCAACAAGGTCTTCAACCAGATTACTTATTTTGCACCTTCCACCATTCCTTTATACTCAGCTTCTGTGGATGACAAAGCAACTTTATGTTGCTTCTTTGAACACCAAGAGATTAGCTTATCTCCAACATAACACAGGTAACCAGGAGTAGACCTTCTATCATCTGAATTACCTGCCCAATCTGCATCACTAAACACTTTGATTCTAGTGTCAGAATTAAATCCATAATAAAAAACTTCACTCACAGTTCCTTTGATATATCTTAGCACGCGTTGTGCTGCAATCCAATGGGTTGTCTTTGGACAATGCATGAATTGTGATAAAACACCAATTGCATATGAAAGATCTGGTCTTGTCGATGTAGCATAGATTAAACTACCTACAAAACTCTCATATGTCTTCATGTCTTTGAAATCTTCTCCTCAATACCTACTCAGATTGTGATTAACCTCCAAAATTGTAGTTCAAGGCTTACAATTCTCCAAATTTCATCAAAAGATTCTTAAAGTACCTTTGTTGTGTAACATATACTCCATGTTGAGTATACACAATCTCCATCCCTAGGAAATAAGACCAATCTCCCAAATCACTTATCTTAAACTCCTTTTCCATTTCTTTCTTGAGCTCTTTGATTCCTTGATCATCTATACCTATGACAACAATGTCATCAACATAAATGCAAATATAAATGTACCCCTTTTCACTTGCCTTCACTAGCAAACTATTATCTACCTTTGAAGCTTGATATCCAAGTTCATTCAAGAACTTGAGAAGTTTATAATTCCATTCCTTTGGAGCTTACTTCAAGCCATACAAAACTCCCTTGAGCTTACACACATAATCTGATCCATTTTACTCTTTGAAACCCTCTAGTTGCTCCATGTACACCTCATCTGCAATATATCCATTTAAAAATGCATTCTTTCAATCTAATTGAGATAGCTTCCAACCTTTACATGTTGCAATAGCAATTAGGCAATTAGAGTTCTGTTTGTAGACATCTTAGCAATTGGACTAAAGGTTTCATCATAGTCCACTCCATGTGTTAGGGCATATCCTTTGACCACAAGTCTAGCCTTGTATCTAGGAACTTTTCCATCTACAAACCTCTTTGTCTTATACACCCACTTACATCTAATTACCTTCTGATTTCTTGGTCTTGGCAACAATTCCCATGTCTCATTCTCAAGTAGAGCATCATATTCCTCTTGCATTGCTTTTTACCAATTTTGTTTACCTTTAGCTTCATCATATGTTGATGGATCTTCATCTGTCTTCACAATGTGAGCATAATCTTCGGTATGCATCATTGTTTGGCCCTGTATGCCATGTTCTTTGCTCATCAAATGTGACATCTTTTGAAACAAGGAATTGTTTTGTGGATGGATTCCACAACCTTTATCCCATTTGTCTATCATCATACCCAATAGATACATACTTTTTTTCCTTGGGTTCTAGCTTGCCTCAATTGAGATGGAACATAAGCATATGCCAAACATCCAAATATTTTGCAATGATCAAGAGTATGTTTCTTACCCCACCACGCTTCATAAGGGGTAATTCCATCCAAAGCTTTGCAAGGTAGCCTATTCACAAGATAATTTGCAGTGTTGATTGCTTCTGCTCACATGTAATTAGGGCAATTCTTTTCCTTCATCATTGATCTTGCAAACTCTACAAGAGTTCTATTTCTTCTTTCTACAACTCTATTTTGTTTTGGGGAGTACCTGCAAGTCACTTCTCTTTTTATACATGCATCCACATATAATCATCAAATTCTTTAGAAAAATATTCTCCTCCTCCATCGGATCTCAATCTCTTAAGCTTTTGTCCTGTAATTCTTTCTACAAAAGAATGATAGTGTTTAAATGTCTCAAACACTTCAGATTTATCCTTGATTATATATAGATTAATTCACCTTGTTTATGAGCTTTACCTAATTGACAAGCCTCACATTTTTATGTCATATGTTGACCTTCAATATTTGGTAGATCAAGCACTACACCATTCTTTGTCATCTCCTTTATCCCTCTTTCATTGAAATGTCCTAACCTCTTACTGCCATAGGTCCAATTCAGACATCCTTTGGTTTCCATAAGTGAACAATGCATGTCCCACATTACATTGGACTTTGAGAGTGAATATCCTTCCTTCCTTTTTTCCTATAACAATGCTTTTATATTTTTTTGACTTGGATCTTCAACATAAACACCATCATTTGTGAATGTGACTTCATATCCCTTCTCAACAATTTGTCCTACACTTATCAAATGCTTGGGGATTGTTGGAACATAAAGTACCTTGCTTAGAAGTGTGCTTCCACTCTTTTTCTTCATTGATCCAATGCTTTCAACCTTGTGTTTGGTGTTGTCCTATTTGAACTGTATGTCCATTCACTCTAGCTTCCATATTAGTAATTAAGGAGGTATTACCACTCAAATGATTGCTACATCATGAGTCAATATAAAACGCCATTTGATCTTCATTAACTACTTCATGTGTTGCATTCAAGATGAGAGTCGAGTCTTCCTTCTGATCTGATGCATAATTGTGATAAGTATTGTTGTAGGACTGAGTTTGGAAATTCCTTCCACCTCCTCTAGCAAATGAAGTCATACCACCTCTTCCTCTGAAATTACCTCTTTGATTTCTACCTCCTCTTCCTCCTAGGCTGAAATTTTGATTATAATTTCCACCACTTTGACTATTATACCAACAATCATTTGCCAAATGATTTGTCCTACCACAAATCCAACAAGCTTTAGCATTTTCTTTATTCTTACCTCCTCTACCTTTACCTCTGAAATTCATCTTCCCTTTTTGGAAATTCACTTGACTTGAAGATCCTTCTTCATCATTTGATTGTTGGCCTTTAGCATTCTTCTTCTTGTCTTTTGAATACATTACTTGACTTGAGCTTCTATCATTCTCTCCTTTAATGTCCTAGTCAAATGTTAGCATATGTCCTAGCAATTGATTAAGATCAAGATAAAGTGATCTAATATAATTTTGTAGACAATATAAAAGGCTTCCACTTTTCATCTCCTCTTAGACCTATGAGTATTTGCTTTACCCACTTTTCTTCTTCAATATCTTCATCTAGTGCTCCCAAAACTATCTGCGATATCCTTCATCCTTGTAACATAATCAGAAATTGACTGAGAGCCTTTCTTCTTGAAAGTTGTGAGCTCACCCCATAGTGAAGCCTTCCTTGATTTGTTTGTATTTTGGAAGTGTTCTTCCAAAGCACTCCATACATCAGCTACACTTTCTAATCCTCTAATGTGTGGTAGAAGATAATCATTTACAGCCATGTAAATAACGCTCCTAGCTTGAGCATCTTTCTTCATCCAATTCTTCAAATCTACAAGTTCCTCTCTTTTTGGAATGCTAGGATCCTTAAACTCTGGCTTTTCTTCTCCTCATGTAATAAATGTCATCAAATCTTGCTCATAAGGTGTGCCTCCATCCTCATGGACCATGTTGGATAGTTCTCTCTATCAAGCTTGTCAATATGCAAGCTTTCTCCCATCTCTTTGATCTCTGTATCTGCAATTATTCAGATTTTATGAAGATACAATGTACCTTGGATATAAAGATTTGACCTTTTCTAATCCTTTTGAACTTGAATTTTTTAATTCTTCAAGTTTTCAATACTTTAACCTTTGCCACCTCCAATTGACAAGAGCTTTGATGTCTGTAATAGTCGGGATTTTCCTTGCTTCTCTTTTACCTTAATTTGATCTTTTAGCTCTGATACCACTCTTGGAGACCTTTAAATCTCCAAATGTTTGATCTACCTTGATTTAAGAGCTTCTCTATATCAAGAATAAACCAAACTTTGCACAAACTTTGCATTAGTCTTCAAGGTTATTGAAAAATACTTCTCTATGTGAAGTTTCTTCAACTCCAGAAAGTCTTCTTTAGAAATAGACTTCAATATATGCACATAGCATCAAATTTAATCATTCAAATGATGCACACACATTCAAGCTACCTTTGCAACTATAATGATCATTAGTTTTCCAAAAGAACTATTAAATCTTTGATTTGATCACTTAGATCAAATGTATATGAGAAACTGTCTTCCTGACATAGTGACTTTGACATGGTCAACTTCATATGCTGATTTGTCTCAAAATAGAACCCAGTTTTCTAAATGATTTAAGCCAAAGTTGGCTTACCTTCTAAATTAAATTTTGAATGCCCAATCATAGAAAACTTTACACTGAGCACCAAGTAAATCTTTGAATAGCAAAATGCACAATCCTAAGAACTTCACTTGCAGACTTCTACATATGAATGTTCCTACTTGTCATACACACAACTTGAAGAGAATTAGATCATGAAACTTTGATCATAGCCTGATTAACTTCTAAATTAGATGTGTACAAAAGATTTCCTGATCAGGTTGAGAGAAATCTAAGACAAACTCGATGTTATTCTAAAAAGAAGACTCTCTGCACATCTATCACTCATAGACTTGAACTCTATTGGTTCTCTGCACATCTCTCCACAGTGACTAGGCTGAGAGAAATCTGAGAAAAGCTCGAAATTATTCTAAAAAGAAGACTCTCTACACATCTATCACTCATAGACTTGAACTCTATTGGTTCTCTTCACTTATTTTCTTCACATCATTGACTTATATATGTACATTTGTACACGTCCCGTATCTGTTATACGATGCTCTATCATTCTTATAAGTATTCATGGCTATATTACAAGAATTTTCACTCACATGTACAGACTATGTCTTCCCTGAACTTTTTGACTTTCTTTTGATCTTTGAACTACTTCAATCACTTCATAATCACCAATTATTGATTGCACCAACAATGATTGTGGAAAGCCTTTCTCCTCAAGAAATTGTGACTTCTAGAATTGTTAAATAAAAGTTCTGAGAACCTCAAGTTCCAAATAGTACTGAACTAGCTACAATACAACTATCACAATCAAAGATGATCTTGAAGTTTGAACAACCATAAAATGAAATATTGCTCACTATAAGGGAAATTAATGAAGAACAAGTGATCCAACATCCATCCTTGTCTCCACCTAGTTGAATGTCGATGTTAATCAATTGAAACTAGCAATAAGAATGAAGATGCAAGGAGTGATGGATACACATATGGAAATGATAAAAATAGATACAAGTTTGGAGGAAGCTAATATAGAGATTGTCCCTACAAAGAACTAGGTTGCATTTATTCGATCGAATAATGAAAAAATACTGAATAAGTTTGGAAAATTCGAGATTTTCTGAATATTCTTGAATAAAAATTCATATGCCCTCTTTTTTTATCAATAATCTTTCGATCAAAAAGAATTTAAATCAAAAACATTTTTTATTGAAAAATTTTTCGATTGAAAAATTTTTCCATTGAGAAGGTTTTAGATTCAAAAGATTTTATATCTAAAAAGTTTTAAATCTAAAGAATTTTAGATATAAAAGATTTTAGATAAAAAAGGTTTTAAATATGTTTTATGAATAAGAGCTACATAAACACTCATTTTTTTACTATGTGCTTGCGTAATTTCACAAGGGATAATAGAAGATGCCTTTTTTTATACTCAAACATGAAATCATATTATAATCCACTTCCTTTATTAAAGAATATGAACAATTTGTTGATAACAATCCTAAAGGACTCACATTATCTAAAAGTCTGAAATGTAAATGCCATGGCTCTCTTTGACATGATTTCTGTTTTTATCTATATTCTTATATACAACATATGTAGCTCACACATGTAGTCTTCCACTAGTTTATCTATTCTCTTCAAACCATATCAAAATTTTGCAAGTTCCCTAGATCCACACATGTGCTTCACCCTTGCATTAAGTGGGAAATTTCTCAAATCTCTCCATAATTTTTTATTTCCCTATGAATATCTTCTAATTATTGGCTCCATATTCTAGATACAATTTGCATTAGCCAAATTACTTTGAAATGATACATGGTCATTTGAACATGCATGATTGGAGTCATAATCAAGGAAAATTATACCGAAATCCATTCTTTCTTATTTCCTTTATGTCCACATGTTGTTTCATCTAGTAAAATCTTTTGTAACATCTATATATCCACCATTCAACTTAAGAATCAATGTAATCTCCTACCTTTCTATCTATCTATCTATCTATCTATCTATCTAAACCCTAAACCCTACACCCTAAACCCTAAATCCTAAACCCTAAACCCTAAACCCTAAAGCCTAAACTCTAAACCCTAAACCGTAAACCCCAAACCATTAATGCTAAACCCTAAACCCTAAATCCTAAATGCTAAACCTTAAGCCCTAAAACCTATCCGAGGAGATCGTGGATAGATTCTAGAGATGAAGTGGTGCTGCAAAACCCTGCTTTACACCAGCCAAGAACAAGTTGTGGAGATTATTGTCGACCCCTTGGGCTTCCTAATGATCACAGATAATCACCTATGTGCTTTGGAGCATGATCCTCTAATCAATGCATCAAAATAGATGAGTAGAAAGTTCGACCAAGATCTTAGACTTGCTATTTTGGTCTCTACACATGTTCAGTAAAATGAACAGTGCTATCTAGCTGCTAGCAATTAGCTAAATTCTTTTTAGGAGTATTTGATTAACTTAGATAGCTACCAATCATGAGTTATTTTAGTAAAAATTATCAATTGTACACCAAGAATGATTCTTAGCAAGTTATGATCAACTGTGCACTAAGAACAAGCTTTGAGAAGTTCATTGTTTTGAGATGATCATAGCAGAGACGTGAAGTAGAGATACGATCAATGTGTATGTATTAAATCACATAGAAATACAATTGTTGGTGTAACTCACAAGCCGAAACATTTAGCTTGATGGATACATTGAAGTCTATACACCCATGAAGAAGCATAGGAACTATTGCTAGTGGTTAATTACCACTTTATCTCCTTGTAAAAGTCAAATTGACTTGGAATCTTTTGTAATCACCTACCAAAAGGATTCGAAAAAGTTAGATATTTGATTGAAGTAATATCTCCTAGGATATAGGAGCTTGATCATAGGGAGCCAAAAATTTGAATTTGAATTCAAATTTTTACTCATTCCTTATAAAAGTGGACATGGAAAAGTCGCGTGTAGAACTCATTATTCCTGAGCTTCTCATCAGTGGTTCTGAGTGTGTGTGAGGCCTATACTCTAGCCCACACCTATCTAAACAATTATGCAATGATTTTCATGCCAATGGGTTTGTATACAAGTGTTCATTAATACATACATTCACATTGTTCATTTTTGAGTTCTCTGTCATACTACTCAAAAGTCTGTCAACTTGTGAAGTGCATATCTCGGTCAATTCTTCACCAAATTCAGTGATTCAAAGCTTGTTGGATTCAGCTTGAAGTTATCTACATGTTACTAAGGTTTTGAAGAGATTCTATTCAGCCATTTCAGATAAATCTGTGTCGAGGTGATCTCTGGTCAATATCTCCTACAGTTCTAAAAAATGGGGGGTATAACTTAGCTTGCTAAATTGAATTCTCTTAGCATAGTTTATCTTTTTACATCATTCCACTTGGAATATTTAGCTTACTAAGCTAATTAGATACCTCTAAAAGGAATTTTTCCAATTCCTACTGTGTTGGTCATACTGAGCAAAATACCCAGCAGGTGTGAAGACATAAATAGAAGGTTTTCTTGAGTTTGTGAGTTTCAAAGTTATCTGTTTTGGTTCAATCATTACACACATCATTTCCAAAGTACATAGGCCATTTTATGGTGTCATTGGAAAGCTAAGGAGGTCTATGTATCAAGCCTAAAGTAAAAGAGGGCTGGTACAAAGCAAGTTTTAGCAGTACCTACTCAGTCTCTTGGAGCTTCCATCCATCTTTCCCAACAGTGGTATCAGAGCAAACTAAGGTAAAATGGGAGATGGTTTTCCTTCATTTATTGATAAATTGGATAGGAACAACTATCAAGCATGGTCTCTAAGGATGAAGACCTAGTTACAAGGAAGGCGTCTCTATGGATACATCTCAGGAGATGAGGAATTGCCCTTATTCAAAACAAGAGGATTACCAACCAAGGAAGAACATGAAAAGCTCAACACATGGTGTGCTAAGGATGCACTGGCAAGGTCTTATTTACTCAACTCCATCTCGGATTTTCTTTTGCCACATATTAGAAATTGTAAGACATCCCAAGAGACTTGGGAAACCTTGTCATCATTTTTTTCCTCCAACGCAAGGGCCAGGAAAAATCAGTTGTGGATTGAATTCACAACATTAAGGAAGCAACCTAAGCAAGTTGTTTCAGAATTTGTGACCAAGATTAAAGATGTGGCAGATCAGTTAGCAAGCATAGGAGAAGAAGAGCAGATTGTAAGGCAAGTGATCAATGGGATCAAGGCTGATGACAAATGGGAAAGCTTCACCATTGCCATGGACCTTTACATGGACATGCAAATACCAGATCTAACAACTCTCATGGGACAATTGTTTACACATGAAGCAAAGCCCAACAAGAATGGAGATACTTCCAAAGGTAATAACTCTTCTCCCCTATACATTGATAAGAAGTCTAAAGATAAAGGCAAGAACAAGAAGGTTGAAGATGAAGGATCTACCTCCCAAGCCAACTATGCAGGGAGAGGTAGATCATCAAGAGGAAGGGGCAGAGGAGGTAAGCAAGGTAGGGGGAGATCCTATAACTCCTCACCATGTAACATTTGTGGTTTATCAAATCATACTACAGATGAGTGTTTCAAGAATTACAAGAATCAGAGAGGAAGAGGATACCAAAGAGGTGGATACTCATAGTCAAGAGGTAGATTCAACCATCACCAAGGCTACAACAACAACTACAACAACAATTACAACAATAATTACAATGGAAACTACCAAGGAGGATTCAAATCCAAACAGGACTACAACAACTACACAGAGGAGCAGGATGACTCTCTTTTGATCATGAACATGACTTCAAAATTAGGTACAAATGATGACCACCTATTCTACATTGACTCAGGATGCTCAAATCATGTGGCTGGCAATGTAGCACTACTCTCTGATCTTGAGGAACCAAAAGGTAAGCATCAAGTCCACACACGTGATGACACCAAGCACTTAGTAGTTAAAGTTGGAAATGTTAAGTCTTGTGATGGAAATCAGAATTTGTTGAGCAGAGATACCAACCATTACCAAAAATCTGATGAGTGTTGGACAGATTGTGGAGAAAGGTTTGCATGTTAGATTCAACCAATATGGAGCATTTGTGGAGGATCCAAGACATAGGTTCAAGAGGATTGCTAAAGGAGAAAAATGAGGTAGACTTTTCACTTTTGAGTTGGAAGACACAAAGAATATTGCACTATAGAGTTATAAAGATCAAACACTTTCAGAACTTGAGATTTGGCACAAACGATTAGGGCACATAGGAGAAAGAACCTTGAAGAAAATAAGCAGGGATCAATGTGTGCTTGGAATACCTAATGTATCCAAGCAACATATGATTTATAAGTGTGGTGCTTGTCAATTTGGGAAGTCTCACAGGTTACCCTTCTCAAGGAAAGGATACATGCATGAAGACTACCTAGAACTTGTCCACATAGATGTATGGGGACCAAGCAAAGACCCCTCAGTCTCAGGTTCAAGGTACTATGTATCTTTTATTGATGATTATAGCAGATGGACTATATTGTACTTCATGAAGCACAAAGATGAGGTATTTAATTGCTTTAAAAAATATCTTGCACTAGTTGAAAACCAGACAGGGAAGAATTTGAAGAGGCTAAGGTCAGATGGAGGAGGTGAGTACTTCTCAAATGAGTTTGAAAACTTCTTGCAGGACAGAGGCATCAAAAGAGAAATAACCACCAGGTATTCTCCTGAACAGAATGGGGTAGCTGAAAGAAGAAATAGGTTAATTATTGAGAAAACTAAATCTATGTTGAATGAGAAAAAGTTACCTAACTATCTATGAGCAGAGAGTGTTTCTACTGCCACTTACCTCATAAACAGGTTACCATCTAAGTCTCTTGATGGCATGACACCCTATGAAGCATGGAATGGTAAGAGACCCTCATTTGACCATTGCAGGATATTTGGATGTGTAGCATATGTACACATTCCTTCTCATATAAGAGGTAAGCTAGACCCAAAGGCTGAAAAATGCATCTTTATTGGGTATGATCTAAATAAAAAAGGTTACAGGTTTTATAACCCTACCAATAAGGGATTCATGGTAAGCAGAGATGTTGTCTTTGATGAAAATGATTCTTGGTATGAGAATGAATGCATGAAGGCTAAATTACCCTATGATTTGGAAGAGGAGTTTCCAAATCTTGCAAAGGAGGAACCTACTCAGAATGAAGCCTCAAGTTCAGATGATGAAGATACTATCAACCTTGAGGAGTTCAAGGCATGGAAGTCCAAGGGCAAAATGAAGATGAAGAAACTTGAAGACATACCTGAATCTTCAACTCAATCAACCAGAAGATCACAAAGAGAAAGCAAAAAAATTATCATATATGGGTATGACACATCTCTTGTTACTAAACATTATGTTTATCTTGCCAAAGATTTGTCAAATGAAGAACCAGGATCATATGAAGAAGCCATAACTAAATCAGAATGGAAAGAAGCTATGGATGAGGAGATTGAAGCACTCAAGGAGAGTGACACATGGGAGTTAGTACCTAAGAAGGACTCCATGAAGGTAATAGGATCCAAATGGATCTATAAGCTTAAAAGAAATTCTGATGGCACAATTAATAGGTACAAAGCCAGATTGGTAGCCAAGGGTTTTGGACAAACCCAAGGCATTGACTATGAAGAGACATTTTCACCTGTGGCCAAGATGCCAACAATCAGAGTGTTGGTAAGTGTGGCTGCATCAAAAAATTGGAATATGTATCAATTGGATGTCAAGAATGCTTTCTTGAATGGATGGATTTCAGAGGAGGTATATATGTCACAACCTCCTGGCTATGAGGACCCTAAGAAGGTAACATATGTTTGCAAATTGAAAAATGCTTTATATGGATTGAAGCAGGCACCTAGGGCATGTAATTACAGGTTAACTACATACCTCCAAGACCAAGGATTTGTCATGAGCAAGGCAGGATACTTCTCTATTCATCAAGAGAAGTAATTCAGAGGTAATATACCTTTGTGTTTATGTTGATGACATCATCATTATAGGTAGTGATGTCAAAGGAATCAGATATATCAAGAGTCAAATGATGAAGGAGTTCAAGGTCAATGATCTTGGTCTATTGAAGTATTTTCTTGGGCTAGAGTTAGTTTATACTAACTCACGAATATACATTACTCAGAAAAAATATATACAAGACATGTTAAAGAAGTTTCATTTGCAGGATGTTAAAGTAGCAAGCACTCCAATGGAGGTAAACTTAAAACTAAGTGCCCATGAAGGTGATGAAGTAAATGACATTACAGGTTACCAAAGTATTGTGGGTAGCTTGAACTATGCTACCTTAACAAGGCTAGATATTGCATATGGAGTTAGTGTGCTAAGTCAATTTATGCACAAGCCAATGATACCTCACTTAGAGGCTGCAAAGAGAATCTTGAAGTATCTCAAGGGTACACAGAACCATAGTTTGTATTTCCTTTACACTTCATATATTGATATCAAAATTTATTCAGATGCAGATTGGGCAAGATGCAAGGATGATAGGAGGAGCACTTTTGGATATATTTCTTTTGCAGGTGATAAGCCAATATCTTGGTCTGCAAAGAAGCAACCAATTGTTCCATTGTCTTCTATAGAGGTAGAGTATAGAGGGTTGGCTAATGCCACACAAGAAGCTATTTGGATTAAGCTTTTGTATATAGAATTGGGTTTATATACTAGGTCTCCAATAATCTTTGGAGATAATACAAGTTCTCTTCACCTTGCAGCTAATCCTATATATCATGCTAGGACCAAACATATAGAGGTCCATTACCATTATGTTAGAGAGAAGTTGATAAGAAAGGATATTCAACTGACCTATGTATCAACCAACATGCAATGTGCAGATTTGTTGACTAAAGCTTTGGATGGAACAAAACTTTGCAGATTCAAAGCCATGCTTGGATTGCAGGATATACTTGAAGATTGAAAATGAAGACCAAGCCAAAATGTTTGGCTTGAGGGGGAGCTGTTGGTGTAATTCACAAGCCGAAACATTTAGCTTGATGGATACATTGAAGTCTATACACCCATGAAGAAGCATAGGAACTATTGCTAGTGGTTAATTACCACTTTATCTCCTTGTAAAAGTCAAATTGACTTGGAATCTTTTGTAATCACCTACCAAAAGGATTCATGGAAAAAGTTAGCTATTTGATTGAAGGAATATCTCCTAGGATATAGGAGCTTGATCATAGGGAGCCAAAAATTTGAATTTGAGTTCAAATTTTTACTCATTTCTTATAAAAATGGACATGGAAAAGTTGCGTGTAGAACTCATTATTCCCGAGCTTCTCATCAGTGATTCTGAGTGTGTGTGAGGCCTATACTCTAGCCCACACCTATCTAAACCATTAGGCAATGATTTTCATGCCAATGGGTTTGTATACAAGTGTTCATTAATACATACATTCACATTGTTCATTTCAGAGTTCTCTATCATACTACTCAAAAGTCTGTCAACTTGTGAAGTGCATATCTCAGTCAATTCTTCACCACATTAAGTGATCTAAAGATTGTTGGATTCAGCTTGAAGTTATCTACATGCTGTTAAAGTTTGAAGAGATTCTATTCAGCCATTTCAGAGAAATCTGCGTCGAGGTGATCTCTGGTCAATATCTGCTACAGTCCTAAAAAATCGAGGGTATAGCTTAACTTGCTAAATTGATTTCTCTTAGCATAGTTTATCTTTTTACATCATTCCACTTGGAATAGTTAGCTTACTAAGCTAATTAGATACCTCTAAAAGGAATTTTTCCAATTCCTACTGTGCTGGTCATACTGAGCAAAATACCTAGCAGGTGTGAAGACATAAATAGAAGGTTTTCTTGAGTTTGTGAGTTTTAAAGTTATCTATTTTGGTTCAATCATTACACAAATCATTTCCAAAGTACATAGGCCATTTTATGGTGTCATTGGAAAGCTAAGGAGGTCTACTTATCAAGCCTAAAGTAAAAGAGGGCTGGTAGAATGCAGGTTTTAGCAGTACCTACTCAGTCTCTTGGAGCATCCATCCATCTTTCCCAACAACAATCACATTGGCAATGTATAATTGCATAATGTGAGGGTGGTGATGGAGCTATGGATTGAGTTCTCTAATCACAAGAAACCCCTCTCAAATGATCTCCAAATCAATCTCACATTCCACATGAGATTTTGATCCAATTTTATAGCTAGAGTTGGAGCCAACGTTTGAATTCAAACTCAAGTTCTCACCATAAAGTGAGTCCTAAACTATAGGCTTTACTTTCTCATCTATCAACTACCAAGAATTCGAGATTTTATTCCTCCTAACTCCTTGTGGGGTTAGTACATTTATCATATGCACTTTTACAAGGATAAAAAGTAATTGACTTTTACAAGGGAATAATCATATGTGACTATGCTAATTGTCCAAGTATGTAGGCTTGGATTCATTTGTACAAACAACTCCCCCTCAAGCTTAACCTGCTTGGTCTTCATTCCTCCTTGATTTCTTGCAAGCCAATCATCATCTTGAACCTGTTCATCTTAGTTCCATCTAGATGTGATCATATCTACACATTGAAAATTGGTTGATACATAGGACAATTGGATGTCCTTGCTAAGTAACTCCTCTCTTATATAATGATAGTGCACTTCAATTTGCTTAGTCCTTGCATGATATACAGGATTAGCAGCCAAATGAATTGAACTAATGTTATCTCCAAAAATCATTGGAGTATAAGAATGTATCCCCAAATCTATGTAGAGTAGTTTGAGCCACATAGCCTCTTGTGTTGCATTTGCTAAGCCTCTATATTCTGCTTATGTTGATGACAATTCTAAGTTGGGTTGTTTCTTTGATGACCATGATATTAGCTTTGATCCTGCAAAAGATAAGTAGCGAGGTGTTCCTCCTATCATCCTTGGAGCCAGCCCAATCTGCATCAGAATACATCTTGATATCCAAGTCATAAGTGAATGGATAAAACAACCCTTCATTTATAGTACCCTTTAAATATTTTAAGATCCTCTTGGCAGCTTCCAAGTGAGGCTTTCTTGGTATATGCATAAGTTGGCTTAATGTACTTACTCGATGACATATGTCCACTCTTGTTAGGGTTGCATAATTGAGACTCCCAACAGGTTTTTGGTAACTTGTAATATTTTCAAGGAGTTCTCCCTCATGAGAACTAAGTTTGTGGTTGAGTTCCATGGGTGTACCTACAATTTTAGTGTTCTCCATCTTGAATTTGACCAACATATCATGAATGTATTTCCTCTGAGTAATAAAGACACCAGAGTCTGTATATACAAGTGCTAATCCAAGAAAGTATGTTAACAATCCAAGGTCACTGATTTTAAACGCTTCCATCATCTAAGATTTGATTTGCTTGATGCCATTGTCATCATTCCCTGTAATGATAATGTCATCCACATAGACACATAAGTAAATAACTTCTGAGTTAGTTTTCTTTATGAACAAAGAAGAATCTGCTTTGCTAGCAATAAATCCTTGATCCTACAAATATTTGACAAGCCTATAATTCGAAGATCTAGGAGCTTTCTTTAGACCATATAGTGATTTCCTTAGCTTGCATACATAATTTGGTTTGTCCTTGTCTTCATACCCTAGTGGTTGAGCCCTGTAAACTTCTTCTAAGATCCATCCATTAAGGAATGTGTTCTTAACATCTAACGGATATAGGTTCCAATTTTTTGGAAAAACAATACTTATCAATACCCTAATTGTTGGCATCTTATCCACAGGTGAGAAGGTTTCCTCATAATCCACACCATGGATTTGAGAAAACCCTTTTGCTACTAACCTTTCTTTATACCTGTTTGTAGAACCATATGAATTCTTCTTGATTTTATATATCCACCTAGATCCTATTACCTTCATGCTTGGTTTCTTGGGAACCAAATCCAAGTGTTGTTCTCTTAAAGTGCTTCAGTTTCTTCTTGCATGGCTTCTCTCCATTCGTTCTTCTTATTGGCTTCTTCAAATGAAGAAGGCTCTTCTGACATAGAATCTTTAGTCATGTATATATACAGAATTCTTGGTGACTAATGATGTGTCATAGCCATACCTTATGTGTTTTTTACTCTCCCTTTGAGATCTTCTAGGTGCTTGATTGGAGGACTCTAAAATGTCTTCCAATTACTTGAACTTGGTCTTACCCTTTGACTTCCAAGCCTTGAAATCAATCTACTCTTCATCTTCTAAGTTGACATCTTCAAATATTTGTGGTTCTTTGTCACATAATCCTAGTAGGAGGTGGTTGAACCATGCCTTAAGAGAGAGGATTAGGAAGTAATCCTCAATCATGGCTTTTGGGGCAAGTGGTTAGCCCATCACACTCCTAATCGGGAGGTTGTGAGTTCAATTCCCAACATTGGTATGAAAGCCTAGTTGCAAAATTGGGCAAGATGGAGGGTGGCTCCTCATTTCGTGGGCACTTGGGAAGTGCTTGACTGCGGGTGAGTCTGAAACCAGCCAAGAAGGAAGGCACGTGGGCATTCGGGCACCAAAGAGAGGTGGGCTTAATAGGTCCATGCGCTAGAATTTGAGGCTAGTGGAGGCACTCCAACGTGGAAAAGGGCCCAAGTTAGATAGGAGGGTCCACAAGTGAGCATTGAGGGCAATGCTTAGTCTAAGGGGGAAGGAATGTCACATAATCCTAGTAGGAGATGGTTGAACCACGGCTTAAGAGAAAGGATTAGGAAGTAATCCTCAACCATGGCTTTTGGGGAAAGTGGTTAGCCCATCACACTCCTAACCGGGAGTTTGTGAGTTCAATTCCCAACATTCTTCTTGAGTCAGAGTTGGAAAATCATTTTCTAAGTCATAGGGTAGCTTAATTTTCCAGCAATCATCTTCAAATCATGAATTATTTTCATCAAACACCACATCCCTACTAACTATAAAACTTTTTTTTAGTGGGATTGTACAACCTATATCCCTTCTGGTTTTGGTCATAGCCAATGAATATACACTTTTCAGCTTTTGGATCAAGTTTCCCTCTAATCTGTCAGGGTAATGCACCCAAAGATTTTACAATGGTCCAATAAGGATCTCCTACCATTCCATGCCTCATAAGGTGTCATTCCATCCAAGGATTTGGATGGGAGCCTATTAATCAAGTATGTGGCTGT
Source organism: Ceratopteris richardii (assembly GCA_020310875.1). Classification (NCBI taxonomy): domain Eukaryota; kingdom Viridiplantae; phylum Streptophyta; class Polypodiopsida; order Polypodiales; family Pteridaceae; genus Ceratopteris; species Ceratopteris richardii. Next base: position 44,039,062 of record CM035433.1, on the reverse strand, counting down.
GGAAACAGCCTCTGCCCATAGGTAATTTGGTAGTTTCTTTTCATTCATCATTGAGCTTGCAACCTCTACTATCAGTCTATTCCTCCTCTTTGCCACTCCATTTTTCTCAAGAGTGTATCTTGTTGTGATCTCTCTCTTTATACCTCTATCCTGTAAGAATGATTCAAATTCATGTGAGAAATACTCATCACCTCCATCAGATCTGATCCTCTTCAAGCTTCTACATGTTTGGTTCTCAACCAATGCCAAATATTTTTTGAAACAAGTAAAGACTCATCTTTATGCTTCATGAAGTAAAGAATTGTCCATCTACTATAATCATCTATGAACGAAACATACTACCTTGACCTTGAGATTGATGGCTCTTTGCTAGGACCCCACACATCTGTGTGGACAAGCTCCAAGTAGTCTTCATGCATCTATCCCTTTCTATTGGATGGTTGCCTGTGAGATTTGCCAAATTGGCATGCTCCACATTTGTAAATCATATGTTGCTTGGACAAATTTGGAATACCAAGCACACTCTGAACCTTGCATATTTGCTTTAGTGTTCTTTCATATATATGACCTAGCCTTTTATGCCATATCTCTAGTTCAGATAGGGTTTGATCTTTATAATTGAAGAGTGCAATGTTTTTGGTATCTTCAACTTCAAATGTAAAGAGTCTACTAGATTTCTCACCTTTTGCAATCCTCTTGAAGCCTTGTTGAGGCTCTTCTACATATGCACCATGCCTTGTGAATCTAACCTGTAAGCCTTTCTCAACAATTTTCCCAACACTGATTAGGTTTTTTGTTATGGTTGGCACATATAAAACCTTACTTAAAAGGTTCATGTTACCATCAGAAGCCTTGAAATTTCCAATCTTCTTAACAGAGTGTCTAGTGTCATCACCTCTTTGCACTTCATGCTTCCCTTTAGGTTCTTTCATCGTCACCACAATGTCTGAAATCATCTTTTGTCCCTTAGCAAAAACATACCACCCAATCAACCACCCTTAGGAAATGGATACCGAAATGTATCCAAAAGCCCTCTCATGACCAATTGTGTAACATCAACCCCATCCCGAATAACCAACTCCCTTGACACTACAAGGAATACGGGCGTATAGCGACGATTAAGGCGACACAATTTCGTCGCTATAAAATTGCAAAATGCATCATAATGAGCGTCACGCACGGACCGTCGATTAAATGACGAACCAAATGACATTTTTTGCGACTTGTGGTGCGAGAGGGTCTGCGACGCTCACATAAAGCATTGCTAACACGACGGTTTTAAATAGCATCACATAAGCGATGCTTCTTTACGTCGCATAAGCGACACTCAAACATGTCGCTTATGCGACACAACTCGATGGGTAGCATCGCTTACACGATGGTCTGTTGACGGAAAAAAATTAAAATGTTGGAGGCTCTTCGATCAGCATTTTAATGCATCTGATCGAAGAGCTCTCCAACGTTCGCAATTGCGCTGCGCTTACGAGCTGAAGCAAGTATATGCAGAATTGTTGTTTTGCCTAAGCTCTCTCTTATTGTCTCCCTCTGTCTCTGTTTCTCTCTTTCTACATCTTTCTCTCTTTGAATTCTCTCTCTCTCTCTCTCTCTTTATTGCAGGTTATTCAAGAAGCTAACCAAGAAAAAAGCTAACTTGATCTAGTATCCAACTTCAAATTATGATCTAATGGCATAGAAATTGGCTTACAATCAACCATACCATACTTTGGCCTTTGCAACATCCATATACGTGTTTTTGTATGTATAAGCTCAATGCCTAAGAAGTAGTGTAGCACACCAAGATCATTCATGTCAAATTCTTGCATAAGAAGTTGTTTTACCTCTTTGATGCCTTCTTCATTATCACCACCTACAATCAAGTCATCAACATAGATAGCCACAATTGTGATGCCATCATCACCCTTCCTTGAATATAGTGAATGATCTGCATCACACATAGAAAACCCAATGGTGGCTAAGTAATCAGCAATCCTTGCTTGCCATGCATGAGGAGCTTGCTTCAGCCCATACAAAGCCTTTTGCAACTTGCAAACATATTCTCGATGCTTTGAATCTTCATATCCTTGTGGCTAGTCCATGTATACTTCTTCTTGTAACTCACTATGTAAGAAAGCATTCTTCACATCCATCTGATGCAAAGTCCATCCTTTTGCTGTAGCTAATGCAACAAGTGTTCTTATAGTATACATTTTAGCTATAGGTCTGAACGTTTCCTCATAATCAATGCCATATGTCTGTGCATATCCTTTTGCTACCAATCGTGCTTTGTACCTACTTATGCTACCATCAGCATTGTGCTTTACCTTGTAAACCCACTTGCAGCCTACACCTTTCTTCCCTTGCAGCAATGGAACTAGCTTTCATGTATCATTTCTGTAAAGTGTAGCCATCTCCTCATCCATAGCCTTTTTCCAATCTACATTTCCAATTGCATCTTCAAAACAAGAGGGTTCAGCATCTTGTATTACCTTTGTCATGTAGGCACAATGATGAGCATACGTCAATCGTTGTACTGAATTCCGCATCCTCTGAGATCTTGTTGGTCTTGGGTCACTTCTCCTTGTATCATCTGCATGTTCCTTTCGTACTCCTGGAGTTTTCATAGAGGGCGATCCAAATTCCTCATCAAGACTCTTTTCTAAACCGCTTGAATCTCCATCATCTTCACAACTTGCAGATGTTTTACTACCAGCAGAAAGCTTTTCTTTAACTTTCTTGGATGTATTTGATGATTTTTTTGGACCAAAATTTCCACGCAATCTTCCACTCCATGGATTTGAGTTGGAACTATTGCTTGGTGATGCATCCGATCCACTCAAAACTTGAGATTTTGCACTTGATTTTTTAGCATCTCCTTTGTCATTTGGTTCAAGATTCAGTTCTTCTTTGGCATCTCCATAGAAGCTTGACATTTCATCAAATACCACATCTCTACTCACCTTCAACTGTCGTGTGAGTGGGTTATAACATTTATATCCCTTTTGCTCAAGGGAGTATCCAATGAAAACGCATTTTTTTGCTTTTGGATCAAGCTTCGTCCTGAGCTCATCTGGAACATGTGCATATACAATACAGCCAAAAACTTTCATATGTGATAAGTTTTGCTTTTTACCTACGAAATTTTCTTTAGGTGTAACTTGATGTACAACAGCAGTTGGAGTTCTGTTCATAATGTATACAACTGTATGCACAACTTCAGCCCGATAACAATGAGGCATATTCTTCTCAGCCATCAACGTTCTTGCTATTTCTGCAATATGTGTGTTTTTGCGTTTAGTAATGCCATTCTATTGTGGTGTGTACCTACATGAAAACTGACATCAAATTCCATGACTTTTAAGAAAGTTTTTGAACTCATTTGACATGTATTCACCTCCTCCATCAGACCTTAATGTTAGAATATACTTCCCTCTCTCCTTTTCCACCATAGATTTAAAATTCTGGAAGTGAGTGAACACTTCACTCTTCTCTTTCATGAAATATACCCACACTTTTCGTGTATGGTCATCAATGAAAGTCACATAAAACCTGCAACCACCCATAGATGTGGTCTTTGCAGGACCCCAAACATCTATATGTACTATTTCTAGCACATTCTCACTAACATCCTTGTCATGTGGGAATGATGATCTTGACTGTTTACCAAATTGACATGCTGCACATACCTTTTGCATCTTTGAAACCTTGAAATTCAGTAGTCGTGAACAATCTCCTTTAACTACATCAAATTTAGCCTTTGCATATTTTCATGTCCGATTCTTCTGTGCTAGATCTCTATATCAGCAATAACTCCTGCACCTTTTGCAAACATGGCTGCATTAATTTCAAGAATTTTCACACTTAAGGTGAACATCCTAACCACTTTGTTTCCTTTGGCAATCAGTCATCCACCCTATTTGTACTCTTCTACATATAACCCATCAACATTGAACCTGACTTGTAATCCCTGGTCAACCATTTGTCCAACAGAAACTAGATTCTTTGTTATGTTTGGAACATGCAACACATCAGCAAGACGTTTTACCTTGTTGTCTTCCATAGACAATGCTATGTTTCCTGTATGCTCGATAGGATGTGATGTATCATCACCTATACATATCCAGGAACTGGCAATTTTTGCAAACCACTAAACCATTCTGCATGAATGGTCATGTGATTTGAAGCACTCGAATCAAGATACTAGACATTATCGCACATTGTATTCATCATGTGATGTTGAACCATGAATAGCTTCTCAGAATCATCTGCACTTGTGGATGCATAGTTGTTTTGATCCCTTTTGTTATTTTGATTCTTCAACCTACACTCACATTCAAAGTGTCCAGGTTTACCACAATTCTAGCATCCTTTATTGTCATTACCTGAATTATTTCTTTGGAAATTTCTACGACCTCTTTTGCTCCCCCTGCCTCGAAATTGTCCTCTTCCTCCTACATGATTCTATTGTTGACCTTGGTCTTGGTTACTGTTTCCTCTTCCACCTCAAAAACCTCTACTTCTGCCTCTTCCTTTGCCAAAGTAGAATACCTGCTCAGACCTAGATTTTCCTTGGGAGTTTGAATCCTCACCAAGATCTTTTCTTTAATAATAAGCATAGTTATCAAATTAGCAAAATTTGGAATATTTTCCCTAGTTTGTATAGAAGTTCTGAACTGCTTATATGCAGCTCCTAAACCACGAAGGCACACTTCCACCTTATCATCATCATCTACATTAACGCCAATAGATGCAAGTAACTCACATATGCTTTTGATTTTCAAGGTGTAGTCACTTACTGACATGCTCTTCTTCTCCAATGTATGCAACTCGTTGTTGAGTTGCAATTTTTTTGCCTTTGTATTTGTCTCATACAATGTGACCAAACTGTTCCAATCCTCTTTCGGAGTCTTGGCATCCTGTATGTATCCAATCATGCTATCCTCTATGCTAATAGATAGCCAATACATAACCTTCCGTGCTCCTTGATTCCATTTCTCATATGCTCTTAACTGCTCTCCAGTCTGATTCCTTTCTGGTAGCTGCAGAGCATTTTCGTTCTCTCCTTTGATGTACTTCTAGTAGCCCTTTCCCATCAGGAAATTTGTCATTCTGAATCTCAAAGAACTGACCTGGTTTTTATATGGGCCCCACCTTGCAGGCTTGAAACAGAGGTCGAGATGGCTCTGAAACTTCGATGTGACGAAAACAAGTAACCCTAAAGGGATTACGCCCGAAAATATTTTGAGGTCTTCTACCTTCACATCGATTTTCATGGTAAATAGAGGTCATTTTTGAATCGTGTTTTCTCCATGCCTTGCCGTGTACTCTTCATCGTCCCCTTCTCCACGAGCTCTCTATAGCCATGCTGGCTCTGATACCATGTCATGAGGAAGGAGATAAGAAAGAGAGCTCACACACACACTCTCACTCTCAAGGAGAAGCACACACACAGATTGAGGCAAGGAAGAATGATCTTCTTCTTCTTCTTCTTCTTCTTCTTCTTCTTCTATTACATAAAAAGGAATGTACAAGAATGATCTAAAACAAGAATACAACTACTGCAATATATAAAGACCAGTACATAAGGAAAAACCTAATGTCTGTGAATGAGTGAGTTGGCAAGAAACAAATGTGCCATCACTCTCGGTAGATACATCTAATAAAGCTCAATGAAGTTTCCCTGACATATACTGGCATGACCACTATACATGTCAGAGAAATGAAAGAAGTGATATGTGTTATCCTGGATCATCACATGTTGAGCTTGATATCTCAACAACCATCACAAAGATAATAGTACAATTTGAAGATTATCAAAGGAACTTAGCACTTTGTGGACAAAAGATCTCAAGTGAAGACATGGCCATTAGACTATTTAACAAGCTTCCCAAGTCCTATGAAACGTTTGTGACCACTCTTTACAACAGAGGTCAAGAACGCACTTGAGAAGAAGTAAGAAGACTTTTGCTTCTCCATGACTCTAGGTAAAAAACTCAAGCTATACAAGAAACAACTTTGAAGGGCAAAGCTACTTTCAACAAAGTTAGAGTTCAAAAAGGCACTCAAGAATCTAAGGTCAAGGGCAAGAAGAAATTTACTTGTAACTTTTGTGGCAAGAAAAGTATTGCTTCAAGAAGAAAAACAAGGACAAGTCCGAGTCTACTCCAAACATAGAGCATCAAACTCACTATAGAAGTGAATAATGTTTTCTTACAATTGAACACAATGCACTTGTCACATCCACTCTGAGCAAAGAATGGATTTTTGATAGTGGGGCTTCATGACACATGTGCAATGACAAAGAAGAATTTCATGAGTTTCAAGAGCACAAAGGCCACGTTTATCTTGGAGATAACAAGTGTGTTGAGATCTAAAGAAGAGGCAAAGTTCACGTCACAAACTTAGAAGGTGGGACCAAGTCACCTAAAAATGTTCTTTATGTACAAAGTCTTTATAAGAGCCTCCTCTCAGTGAGGGCCATTACTAAATGTAACATATGGTGTAATTTGATAATCACCAAGTTCAAGTCATCGATCGAGAATCCAAAGAAGTCATAACTCAAGGGTTTGAAGACAAAGGTCTCTACAAGCTTTCAAGTTTAATGGCTAAGGATCCAAGCTTTAATTTTTGGCATTACAAATTTGGACACACCTCTTACTTGGAAAAGATTTCTTCAAGTCATCTTGGGAAGGGTTTACCCAGGATTGCACAAGTGGAGTTGAACTACCAAGCATGTGCTAAGCAGACATTTACCCCTTTGCCTATGGAAGCATCCATTTCCTCATGTAAACCCTTAGCATTAGTCCATACAAAACTTTGTGGACCTATGCATACACCATCACTAAGTGGATCACTTTACTTTTTCTTGATAGTAGATGACTTCACTAGGTACACACGTTTATTCACTAAAACATAAAGAGGATGCACTTTCAAAGTTCAAGGAGTGGCCAAAGATAGTTCACGATGACTTTCCAAGTTCTTTAAAATGCATCAGATCTTATGGAGACAGTGGCTTTGTCAACCATAATTTTTCCAAGTACTTGAAAAAGCAATCAAGCAAGTGTTTAAGATAGGCATTTCTCACCCCCTCAAGTACAAATACATCCATGTCGTTCCCTATGGATGAACCAATATATAAATATAAGATGTGCATTTCTCACCCCCTCAGGTAGAAATACATCCATGTGGTTCCCTATGGATGAACCAATATATAAATATAAGATGTGCTTATAATTTGCACATTGAGAATAATTTTGGGTAATAAAAAAACTAATCTAAGTTATAGCTTGAGGTGTTTCCTAAGCCTAACTAGTATATTCTAGAGTGTTACATAAGATAAAATATGTAAACATACTTCCATTTCACATTTGGAAGTGTTGGAGCTCCCAAAAATAGTCGAGGTAGCCACTACTTCCATCTCCAAAATTATAAAAACTTGATAGTTAATCTCTATTTTGATGCGCAAAAAATTCATATCAACACCAAAAGCTTAAAAGTCATTCAAATAAGATACCTACGCAAAAGAGCAACATGCATCCGAAGAAGATGGTGAAAGCATAAGGGTCTCCATGAGAGCTTAATTTACAAAAAAGATCATAAACACAAGGTCTCCATGGACGTTCAACCTTGCTCTGATACCAATGTTAAGAACCTAGTCTCCATGCTAAAGAGAATGATCTATGACTCTCCACTCAACTAGCCATCATACGAATTTGAGAACTAACCATGACCTCTAGAGTAGCAGGAGTCTACATATGCATGTGCAAATGTCCATCATTGCTTTTGCACCTTCCATTATAGTCTACTAATTTTAGGTGTACAATCTCTCTTAACTCATGTTAACTTAAGTGCACATTTTCTACCTCTTATTGTTCTAGACTAGCATGCTTTTAAATTTTTCACCACCTCTTTCCTAGCCACATCAAATTTTTTCGACAACCTTAGTCACCCTTGCCTTTTTCTTCTTATAAGGGTAGCCTTCGATATTGCATCCCACTTGAAAATAGGGATTACTCGCTTGACACACACATACACACACACACATGATGTATATATGGCGACCATGCTTTGGCTTTGCCAAAGCGCTTGATGTATCATTTTCGCCACCAATTCGAATGCTGACTTTTGCACTCCAAAAAGACTATCATTCCCTTTCTTTGAGAGAGAAGCCCAAATTGATTTCTTATGGAGAAAGTGTGAGATATAAATGAATAAAAGATGTTTCTTGTTGCGGGTGTGTGAAGATATTTCAATAATATATATATATATATATATATATATATATATATATATATATATATATATATATATATATATATATATATATATGAATCTGGGCTTCTCCCATCGACAATAAGCCCGAACTGATTTACACATACATACATACACATATATATATATATATATATATATATATATATATGTGTGTGTGTATGTATGTATGTGTAAATCAGTTCGGGCTTATTGTCGATGGGAGAAGCCCAGATTGATTTTTCCATGAAGTGTGAAGATAGGTCACGGAAACATCTTTTTTTATTTATCTTCACACTTCCTCCGTAAGAAATAAATTTGGGTTTTTCCCCTCTCCCATGGAGAATACCCTAAAACTTGAAAGGGAAGAACATCAATATCCGAAGAAACCGAATCGTAATCTTCTAAGCGTGCAAAACTTGAATTGCAAAAGCGCTAGAGGGAGGGCTTGAACCTCCGACCTTGTGGTTAACAGCCACACGCTCTAACCGACTGAGCTACTCGAGCTGATAACTTTAAAGTAATAATATATATGTTGTTTTATTAGAGTTCAAAGCATTTCAAAGAGAACGAGATAAAAGAAGACATCTTTATGGTTTTGGTGCATATGAACGGAAAGATCAAATTAAAACTTCATTTGATCATCCAAATAGTTCATAGAGAAGGTTTAATATTTTCCATATAATGAGATATTTGTCGATCAAGAGGAAGGACTTCAGAAGCCATATATACTTAGAAACATGACTCCACATGATCAGCGCTTAGATCTGTTGGACTTTGTAGTTTTCATGGATGTTCTTTCACTCCAAGTGCACCTTTGAAATAATTTTGACCTATTTTTAGTGTGGAAACGAATTATTTTTTTTTAGTTACAAGGTAAAAAAAATGGATTCTAAAATGACTACATTTTTAAAGAATTTCATCTTCATTTTCATGTTTATCTTCATAACCATGGTCCACTACTATTGTTATCACTTATGGAGTGTTGAATTTTGGAGTTTAATTTATTGAGTTATCTGTTTTTTGTGTTTTGATATAGCAGTTGAAGGTTCATGAGGGTGTGGACATTTCTAATGTGTCTAGACACAAATAAAAGGAATCATAATATATATATATATATATATATATATATATATATATATATATATATATATATATATATATATATATATATATATATATATATATATAGTAAATAAAGACCCACATATAGGGTCCTTTCTAGAAAATAGTAAAAATAGTGGGTAAGATCAAGATCATTGTAGATCGTGATTTATGTAAATAAAATATAGAGCTCTCTGTAAAAGAGAGCGGCTTTTTAATTTCATGCCTTCTTTTAGAAGTGTGGTCCTTCATTGTAATCTCTATGTTTGACATAATAAAAATCCTATAAATATAGGCACTCTATAGACTCCTTGAATAGCGTGTGTGGGGGGAGATGGCACCCAGTCTTGTGCACTATATCATCTACTTTGTATCTTTGTTTTTTGTGTATTTAAATTTTTAAACTCTTTGTGTATGTGTGTACAAAAGATCGTGCAACAATGGTATCAAATCCTATGCACATCACTATAGAGGGTTCTGACATTGTACATTTTATTGTCACCTAATTCTGATTCCAATCTTTGTATCTGTCTCTTTTTCGGTTCGGATATCAGAATTCAAAATTCCAAATTCTGATCTTTGTCTCTGTTTTGTTTTCATTTTCCAGTTCCAATTTGAGTTTTTGAATTTGAACCTACATTTTTTGCCTACAATTTATCCCTACGTTTACTCCTTTAGCTTACTTAGTTTACTCCTATGTTTACTCCTTCGGCTTAATCCAAGGTGTCGACTAAGGCATAGAACTTTGGCATCTTTGGCTTCCTTGGATCCATGGCTCCCTTGTCAACTATTGGCTATGCACGAAGACCTTTTAATTAAGGAGTGACAATAAGGAGTCTCTGATCTACCAAGGAGGAGATTTGAACCCACAACCTCACATTCACAAGTCAAGTGCTTAACCACTACACATTCCACTTGTGTTGTTACTCTACTCCGTTTTACTTATGTTTAACATAACTTTCATCTCGCTTACTTTCTCAATTCCCAAGAAACACCCTTCCATTTTCCATTTGAATTCAATAATTCTTAAAAAATTTCCACATCTTTAACAAGGGCTTTTCTTCTTCTTTATATCCATGGACCCTACACATACCATGAAGGACTTTGGTGAAGCACCTCTACCCGATGTACCACTCCAATAACTATTGGAGCTTTTACAACACGAACTTCAAGGCACCCAAAACTAGATCTTAGAACATGATGAATTACTTCAAGAGATGCATTTCAAGGACTTGCAAGGCTAGTGAAGGCCATTGTTTTAACTCAAGCGGATGGCATGCATTCCAAGATTGGCACCAAGAACTTCTAATTTTTATTCCTTAATGGCCAAAAGGATGGACAACTTGTTTTACATGGTTATCCCAGTTTGATGATTTTTATTCAGATGAATCCTACCCCGAAGGTGATAAAGTGAAATTTGCTACTAAATATTTAGTAAGGAAGGCCCAACTCTAGTGGAACATGTTGCAACATAGTGCAGATGCTCTCACAACATGGGAAGACTTTCAAGAAAATATTAAGGAGTCTTTTATTTCCTTGTAGTTCCATCTTCATGCTTGACATTCATTGACGAGGTTCACATGGAAGGAGAGTGATATCATTACTACATACATGGAGTGGTTATGGAGAAGTCTACTACTTATTTGCATTCTTGAAGATGTTCCTAAAGATTTCTTGCAGAGGAAGTATGAAGAAAGTTTGGAGATGAGGATCCAATCCAAGCTTCACATACTCTGGCCTAAAATGCTTTATGAAGCTATATCTTTTGCTCATGATGTAGAGAAGGATTTTCAATCAATTACCAAGTTGATCCAATTACAACAACTGCATCAACAACAACCGTTCAAGAAGCCTAATTTTTCTTGATTATCAAACTTTCTTCTTGTTTTCTTTGATCATATACTTGTTTATTATAGGAATAAAATCAACCATGAGAAGCATTTAGAAATAGATTTTACTTCGCTAAGTACGAACACACCCGAGTTACTTTTCTCAATGTAAACTAGAACATTTAGCGCATATCATTTCTAGTAAAGGAGTTCATGTAGACCCAACAAAAATCAACGTAACCATAGAACGGTTTGTACCTTAATCAATTAGTGACATACGTTCTTTTCTTGAGTTAGTTAGTTTTTATAGGTAGTTGTTAAATGTTCGTCCTATTTAGCACTTACCCGTACTTTATTAATGAATCACAATAGATCTATAACACTTCATTAAGACCTCATTATGATCAATTAAATTTTTCATATCATTCACATTCATATTAATTTAACTCCTCCACAATACATTTCCATGCATGTGTTTTCACATGGATCATGATTATATTGTTGAGTGATGGGATATGTGATTAGCCATCCATGTTCTTTTTATTTATATCAACTTAGATGAGTTACTTTTTTAGCTCGAGGGCATGTTATCACTTATGGAATGTTGAATTTTGGAGTTTAATTTATTGAGTTATTAATTTGTTTTGTGTTTTGATATAGCAGTTGAACGTTCGTGAGGGTGCGGATGGGCGTGAACATTTCATATGTGTTTGGACACGAATAAGAGGAATTATATTCTATATATAATTTGTGAATAAAGACCCACATAGAGGGTTCTTTCTAGAAAGTAGTAAAAATATTGGTTAAGATCAGGATCACTATAGATCATGATTTATGTAAATTAAAGATAGGGTCCTCTATTAAAAAGAGAAACTTTTTACTTTCACGTCTGCTTTTGGAAGTGCCGCCCTCATTATTGTTGGAACAAATCCATTACAAGCCTAAGTATTGGCTTGAGTTTCTAGGAAAAGTAGTAAGAGAAGACAATGTATGGAAATCTAAGAGTTCACTTGTGAACTCACCCTTGTGATGTACACATGTGTACAAACTATGTCTTCGTTGAACTTCTTGGATTTCTTTTGATCTTGAAATGCTTCAATCACTTCATAATCACAATTATTGATTGGTTTGCACCAAGAGCTCCCTCTCAATCATTAATTGTGATTATGCCATTTTTCTTTATGCCTACCATCTCTTTAAACCTTTGTAACTTGGGTCCGTCCAAGCTTTTTGTCAGCATATTTGTCACTTGCTCTTTTGTTGGTGTATACATGAATTTAATTTCAAGCACCTTCTCTTTTAAGAAATGATATTGAATCTCTATGTGTTTAGTCCTGGCATGAAAAATAGGATTAGCTGCTAAATACAATGAACTCATGTTATCTCCAAATATGGTTGGAGTACTCTGATCAATTCCAAGACTTTTCAACAAGGTCTTCAACCAGATTACTTATTTTGCACCTTCCACCATTCCTTTATACTCAGCTTCTGTGGATGACAAAGCAACTTTATGTTGCTTCTTTGAACACCAAGAGATTAGCTTATCTCCAACATAACACAGGTAACCAGGAGTAGACCTTCTATCATCTGAATTACCTGCCCAATCTGCATCACTAAACACTTTGATTCTAGTGTCAGAATTAAATCCATAATAAAAAACTTCACTCACAGTTCCTTTGATATATCTTAGCACGCGTTGTGCTGCAATCCAATGGGTTGTCTTTGGACAATGCATGAATTGTGATAAAACACCAATTGCATATGAAAGATCTGGTCTTGTAGATGTAGCATAGATTAAACTACCTACAAAACTCTCATATGTCTTCATGTCTTTGAAATCTTCTCCTCAATACCTACTCAGATTGTGATTAACCTCCAAAATTGTAGTTCAAGGCTTACAATTCTCCAAATTTCATCAAAAGATTCTTAAAGTACCTTTGTTGTGTAACATATACTCCATGTTGAGTATACACAATCTCCATCCCTAGGAAATAAGACCAATCTCCCAAATCACTTATCTTAAACTCCTTTTCCATTTCTTTCTTGAGCTCTTTGATTCCTTGATCATCTATACCTATGACAACAATGTCATCAACATAAATGCAAATATAAATGTACCCCTTTTCACTTGCCTTCACTAGCAAACTATTATCTACCTTTGAAGCTTGATATCCAAGTTCATTCAAGAACTTGAGAAGTTTATAATTCCATTCCTTTGGAGCTTACTTCAAGCCATACAAAACTCCCTTGAGCTTACACACATAATCTGATCCATTTTACTCTTTGAAACCCTCTAGTTGCTCCATGTACACCTCATCTGCAATATATCCATTTAAAAATGCATTCTTTCAATCTAATTGAGATAGCTTCCAACCTTTACATGTTGCAATAGCAATTAGGCAATTAGAGTTCTGTTTGTAGACATCTTAGCAATTGGACTAAAGGTTTCATCATAGTCCACTCCATGTGTTAGGGCATATCCTTTGACCACAAGTCTAGCCTTGTATCTAGGAACTTTTCCATCTACAAACCTCTTTGTCTTATACACCCACTTACATCTAATTACCTTCTGATTTCTTGGTCTTGGCAACAATTCCCATGTCTCATTCTCAAGTAGAGCATCATATTCCTCTTGCATTGCTTTTTACCAATTTTGTTTACCTTTAGCTTCATCATATGTTGATGGATCTTCATCTGTCTTCACAATGTGAGCATAATCTTCGGTATGCATCATTGTTTGGCCCTGTATGCCATGTTCTTTGCTCATCAAATGTGACATCTTTTGAAACAAGGAATTGTTTTGTGGATGGATTCCACAACCTTTATCCCATTTGTCTATCATCATACCCAATAGATACATACTTTTTTTCCTTGGGTTCTAGCTTGCCTCAATTGAGATGGAACATAAGCATATGCCAAACATCCAAATATTTTTCAATGATCAAGAGTATGTTTCTTACCCCACCACGCTTCATAAGGGGTAATTCCATCCAAAGCTTTGCAAGGTAGCCTATTCACAAGATAATTTGCAGTGTTGATTGCTTCTGCTCACATGTAATTAGGGCAATTCTTTTCCTTCATCATTGATCTTGCAAACTCTACAAGAGTTCTATTTCTTCTTTCTACAACTCTATTTTGTTTTGGGGAGTACCTGCAAGTCACTTCTCTTTTTATACATGCATCCACATATAATCATCAAATTCTTTAGAAAAATATTCTCCTCCTCCATCGGATCTCAATCTCTTAAGCTTTTGTCCTGTAATTCTTTCTACAAAAGAATGATAGTGTTTAAATGTCTCAAACACTTCAGATTTATCCTTGATTATATATAGATTAATTCACCTTGTTTATGAGCTTTACCTAATTGACAAGCCTCACATTTTTATGTCATATGTTGACCTTCAATATTTGGTAGATCAAGCACTACACCATTCTTTGTCATCTCCTTTATCCCTCTTTCATTGAAATGTCCTAACCTCTTATGCCATAGGTCCAATTCAGACATCCTTTGGTTTCCATAAGTGAACAATGCATGTCCCACATTACATTGGACTTTGAGAGTGAATATCCTTCCTTCCTTTTTTCCTATAACAATGCTTTTATATTTTTTTGACTTGGATCTTCAACATAAACACCATCATTTGTGAATGTGACTTCATATCCCTTCTCAACAATTTGTCCTACACTTATCAAATGCTTGGGGATTGTTGGAACATAAAGTACCTTGCTTAGAAGTGTGCTTCCACTCTTTTTCTTCATTGATCCAATGCTTTCAACCTTGTGTTTGGTGTTGTCCTATTTGAACTGTATGTCCATTCACTCTAGCTTCCATATTAGTAATTAAGGAGGTATTACCACTCAAATGATTGCTACATCATGAGTCAATATAAAACGCCATTTGATCTTCATTAACTACTTCATGTGTTGCATTCAAGATGAGAGTCGAGTCTTCCTTCTGATCTGATGCATAATTGTGATAAGTATTGTTGTAGGACTGAGTTTGGAAATTCCTTCCACCTCCTCTAGCAAATGAAGTCATACCACCTCTTCCTCTGAAATTACCTCTTTGATTTCTACCTCCTCTTCCTCCTAGGCTGAAATTTTGATTATAATTTCCACCACTTTGACTATTATACCAACAATCATTTGCCAAATGATTTGTCCTACCACAAATCCAACAAGCTTTAGCATTTTCTTTATTCTTACCTCCTCTACCTTTACCTCTGAAATTCATCTTCCCTTTTTGGAAATTCACTTGACTTGAAGATCCTTCTTCATCATTTGATTGTTGGCCTTTAGCATTCTTCTTCTTGTCTTTTGAATACATTACTTGACTTGAGCTTCTATCATTCTCTCCTTTAATGTCCTAGTCAAATGTTAGCATATGTCCTAGCAATTGATTAAGATCAAGATAAAGTGATCTAATATAATTTTGTAGACAATATAAAAGGCTTCCACTTTTCATCTCCTCTTAGACCTATGAGTATTTGCTTTACCCACTTTTCTTCTTCAATATCTTCATCTAGTGCTCCCAAAACTATCTGCGATATCCTTCATCCTTGTAACATAATCAGAAATTGACTGAGAGCCTTTCTTCTTGAAAGTTGTGAGCTCACCCCATAGTGAAGCCTTCCTTGATTTGTTTGTATTTTGGAAGTGTTCTTCCAAAGCACTCCATACATCAGCTACACTTTCTAATCCTCTAATGTGTGGTAGAAGATAATCATTTACAGCCATGTAAATAACGCTCCTAGCTTGAGCATCTTTCTTCATCCAATTCTTCAAATCTACAAGTTCCTCTCTTTTTGGAATGCTAGGATCCTTAAACTCTGGCTTTTCTTCTCCTCATGTAATAAATGTCATCAAATCTTGCTCATAAGGTGTGCCTCCATCCTCATGGACCATGTTGGATAGTTCTCTCTATCAAGCTTGTCAATATGCAAGCTTTCTCCCATCTCTTTGATCTCTGTATCTGCAATTATTCAGATTTTATGAAGATACAATGTACCTTGGATATAAAGATTTGACCTTTTCTAATCCTTTTGAACTTGAATTTTTTAATTCTTCAAGTTTTCAATACTTTAACCTTTGCCACCTCCAATTGACAAGAGCTTTGATGTCTGTAATAGTCGGGATTTTCCTTGCTTCTCTTTTACCTTAATTTGATCTTTTAGCTCTGATACCACTCTTGGAGACCTTTAAATCTCCAAATGTTTGATCTACCTTGATTTAAGAGCTTCTCTATATCAAGAATAAACCAAACTTTGCACAAACTTTGCATTAGTCTTCAAGGTTATTGAAAAATACTTCTCTATGTGAAGTTTCTTCAACTCCAGAAAGTCTTCTTTAGAAATAGACTTCAATATATGCACATAGCATCAAATTTAATCATTCAAATGATGCACACACATTCAAGCTACCTTTGCAACTATAATGATCATTAGTTTTCCAAAAGAACTATTAAATCTTTGATTTGATCACTTAGATCAAATGTATATGAGAAACTGTCTTCCTGACATAGTGACTTTGACATGGTCAACTTCATATGCTGATTTGTCTCAAAATAGAACCCAGTTTTCTAAATGATTTAAGCCAAAGTTGGCTTACCTTCTAAATTAAATTTTGAATGCCCAATCATAGAAAACTTTACACTGAGCACCAAGTAAATCTTTGAATAGCAAAATGCACAATCCTAAGAACTTCACTTGCAGACTTCTACATATGAATGTTCCTACTTGTCATACACACAACTTGAAGAGAATTAGATCATGAAACTTTGATCATAGCCTGATTAACTTCTAAATTAGATGTGTACAAAAGATTTCCTGATCAGGTTGAGAGAAATCTAAGACAAACTCGATGTTATTCTAAAAAGAAGACTCTCTGCACATCTATCACTCATAGACTTGAACTCTATTGGTTCTCTGCACATCTCTCCACGTGACTAGGCTGAGAGAAATCTGAGAAAAGCTCGAAATTATTCTAAAAAGAAGACTCTCTACACATCTATCACTCATAGACTTGAACTCTATTGGTTCTCTTCACTTATTTTCTTCACATCATTGACTTATATATGTACATTTGTACACGTCCCGTATCTGTTATACGATGCTCTATCATTCTTATAAGTATTCATGGCTATATTACAAGAATTTTCACTCACATGTACAGACTATGTCTTCCCTGAACTTTTTGACTTTCTTTTGATCTTTGAACTACTTCAATCACTTCATAATCACCAATTATTGATTGCACCAACAATGATTGTGGAAAGCCTTTCTCCTCAAGAAATTGTGACTTCTAGAATTGTTAAATAAAAGTTCTGAGAACCTCAAGTTCCAAATAGTACTGAACTAGCTACAATACAACTATCACAATCAAAGATGATCTTGAAGTTTGAACAACCATAAAATGAAATATTGCTCACTATAAGGGAAATTAATGAAGAACAAGTGATCCAACATCCATCCTTGTCTCCACCTAGTTGAATGTCGATGTTAATCAATTGAAACTAGCAATAAGAATGAAGATGCAAGGAGTGATGGATACACATATGGAAATGATAAAAATAGATACAAGTTTGGAGGAAGCTAATATAGAGATTGTCCCTACAAAGAACTAGGTTGCATTTATTCGATCGAATAATGAAAAAATACTGAATAAGTTTGGAAAATTCGAGATTTTCTGAATATTCTTGAATAAAAATTCATATGCCCTCTTTTTTTATCAATAATCTTTCGATCAAAAAGAATTTAAATCAAAAACATTTTTTATTGAAAAATTTTTCGATTGAAAAATTTTTCCATTGAGAAGGTTTTAGATTCAAAAGATTTTATATCTAAAAAGTTTTAAATCTAAAGAATTTTAGATATAAAAGATTTTAGATAAAAAAGGTTTTAAATATGTTTTATGAATAAGAGCTACATAAACACTCATTTTTTTACTATGTGCTTGCGTAATTTCACAAGGGATAATAGAAGATGCCTTTTTTTATACTCAAACATGAAATCATATTATAATCCACTTCCTTTATTAAAGAATATGAACAATTTGTTGATAACAATCCTAAAGGACTCACATTATCTAAAAGTCTGAAATGTAAATGCCATGGCTCTCTTTGACATGATTTCTGTTTTTATCTATATTCTTATATACAACATATGTAGCTCACACATGTAGTCTTCCACTAGTTTATCTATTCTCTTCAAACCATATCAAAATTTTGCAAGTTCCCTAGATCCACACATGTGCTTCACCCTTGCATTAAGTGGGAAATTTCTCAAATCTCTCCATAATTTTTTATTTCCCTATGAATATCTTCTAATTATTGGCTCCATATTCTAGATACAATTTGCATTAGCCAAATTACTTTGAAATGATACATGGTCATTTGAACATGCATGATTGGAGTCATAATCAAGGAAAATTATACCGAAATCCATTCTTTCTTATTTCCTTTATGTCCACATGTTGTTTCATCTAGTAAAATCTTTTGTAACATCTATATATCCACCATTCAACTTAAGAATCAATGTAATCTCCTACCTTTCTATCTATCTATCTATCTATCTATCTATCTAAACCCTAAACCCTACACCCTAAACCCTAAATCCTAAACCCTAAACCCTAAACCCTAAAGCCTAAACTCTAAACCCTAAACCGTAAACCCCAAACCATTAATGCTAAACCCTAAACCCTAAATCCTAAATGCTAAACCTTAAGCCCTAAAACCTATCCGAGGAGATCGTGGATAGATTCTAGAGATGAAGTGGTGCTGCAAAACCCTGCTTTACACCAGCCAAGAACAAGTTGTGGAGATTATTGTCGACCCCTTGGGCTTCCTAATGATCACAGATAATCACCTATGTGCTTTGGAGCATGATCCTCTAATCAATGCATCAAAATAGATGAGTAGAAAGTTCGACCAAGATCTTAGACTTGCTATTTTGGTCTCTACACATGTTCAGTAAAATGAACAGTGCTATCTAGCTGCTAGCAATTAGCTAAATTCTTTTTAGGAGTATTTGATTAACTTAGATAGCTACCAATCATGAGTTATTTTAGTAAAAATTATCAATTGTACACCAAGAATGATTCTTAGCAAGTTATGATCAACTGTGCACTAAGAACAAGCTTTGAGAAGTTCATTGTTTTGAGATGATCATAGCAGAGACGTGAAGTAGAGATACGATCAATGTGTATGTATTAAATCACATAGAAATACAATTGTTGGTGTAACTCACAAGCCGAAACATTTAGCTTGATGGATACATTGAAGTCTATACACCCATGAAGAAGCATAGGAACTATTGCTAGTGGTTAATTACCACTTTATCTCCTTGTAAAAGTCAAATTGACTTGGAATCTTTTGTAATCACCTACCAAAAGGATTCGAAAAAGTTAGATATTTGATTGAAGTAATATCTCCTAGGATATAGGAGCTTGATCATAGGGAGCCAAAAATTTGAATTTGAATTCAAATTTTTACTCATTCCTTATAAAAGTGGACATGGAAAAGTCGCGTGTATAATTGTGATCTGATGCATAATTGTGATAAGTATTGTTGTAGGACTGAGTTTGGAAATTCCTTCCACCTCCTCTAGCAAATGAAGTCATACCACCTCTTCCTCTGAAATTACCTCTTTGATTTCTACCTCCTCTTCCTCCTAGGCTGAAATTTTGATTATAATTTCCACCACTTTGACTATTATACCAACAATCATTTGCCAAATGATTTGTCCTACCACAAATCCAACAAGCTTTAGCATTTTCTTTATTCTTACCTCCTCTACCTTTACCTCTGAAATTCATCTTCCCTTTTTGGAAATTCACTTGACTTGAAGATCCTTCTTCATCATTTGATTGTTGGCCTTTAGCATTCTTCTTCTTGTCTTTTGAATACATTACTTGACTTGAGCTTCTATCATTCTCTCCTTTAATGTCCTAGTCAAATGTTAGCATATGTCCTAGCAATTGATTAAGATCAAGATAAAGTGATCTAATATAATTTTGTAGACAATATAAAAGGCTTCCACTTTTCATCTCCTCTTAGACCTGTGAGTATTTGCTTTACCCACTTGTCTTCTTCAATATCTTCATCTAGTGCTCCCAAAACTATCTGCGATATCCTTCATCCTTGTAACATAATCAGAAATTGACTGAGAGCCTTTCTTCTTGAAAGTTGTGAGCTCACCCCATAGTGAAGCCTTCCTTGATTTGTTTGTTGGAAATGTTAAGACTTGTGATGGAAATCAGAATTTGTTGAGCAGAGATACCAACCATTACCAAAAATCTGATGAGTGTTGGACAGATTGTGGAGAAAGGTTTGCATGTTAGATTCAACCAATATGGAGCATTTGTGGAGGATCCAAGACATAGGTTCAAGAGGATTGCTAAAGGAGAAAAATGAGGTAGACTTTTCACTTTTGAGTTGGAAGACACAAAGAATATTGCACTATAGAGTTATAAAGATCAAACACTTTCAGAACTTGAGATTTGGCACAAACGATTAGGGCACATAGGAGAAAGAACCTTGAAGCAAAAAAGCAGGGATCAATGTGTGCTTGGAATACCTAATGTATCCAAGCAACATATGATTTATAAGTGTGGTGCTTGTCAATTTGGGAAGTCTCACAGGTTACCCTTCTCAAGGAAAGGATACATGCATGAAGACTACCTAGAACTTGTCCACATAGATGTATGGGGACCACGCAAAGACCCCTCAGTCTCAGGTTCAAGGTACTATGTATCTTTTATTGATGATTATAGCAGATGGACTATATTGTACTTCATGAAGCACAAAGATGAGGTATTTAATTGCTTAAAAAAATATCTTGCACTAGTTGAAAACCAGACAGGGAAGAATTTGAAGAGGCTAAGGTCAGATGGAGGAGGTGAGTACTTCTCAAATGAGTTTGAAAACTTCTTGCAGGACAGAGGCATCAAAAGAGAAATAACCACCAGGTATTCTCCTGAACAAAATGGGGTAGCTGAAAGAAGAAATAGGTTAATTATTGAGAAAACTAAATCTATGTTGAATGAGAAAAAGTTACCTAACTATCTATGAGCAGAGAGTGTTTCTACTGCCACTTACCTCATAAACACGTTACCATCTAAGTCTCTTGATGGCATGACACCCTATGAAGCATGGAATGGTAAGAGACCCTCATTTGACCATTGCAGGATATTTGGATGTGTAGCATATGTACACATTCCTTCTCATATAAGAGGTAAGCTAGACCCAAAGGCTGAAAAATGCATCTTTATTGGGTATGATCTAAATAAAAAAGGTTACAGGTTTTATAACCCTACCAATAAGGGATTCATGGTAAGCAGAGATGTTGTCTTTGATGAAAATGATTCTTGGTATGAGAATGAATGCATGAAGGCTAAATTACCCTATGATTTGGAAGAGGAGTTTCCAAATCTTGCAAAGGAGGAACCTACTCAGAATGAAGCCTCAAGTTCAGATGATGAAGATACTATCAACCTTGAGGAGTTCAAGGCATGGAAGTCCAAGGGCAAAATGAAGATGAAGAAACTTGAAGACATACCTGAATCTTCAACTCAATCAACCAGAAGATCACAAAGAGAAAGCAAAAAAATTATCATATATGGGTATGACACATCTCTTGTTACTAAACATTATGTTTATCTTGCCAAAGATTTGTCAAATGAAGAACCAGGATCATATGAAGAAGCCATAACTAAATCAGAATGGAAAGAAGCTATGGATGAGGAGATTGAAGCACTCAAGGAGAGTGACACATGGGAGTTAGTACCTAAGAAGGACTCCATGAAGGTAATAGGATCCAAATGGATCTATAAGCTTAAAAGAAATTCTGATGGCACAATTAATAGGTACAAAGCCAGATTGGTAGCCAAGGGTTTTGGACAAACCCAAGGCATTGACTATGAAGAGACATTTTCACCTGTGGCCAAGATGCCAACAATCAGAGTGTTGGTAAGTGTGGCTGCATCAAAAAATTGGAATATGTATCAATTGGATGTCAAGAATGCTTTCTTGAATGGATGGATTTCAGAGGAGGTATATATGTCACAACCTCCTGGCTATGAGGACCCTAAGAAGGTAACATATGTTTGCAAATTGAAAAATGCTTTATATGGATTGAAGCAGGCACCTAGGGCATGTAATTACAGGTTAACTACATACCTCCAAGACCAAGGATTTGTCATGAGCAAGGCAGATACTTCTCTATTCATCAAGAGAAGTAATTCAGAGGTAATATACCTTTGTGTTTATGTTGATGACATCATCATTATAGGTAGTGATGTCAATGGAATCAGATATATCAAGAGTCAAATGATGAAGGAGTTCAAGGTCAATGATCTTGGTCTATTGAAGTATTTTCTTGGGCTAGAGTTAGTTTATACTAACTCACGAATATACATTACTCAGAAAAAATATATACAAGACATGTTAAAGAAGTTTCATTTGCAGGATGCTAAAGTAGCAAGCACTCCAATGGAGGTAAACTTAAAACTAAGTGCCCATGAAGGTGATGAAGTAAATGACATTACAGGTTACCAAAGTATTGTGGGTAGCTTGAACTATGCTACCTTAACAAGGCTAGATATTGCATATGGAGTTAGTGTGCTAAGTCAATTTATGCACAAGCCAATGATACCTCACTTAGAGGCTGCAAAGAGAATCTTGAAGTATCTCAAGGGTACACAGAACCATAGTTTGTATTTCCTTTACACTTCATATATTGATATCAAAATTTATTCAGATGCAGATTGGGCAAGATGCAAGGATGATAGGAGGAGCACTTTTGGATATATTTCTTTTGCAGGTGATAAGCCAATATCTTGGTCTGCAAAGAAGCAACCAATTGTTCCATTGTCTTCTATAGAGGTAGAGTATAGAGGGTTGGCTAATGCCACACAAGAAGCTATTTGGATTAAGCTTTTGTATATAGAATTGGGTTTATATACTAGGTCTCCAATAATCTTTGGAGATAATACAAGTTCTCTTCACCTTGCAGCTAATCCTATATATCATGCTAGGACCAAACATATAGAGGTCCATTACCATTATGTTAGAGAGAAGTTGATAAGAAAGGATATTCAACTGACCTATGTATCAACCAACATGCAATGTGCAGATTTGTTGACTAAAGCTTTGGATGGAACAAAACTTTGCAGATTCAAAGCCATGCTTGGATTGCAGGATATACTTGAAGATTGAAAATGAAGACCAAGCCAAAATGTTTGGCTTGAGGGGGAGCTGTTGGTGTAATTCACAAGCCGAAACATTTAGCTTGATGGATACATTGAAGTCTATACACCCATGAAGAAGCATAGGAACTATTGCTAGTGGTTAATTACCACTTTATCTCCTTGTAAAAGTCAAATTGACTTGGAATCTTTTGTAATCACCTACCAAAAGGATTCGTGGAAAAAGTTAGCTATTTGATTGAAGGAATATCTCCTTGGATATAGGAGCTTGATCATAGGGAGCCAAAAATTTGAATTTGAGTTCAAATTTTTACTCATTTCTTATAAAAAAGGACATGGAAAGTCGCGTGTAGAACTCATTATTCCCGAGCTTCTCATCAGCGATTCTGAGTGTGTGTGAGGCCTATACTCTAGCCCACACCTATCTAAACCATTAGGCAATGATTTTCATGCCAATGGGTTTGTATACAAGTGTTCATTAATACATACATTCACATTGTTCATTTCAGAGTTCTCTATCATACTACTCAAAAGTCTGTCAACTTGTGAAGTGCATATCTCAGTCAATTCTTCACCACATTAAGTGATCTAAAGATTGTTGGATTCAGCTTGAAGTTATCTACATGCTGTTAAAGTTTGAAGAGATTCTATTCAGCCATTTCAGAGAAATCTGCGTCGAGGTGATCTCTGGTCAATATCTGCTACAGTCCTAAAAAATCGGGGGTATAGCTTAACTTGCTAAATTGATTTCTCTTAGCATAGTTTATCTTTTTACATCATTCCACTTGGAATAGTTAGCTTACTAAGCTAATTAGATACCTCTAAAAGGAATTTTTCCAATTCCTACTGTGCTGGTCATACTGAGCAAAATACCCAGCACGTGTGAAGACATAAATAGAAGGTTTTCTTGAGTTTGTGAGTTTCAAAGTTATCTATTTTGGTTCAATCATTACACAAATCATTTCCAAAGTACATAGGCCATTTTATGGTGTCATTGGAAAGCTAAGGAGGTCTTCTTATCAAGCCTAAAGTAAAAGAGGGCTGGTAGAAAGCAGGTTTTAGCAGTACCTACTCAGTCTCTTGGAGCATCCATCCATCTTTCCCAACAACAATCACATTGGCAATGTATAATTGCATAATGTGAGGGTGGTGATGGAGCTATGGATTGAGTTCTCTAATCACAAGAAACCCCTCTCAAATGATCTCCAAATCAAGCTCACATTCCACATGAGATTTTGATCCAATTTTATAGCTAGAGTTGGAGCCAACGTTTGAATTCAAACTCAAGTTCTCACCATAAAGTGAGTCCTAAACTATAGGCTTTACTTTCTCATCTATCAACTACCAAGAATTTGAGATTTTATTCCTCCTAACTCCTTGTGGGGTTAGTGCATTTATCATATGCACTTTTACAAGGATAAAAAGTAATTGACTTTTACAAGGGAATAATCATATGTGACTATGCTAATTGTCCAAGTATGTAGGCTTGGATTCATTTGTACAAACAACTCCCCCTCAAGCTTAACCTGCTTGGTCTTCATTCCTCCTTGATTTCTTGCAAGCCAATCATCATCTTGAACCTGTTCATCTTAGTTCCATCTAGATGTGATCATATCTACACATTGAAAATTGGTTGATACATAGGACAATTGGATGTCCTTGCTAAGTAACTCCTCTCTTATATAATGATAGTGCACTTCAATTTGCTTAGTCCTTGCATGATATACAGGATTAGCAGCCAAATGAATTGAACTAATGTTATCTCCAAAAATCATTGGAGTATAAGAATGTATCCCCAAATCTATGTAGAGTAGTTTGAGCCACATAGCCTCTTGTGTTGCATTTGCTAAGCCTCTATATTCTGCTTATGTTGATGACAATTCTAAGTTGGGTTGTTTCTTTGATGACCATGATATTAGCTTTGATCCTGCAAAAGATAAGTAGCGAGGTGTTCCTCCTATCATCCTTGGAGCCAGCCCAATCTGCATCAGAATACATCTTGATATCCAAGTCATAAGTGAATGGATAAAACAACCCTTCATTTATAGTACCCTTTAAATATTTTAAGATCCTCTTGGCAGCTTCCAAGTGAGGCTTTCTTGGTATATGCATAAGTTGGCTTAATGTACTTACTCGATGACATATGTCCACTCTTGTTAGGGTTGCATAATTGAGACTCCCAACAGGTTTTTGGTAACTTGTAATATTTTCAAGGAGTTCTCCCTCATGAGAACTAAGTTTGTGGTTGAGTTCCATGGGTGTACCTACAATTTTAGTGTTCTCCATCTTGAATTTGACCAACATATCATGAATGTATTTCCTCTGAGTAATAAAGACACCAGAGTCTGTATATACAAGTGCTAATCCAAGAAAGTATGTTAACAATCCAAGGTCACTGATTTTAAACGCTTCCATCATCTAAGATTTGATTTGCTTGATGCCATTGTCATCATTCCCTGTAATGATAATGTCATCCACATAGACACATAAGTAAATAACTTCTGAGTTAGTTTTCTTTATGAACAAAGAAGAATCTGCTTTGCTAGCAATAAATCCTTGATCCTACAAATATTTGACAAGCCTATAATTCGAAGATCTAGGAGCTTTCTTTAGACCATATAGTGATTTCCTTAGCTTGCATACATAATTTGGTTTGTCCTTGTCTTCATACCCTAGTGGTTGAGCCCTGTAAACTTCTTCTAAGATCCATCCATTAAGGAATGTGTTCTTAACATCTAACAGATATAGGTTCCAATTTTTTGGAAAAACAATACTTATCAATACCCTAATTGTTGGCATCTTATCCACAGGTGAGAAGGTTTCCTCATAATCCACACCATGGATTTGAGAAAACCCTTTTGTTACTAACCTTTCTTTATACCTGTTTGTAGAACCATATGAATTCTTCTTGATTTTATATATCCACCTAGATCCTATTACCTTCATGCTTGGTTTCTTGGGAACCAAATCCAAGTGTTGTTCTCTTAAAGTGCTTCAGTTTCTTCTTGCATGGCTTCTCTCCATTCGTTCTTCTTATTGGCTTCTTCAAATGAAGAAGGCTCTTCTGACATAGAATCTTTAGTCATGTATATATACAGAATTCTTGGTGACTAATGATGTGTCATAGCCATACCTTATGTGTTTTTTACTCTCCCTTTGAGATCTTCTAGGTGCTTGATTGGAGGACTCTAAAATGTCTTCCAATTACTTGAACTTGGTCTTACCCTTTGACTTCCAAGCCTTGAAATCAATCTACTCTTCATCTTCTAAGTTGACATCTTCAAATATTTGTGGTTCTTTGTCACATAATCCTAGTAGGAGGTGGTTGAACCATGCCTTAAGAGAGAGGATTAGGAAGTAATCCTCAATCATGGCTTTTGGGGCAAGTGGTTAGCCCATCACACTCCTAATCGGGAGGTTGTGAGTTCAATTCCCAACATTGGTATGAAAGCCTAGTTGCAAAATTGGGCAAGATGGAGGGTGGCTCCTCATTTCGTGGGCACTTGGGAAGTGCTTGACTGTGGGTGAGTCTGAAACCAGCCAAGAAGGAAGGGACGTGGGCATTTGGGCACCAAAGAGAGGTGGGCTTAATAGGTCCATGCGCTAGAATTTGAGGCTAGTGGAGGCACTCCAACGTGGAAAAGGGCCCAAGTTAGATAGGAGGGTCCACAAGTGAGCATTGAGGGCAATGCTTAGTCTAAGGGGGAAGGAATGTCACATAATCCTAGTAGGAGATGGTTGAACCACGGCTTAAGAGAAAGGATTAGGAAGTAATCCTCAACCATGGCTTTTGGGGAAAGTGGTTAGCCCATCACACTCCTAACCGGGAGTTTGTGAGTTCAATTCCCAACATTCTTCTTGAGTCAGAGTTGGAAAATCATTTTCTAAGTCATAGGGTAGCTTAATTTTCCAACAATCATCTTCAAATCATGAATTATTTTCATCAAACACCACATCCCTACTAACTATAAAACTTTTTTTTAGTGGGATTGTACAGCCTATATCCCTTCTGGTTTTGGTCATAGCCAATGAATATACACTTTTCAGCTTTTGGATCAAGTTTCCCTCTAATCTGTCAGGGTAATGCACCCAAAGATTTTACAATGGTCCAATAAGGATCTCCTACCATTCCATGCCTCATAAGGTGTCATTCCATCCAAGGATTTGGATGGGAGCCTATTAATCAAGTATGTGGCTATGGAAACAGCCTCTGCCCATAGGTAATTTGGTAGTTTCTTTTCATTCATCATTGAGCTTGCAACCTCTACTATCAGTCTATTCCTCCTCTTTGCCACTCCATTTTTCTCAAGAGTGTATCTTGTTGTGATCTCTCTCTTTATACCTCTATCCTGTAAGAATGATTCAAATTCATGTGAGAAATACTCATCACCTCCATCAGATCTGATCCTCTTCAAGCTTCTACATGTTTGGTTCTCAACCAATGCCAAATATTTTTTGAAACAAGTAAAGACTCATCTTTATGCTTCATGAAGTAAAGAATTGTCCATCTACTATAATCATCTATGAACGAAACATACTACCTTGACCTTGAGATTGATGGCTCTTTGCTAGGACCCCACACATCTGTGTGGACAAGCTCCAAGTAGTCTTCATGCATCTATCCCTTTCTATTGGATGGTTGCCTGTGAGATTTGCCAAATTGGCATGCTCCACATTTGTAAATCATATGTTGCTTGGACAAATTTGGAATACCAAGCAC
Organism: Ceratopteris richardii; assembly: GCA_020310875.1. Taxonomy (NCBI): domain Eukaryota; kingdom Viridiplantae; phylum Streptophyta; class Polypodiopsida; order Polypodiales; family Pteridaceae; genus Ceratopteris; species Ceratopteris richardii. Next base: position 44,010,961 of record CM035433.1, on the reverse strand, counting down.
ACTCTGAACCTTGCATATTTGCTTTAGTGTTCTTTCACATATATGACCTAGCCTTTTATGCCATATCTCTAGTTCAGATAGGGTTTGATCTTTATAATTGAAGAGTGCAATGTTTTTGGTATCTTCAACTTCAAATGTAAAGAGTCTACTAGATTTCTCACCTTTTGCAATCCTCTTGAAGCCTTGTTGAGGCTCTTCTACATATGCACCATGCCTTGTGAATCTAACCTGTAAGCCTTTCTCAACAATTTTCCCAACACTGATTAGGTTTTTTGTTATGGTTGGCACATATAAAACCTTACTTAAAAGGTTCATGTTACCATCAGAAGCCTTGAAATTTCCAATCTTCTTAACAGAGTGTCTAGTGTCATCACCTCTTTGCACTTCATGCTTCCCTTTAGGTTCTTCAAGATCAGATAGCAATGCCACATTTCAAGCTACATGATTGGAACAACCAGAATCAATATACAAAAGTTACTCATCATCTTTACCTTGCTTGGATGTCATGTTCATGATTAGTAGTGAGTCCTCTTGTACCTCTTCTATGTAGTTGTTATAATCTCTTCTACTTCTAAAGCCTCCTTCATAGTTGTTGTTGTAGCCTTTGTTGTAGTTGTGATGGCAATTGCTTCCTCCATTGTTGAACCTGCCTTTGGATTGTCCATAGCTTCCTCTATGGAAGCCTCTTCCTCTCTGATTCCTTGTGTTCTTGAAGCACTCATCTATGATGTGATTGGTTAGGCCACAGATATCGCAAGGTGAAGTGTTGTATGATCTCCCCTTGGCTTGCTTTCCTCCTCTGCCCCTTCCTCTAGTACCTCTTCCTCTTCTTGTGAAGTTCAATTGAGAGGTACTAGCCTCTTCTTCATTCTTTTTACCTTTGCCTTTATCTTTACTTTTATTTGTATGTGTGTAAAGGGTAGAAGATTGATTACCTCTAGAGCTGTCTCCGTTCTTGTTGAGCTTTGTCTCATGTGTGAAGAGTTTCCCCATCAATGTGTTGAAGTCAAGTATTTGCATATTCGTATATAGGTCCATTGCTATGGTGAAGGACTCCCACTTATCATCAGCGTTGATGCCATTTATGATCTGCCTTACTATCTGCTCCTCTTCTATCTCTTCTCCAGTACTCCCAAGTTGGTCAGCCACATCCTTCATCTTGGTTTCATAGTCAACTACACTTTGCTTTGGTTGCTTCTTCAAGGTTGTGAACTCCATCCATAGTTGGTTCTTCCTAGCCCTTGTATTCGATGAGAAATATGAAGAAAGTACTTCCCAAGTCGCTTGGGAGGACTTGCGATTCCCAGTGTGAGGTAATACGAAATCAGATATTGAGTTAAGTATATAAGACCTAGCTAGAGCATCCTTTGCACACCATGTAGTTAGCCTTTCTTGCTTCTCTCTTGTAGGTTCATGTTCGCTTCTAAATATTGGCATTTCCTCATCTCTAGAGATGTATCCATATAAGCTTCTTCCTTGGAGATATGCTTGCATCCTTAGGGACCATTCTCGATAGTTGCTCCTATCCAAATTTTCAATGAATGATGAAAATCCATCTCACATCTTGCTTTTTGTTGCTTTTGTTGCGGAAATGTGGTATGCTTCCTTTACTCTGATACCACTCCTTGACGACGCGACGAAGGCTGAGCCTTGCGGAAACTGCCACGCCGAAGAAGAACTAAGCTAGAGTGATTCAGAACACCTCTGTAATCAATCAATAGCTTAGCGAAGTCTAGCGCTCAACATATAAGACTGCGCTCTAAATTCACTGAAAAATTTCACCAAAATTTCACCGGACTGTCACTGGACTGACATCGTAATCATACCGGAATTGTACCGGAATGAACTTCAATTCTGTTTATAATTACTTCAAGTGAGTTATGTGAAGTAAGGAAGTGATACATGAACTTCCTTCACTGAATGAACTTCTTAGGGAAAACTTCACAGTTCTGAAGTGGCACTTTCCGGTTAGACTTTGTACTGTGTGTACATATCCATTCCACCGGAAACTGTGATTAGCTTAAGGTAGAGACGTCTAGCTACAAGATGAGCTATCTCTCATACAAAACTTCGAATTCTGCTGCGAGATATACTTCGTTGTTCTACCGGAAAAATTTGCTTTCTGAGAAAGACTATAACTGACCGAAAAATGCGTTTACTGAGATAGTACCGAGAGATACGTTTAGTAACGAACTGTAACCGTTAATGGTTAACGAATTTCCTATCGTAACATGGAAAACTTAGATTCTTCACATACGAACAGTGCACGTAAACTTCCACATGAACATGTGTTTTCTATTAGAGAGGATGTGTACAAATTAGCTTGGCCTCTTCTTGCTCAAGCTGTAGAAACTCTCCTACACTGAGTAGTTTCTTATTACCATCCCTCTCAGATGAATACCTGACATTCTAGGTTTTTGTTATTCATCTGTACATACGCGATCTATGGCATCTTCTGAGAACTTCTCACTCTCTCTCTCTTCACTCATACGCAATCTCTCATCATCCTCATCGTGTTCACCATCTCTCCGAGTCTTCTCATTCTCTTCTCTTTTTTTTATCCTCCAATGCTTGGTGTATATATACACTTTTTCCTTCTGCGCTCTTCCCCACTCCTATTCTTTAATATGAGCGTTATGTGCACACCGCGGTTTATTGCTCTGTTGCTCTGTTACTCTGTTTATGCGCACACCGCGTACTGACATCGCACACTGTACAACTGAAGGCTTTGATTTTCTGAAGATTCCACCCTTCTTTTTTCTCCCTTCTTTTTTTTTTTTTTTTTTTAATGTCCGTTTGTCAAATTCGTGAGTGATTCCTCAACAGCTCCCCCTCAATCACTAATTTGACCTCTTCCGGTCTTTCATATATCTTTCTTTCTTTTATACCTGCCATTTCTTTGAATCTACTTGTCTTTGTCCCATCCAAGCTTTTTGTCAAGATATCTGCTATCTGATCTTTCGTAGGAGTGTAGACTATTTCTATCTCCTTCTCCATTACCTTTTCCCTCAGGAAATGATACTGAATCTCTATGTGTTTTGTTCTTGATTGAAACACCGGATTCGCTGCAAGATATAGAGAGCTCATATTGTCTCCATGTATAATTGCTATACCTTGATCAATCCCCATGCTTTTGAGCAAGGTCTGCATCCATATTACTTCTTTCGCGGCTTCTACTAATCCTTTATATTCTGCTTCTGTTGACGATAAAGCTACTGTATGCTGTTTCTTTGAGCACCAACTTACTAGCTTATCTCCTAGGTATACCATATACCCGTGTGTTGATCTTCTGTCATCTTGGCTTCCTGCCCAGTCTGAGTCACTGAATGCTCTCAGCTTTATATCTGACGTAAAAGGATAATATAATCCTTCTTTTATAGTTCTTTTAATATATCTAAGAACTCTTTGTCCTGCAACCCAATGTTGCTCTGTCGGACAATGCATAAACTGTGAAAGAACTCCCACCGGATAGCTGAGATCCGGTCTTGTTAGCGTAGCGTAGATTAAGCTTCCTACTAACGATTGATATTTCTTCATATCTTTGAACTCTGTACCACTATATCTACTGAGTTTATGATTTACTTCAAGCGGTGTTGAGGCTTCTCTGCAATTCTCCATATCAAACTTCTTCAGTAAGTTTAGGAGATACCCTTTTTGCGTAACATATACACCATGATCTGTATATGTGATTTCCATACCTAGAAAGTATGATAACTTTTCGAGGTCACTGATTTTGAATTCCTTTTCGAGTAGTTTCTTCACCTCTCGGATTCCTTCATCTGAGGTTCCTGTGATTATTATGTCATCTACATAGATACAAATGTAGATCATTCCTTCTTCTGTTCTTTTGATGAGTAGACTTGCATCTGCTTTCGAACTTTGGTATCCAAGTTCATTGAGATACTTCACAAGTCTGTAGTTCCAAGCTCTTGGAGCTTGCTTCAGTCCATAAAGTGCTTTTCTTAGTCTGCACACATGTTCTGGATATCTGGAATTTACGAAACCTTCTGGTTGTTCCATGTAGACTTCGTCTGATATATATCCATTCAGGAATGCATTCTTTATATCTAGTTGACTTAGCTTCCATCCTTTTGATGCTGCTATAGCAATCACTGTCCTTATGGTTGACATCTTTGCCACCGAACTAAACGTCTCGTCATAGTCTATGCCATGCGTCTGAGCATAGCCCTTGATAACCAGTCTTGCCTTATGTCTAGCTATCCTTCCATCTGCAAGTTTCTTAACTTTGAAAACCCATTTATTTCCGATTACTTTCTTACCATTTGGTTTCGGAACAAGTTTCCATGTCTTGTTCTCCTCTAGTGCACTGAATTCTTCTTCCATTGCTTCTTGCCATTGCTTCTTGTTTTTAGCTTCATCATAGCTCTGAGGTTCATCATCATCTTTGATCATATATGCATAATCTTGCTGAGTTATATAAGATGTATCATATGAGTACCTTTCCGGTTGTCTTCTTACTCTGTTTGATCTCCTTAGCTCATATTCTTCGTGTGCATCTGAATACACTCTTCATCTTCGTTTCTCATACCTGATCTGGTCCTGGACGTACTTGCCTGCGTATAATCTTCATCTTTATTCACCTGCACGATTGATTTACCTTTCTCTTTTCTTTTTATCTCTTCTTCAAATTCTTCAGCTGTATGACTCTGATCTGCATACCAGCTTTTTTGTTCATCAAATGTTTGGTTAGAGGACTCCATAACCTATAACCCATCTGCTTTTCATCATATCCGACGAACACATATTTTTTTGCTTTCGGTTCAAGCTTATGTCTCAGTTGAGACGGTATATAAGCATAAGCGACTGATCCAAACACTTAACAATGATCGAGTGTTGGTGTTGGCACACAAAGCAACAGAGGAATCATGCACAATGCGGCAACAAGGCCAGATCATTTTTTTTCCTTAGATTATGTACAACTCAAGTGATTTTAATCACTACACAAACATTGTAAATCCCGTTTTTGGTAGATTAGACTCCATTTTGTGCAAGCCGAGGAGTCCTCGAGCTTGAGGAGTATTAGAAGTACCATCGTACCAATTTTCATAATTTTTAGACTTCGTTTGAGCCCTCAAATAAGCCCTGGAACCTAATTTTTAACTAGGCCGGACACTAGGTCTGGACAGGGCCAAAAGCTAGTCAAAAACTATAAAAAGAGCTAGAGAGCTCATTTTTGAGGTTAGATTGTAATTGAAACGAACTTGTAAGAGCTTGTGAAAGTAATCTAAAGCACTCCATTGATTCTCTCTCTTTGTCTTGCCGTGTGTGCGCGCGTGTGTGTATGTGTGTGCATGCTTGTATGCTTCTCACTCACGCACTGGTGCCGCCACTTGCTCGAGGTCTTCATACCATCCTCACGTCTTCCCGGATTGACATTAAAGGAGGTGCTACTCATCACTGAGCTACACCAAATTTTGGCACCGTTGCCGGGGATCGAGCTTTGAGGACGAGCGTGTGATGGTAAGACGTAGAGTTGACGCGTTGGAGTGGTAGGTATTTTCTTCACTCTCATCGAATTTCTTTTACTTTCTTCACCATCTTCATCACCATCATCATCATTCCCATCTCCCACCTCCATCTCCATCATCGCAAAAATTTCAGTTTTTGACTATATCCCCATCTCCACCTCATTTCCCTCATTTCACTTGTGAGAGAGAGCGAGAGAGCGAATTTGCATGCGCTATTTTTGCATGTTTCTTGAGCTATTTTGCAGGTTTTTGCTGTACCATCATCCCCAGCAGTGTGCGCAGGTACGACAGGCTCTGCACAGTTCCCGAGACGACGATCTCTGTCTATCGCGACAGACAGAAAATCTTAACATTTTGTGAATGCATGAGTAGCACTGTAACCTACACCTTGAGGGCATTCTAGATCACTAGAAGTTTTTCAAAAATTTGCGTTTTTTCCGTCTATCGCGACAGACACCGTCTATCGCGACAGACACCGTCTATCGCGACAGACAGAAATCCACGATAGATAGCGTCTATCGCGACAGACAGAAATCCACGACAGATACCGTCTATCGCGACAGACACCGTCTATCGCGACAGACAGAAATCCGCGACAGACACTGTCTATCGCGACAGATACCGTCTATCGCGACAGACACCGTCTATCGCGACAGACAGAAATCCGCGACAGATACCGTCTATCGCGACAGACACCGTCTATCGCGACAGACAGAAATCCGCGACAGACACCGTCTATCGCGACAGACAGAAATCCGCGACAGATACCGTCTATCGCGACAGACACCGTCTATCGCGACAGACAGAAATCCGCGACAGACACCGTCTATCGCGATAGACAGAAATCCGCGACAGATACCGTCTATCGCGACAGACACCGTCTATCGCGACAGACAGAAATCCGCGACAGACACCGTCTATCGCGACAGACAGAAATCCGCGACAGATACCGTCTATCGCGACAGACACCGTCTATCGCGACAGACAGAAATCCGCGACAGATACCGTCTATCGCGACAGACACCGTCTATCGCGACAGACAGAAATCCGCGACAGACACCGTCTATCGCGACAGACAGAAATCCACGATAGACACTGTCTATCGCGACAGACACCGTCTATCGCGACAGACAGCCCCCACGATAGATTGTGTCTATCGCGACAGACACCGTCTATCGCGATAGACAGGCATTTTCGGCAAAAAAATTAAGGAGTGAATTTTTGGAAATTTAGGCTAAATTTTGGGCATATTTGCACTTTCATGTACTCATCTACTTACAAAGGCCTTAGAAAATGCATTAAAACCCCCGAAAGGTTCTGTTTGTCTAGTTAACCCCCTAAACCCTGAACGGTCATAACTTTTTCATACGAAATCCATTTTCTGAGCTCTAGGGCTTGTCGGAAAGCTCGTGACATATACTACACGCCCTCAACTGTTTTTTATAAGAATAACGCGTTGATTTTCAGATAGGATATTTGGAAGTTGACACACTGAGGGGTAGGAACACCAAGGGAGCTCTAGAGTAAATTTCTAACAATGCAAAAGGGGGAACAAGGGTCATTAAAAAAGTGTCTGAAATAAATTGTCTGTCAATTGAAAGGTCTACTTGGAGCTAATCTTGGGATTTATGCAGGCCTATTGAGAAGCAATTGAGAGTATCCAAGCAAGGGTGTGGCACACGCTTGAGAATCCACTTCTCGAGCACTAAAGAGCAAGGTTCGGCAAGAAAGGTCGGAATATTCTCAACTCCTCTTTGTCAATTCCTAGCCTAGGCTAAGAGCGATTAGAAGTAGGAGTAAGTCAGGGCGACCATAGGCCACTATCAAGTTGAAGACCACCTAAAAACTCAAGTTCAAGCTAAAAACTTAATCTCTGTACTGTCGACAACATAAAGGAAAGAACCTAACGTGGAACGATCAATCTGAAAGTACGAAGAACATTCAAGTATTCCTGACGACGTAATAGCAGACAAGACTTTAAACACGAGGAATAACTAAAAAGAATCAAGTGACTGGTACCAATTGATCGGCAACGAGGTTGTACTCTGGGCAAAAATTTGGGCTAATCAGTTAGGCATATGAACCTTAGATCAGGACGACACCTAGTAAGAGAGAGACAAAGCCTTAGGTCTTCAGAGGCTAGTGTCAACCACACTGCTAGGTCCTGGGCCCAGCAGTTGAGCCACCACTCGAACTACCCTCGCTCTGAGACCAGTGAGTCAGAGATGTCTCAAGGCATGGACAAACCTACGGGAAGTTCAGGAGTGCCCTACTTGTACAGGGTAGAAGGCCCTTACAAAACACAGTTGGAGTACCTGAGGACCAACCGATTAGGTGCTAGCATCTATGAGGACGGCTTAGGAAGATCAGTGGTCCAGATTAAAAACCCTGATCAATCCATTGGACTAGAACACCCAGCTGTCAAGTTTGAAAATGGTGCATACCTGGACAAAGAAGGAACTATATATGTAGTCACTAGTCATCCTGATAGGACAGATGACTTTGGGAATGTAATCTCAGAAGCGGACTTAGGTGACCTGGAACAAGGGAACATGGGTGCGGAACCTAGAACCCCTCGAGGTAAATCAGTTCTCACTAGGATTATCACGCCTGAGTGGATCCCCCAAGATAACAAGTGCATAGATTTGCTTCTCAATCGAGAAACGGACGAAGCCTTCTGGAGGTATAAACCGGATCACCCAACTGACATAGGAACAATCATGATCTATGAGTTTAAGGATCCAGATAGCCCAGGTAGAGTGACCTACTTAGACCACACGTCAGAGAGGATTTTTGTGGTGACAGAAAATGATAGGCATGCTTACACTTGGAAGGGCGAATTCATTTTCCCCCAACCAAGATCAAATGTAGCCTATGGTCACCCTGGAGCTGGAACATCCCAGGCTCATGGTATGCAAAGAGACAGAAGTAGAGATAGACCGGAAGTAAGTTTTGCCAACCCAGTGGGCAGAGAAAGAACGAGAACCGAGACGAATAGGGTAGAACCCGAGATGCATAGAGCCCACAGGAACCAAAGAAATGTAGATGGATTCCCTCTGCCGAGACCTAGGGAGCACACAAGAACTTTGAGACCCACCCAGCTAGTTAAGTCCATGAAGAATTACTTTGACGGCACAGGAGATCCCTATGATCATGTGGCAGAGTTCAAGCAAGTCTTGAGAGCTGAACAAGTGGAGGATCTGTTCACGCAGTACAATGCCTTCGGTCTAACCCTTAGGAACACAGCACTTACGTGGTTTCAGCCATTAGATGAACGCCAATTCAGGAGCATAGATCAACTCCTAGAGGCATTCATTATAGAGTTCTCTAAGAGCGGCATAAGACACAACACCTCCTCACTGATTCACAGCTTCAAGCAAACCCCTCAAGAGACTGTGAGACTTGCAGGAAGAAGATTTAGACAATATCTTGAAAGGTGCCCTATTTCGGAGCTACCCACATCTGCTAAACAAGTAGCCTTATTTCTTGACGGATTGCTGAGCCCAAAATTGAGATCCTATGTGTATCTGAAAGACCCTAGGACTATAGAAGAATGTGTACGTATGTGCATTGACATTGAAGATAACCTAGGAGAAGAGCTAGAGTTGTCCAAAATTTACAAAGATTCAGATAGTGCATCTAGTCAATCTTCCACACAAGCCACATCAATTGAAGAACTTGCCGAAAAAGTAGCTCAGAAACTAGGTGTAACTAGCAAACAAATCCCAAGGTTTGCCCCTGTGAAAAGGTGCTATACATGCGGTGGTGACCATATGGCGAACGTCTGTCCCATTATGGCTCAACCCCAAGTAAACCCTAGTAGCCAGTACTGCACCATAGAACGGAGATACACCAATCACACCGCACAAGATTGCCCATACAACAAGCAGGCAGTTAGGCAACCCTACCCGCAGCCCTACCAACAAGGCAGATACCAAAACCAAAATCCACCACCACAATATGCTAGGCCCCAACAAACCTACCAACCACAATATCAGGCCCAACAGAGACCCCAACCGGTGCTAGCTCAACAGCCTCCAAACCCCTCTAACGTGATTCCAGTAAAGTATGCTGTTGCAGAAGAAAACCTGAATAGGGCCATAGTTCCAGTAACCCCATTGATCTCAGAAAATGACCCAAGTGACCATAGCTTTGATTCTACCCATGTGGATAGCCCCCAGGCTTACTACATGCAGTCCCCAGAACATGGAGAGTCCTACTATGGTGAAGAGTCGAACGAACCTAGTTGGGAGTCAGATTACACGAACATCATGTATACAAACCCCAACCCTAGACCTCAACCTAGGCAAGTATGACCACCATTTCCTAGAGGACCGTGCTACAGATGCCAAGGAGATCACCTCATTCGTGATTGTCCCTTGCCTCCACCTACGCAAACCCAGTCGGTGACGATCCAAGGCTTCTGCCAAGATTGCGGAAAAGAGCATCTCTTACGAGATTGCCCAAAGAACCCCAATAGCATGCCAAAAATCACCCCTATCAACGTTGTTGGGTTAGTGGTAGACTCCTCAGGAAGCGTCACTTCCACTGCACCAGTACAGGTAGTCACTAGGGCTCAGGCATTGCAGCAAAACCAAGGGGTAGGCCAGGAAAAGAGCCTAGATGCTAGCGATACTGAGAGCCAAAATAAAAAGAGAACAAGAGCTTGGAAAGATAGCCGCGAACGCATGAAAAGGCAATGGGCAAAGAAGATGAGTGAACTTGAGGAAAGTCTACGAGAAACCAAGGCTAAAATCATAGAGATCACGTCTCAACCGCACTCTCACACATTCCCACCGCTACCATCCCCATCACCCTCCATCCCTTCACCCTCTAAGACAGCCCACGCAACCCACCCACCACCCCAAACAGGATCAGTATTAGCTGATCCCACTCCCGAAGACATAGACATGATGCTTAAGGCATATCAGGCCAGAATCCAAGAAGGGCCAAACGTCACGGATCATGACAAGTGCTATCCTAGAGCTGACCTAGAGATAGAAAGAACCAAACTATGCGCGAAAATGGTCGCATTGGCTCAGACTATGTTTGAAGCCAGTCGCCTTTTCAATTACTCAGGCTCAGCCAAAACGCAATTACACTTGGATGGATTCCTAGAGAAGTTAGAGAGGATAATTGCAAGATCTGACAAGGAAGAAAAAAATCAAGACCAAGAAAAAGCAAGCAAAAACAGGAATCATTCCCAATCAGAAGTGTATGTGGCCAATGCCCCTAAACCGGACAACTTCCCCTCCTTAGAAAGAATAGAGAGGCCAATAGCACAGCCAGAAAAGGAACCTACCCCTCAAAGAAAGGAAAGGGCAAGAGAACGGGTAAGCCAGCCTCTTCAGGAAGCCCGTGGGCCTCCTCAAGAAGCTTATCTTCCCCCCCAAAAGGCAGATGAGCCTCCCTCGCAAGCTCAAGTACCTCCACAGGTTGCCTACATTCCTTCTCAGGGGATGTGTGAGCCTGTTCGGAAAAGTAATAGAATAAGTAATCCTCCCCAAGAAGCTTGTGCTCCAGCCATTTGCGAGAACGAGGAGAGAGTCAACAATAGAATCAGCCCTCCTTCACAGGTTGCTTATGCGCCCAATTCTACGGAGCCAGACACTTCTTCTTCTATGAATCGGTTTGCACCAGACTTCCTACGAGAGATTCAAGAAGACAAATGGGATAACGAAAGCGAGGTCGCCCCTCCTTTTGAACTTGTGGACGATGCACACGACCAATTCCCACAAGACATCCCATCTATTTACGGGGAGCATGAGAGTGTTCAGTCTCACGAGAGATTAGACTTTGAGTCGAATTCCATACAAGAGCTACCCCACTTCACAGGCCCATGGGAAGCAAAGTCCACATGTATGAGAGCACCCACAGTCATGGTAAGGAACGACGACTCAGTCATTCCTAGGAACACAGAGGTAGTGAAGAACACTAATGTGCAGTGTAATCTCAGGTTAGAAGAGCTACTCAAGGTTAGACCTGAATTATGGAAACATGTAGCCGAACAAGTACCAGAGATAGCAAAACCTCGTTCCCAGGTAGGATCCCATAGGACAGTGCCAGAAATTCCCTTGGATAAGATAGGGGATATGTGTGAAGGTGAAGAAGGGAACACCTATCTTCCCATCACCTACCAGGACTACACCACGAAGGCAATTTTGGACTCAGGTGCAGGAGTTGCAATTGCCACCACCTCCTTATGGAAGCGTTGGGGCAAGCCAGCACTCAGGCCAACAAGAATGAAATTGCAGATGGCCGATGGTCACATAGAGAGACCCCTAGGATTGCTAGAAGGAATAACTCTCACCACTTGTGGTGTCGAGTTTGAACATACCTTTGCCATATGTGACTTCAGCAAAAATCATGCCTATGAGATGATTTTGGGAAGACCATTCATGCGACAGTTGCAAGTGGTACAGGATTGGGGGACCAATTCTTTGTACCTGCAGCACTTAGGTGTTACAACCAAAGTCAATCTCAAGGATTATTCTCATAGAGATGTCCCTCCTATCCAGTGGAATCCCATCCATAGAGCTAAAGATGACACAGAATCGGTGCATTCCATAGGGTCTGGATCCTCATGGATGCATGAAGACACCCACTTATGGATGTGCAAGGTAGCAGTAGAAGAAGAGAAGAGAGAGAAAGCCAGAGAGGTAGGTGCGAAAGAAACCCATAGATCAATCCAAGACCCAGCCTATGCACCTGTAGTTTTTCCAGACGAAGAATTTGAACCTCACGGTTGGGCAGAAATCTTAGCAACAATGGACGTAGCCATCAACGAAGAACAATGGACACCTCACTGTGATGAGGATGGCTATGATATTTCAATCTTCTCCATAGAGCCAATCATGGGAGAGGCAGTTCTAGAAGAATGCGAACCTAGCCCTGATGCATTTGAGGATGCAAGTGACTCCGATCTAGAGTCAATCATTATGGACCCACCATTTGCATCAGATGAAGAATACTTCCATGAGGTAGAATTTCAAACCCAGAGGCATGGAGAGTTGACAAATGACGTAAGATTAGCAACACATGTGACCCCTAAGGAAGAAGGAAAGAAACGAAAGAAGAGAGAAGCCTTACCAGAAGAGGAAGAATCTTTGTTTGAGGTCCCAGAAAATTTTAAGAAGTATGAGATAGATGACAGGAGAGTCATGATTAGCATGCCCAAACGAGAGGCACAATCAGGAGAGGCCTATGATAACAAAGAAACTACCAAGAAAATCGTAGTGGCCCTAGAAGAAGGAGAGGAGAGATGCACGTATATAGGCCATGACCTGACAGAAGAAGAAGAGCACGAATTGATTGCCTTGCTAAGAGAATACAGAGATGTATTCGCTTGGAGTTACAAGGATTTGAAAGGGGTTGACCCGGACATATGCTCGCACACCATCCCCATGACCTCAAATGCCAAACCCTCTAAGCAAAAGCCTTATACGTATAATGATAATTACGCTGCTAAGATCAAGGAAGAGATAGATAGACTGGTTGAAGCTTGATTTATCTACGAAATTGAGCACACCGAATGGGTATCCCCCATCGTAGTGGTGCCCAAGAAGAATGGCAAGCTGCGTGTGTGCATTAACTTGAAAAAGGTTAATGCCGCCACGATTCGAGATAACTATCCGCTTCCCATCACAGAGCATCTCTTAGAAAGAGTGGCAGGCAAGGAAGTGTACAGCTTCCTTGATGGATTTTCGGGCTATAATCAAGTAGCCATAGCTCCAGAGGATCAGCATAAGACAGCCTTTGCCACAGAATGGGGCATTTTTGCTTTTAGAGTAATGCCATTTGGGCTTACCAACGCACCAGCTACCTTCCAGAGACTGATGTGCCATGTGTTTAAGGAGTTCCTAAGGAAGAGTTTAGAAGTCTATGTTGATGATCTTTGTGCTCATTCCAACGTTAGGCAAACCCATATTCCTGAACTCAGACAAATCTTTGACAAATGTAGAGAATATCAAGTCTGCCTAAACCCAGAAAAGTGCGTTTTTATGGTCAGGCAAGGCAAGATTCTAGGACACATAGTGTCAAAGAATGGCATATCTACCGATGAAGAAAAAGTGAGAGCCATAGCAGAGCTACCTAGGCCAAAGAATGTCAAGGAAGTACAAGCTTTCATGGGGCATTGTGGGTATTACCGACGTTTCATCCACATGTATGCTGTCATTGCAAAGCCCATGTACGGACTTCTGACAAACTTTGAGTGGACGGATGAATGTGAGAATTCCTTCCAAGAGCTTAAACGAAGATTGTGTTCAACACCAATCTTGACCACACCAGATTGGAATAAGCCATTCCATGTTCATGTTGATGCATCCAATTATGCTATTGGATGTGTGCTCGCACAACCTACTGGTGAAGGTAATATGGATCTTCCAATTGCCTATGCCAGTAGACAATTGAATGCGGCTGAACGGAATTACACCACCACAGAGCGAGAAGGATTAGGCATGGTGTATGCAGTTAAGAAATTTAGACACTATTTGCTTGCAAATAAGTTTAAATTTTTTACTGATCATCAGGCATTGTTGTACCTAGTAAACAAGCCATGCAATACAGGTAGATTAGTAAGATGGTTTCTCTTGCTAATGGAATACGAATTTGAGGTTGTGGTAAGGAAAGGTAGGACTCATTTGAGAGCCGATCATCTCTCTAGGCTCACATCGGGAGAAGCCCCACAAGGAGTGTCAGATGACCTTCCTGATGCTTACTTGTTTAATTTGGAAGTTATACCGCAGTGGGCCAAGCCAATAGTACCAGTATTGACATACGGGCCTAATCATCCAGTGGTGAACACACGGAATAGAGAGATCGTAAAAGCCCAAAAGTACCATATCATGGCAGGAAGCATGTACAAGCACACAGATCAAGGGATCTTGGGTTGTTGCGTAGAAGAGGATGAGTACGCTAAATGGTTGCAATTAGCACATGTAGGTGCGTTAGAGCAACACCATTCAAAGCAAAGAACTTTGCAGACTCTAAAGAGATTCGGAGTGCATTGGCCAACTATGGAAGCTGATGTCCAAAAGTTGTGCAAGGAATGCCCAATCTGTTGCACTAAACCACCAGTGGAACATGCCACTCTTTATCAAGTATCCATTGTGCCAGATTGGAGTGAACCTCTAGTATCATTCTTGAGAACAAACACATTCCCTCCAGACATGACTCTAGCTAGGAAAAGGAGTTTAGAACAAGAAGCCCAGGATTACTCACTCATCGGTAATAATCTATATAAGCGCGGTAAAGATGGTTACCTGAGACTATGTGTCCACGAAAGTGAATATCTGAAGATCTTGGAAACTGCTCACCAAGGTGTAGCAGGAGGACACTTTGGACCAGATCGGGTAATCAAGGCGATACTATTTGCGGGCTTCTGGTGGCCTACCCTTCACATGGATGCACATACCTATGTGAAACGGTGTGATGTCTGTCAAAGGACTCAGTATCCTATACGCAAAGATGAGATGCCACTGAAACCTATGATGAGTGGACGTGCATTCTCTAAGTGGGGAATAGACTTCGTAGGTCCTATTAATCCCCCAGCTAAGGGTTCTCATGCGGAATACATCATTGTGGCAACAGATTATCTCACCAAGTGGGTAGAGGTAAAAGCTACAACCAAGAACGATGCTCAAACAACTGCCAAATTCTTGTTTGAGAATGTATTCACGAGATATGGACTACCTATAGAGCTTGTAAGTGATAGAGGCACTCATTTCTTGAATGAAGTTATTGAAAATCTACTCCAAGAATTCTTGGTAATACACAAGAAGTCTGCCCCTTATCACCCTCAAGCTAATGGTCAAGCTGAGAGCACTAATAAGATTTTGTGCAATGTGCTGACAAAATTAGTGAACACTAAACGCTCTGACTGGGACAAACAGCTACACCATGCTGTTTGGGCATACCGAGTTGCCTACAAAACGGTACTCCAAGCCACCCCCTTTCAGATGGTATTTGGCCAAAACGCTGTGTTACCCTTGGACTTCCTGATCCCTACATTGAGAGTAGCACAAGAGCACGAATGGACATGTCATGAGCTCTCCTCTAGGATCTTTGACCTTGAACGATTAGGGGAAACGAGACTGAGAGCCGCTGCAGGGATATACGCAGCCAAGAAGAGACAGAAGGCATACTTTGATGCCCACGTGAAGGATAAAGGCTTGAAAGCAGGAGATCTAGTTTTAGTCTATACACTAAAACAACACGCGAGGAAGCTAGAAAAGAGAGGCTACGGACCTATGATCATCAATAGGATCTCCACGAGCGGAGCAGTACAATTGGCCACATTAGAGGGTGATGTTCTCCCAAATTATATTAGCGGTTGCAGAGTCAAGTTGTATCAGGAACCCCTCACGGAGGAAATGCTCAGTCGACTCAACACTGCTAAGAAACGCAAAGAGGAAGAAAAGCGAGTTCGAGAAGAAGCTCAAGCAGAGGCTTTAGAACGCATCAGAAGGATGAAATTACGAAGGCAAGGTAGAGATCAGCCTGGAGCGAATGACTATGCAGACCAAGGATTTCCCATAGCCATGTGTGAAGTTGCAGGAACAAGCTCGCATAGGATAATTGATAGACGTCCTTTCGTAACCTTAGATATAGGACAAGGAAAGAGTGCAAGGACCGTAAGAGCCTTGATTGACTCAGGTGCAGCCACTAGTGCTGTTAAATTGTCTTACTGCCAAGAATTACAATTGACTGTCAATCCTGTGGAAGCATATCTTATAGGATTGGGAGGAGTGGAAACCCCTTGCATGGGCGAGGTGGAACTTCCCCTCTACATTCACGATGAGGCACTGACCGTTAAAGTACTAGTGTGTCAAGATGAGGATCTCACTGAACCTCTCGTCTTGGGTCAGGATTGGATCTATGACCAAGCAGTCAATCTAAACCTAAGAAGTGGACTTCTCCAGGTTTGGCTCAATCATAGTCGAGTCACAGTAGAATTAGACAATGGAGCACTCAAGGAGCTAGGAAAGGCACAGACTCCTGGTCCTTCCAGGGGTACACATGAAGATGACCATGCTGTTCTTGTTCAAAACCCTGTGTTACAGAGGAATGATATTTGCAAAAAAGGAGTCAGGGATGCAACGGAACTCCCTTCTTTTCCAAAGGCCAGAAGGAGGCAGCAACCAAAGGCGGATCACAAGCAGAAGAAGCAGAGTACTACCTATGTCCGAGATCAAAAATACCTGCGCAGCAGAATGTCCCAGAAAATAAACCAGGTGTGGGTGCGGAAAGGCGAACGACCGGGCACACCACCGTCAACTACACGGGCAAAGCCTCTTATTAGTAACCAACAACACGACGCTAATAAGAAGTCTGTCAGAAATTCTTCTGCTAAAGTAAAATCTATTTGGGTGCCCAAGAAGTCGATGAAGGCAAGCCCACAATCTAGACAAATTTGGGTGCCTAAGGCTTGCTTGAGGGCACAAGTAGTTACACCAAGGCCACAACCTATGCAGCATAACCCATCTACGAGTACAACCAGTATTCCCTCGTGCTCAACACTTAGGAACACACCAAGACCCATGAGCATGCATGTAATCACTTATAAGTGGGTCCCTAAAAGGCCCCACTCCCAAACAGCGACACCGACACAGCTCTCTGGAGTCTCTACGAAACCGAAAGCAAAGCCCATCCACTGCATTTGGCAGTCTAAGATCTGTAATAAACCCCCCGACCCCGATTTGTAAATTCACCCCACTTACTAACGGCATTAGTCTCCTAGGAATACACAAACGTTAACTACACTCACTGTCTTCGTGCACTTACTAACCACTAACTCACCATCTACCTCATGTTAATGTTGTAACGGGCACAACAACGGATTTATTTTGTCCATTACGATGTTAACACATGATTCTATATTCTCACAGAATCAGAAAGCAAGAAGAAAAATGGCAGAAGCGACAGGTTCGGGCTCACAAGTAGGGATACTTACTGCAGGAATTGATGTGGATAGCCTACCCGTGGATGTGCCCCCGACTGAACGACCAGTGGAGATGCAACACCTCCAGCAACTCCCGGTGCCAGATCCACCTACAGGAATCACGGAAAGAGTTCATGCGAATTCTCATTGGTTCAATGGCATGCCCGGTCCATTAGGTGAGGCCAAGTATATCTGGGAGTCTAAATGCGAGTATGACAGATCATGGGTGCGATTCCAATTTTTCTCCAAGGAGTTCGAGACTTTACAAAACACAGAAGATCTACAGATCATATGGCAACGAGCAGGATTGGCGGAATATTTTGAAGCCCCACTACCTAAACCCGATATCCTCCGATGTTACTATTTGGTCTCCACATTACAAGCTAATGAAGATAAGGACCAACCCGGATCATTTGTTCTCCCCTCATTGCTGGGCAACAACGAGTTCAAGAGGTTTGAACTTACTGTGGAGTTGGTAAGCGACGCTTTAAATATGCATGGCACGCATGTACCCTCAGAAAAGGATGCTCTCGTTCCCAACAACATGAAGGACAGGAAAGTAGTGAAGCTGAAAGACATGGCAGCCCTCACCCCAAATGTGTCCATCCCTCTCCGCATGTGCATGCAACATTTCGCCTTCCCCGGTCAAGACCGATTCACGCAACCACACAAGAAGATCTGGTTTGCTCTCTACTTGGCGGAGGCAGGTGCGCTACCTATTAAGCTACCAGTGTGGATTATAGATCAGTTGTATGAAGCGAACAAACGGGCTTCTAGGAAATTAGTGGTGAACGGATGCTGTGCACTCACACGCATCATTTACCGATGCTTGGCATATGATGTCCCCATTGAGCGTGCCTTAACTTGGGCACAATTACAAATGTTTAAAAGGCTCAAGACATCCACACATCAGTCCAAGCGCATGAGGGGCGCGATCCCTTGTGTCCAGACAAGGGAAGTCCTGACTACTCCTGAGGCATCACCATTAAGAGAGGGCACGGTACCTCCCTTTACCATTAGGATACCCAGGTCGGAATCCGACACTACGACACAACCTACCCCATCGGCTCCTCCTGTCACACCTGAATTTGAATTTGCAGCCACTGGAGAGGCTGAAGGACTGGACCCCCAGGATTTCGAAGCATTCCTACAAAGCACACAATTCTCTGATGTAGAGTTTTATTCAGAGGCAGAGGAGCAGGGCACATCCTCACGAAGAAGAAGAAAGTCTACAGACGGTAGACATGTCCATTGGAGTGACACTCAGGAAAGTCAACAACACGGACATCCGGAAGAAGAAGAAGCGTATGAAGAAGAGACCACTGAAGCCCCAGCATATACAGCCGAACTCCGAAGGCTGTATCAGATTATGGAAAGAGTACGATCGCAGCAATTACTCACTGAACAGAGCAGCAGAGTACTTATGACTCAGTTGTTGGAAGAAGCGGGAGTTGACTCAGAGTACAGGGAAGGTCTCTTATTGATGGCAGAAACATATGGAGTTGTAGAAGCTGTGCGCACTGCCATTCAGAGGCCTCCAGTTCAATATGACCCACGAAGGTTCCAGACACGACCTCGCTCAAGTAAAAATATACAAATTCCCGTTACAGTTGCAGAAGAGCCGACTACTACACCTGAAACTATCAGAACAACCTCCCGGACAGCTAGCCAACAGCACCCAGCCACCCATGAGGAGTCCACCGAACCACTACCACCTACTCCCCCACCATCACCTCCTAGAAGAGAAACAGTAGAAACCACATCGACTACTCAACCCACCGACCCCACCTTCATCTTCCGTACTCCGATCTCCAGTGCCACCCTATTCTCTACCACTGATAATCCTATCTTCGAAGACAACCCCAACACTACACAATCCGCCGAACCCCTCCTAGACCCTGCCCTAGGGCAACCATCCCCAACGCCCTCAGCCACGGGTCATCCTGACCCTAGATCTACATTCATGGGCTTCCCTGCTACCACGCAACCCTTTCAGCCCTCCTCAAATTTATGACCCCAACCCCCGATATCCCTCTCTCCATTTCTACAATCCCTCCAGGACATCTTTGCTAGGGCTTTTCAACCAGGCCCTCAACCATTCCCTGTCTTTTCAGCTCCCCACCCCACTTCACATCTATTCACCACTTCCACACACACACCACCTACCATACCAGTGTATATGGCAGGCCCCACACTAACACCCACTCCTGAAGGGATGGACATTTCACCACCCACGGCACCTCCACCCACGGTTTCACCTCCTCCCATTCCCCCTCCACCAATTTCACCCACACACACAACTTTCATAGACACATCATTCACTGTCTCCCTTCCCCAATTCCCTTCCCATGCATCTTCCACGGTAAACACCCCCCACTCATCTATAGGTAATGCATTGGACACCATGTTGGCTTGTATATCAAATTTAAGAACAGATTACATTCAGCTCCAGCAACAAAACGCACGCCTGCAAGAGCACTCAGCGACACTACAGCTCCGCCTTGCGGTACTAGAAGAGGAGAACACTCGCCTCCACACACAGTTCCACACCCTCCAAGAAGCCCACAATATATTGGAGGTACAGCTACAGAACGTAGATCAGGAAGCAGTGCAGGTGGTAGAAGGTCACCTACGGACACAGCTGGAACGCAACTCAAAACTTCAGCGAAATATGGCGCTACTTAAACGCCATCTTGCGGCTGCTCAGGAAGAGAACAGACGTCTGCAAATACAAAATCAAGAGAACCTGGAGGCAGCTATTGAGAGCACACCGGGGGCACCCATCAGCCCATCCAAGTTTCAAGCAGTGACCCCCGATAATATCAAGATTATATTGGAAGATTATGCCACGCTGCTCGAAGCACATGATAAGCTATCGGAGGAGCTAGGACAACTGAAGCAGGAACACCAACAAGGACCAACAGCTGCCCCTCCAACCACCCCCTCTGCGGCTTCGCTTCTCAACGCAGAGGCCATAAAAGATCTCCAGGAACAGGTAACTGAATTGCAAACACGCCTACTACAATATGAGAGACCATCGTCCCCTCCGGAGGCTCCCACGGACGAAGAAGTTGTGCAAATTCCTGTGGAACAAACGTTTGATGAAGAATATGATCCGCAACCATTCCCAGGAGGCCAACAAACAGAAGAAGCGCAGGACACGTTCGAGGCACCACGGCCGCCATGGTTACGACAAGTGGAGGAAATAGGGACCTCGCATGAAGAGCGCATCGTAGTGCAAAATCAGGCCATGAGGGTCATAGAGGAGACTGTGTTACAATCAGCTTACTTCAAGAACTTGTCATCGAGACGCCTGATTCTCTCATCGGAACTCCAGTACAGGCCATATTATATTATCTTGGCTGATTATAATGCAGAAATACAAAGAGTCACGGGTCAGATTCCTACTTTTGCGACCCAATTTCAACCCGAAGACCTTCCTCCAGAGGTGCGAAAAGGCAAGATTCGTCAACCAACATGGCGGCAGAAACTTTTAGAGACTTATCCAGAAATGCTACGCACATGGAACAACGCGCCGTTGCACCTCCTGTACAACCCATGCTACGGTCCAGTCCCCCGCCGCAGGTCGTGGAAGGCATTTAATATCAAGGTACAGAACAATGCGCAATGCAAGGAATGGCTGAACTACCCGTACATAGCGCCACCACAAGGACCACCATCGGTAGCATATATGATGGGGACCATTCGCCACTGGATGCCGCGCTTGAAGCCCATGCAAGATGTAGCAGCGCAAATGATGCTTAAAATCTTAGATATGATGCAAGTAGTGCTGAAGACCTTTAGAAATGCAGCCGCACCACAGGTACGTCTTCCGGGGTTTAGCAATGGAAATTACGACTTGGTGTATGACATGAGCACCACCCCCAGTATCCGTGTGGCTTACGCTTGGCATGCACGCATCAAGTACCTCCCCGCCTGCTACAAACAGACCTTCGAAGAAATGTTCAGATCAGGTTTCTGGGAGTACCACTCGGAGATTTTCGCACCAAAGCCGACACATCTACTTCAACTGTTTGCTTGTGAACAAGCAATGTATTCAGAGTACTACACCACCCCGCAACCAGAAACCCCCGGTGCAATAAATTGGGAGGCATTGGAAGCCGATCTAGCAAGACGCTTAAGGATAGGAGAACATGAACTGGCCACCAATGTCATCCAATATTACATCAACCACCCGCGCGAACAAAGGTCTGTCAGGGGCGACAGACGCTAGGAAGGGGGGAGTGTTGGCACACAAAGCAACAGAGGAATCATGCACAATGCGGCAACAAGGCCAGATCATTTTTTTTCCTTAGATTATGTACAAATCAAGTGATTTTAATCACTACACAAACATTGTAAATCCCGTTTTTGGTAGATTAGACTCCATTTTGTGCAAGCCGAGGAGTCCTCGAGCTTGAGGAGTATTAGAAGTACCATCGTACCAATTTTCATAATTTTTAGACTTCGTTTGAGCCCTCAAATAAGCCCTGGAACCTAATTTTTAACTAGGCCGGACACTAGGTCTGGACAGGGCCAAAAGCTAGTCAAAAACTATAAAAAGAGCTAGAGAGCTCATTTTTGAGGTTAGATTGTAATTGAAACGAACTTGTAAGAGCTTGTGAAAGTAATCTAAAGCACTCCATTGATTCTCTCTCTTTGTCTTGCCGTGTGTGCGCGCGTGTGTGTATGTGTGTGCATGCTTGTATGCTTCTCACTCACGCACTGGTGCCGCCACTTGCTCGAGGTCTTCATACCATCCTCACGTCTTCCCGGATTGACATTAAAGGAGGTGCTACTCATCACTGAGCTACAGTTGGCTTCTTCCCCCACCAGGCTTCATAAGGGGTCATTCCTTCTAACGCTGTACACGGTAATCTGTTTACCAAGTACGTAGTTGTATTTACGGCTTCAGCCCAAAGATAATTTGAACAATTCTTTTCTTTCAGCATAGCTCGTGCAAACTCGACTAGAGTTCGGTTCCTTCTTTCTGCTACACCGTTTTGTTGTGGTGTATACCTGCAGGTTATTTCTCTCTTGATGCCTGCATTCCAAAGATAGTCATGAAGTATTCTCCCCCTCCATCAGACCTCAGTCTTTTAAGCTTTTGTCCGGTAAGTCTTTCAGCATATGCATGAAAGTGCCTGAAAGCTCCAAATACTTCTGATTTCTCTTTTAAAACATAAAGAGTTATCCACCTTGTTGCATCGTCAATGAATAAAACATAGTACCTTGATCCGCTGATTGATCCTTCTTTCGTTGGCCCCCATACATCTGTATGAATAAGCTCGAGTACTTCATCATGTTTGAATCCTTTCTTCTGGAAAGGTAATCTGTGGGATTTTCCCAGCTGACATGCTTCACACTTGTGAATCATATGTTGATTCTGTATATTTGGTAATCCCAATACTGACTGATTCGTTATTATAGCTTTGATTCCTTTTTCATTGACATGACCTAATCTTTTATGCCAGAGATCGAGTTCTGTTATTACCTTTTCATCATGTGTGAGCAACGCTTGGCCAATGTTCCCTTGTACTCTTAAGGTAAAGAGTCTGCCTTCTTTCTTACCAGATATGATCTGATTACATCCGTTCTCGGGATCTTCTACAAATACACCTTTGTTTGTAAATCTGACCTGAAAACCTTTCTCAACTATCTGTCCCACACTAATCAGATTTTTTGGTATTGTCGGAACATACAAAACATTGGTTAACAAATCTGATCCACTTTTACATTTCACCTTTCCAATTGAGTGTACGCTATGTCTCGTATTGTCACCTGTTTGAACAGTGTGACTAGAACTACCTTTTTCTAGTTCTGACATTAGTTCTATATTTCCTGACAAATGATTAGAGCATCCAGAATCAATGTAGAATACCTTTAGGTCTTCCTTTTCTGATGTGCTGATTGAGTTCATCATCAACGATGTATGACTTTCATTCTGTGTGTCATTTGTGTAGTTGTTGTAGGTGGTGTTGTAGGATTGATTCTGTCCCCAACTTCTCACTCCACCTCTACCATAGCCTCCTCTTTGGTTTTGTCTTCCTCTTTGGTATCTTCCACCTTTGACTCTGCTATTACTGTTCTGATTTTGATTTGATCCTTGTTGATTGTGCCAGTAATCATGAGCCAAATGATTACTGAGTCCACAGATCCAGCAAGCCTTCTTGTTGGTATTCTGGCTACTTCTTCCTCTTCCAAAACCTCTTACTCTTCCTCTGCCAGTGCCTTTACTTCTTGCATAATAGGCCTGAGAACTCGACTCTTCTTCGTCTTTTGACTTACCTTTGTCTTTCTTTTTGTTCTTCATGTACATTGCAGAGCTTTGTCCTTTATCTGCATCTCCTTTCAGGTCTTGCTCATATGTGAGCATCAAACCAAGCAACTGATTTAAATCTGGCACAAAATGATTTAAAGAAAGTTCAGTTGATAGTACGAAAGGTTTCCACCTGTCATCTCCTCTCAGCCCTGTGAGCACTTGCGCTATCAATCTATGATCTTCGACTTCTTCATTTATGGATCCAAGACTATCTGCTATTTCCTTCATTTTAGTGACGTAGTCATTGATGCTTTCACTCGGCTTCTTTCTGAACGTCGTGAACTCGGACCATAAGCTAGCCTTTCTAGCTTTCGTAGTATTTTGGAAGTGGTCTTCCAATGCACTCCATATGTCCTCTGCTTTCTCCAGACCTCTAATGTGTGGTAGTAGATGATCTGAAACAGTGTTGTAAATATAGGCTCTTGCGGTTGCATCTTTCTTCTGCCACAGCTTCAAAGCTTCTAACTCTTCTTTTTCCGGTTGGCTATCATCTTCGAAGGTCGGCTTCTTTTCTTCTCCGGTCACATACATCATTAAGTCCTTACTCATAAGTAAGGCTTCCATACGCATTACCCACGCAGGATAATTATCTCTGTCCAGCTTATCAATTTGGACATGATCTGCCATGATCTTCTTGTTTGCTTTAGGTTGCCTTTGAGAGTCTTTTGGCTTTGATGCCGCTCGTGGGACTAACCGGCTCTGATACCAATTGTTGCGGAAATGTGGTATGCTTCCTTTACTCTGATACCACTCCTTGACGACGCGACGAAGGCTGAGCCTTGCGAAAACCGCCACGCCGAAGAAGAACTAAGCTAGAGTGATTCAGAACACCTCTGTAATCAATCAATAGCTTAGCAAAGTCTAGCGCTCAACATATAAGACTGCGCTCTAAATTCACTGAAATATTTCACCGAAATTTCATAGGACTGTCACTGGACTGACACCGTAATCATACCGGAATTGTACCGGAATGAACTTCAATTCTGTTTATAATTACTTCAAGTGAGTTATGTGAAGTAAGGAAGTGATACATGAACTTCCTTCACTGAATGAACTTCTTAGGGAAAACTTCACAGTTGTGAAGTGGCACTTTCCGGTTAGACTTTGTACTGTGTGTACATATCCATTCCATCGGAAACTGTGATCAGCTTAAGGTAGAGACGTCTAGCTACAAGATGAGCTATCTCTCATACAAAACTTCGAATTCTGCTGCGAGATATACTTCGTTGTTCTACCGGAAAAATTCGCTTTCTGAGAAAGACTATAACTGACCGAAAAATGCGTTTACTGAGATAGTACCGAGAGATACGTTTAGTAACGAACTGTAACCGTTAATGGTTAACGAATTTCCTATCGTAACATGGAAAACTTAGATTCTTCACATACGAACAGTGCACGTAAACTTCCACATGAACATGTGTTTTCTATTAGAGAGGATGTGTACAAATTAGCTTGGCCTCTTCTTGCTCAAGTTGTAGAAACTCTCCTACATTGAGTAGTTTCTTATTACCATCCCTCTCAGATGAATACCTGACATTCTAGGTTTCTATTATTCATCTGTACATACGCGATCTATGGCGTCTTCTGAGAACTTCTCACTCTCTCTCTCTTCACTCATACGCGATCTCTCATCATCCTCATCCTGTTCACCATCTCTCCGAGTCTTCTCATTCTCTTCTCTTTTTTTTATCCTCCAATGCTTGGTGTATATATACACTTTTTCCTTTTGCGCTCTTCCCCGCTCCTATTCTTTAATGTGAGCGTTATGCACACACCGCCGTGTATTGCTCTGTTGCTCTGTTACTCTGTTTATGCGCACACCGCGTACTGACATCGCACACTGTACAACTGAAGGCTTTGATTTTCTGAAGATTCTGCCCTTCTTTTTTCTCCCTTTTTTTTTTTTTTTTATGTCCGTTTGTCAAATTCATGAGTGATTCCTCAACAGCTTTGATACTAATGTTAGAGGAGATCGTGGATAGATTCCAAAGATGAAGTAGTACTACAAAAACATGCTTTACACCAGCCAAGAACACATTATGGAGAGTGTTGTAGACCCCTTGGGATTCCTAATGATCATAGATAACCACCTATGTGCTTTGGAGCATGATCCTCTAATCAATGGATCAAGATAGATGACTAGAAAGTTCAACCAAGAGCTTAGACTTGCTATTTTGGTCTATGCACATGTTCAATAAAATGAATAGTGTTGTCAACCTGCTAGCAATTGCTAAATTAATTTTAAGAGTATCTAACTAACTTAGACAGCTACCAATCATGAGTTATTTCGGTAAAAAATATCGATTGTACACTGAGAATGATGCTTAGCAAGTTGAAGAACTATCCCAACATTTTCGGGGTGCTACAATATGCAAACCAGTGAGTAGAAATGTGATGATATCTCAAGATTGAAAAAAGCAATGCTAATGAAACTTTGTGGCTATAAAATAGATAACACATGAGATTTTCATCCAATTTTATAGCTAGAGTTGGAGCTAGCTTTTGAATTCAAACTCAAGTTCTCACCATAAAGTGAGTCCTAATTTACTTTCTCATCTATCAACTACCAAGAATTCGAGATTTGATTCCTACTAACTCCTCATGGGGTTAGTGAATTTCTCATATGCACTTTTACAAGGATAAAAAGTAATTGAATTTTACAAGGGAATAGTCATATGTGACTATGCTAATTGTCCAAGTGTGTAGGCTTCTTAGACTTAAGAAATGATAGGCACGAGATGGTTGAAGCACGTAAGCCTATGGGCTATCAACATGAGTCGAATGAAAATTGTGATCATTCGGGTCACTCTGTAAAAGCAGTGGTGATACTCGTACTAAGGCTCTATTCAAATTTTCATATGTGGTTGCATACTTCATTGGGATCACATTGGCTAGAGTTAGAGGTTGCTAAGCTAACACAGGCAGAGGCCTTTGTTGAGCCTCGTAGGATGGTTGGTATAGTTGTTGGGGCCTGCCATACTACTGTGGTGGGTACTGGTTCTAGTATCTCCCTTGTTGTGGATATGGCGGTGGATAATTTTGCCTAATCTATTACTTGTTATATGGGCATTCTTGTGCAGTGTGGTTAGTATATCTCCTTTCTATGGTGTAGTATAGGATGTTAGGGTTCACTTGGGGTTGATGCATAATTTGACACACATTAGCCATATGATCTTCTCCATACGTGTAGCACCATTTCACTGGGACAAATCTAGGTATCTGCTTACTAGAGACTCCTAATTTTTGAGCTACCTTCTATGCAAGTTCCTCAATTTTGGAAGTGAGGCTAGTAGAGCTATCTAAATTTTTATAGATCTTTGAAAGCTCTAACTCCTCCCCTAGATTATCCTCAATGTCTATGCACATGTGTACACACTCTTCAATGGATCTAGGGTCCTTTAAGTACACGTAGGATCTCAATTTGGTACTTAACAATCCATCTAAGAATAAAGCCACTTGTTTGGCGAGAGTGGGTAACTCTAAAACAGGGCATCTCTCTAGGTATTTTCTAAACCTTCTTCCTGCAAGTCTAACAATTTCTTGAGGCATCTGTTTGAAGCTATGTATCGAAGTATTGTGTCTGATGTTGCTCTTAGAAAACTCCATGATGAAGTCTTCTAGCAGTTGGTCTATGTTTCTGAATTGCCTCTTGTTTAGTGGTTAAAACCACATAAGAATAGTGTTCTTGAGTGTTAGACCAAAAGCATTGTGCTAAGTGAACATATCCTTGACTTGTTCTTCTTTCAAGACTTGCGCAAATTCTGTCACATGATCATAGGGGTCTCCTCTACCATCAAAACAATTCTTCATAGACTTGACCAGTTGTGTAGGTCTCAAGGTCCTCGTGTCTTCCCTTGGCCTTCATAGAGGGAATTGATCTACATTTCTTTGACTCTACGGGTCTCTATGTCTCCCATTTTCCACTCTATCCATCTCTGTTCTTGTTCTTTCTCTTCCTATTGGGTTATCAAAGCTTACCTTGGGTCTATCTCTACTCCTATCCCTTTGAGTTCCATGAGCTTGGGATGTTCTAGCTCCTTGGTGACCATAAGAGACATGGACCTTGGCTGGGAAAAAATAAATTCACCCTTCCAAGTGTAGGCATGCCCCATGGCAAATCGATCCTGACCAGAATCATTACTCTAGAGTGGGTTCCCTAGGACAATAAGAGCATAGATTTGCTTTTAAACCGCAAAACCAACGAGGCTTTTTGGAGGTATAAGCTTGACCAGCCCAATGAGGTAGGAGTTCTCACAATCTACGAGTTTAAAGATCCTAATATCCCAGGCAAAGTAACCTACCTAGACAATATATCAGAGAGGATCTCCGTGGTCACCGAGCATGGCAGACATGCCTACACTTGAAAGGGTTAATTCATTTTTTCCCAACCAAGATCTACTGTCTCCTACAGCCACCAAGGAGCTGGGACCTCCCAATCTCATCGAGCTCAAAGGGACAGAAGTAGAGGCAGGCCAGAAGTAAGTTTTGCCAACCCACTGGCAAGAGAAAGGATGAGAACCGAAACAGATAGAGAAGAAACTAGAGATCTAGAGCTCCAAGAAACCAAAGAAATGCTGATGATTTTCCCTTGCCAAGGCCTAGAGAGCATACTAGGACCGTGAGGCCAACCCAGCTGGTCAAGTCCATGAAGAATTACTTTGATGGCACTGGAGACCCTTACGACCATGTGGTAGAATTTAGGCAAGTCTTGAGAGCTGAACAGGTTGAGGAGCTATTCACACAATACAATGCTTTTGGCCTAACCCTTAGAAACACAGCTCTTACGTGGTTTCAACCACTACATGAGAGGCATTTTAGGAGCATAGACCAACTTTCAGAGGCTTTCGTCATTGATTTTTCTAAGAGTGGCATACGGCATAATACTTCCTCATTGATTCATAGCTTTAAGCAAACACCTCAAGAGACAGTCAGACTGGCAGGAAGACGGTTTAGGCAATACCTAGAGAGGTGTCCGATGCCTGAGTTACCCACACCAACCAAGCGAGTGGCTTTGTTCTTAGATGGATTGTTGAGCACCAAGCTCAGATCATATGTGTATCTGAAGGACCCCGACACCATAGAAGAATGTGTGCGCATGTGCATAGACATTGAGGATAATCTAGACGAGGAGTTGGAGCTGTCAAAAATCTACAAGGATTCGGATAGCTCCAGCAGCCTCACGTCTAGTCAATCCACATCTATCGAGGAACTTGCAGAGAAGGTAGCTCAGAAGGTGTCTCTAGCAAACAAATTCCAAGATTTGCTCTAGGGAAACGATGCTACACCTGTGGAGGAGACCATATGGCAAGTGTATGTCCCATTATGGCCCAACCCCAAGTGAATCCTAGTAGCCAGTATTGCACCATAGAATGGAGGTAGACCAATCACACCGCTCAAGATTGCCCATATAATAAGCAAGCGGTTAGGCAACCTTATCCACAGCCATATCTTCAATAGGGAAGATACCAGAATCAGTACCCACCATAATAATAAAACAGACCACAGCAACCTTATTAGCAACCCTAACAAGGCCAGCTGAGGCCTCAGCCTGTGTTAGCTCAGCAGCCCCCAACCCCAGCCAATGTGATTCCAGTAAAGTACGCAGCTGCAGAAGAGAACCTCAATAGAGCCATAGTGCCAGTAACACCACTGCTTTCGGAAAGTGACCCGAGTGATCATAGTTTTGACTCTACTCACATGGATAGTCCACAGGCTTACTACATGCAGTCACCTGAGCATAATGAGTCATATTACTATGAAGACCGAGTGAACCTAGTTGGGAGCCTGAGTAGGCAAACGTCATGTACGCAAACCCCAACTCTAGACCCCAACCTAAGCAGGTAAGACCCCCAGTTCCTAGAGGACCATGCTACCGATGTCAAGGAGATTACTTCATTCGTGATTGCCCCATGCCTGCACCTACACAAACCCAGTCAGTAACAATCTAGGCTTTTGTCAAGATTGCGGAAAAGAGCATCTCTTACAAGACTGCCCAAAGGACCCCAATAACATGCCAAAAATCAATCCTATTAACGTTATTGGGTTAGTAGTAGACTCTATAGGAAGTATAACTTCCACAACCCCCGTGCATGTGGTCACTAGAGCTCAAGCTTTGTAGCAAAACCAAGGTTTAGGTCAGGAAACAAGTTCTGAGGTTAGCGAGATGTAGAGCATAACCAAGAAAAGTACAAGAGCTTGGAGAGATTAGCTGGGAGAGAGTTAAAAGACGGTGGTCACAGAAAATGAGCAAACTTTAGGAAAGCTTGAGAGAAACAAAAGCAAAGATAAGTGAACTCACATCTCAAACTCACTCTCACACTACACCACCACCATCATTTCCCTCTCCTTCCAACCCATCACCTTCCATTCCCCAAACTTCTGATCGACCACCCATAACCCACCCACCACCCAGAGTAGGATCAGTCCTAGCCGATCCCACTCCTGAGGATCTAGACATGATGCTTAAAGCATATCAAGCCAAAATCCAAGAAGGGCCAAATGTGACATATTATGGCAAATGTTACCCTAGAGCCGATCTAGAGACAGAGAGAAAAAAACTTTGTGCTAAAATGGTGGAACTGGCGCAAGCCATGTTTGAAGCCAGTCACTTGTTCAATGGCTCTAGCTCCACTAGGACACCATTGCACTTTGATGGTCTATTAGATAGATTGGAGAGGTTACTTGCAAAGTCTAGTAAAGGAGCCACCCCCAGGCTAAGGAGAGGGCAAGTGATAGAATAAGCATTCCTCCCCAGGAAGCTTATGTGCCTAACTCCATGGAACCAGACACCTCTTCTTCTATGAATCGGTATTCACCAGACTTCCTGCAAGAGATTCAAGAAGAGAAATGGGCTAAAGAAGGTGAAGACCCTCCTCCAATTGAACTTGTGGATGATGCGCATGATCAACTCCCACAAGACATTCCCTCCATTTATGGAGAGCAGGAGAGTGCCCAATCTCATGAGAGGTTAGACTTCGAATCTAATTCCTTGTAGGAATTACCCCATTTCACAGGCCCCTGGGAAGCTAAGTCTACTTGCATGAGAGCACCCACGGTCATGATAAGAAAGGAAGACTTGATCATACCTAAGAATACGAAGGTAGTAAGGAATACTAAAGTGCAGTGCAATCTCACTTTAGAAGAGCTACTCGAGGTTAAGCCTGAATTGTGGAAACATGTAGCCAAATAAGTGCCAGACATAGCAAAACCTCATTCCCAGGTAGGATCTCATAGAACAGTGCCAAAAATATCATTGGATAAGATAGGCGACATGAGCAAAGGCAAAGAAGGAAACACCTATCTTCCCGTTACCCATCAGGGATACACAACCAAGGTAATTTTGGACTCAGGTGCAAGAGTTGCAATTGCTACCACTTCCCTCTGGAAGCGTTGGGGCAAGCCAGCACTCAGGCTGACGAGAATGAAATTGCAAATGGCTGATGGTCATATTGAGAGGCCCTTAGGATTGCTAGAAGGAATAACTCTCACTACATGTGGTGTTGAGTTTGAGCATACTTTTGCTATATGTGACTTTAGCAAAAATCAAGCCTACGAGATGATTTTGGGAAGGCCATTTATGGGGAAATTGCAAGTGGTACCGGATTGGGGAACCAATGCCTTGTGTTTGCAACACCTAGGTGTTACAACCAAAGTCAATCTCATGGATTAATCTCATAGATTAATCTCATAGAGACGTGCCCCCTATTCAATGGAATCCCATCCATAGAGCGAAGGATGACACGGAGTCAGTGCATTCCATCATATCAGGATCCTCATGGATGCATGAAGACACACACTTATGGATGTGTAAAGTAGCAATAGAAGAGGAGAAGAGAGAAAAAGCCAGAGAGACAGGTGCGAAGAAAATGCAAAGATCAATTCAAGACCCAACCTATGCACCAGTAGTATTTCGAGATAAAGAATTTGAACCCCATGGTTGGGCTGAAATTTTAGCAACAATGGATGTAGCCATCAATGAAAAACAGTGGACACCCCACTGTGATGAGGATGGCTATGACATTTCATTCTTCTCAATAGAGCCAATCATGTGTGATTCGGTTATTGAAGAATGTGAACCTAGCGCTGATGCATTTGAGGATGCAAGTGACTCCGATCTAGAGTCAATCATTATGGACCCACCTTTTGCATCAGATGAGTAATATTTCCATGAGGTAGAAGCTCACCTTCAGAGACACGAGGAAGATATGAATGAGGTGAGATTAACCACACAAGTGACCACCAAGAGTGAAGGAAAGAAAAGAAAGAAGAAAGAAGTCACATTGGAGGAAGAAGAGTCTTTGTTTGAGGTCCCTGAAAATTTCAAGAAGTATGAAATAGAAGATAAGAGAGTCATGGTAAGAATGCCTAAACATGAGTTACAATCACGTGAGGCCTATGATAACAAGGAAACCACCAAGAAAATAGTTGTAGCCATAGAAGAAGGAGAAGAAAGATGCACCTACATAGGACGTGACCTGATGGAAGAAGAAGAGCAACTGTTGATAGCTTTGCTAAGAGAGTACAGAGATGTATTCGCTTGGAGCCACAAGGACCTGAAAGGTGTAGACCCCGACATATGCTCCCACACGATCCCCATGACCTCAGATGCCAGACCCTCTAAAGAGAATCCATACACATACAATGATAACTATGCTGCCAAGATCAAAGAAGAGATAGATCGCTTGGTTGAAGTTGGATTTATCTATGAAATCGAGCACACTGAATGGGTATCCCCCATTGTAGTGGTGCCCAGAAAGAATGGCAAACTACATGTATGTATTAACTTGAAGAAGGTTAACGTAGCCACTATCAGAGATAGTTATCCGTTTCCTATCACTGAGCATCTATTAGAAAGGGTAGCAGGCAAGGAAGTGTACAGCTTCCTAGATGGGTTCTCTGGTTACAATCAAGGTCTAACCAATGCGCTTGCAACCTTTCAGAGGCTGATGTGCCATGTGTTTAAAGAATTCCTGAGGAAGAATTTGGAAGTCTATGTTGATGATCTTTGTGCTCATTCCAACATTAGACAGACACATATACCTTAACTCAGGCGAATCTTTGACAAATGTAGAGAATATCAAGTCTGATTGAACCTAGAAAAGTGTGTTTTCATGGTCAGGCAAGGCAAGATTCTAGGACACATAGTGTCAAAGAACGGCATATCCACTGATGAAGAAAAAGTGAGAGCTATCGCAGAACTACCAAGGCCAAAGAATGTCAAGGAAGTGCAAGCTTTCATGGGGCATTGTGGCTATTATCGACGTTTTATACACATGCATGCCATCATTGCAAAGCCTCTGTACGAACTTTTGAATAATCTCGAGTGGATTGATGAATGTGAGAAATCTTTCAATGAGCTTAAACGGCGATTGTATTTAGCACCAATCTTGACTACACCAGATTGGAGCAAACCATTTCATGTTCACGTGGATGCATCCAATTATGCTATTGGATGTGTACTTGCACAACCTACGGATGAAGGTAATATGGATCTTCGAATTGCCTACGCTAGTAGACAGTTGAATGCTGCTGAACGAAATTACACCACTACTGAAAGAGAAGGATTAGGCATGGTATATGCGGTTAAGAAATTTAGACATTATTTGCTTGCAAATAAGTTTAAATTTTTTTACTGATCATCAAGCACTATTGTACTTGGTAAACAAGCCATGTAATACAGGTAGATTAGTAAGATGGTTCCTCTTACTAATGGAATATGACTTTGAGGTAGTGGTGAGAAAGGGAAAGACTCACTTGAGAGCAGA
The DNA here is from genome assembly GCA_020310875.1 of Ceratopteris richardii. Lineage (NCBI taxonomy): Eukaryota > Viridiplantae > Streptophyta > Polypodiopsida > Polypodiales > Pteridaceae > Ceratopteris > Ceratopteris richardii. The sequence goes on along the minus strand of CM035433.1, from coordinate 43,977,445 downwards.
CCATCTCTCTAGGCTCACATCTGGAGAGGCCCCACAAGGAGTGTCAAATGACCTACGTGATGCTTACTTGTTTAATTTGGAAGTTGTACCACAATGGGCCAAGACCTTAGTGCCAGTACTGACATATGGGCCTAAACATCCAATAGTAAACAATCAAGATAGGGAGGTAGTAAAAGCACAAAAGTACCATATCATGGCAGGGAGTATGTACAAACATACAAATCAAGGAGTATTAGCCTGTTGTGTGGAAGAGGATGAGTACACAAAGTGGTTGCAATTAGCACATGTAGGTGCATTAGCGCAACACTACTCGAGATAAAGAACCTTATAGACATTGAGGAGACTTGGAGTGCACTGGCCAACTATGGAAGCAGATGTCCATAGGTTGTGCAAAGAATGCCCAAACTGCCGCACTAAACCCCCAATGGAACATGCCACTCTTTATCGAGTGTCTTTAGTGCCAAATTGGAGTAAACCCTTAGTAGCCTTTTTGAGCACGAGAACCTTCCCCCAAGATATGACATTGGCTAGACAAAGGAGCTTAGAACAAGAAGCTTCAGATTATACTCTCATTGGAGATAATCTATACAGAAGGGGAAAAGATGGGTATCTTAGATTATGTGTCCACGAGAGTGAATATCTCAAGATCTTGGAGACTGTGCACCAAGGTGTAGTAGGAGGACACTTTGGACCAGATAGGGTGATCAAGGCAACACTATTTGCAAGTCTTTGGTGGCCCACCCTTCATATGGATGCACATACCTATGTGAAGAGATGTGATGTTTGTCAGTGAACTCAGTATCCTATACATAAAGATGAGATGCCACTGAAACCTATGATAGGTGGATGTGCATTCTCTAAGTGGGGAATAGACTTTGTCGGTCCTATTAATCTCCCAACTAAGGGTTCCCATGCTGAATACATTATTGTGGCCACTCACTATCTAACCAAGTGGGTAGAAGTCAAAGCTACAACGAAGAACGATGCCCAGACGGCAGCTAAGTTCTTATTCGAGAATGTGTTCACCAGATACGGGCTACCAATAGAGCTAGTAAGTGATAGAGGCATGCACTTCTTGAATGAAGTCATAGAAAACCTTCTCCAAGAATTCTTGGTGATACACAAGAAGTAGGCCCCCTATCATCCCCAAGCTAATGGGCAGGCTGAGAGCACAAATAAGATTCTATGCAATGTATTGAAAACATTAGTTAATAATAAACGCTCTGATTGGGACAAACAGCTACACCATACTGTTTGGGCATACAGAGTTGCTTATAAAATAGTACTCCAAGCCACACCCTTTTAGATGGTGTTTGGCCAAAATTCAGTGCTACCATTGGATTTTTTGATACCTACTTTGAAAGTAGCACAAGAGCATGAATGGATAGGCCATGAGCTCTCCTCTAGGATCTTCGATCTTGAACGTTTAGGTGAAACACGATTGAGAGCTGCAACAGGAATTTATGCAGCCAAGAAGAGGCAAAAAGCATATTTCGATGCACATGTGAAGGATAAGGGCTTGAAAGCAAGAGATCTAGTCCTTGTCTACACATTGAAGCAACATGCATGGAAATTAGAGAAGAGAGGCTATTGACCAATGATTATCAATAGGATCTCCACAAGTGGAGCAGTACAACTAGCCACTCTAGAAGGTGACATCCTACCAAGTTATATAAGCAGATGCAAGAGTCAAGTTATATCAAGAATCCTTAATGGAAGAGATGCTAAATCGACTCAATACTGCAAGGAAATGTAAGGAAGAGGAAAAGCAGATTCGAGAAGAAGCACATGCAGAAGCTTTAGAACGCATCCGACAAATGAAATTGAGAAGACAAGGTAGAGATCAGCCCATGCCTGACACTCCTAAAGCTCTAGGTTATCACATGGCCATGTGTGAGGCTTCTGGTGAACAGTCCCATAGGATAGTTGATCGACGACCTTTTGTGACCCTAGAAGTAGGACAAGGAGAGAGTGCAAGGACCGTGAGAGCTTTAATTGACTCAGGTGCGGCCACTAGTGCTGTTCGATTTTCCTACTACCAAGAATTGCAATTGAAGGTAAAACCTATAGAGGCATATCAAATAGAGTTGGGAGGTGTTGAAACCCCTTGCATGGGAGAGGTGGAACTTCCCCTCTACATTCAAGAGATTCTAATGGCAGTAAAAGTGCTAGTATGTGACGATATGGATCTTACCAAACCTCTTGTCTTGGGCCAAGACTGGATCTATGATCATGTAGTCAACCTCAACCTAAGAAGTGGACTCCTTCAGGCTTGAGTAGGCCAAAACTGCCTCACGATTGAATTAGAAAATTAAGCACTCAGGCCCCTAGAAAAGACACCAAAACTTGGTCCCTCCAGGAACCCACATGAAGATAACAATGTTATTCTTCTCCAAAGTTCTATGGTGCATAAGATTATCACTCTAGATGAAGGCACATAATTCAATAAGCAGTCCCCTTCTTTTCCAAAGAGGATTCTAGGACAGCAAGCCGAGCAGCACACTACACTGAGGAGGCCAATGATCAAGAAGCGTGAGCACCAACCTGTGCACCAGGAAGTACCTCGTGGCATGAAGCAGATCTAGATACACAAGGATAGAAAACCCATGGCTCTAGAGACATACTCTCAAAGAGGCCAACAAGCCACACCGTCAATGATTACAATGGAGTCCCTTAGCCAACGCTCTAGACACACCATTTGTATTTGGGTTCCTAAGCAGTCAATGAAGGATATCCCCAATGCTCGACAAATATGGGTGCCCAAGACCTGCTTGCAAGCTCAAATAGCTTCACTCCACTCACAAGAATGAATCAACACTCACAAGCACTCTTGGCAAACATCTCAGGGCAGACACCTACAACCCACATCATTACACCTTCGGTCAAACCTAGGAATATCGGGAAATGGATACCCAATAGGTCCCAAACCCAACACAATCCAGACCATATACCTTTACATGTCATCACCTCTAAAGACTACGATGCCACAATCAAAGTTTGGATACTTGAACCCCGCATCAAACCCCTTGACCCAATTTTGTAAATCCTCCCACTCTGATGTAGGTGCATTCTGAGTGCATTGCATATCCAAAGTATGCATCTAGGATGACACTAACCACTAACCAGCATTCACACCCATCCCAAACACTTCACCCCTAACCACTAACCACTTGGAATGTCATGTTAGTATTGTGGAGGGAACACCATTACATCCGATTTCCTATGCAACACTAATGTGCCTCTCTTCTTCTAGCAGATTAGCATCATCAGCTACCAACAGTCCCATGGCAGAAGTAGCAGGCACGAGCTCCCAGGCAGGCACTAGCTCTCAAGCCGATCGGGAGACCATGCCCGTGGAGGCCCCACTGACATCTAGGCCTGAAGAATATATGTATGTGAGATGAATTTCCATCTTGGATCCACCAAGCGGCTTAACAGAAAGGGTAAAAGGGCACTCTCATTGGTTCAATGAGATGCCAGGAGATTTAGGTGATGCAAACCACATCTGGGAGTCTAAGTTGGAATTTGGAGGAGTATGGTGGACATTTCAGTTCTTCTCAAGAGAGTTTGAAGCACTACAAAACGTAGAACCTCTTCTAGGTATTTGGCAGAAAGCGGGATTGAAGGACTACTTTAGCGCATCCCTGCCTAAACCAGATTTCCTTAGATGTTACTACTTGATTGCAACTCTTAAAGCGACAGGACATCGAGATCATTCGGGCACATTCCTTGTGCCCTCTCTATCAAACCCTGAGGAGATGAAAAAGTTTGAGCTGAACATAACTTTAATCAAGGAGGCCCTCCAGATGTATGACACCCATGTACCCTCTGATCGAGACCCTTTAATATCGGAGTCTATGAAGAACAGTAAACTCAAGAAGTTGAAAGAGATGTGTGCACTCACCCCAAACATTGCCATACCATTGCACATGTGCCTTCAGCACTTTGCATTTCCGGCTCAAGACCGATTCACACAGCCTCATAAAAAGATTTGGTATGGGCTATACCTAGCGGAGACAGGGAGTCTACCTATTAAAATGCCAGTGTGGATCCTCGACCAATTATATGAAGCAGGCAAGTGAGGAGTAAGAAGGCCTTCATTGAATGGTTGTTGTGCCATTACCAGAATCATTTACAGATGCCTAGCCTATGATGTGCTGATTGCACGGGCACTTACTTACTCACAGCTGCAATTCTTCCAAGGACGGAAACCAAGAGTTCAACCAACTAAGCGGATGTGTGGATCTCTTTCCCAATTCCCAATTCATCGTGAGTCCACCACAAAAATCTCGCTTAGAGAGGAAGAACAGGTGGCACCATTCCCTATCCATCTCCAATGCGCACAATCAGAGGGCATGGTACAACCCATTATGTCAACCCCTCCATTACCCACGGATGCTGAGTTTGCCTCCATGGCTGCATTGGGGGAAGATACTTCCTTTGACTTTGAGAGCTTCTTGCAAACAACACAACTATCTGATGGTGAGTTCTTTTTGGACACTGAAGGTCCCGGATCATCATCCTAGAGAGGATGCCCACATCACGAAGAATGAAGAGTACATTGGGAGGAGCTCAGGTAAAAGCCATAGAACGCATGAAGCACACGAAGCTAAGAAGATAAGGACTAGGGAGAGAACATTATAACCATTTGGAAACAACACCCACATACCCCATGGGCATGTGTCAAACAAAGCCAACGACTCATCCTCGCATAGTGGATAGGAGACCAGTCATTACAGTCAGGCTAGGGCAGGACAACCCTTGCCATGAGCTCAGGGCTTTAATTGATTGAGGTGTTGAGACTAGTGCGATTAGATGGTCCCACTATAAGGACTCTTGAATAGAAATGCGGCCAATTGAGGCATACCTCATAGGGCTAGGAGGCATGGAAACCCCTTGCATGGGTGAGGTGGACCTTCCTATCCTCATACACGACGTGACCATGACAACGAAGCTACTAATGTGCCATGGGGATGACCTGATAGAACCCCTAATCCTTGGCCAAGATTAGCTATACAATCACTCACTAGACCTAAATCTTAGACAAGGCTCCTTGCAGATTGGAACCTTAGATCAGCAGCGAGTGATACCGCTTGACTTCCCTAACAACACTCCGCCTGAGGTATGTAACCCTAGACCATATGAACTACATGCGACAGAGGATCGGAAGATTTTCAGCCAGATCCCTCGGCTAAGCACACTTTGTAGCTCAGTGATGAGTAGCACCTCCTTTAACGTCAATCCGAGAAGACATGAGGATGGTATGAAGACCTCGAACAAGTGATGGCACAAGTGCATGAGTGAGAAGCACACTAACATGCACACACATACACACACACACACACACAAGGCAAGAACAAAGAGAGAGACAATGGAATCCTTTTATATTACTCAAAAGTGCTCTTACAAGTTCAATTCTACAACAAGCTAACCTCAAAAATGAGCTCTCTAGCTCTTTTTATAGTTTTTGACTAGCTTTGGCCCTGTCCAGACCTAGTGTCCGACCTAGTTAAAAATTAGGTTCTAGGGCCTATTTGAGGGCTCAAACGAAGTCTTAAAAATATGAAAACTGATAGGTAGGTACTTCTCATGCTCCTCAAGCTCAAGGACTCCTTGGCTTGCACAAAATGGAGTTACAAAAAGGTGGAATGGTATTTACAATGGTGTGGAGTGACTAGAATCACTATTTGGGAAATATTAATTTAGGAAAAATTGATAGGCCTATTTGCGAGATCTTCTTCGACTGCTTTGCTTGCTTGGCCCTTCTCGTTGGCTCCCTTGTCTTGTAAGTCCTTGACCACCCTGACCACTACCAACACTCCCCCCTCTCTTGCGCCTGTCGTCTCTGACAGACCCTTGTTGAGTGGACTGTTGGATGTAGTAATTCATGACATCGACGGCCAAGTGGTGCTCTGATAATCTCAGTCCTTTGGCCAAATCGGTGAGTAGGGCATCCTAGTCTACTGGCCCGGGAACCTCCGGATGTGGCATACGTACCTTGTCTGAGTGGAGAGCCTGTTCTATCGCAAATAACTATAATAGATGAGATGGTCTGGGTATGAATATCTCTGAATGATATTCCCAGAACCCTGTGATAAACATTTCCTCAAATGTTTGCTTGAAGCAGGCTGGTAGATACTTGATACGAGCATGCCATACATAGACAACGTTGATGGGTGGTGTTGTGCTCATATCGTAGGCGAGATCTTGGTTGCCTTCATTGAATCCGAGAGCTGAGAGGTGAGGTTGTTTGACATTTCTAAAGGTTCTTAATGTGATCAGCATTAACTCAAATATTTTGAGGCATATCTGTGCCATGGTATCTGGTACATTTTTGAATCTGATTGCCCAGTGTTGGATGGTTCAAATCATGTAGCCGACCGTGGGTTGGCCACGAGGGGGTGCTAAGTACACATAGTTTAGCCACTTTTCACATCCTTTAACTGTCAAAACTGTTTTGGTGTATTCTGGTCAAGACCTTCTTCGAAAGACAGGGCAGTAGCATGGGTTATACTTGATGTATAAAGGCATGTTATTCCAAGTGTACCATCTCAGGGTATCTTTCAAGCAGACATATCCTCCAGGTAGGTTGAAATATATTCCCGTGCGTGGCGCTTGCAGTAATGTCATATGGTGCAAACTGTGTTGCCAAGGTTGGTTCTTTTGTTGTGCGCTGCTTTATTTCAACATTATAATCGGCCATTAATACGCAGAATGGAACATACAAATCATCAGAAGTGCCTATCCACCAATGATGGGAGAGGTTTCTGAAGTAATCTGATTTCATGACGACTTCTTCCAATCGGGACATGGACTGTATCTGTACTGCCACTCTCTCATCATGGGTTGCACCAATCTTCTCTAACTTTTGCATCCATTTAGGAGCTTCGATCTCATTGTGTCCATTCCTTGCTCTATTTGCTTACCCCCTGGTGCAGGAATGGGTACATATGGGTCTTCAAAAGTCTCCTCAACTTCAATTGGAACTAAGTCCTCAGGTTTCGGCTCCACAAGGGGAGAGGGTTGACGCTCATATTGAAGAACTTTATTTTGTAGGTCTTCTAGTTGTGCTCTGAGTTCTGTGACTTCTTCAGATGTGTCTGCGGTGGCTGTGACTTGTTTTGGTGACTCTTGCTGAGCTTCCATTTGCTTTAGTAGGTCATCCCTCTCTTTTTCTAAGGCTGCGTGTGCTTCCAGGAGATCGGCGTGTGTTTCCAACTTTTGCATATTTTCAGATGGGATGGCCTTGAAATGCTCTGGGTCGATTTCCTACGGTGAACCCTCCATTGCTACTTCCAGGTTTTCTTCGTTCTGTTTCTGTAGTTGTTTATTCTCTTCGAGTGCTGTGGACATGTGCTTTCGTAGTAAGACGATGTTACGTTGAAGCTTGAGATTGTCTATTATCTAGGCGTGTAACATATCATCGAGTTGTTGTTTTTCTTCAGTATCTGGCTGGGGTGGATTGGCTACTAATTGATCATGTTGTGTCTGTAAGGTATTAAACTGCTGTTGTAATAGCCTCTTCTCCTTCTCTAGATTAATGAATCTTTTTTGTAATGTTTCATGATTTCTAAACAGGCTCGTATGTTGAGCATCTAGGTGCTGGTAATGTTATTGTAGTTGAGACATACACTATTACAAAATATTAAATACATTATTAATAGGAGCAGATGCAGAGAAGGTGTTGAATGCAGGAGGGTAGGGAAATGGGAAAGGGAGTGTGTATGATGTGCTTGAGAAGGGTGAAGTGGGTGGTGGGGGAATGGGAGATTGTGGGAATATGGGTGGAGGTAGAGGTGCGGAAGTGGATGATATGTCCATGACATCATATGTGGATGCGGTCATGGGAGTGATTGTGTACATGGGAATTGTCGGTATGGTGATGGTAGTGAAGGTGTACAGTGGTGTGTGCAGTTGTGAATATAAACCACCAGAAAGTGTGATAGGGGGAATGGGGTTTTCAGTGGCTACAGTTAGAATTATAGTGTCAGTGGTAGTAATCACGATTGGGTTGGTGTCAGGTTGTGTGGACTGTGAGGGTTGACTGACATTCTGTGCTTCGGTATGGGAAGTGGAATCTAAGGAAGTGACAGCGGCGGTGACAGTGGTGGTAGGAGGTGAAAGTGGTGGAGTTGGAGGGGAGGGTGGTAAAGGGGGTGAAGGGGGTGCACTTGAGGTATGGGCTTCATCAGTGTGATGATGGTATGAGTTGTGCCCGTGGTTGTGGATGTGGTGCCCTGTGGTTCTGACACTAAGACATTCATTTGTTTCCCTGGTCTAGGGGGGTGTCTGTCGTATCTTCGCTCCGATCTTCGTGAATGTGTGAGAGCCGTATGCATTGTCTCACGTACCCCCAATACATCAGCAATCATGTCAAGGGTTGCCCTGTATTGCTCATCTACACCTTCGTCTTCTAGGATCTGGTTCATCAAGGCCTTTCCTGCTACCAAGGATAGTTTGTGTTGCTCCTGGACTCGGTTGATGGTATCATATAGTTTTTTCAATTGTTTTGTATAAGCAGGGGCACCTTCAAGTTCAGGTATAACTTCTTGCTCATATTCATGCTCTTCTTCATCGGATAATCCTTCTTGTTCATCCTCTTGCTCCTCTTCTGCAGTCTCCACTTCATCTTCCTCTACTTCAACTACGTCTGGTTGACTTGGATGGGGTTGGTCCGTGATAGTTTGTTGTCTGCTTGCTTGCTCTGCCTCAACTTCCAAATTAGTAGCATTAATTATTCTTGGTACCTCCTCATCCGTTAGATCCTCTAGCGTGAAGCCATGATGGAACTCCAAATCAGTGGGTATCGATGGGAACACTAGATTCGGTCATACTGCGCTATGCCTTGGTAATCTGATAGTGAAAGGTTGCACTCGCCTTGGAAGTCATGGAGTTGTCTCTGGTGTCAGTGTAGCACCGCGGGCCTATGCACAAGGCATCTGAACTGCTCCCCTCATTTTCTTGGATGGAGGCCCTGCGGCTGATAGTCTTCGTTGAAATTCCTGCACCCTGGTCCAAACAAGTGCCCTTTGAATTGGCACATCATATGCCAAGCATCGGTAAACAATCCTTGTGAAAGCACAGCATCCATAAAGTACTGACTTTTGCTTCTTATACCACTGTTGATGTGCCAAGTGTATTTGGTCAATAATCCAATGAGGCATGTTGATTGTCAAATTGAAGGCGTCTGCTAAATATAAAATGAACCAGATCTTCTTGGGTGGCATCGTGAATCTCTCTTGAGCAGGGAACGCGAAATGTTGCATGCACATTTAGAGGTGAATGGCAATAGTTGGTGTCATTGCTACCATGTCTTTCAGTTTAGTCAAGTTCCTGTTCTTCATGTTATCTGGAACCATTGTCTCTTTCTCTGTGGGGATATGCATACCTTTTATATCGAGAGCTTCCCTTACCAAATTGTTCGTCAATTTGAAGCGCTTTAGTTCATTACCTCTTGTAAGAGATGGTAGGACAAAGGTGCTATACCCCTTTTTCTCTTTACTCGGAGTGAGGGTTCTAATCAAGTATGAACACCTTAGAAAGTCTAGCTTGGGTAACTGAGCTTTGAAGTAATCATATAGTCCAGCCTTCTTCCATATCGGTTTCAACCCTTCATTGTTTTGAAGCCTCTGAAGCTCTCTAGTAAAGAAGTGATATCAACCCTAGCGTCTGTTGAACTCTATTTCTGCCTCCCACAAAGAAGTGCCTTCTCCAAGAGGTCCTGCCACGTCACTGAACCAATCCGAGTTTTTGCTTACTGGTGATGTGTGACCTTGGGGAGGATTCTGAATAGGTATGACATGCAATGCTCTCAATGCCTCTGGTCTCTCCTTCAATTCCTCCTCAATAGGGAGACTTTCAATATCTACGATATGAGGGTTGGTGTCTTTCTGGGAGCTTGTTCCTGTAGCCTTGGCCATCTTGAAAGAACTGGTCACCGATTCTGTGGAATATACAAATGAATGTTAACATTGCAAATGGACACCAAGTGGTCATGTGTCCCCGTTACAACATTAACATGAGTTTTTAGTGACAAGTTAGTTATTCAGTGAGTGCTTGGTGATTGTGGGTGTAGTTAGTGGCTGAATTGTCCTATGAGCTAAATGTAAAGATGCAGTGTGAGAATGATGCAATTAGTAGGTGCAGATAAATTTACACGTGGGGTTCGGGGGTTTATTACAAACTTTGGGCAGCCAAACACTGTGGATGGCTTTCGGTTTTGGTTCTGTGGAGACTCTTGTAGGCTTTGTGAGAGTGTCTACTTGGAAATGAGGCTTTTTAGGGACCCATTTACAAGTGATTCTACTCGTGCTCATGGGTGAATATGTGTCTGTGTGTGATGTATAAGAGTGGGTATCAGTTGTTCGAGTGAGTGAACCATGTTGTACATGGTGTGGTTTCTGTGTAGCTATTTGAGCCCGCAAGCAAGCCTTAGGCACCCAAATTCTTCTTGATTGTGGGCTAGCCTTCATCGACTTCTTGGGTACCCAGATAGACTTCTCTTTCACATAAGAATTTTTGGAAGACTTCTTATTACTCTCGTGTCGTTGATCACTAATAGGAATTTGAGCTAGTTGTTGTGGCTTGACCGCAATAGGATGCTCGCCTTTCCGCACCCACACTTGTTTTGATGGTTGAGACACCGTGCTTTGTATTTTCTTTTGGCTTTGAGCATAAGTCGTCTACTTCTTCTGCGTTTGATCCGCCTTTGGTTGTTGCAGCCCTGTGCCTTTTGGAAAAGAAGGGAGTTCTGTCGTATCCTTGACTTCTTTGTTGAGATAATCATCCCTCTACATCACATAGTTTTGGACACTGTATGCTTGTACATACTCCCTGCCATGATATGGTACTTCTGGGCTTTTACTATCTCCCTATCGTGTGTGTTTATTATTGGGTGGGTAGGCCTGTATGTCAATACTGGCACTAATGGCTTAGCCCACTAAGGTACCACTTCCAAATTAAACAAGTAAGCATCAAGAAGATCAATTGATACTCCTTGTGGGGCCTCTCCAGATGTGAGCCTAGAGAGATGGTCTGCTCTCAAATGAGTTTTGCCTTTCCTCACCACAACCTCAAAGTCATATTCCGTTAGCAAGAGGAACCATCTTACTAATCTGCCTGTATTGCATGGCTTGTTTACCAAGTATAACAGTGCCTGATGATCAGTAAAAAATTTAAACTTATTTGCAAGCAAATAGTGTCTAAACTTTTTAACTGCATACACCATGCCTAATCCTTCTTGTTTAGTGGTGGTATAATTTCGTTCAGCTACATTCAATTGTCTACTAGCATAGGCAATCGGAAGATCCATATTACCTTCACGAGTAGGTTGTGCTAGCACACATCCAATAGCATAATTGGATGCATCCACGTGGACATGAAAGGGCTTATTCCAATCTGGTGTAGTCAAGATTGGCGCTGAACATAATCGTCGTTTAAGCTCATTGTACGAGTTCTCACATTCATCAGTCCACTCAAAATTGGTCAAAAGGCCGAACAGAGGCTTTGCAATGATGGCATACATATGTATGAAATGTCGGTAATAACCACAATGCCCCATGAAAGCTTGCACTTCCTTGACATTCTTTGGCCTAGGTAGTTCTGCAATCACTCTCACTTTCTCTTCGTCAATGGACATTCCGTTCTTGGACACTATGTGTCCTAGAATCTTGCCTTGCCTGACCATGAAAACACACTTTTCTGGGTTCAGGCAGACTTGATATTCTCTACATTTGTCAAAGATTTGCCTAAGTTCAGGTATATGTGTTTGTCTAATGTTGGAATGGGCACAGAGATCATCAACATAGACTTCCAAGTTCTTCCTCAGGAACTCTTTGAATACATGGCACATCAATCTCTAAAAGGTGGCAGGCACATTGGTAAGTCCAAATGGCATTACCCTAATAGCGAATATGCCCCACTCTATGGCAAAAGTTGTCTTATGCTGATCCTCTGGAGCTATGGCCACTTGATTGTAGACCGAGAATCCATCAAGGAAGTTGTACACTTCCTTGCCTGCTACTCTTTCTAATAGATGCTCAGTGATAGGAAGCGGATAGTTATCTCGAATAGTGGCTGCATTAACCTTCTTCAAGTTAATACACACACATAGCTTTCCATTTTTCTTGGGCACCACTACAATGGGGGATACCCACTCAGTGTGCTCAATTTCATAGATAAATCCAGCTTCAACCAAGCGATCTATCTCTTCTTTGATCTTTGTAGCATAATTATCATTATATGTGTATGGCTTTTGCTTGGACGGTTTGGCATATGAGGTCATGGGGATAGTGTGTGAGCATATGTCCGGATCTACTCCTTTCAGTTCCTTGTAGCTCCAAGCGAATACATCTCTGTACTCTCTTAGCAAAGATATCAACTCTTGCTCTTCTTCTTCCGTCAGGTCATGCCCTATGTAGGTGCATTCTTCTTCTCCCTCTTCTATGGCTACTACTATTTTCTTGGCGGTTTCTTTGTTATCATAGGCCTCCCCTGATTGCGCCTCACGTTTAGGCATTCTTAGCATGACTCTTCTATCATCTATTTCATACTTCTTAAAATTTTCAGGGACCTCAAACAAAGATTCTTCTTCTTCTAGTGTGACTTCTTTCTTCTTCCTCTTCTTGCCTTCACTCTTGGTGGTCACTTGCGTGGTTAACCTTATGTCATTTGTGAACTCTCCATGTCTCTAAGGATGAGGTTCTACTTCATTGAAGTATTCTTCATCTGATGCAAAAGGTGGGTCCATAATGATTGACTCTAGATCGGAGTCACTTGCATCCTCAAATGCATCAGTGCTAGGCTCACATTCTTCAAGAACCGAATCACCCATGATTGGCTCTTTTGAGAAAACTGAAATGTCATAGCTATCCTCGTCACAGTGGGGTGTCCATTGTTCTTCATTGATGGCTACATCCATTGTTGCTAAATTTCTGCCCAACCGTGAGGTTCAAACTCTTCGTCAGGAAATACTACAGGTGCATAGGCCGGGTCTTGAATTGATCTATGGGTTTCCTTCGCACCTATCTCTCTGGCCTTTTCTCTCTTCTCTTCTTCTACTACTACTTTACACATCCATAAGTGAGTGTTTTCATGCATCCAGGAGGATCCTGATCCTATGGAATGAACCGACTCAGTATCATCCTTGGCTCTATGGATGGGATTCCATTGGATAGGAGGGACATCTCTATGAGAGTAATCCTTGAGATTAACCTTGGTCGTGACACCTAAGTGTTGCAAGTACAAGGAATTGGTTCCCCAATCCTGTACCACTTGTAACTGTCGCATAATGATCTTCCCAAAATCATCTCGTACGCATGATTTTTGCTAAAATCACATATAGCAAACGTATGCTCGAACTCAACACCACATGTGGTGAGAGTTATTCCTTCTAGTAGTCCTAAGGGTTTTCTCAATGTGACCATCGGCCATCTACAATTTCATTCTCGTTGGCCTAAGTGCTGGCTTGCCCCAATGCTTCCATAGGGAAGTGGTAGCAATTGCAACTCCTACACCTGAGTCCAAAATTGCCTTGGTTGTGTATCCTTGATGGGTGATGGGAAGATAGGTGTTTCCTTCTTCTCCTTTGCTCATGTCTCCTATCTTATCCAAAGGTATCTCCGACATTGTTCTATGAAATCCTACCTGGGAACAAGGTTTAGCTACCTCTGGTACTTGTTTGGCTACATGTTTCCACAGTTCTGGCCTAACCTTGAGTAGCTCTTCTAAAGTGAGATTGCACTGCACTTTAGTATTCTTTACTACCTCCGTATTCCTAGGCATGATTGAGTCTTCGTTTCAGACCATGACTGTGGGCGCTCTCATACAAGTAGACTTAGCTTCCCATGGGCCTGTGAAATGGGGTAGCTCTTGTAAGGAATTAGACTCAAAGTCTAATCTCTCATGAGATTGAGAGCTCTCCTGCTCTCCATAAATGGATGGAATGTATTGTGGGAATTGCTCATGTGCGTCATCCACAAGCTCAATGGGAGGAGGAGCTTCACTTTCTTTAGCCCATTTCTATTCTTGAATCTCTTGCAAGAACTCTGGTGTGTACCGATTCAGAGAAGAAGAGGTGTCTGGTTCCGTGGAATTAGGCACATAAGCTTCCTGGGGGGGGGAATGCTTATTCTGTCGCTTGCCTTGTCCTTATTTCGAGAGGCCGATTTCTTTTCTGATTGTGCTATTAGTTCCTCCAATCTTTCTAGCAGTCCATCAAAGTGCAACTACGTCTTGGCAGAACTAGAGAAGTTAAAGAGGCGACTGGCTTCAAACATGGTTTGAGCCAATTCCACCATTGTTGAAGCTCAAGGTCAAGGACAAAGCATGGAAGCACATCAAAGAAGTGGACATAGAAGAAGAGAGAGCAAGTAGGGAGCTCCAAGAAGTGTATGTCAAATTTTCAGAAGAATCCACTACAAAAATAGTGATTTTCATCACTAGAAACCATTGTAAATACCATTATCTATTTTTAGTAACTCCATTTTGTTCAAGCCGAGGAGTCCTCGAGCTTGAGGAGTATTAGAAGTACCATCGTACCAATTTTCATAATTTTTAGACTTTGTTTGAGCCCTCAAATAAGCCCTGGAACCTAATTTTTAACTAGGCCGGACACTAGGTCTGGACAGGGCCAAAACTAGTCAAAAAACTATAAAAAGAGCTAGAGAGCTCATTTTTGGGGTTTTAGCTTGTTAGAGGATAGAACTTTTGTAAGAGAACTCTTTTGCAATCTAAGCTTTCCATTGTTCCTCTCTTTGATCTTACTTTGTGCGCGTGTGTGTATGTGTGTGCATGTTTGTGTGCTTTCACTCACGCACTTGTGCCTTCACTTGCTCGTGGTCTTCATACCGGTCCTCACGTCTCCGTGGATTGACAAGTAAAGGAGGTGGTGCTTACGCTTGAGCTACACCAAATTTTGGCGCCGTTGCCGGGGAGAGAGCTTCGAGGACGAGCGTTGTGATGGTAAGATCGTAGATTTGCGACGTTGGAAGGTAAAAAAACTGTCATTTCAGTTCATTTTCTGTTTTCTCCTCTTCATCTTCATCATCATCATCATCTCCACCTTCTTCCATCTTCTTCTTCATAGAAAATTCTTGTTTTTTAGTGCATTTTCACCATTTTCATACCATTTTTCATGCATTATTGTGTGGGAAGGAGTTAGGAGGTACAAGGGAGAGCAAGCGCTGCATTTTTTTCATGATTTTCTGCTCATACGGAGCTCGCCATAGCCGGCGCTCAGAAATTTGAATTTCCCGCCAAAAAACGCGATTCTGTGATGAAAATCGCGATTCTGTGAAAATTCAAAATTTTTTGAAAAATCACGATTTTCAGTTTTCCCGCCTAAAAGTTGGTTGAAAAAAATCACGATTCTGTGTTTTTCTCAAAAAAACACGATTCTCTGCTCAAAATCGTGATTCTAAAAAAAAAAAAACACGATTCTCTGCTCAAAATCGCGATTCTCACCAATCACGATTTTCAGCAAAAACACGATTTTGTGAAAAAGGCGATTCTGTGAAAACACGATTTTTTGCTCAAAATCGCGATTTTCAAAAACACGATTTTGTGCTCAACATCGCGATTTTCATGTGAAAAATACGATTTTCAAAAAACACGATTCTCTGCTCAAAATCGCGATTCTCACCAATCACGATTTTCAGCAAAAAACACGATTTGGTGAAAAACACGACTTTCTGCTCAAAATCGCGATTCTCACAAATCACGATTTTCAGCCAAAAATACGATTTTGAGAAAAACACGATTCTGTGGGACAAAATCGCGATTTTCAAGTCAAAAACACGATTTTGAGAAAACACGAATTTTTGCTCAAAATTGCGATTTTCAATTCACGATTTTGTGCTCAACATCGCGATTTTCATGTGAAAAATACGATTTTCAAAAAACACGATTCTCTGCTCAAAATCGCGATTCTCACCAATCACGATTTTCAGCAAAAAACACGATTCTGAGAAAACACGATTTTCAGTCAAAAACACGATTTTGTGAATCACGATTCTCTGAGTCAAAATCGCGATTTTCAGAAACACGATTTTGTGATCAATATCGCGATTCTCTGAAACACGATTTTGTGATCAACATCGCGATTCTCTGAAACACGATTTTGTGATCAACATCGCGATTCTCTGAAACACGATTTTGTGATCAACATCGCGTTTCTCTGAAACACGATTTTGTGATCAACATCGCGATTTTCAGAAACACGATTTTGTGATCAACATCACGATTCTCTGAAACACGATTTTGTGATCAACATCGCGATTTTCAAATCACGATTTTCTGCTCAACATCGCGATTTTCAGAAACACGAGTTTGTGATCAACATCGCGATTTTCAAATCACGATTCTCTGCTCAACATCGCGATTTTCAAATCACGATTTTATGCTCAAAATCGCGATTTTTTTGACTTCACAGCATCGCGATTTTCAGAAAGTTCACAAAATCGCGATTTTCTCCAAAGGTCCTGTTTGCCTGTTTTGACCCCCAGGAGCCTGATTTGACATAACTTTCTCATCCAAAGTCCATTTTTTGAGCTCTATAGCTCAAGCGATCTTAGCGATCAACGTGCGGTAGCCTTCGTGCTAGTCCCCTCCGTACGCACCTCTCGAAAGCGCCGTCGTGCCATCGAGGGGCCGTTGTAACGCGTTTGCCCGCGACGCTTAACGCGGGCCGGCTCACTGTAAACGTTCGCCCGCGACGTTCAACGCGGGCCGGCTTAGGCCGTCTCTTTTGTAAGCGTTCTCTTTCAATGCAAGTTGGTTTTTCATTCAAACGGTGATCTTCCGCTTTCAAGTAAGCGAACAAAACACCCCAGTAGCTCACCCTACGGTGCTCCCATCGCGATTCTCTGAAACACGATTTTGTGATCAACATCGCGATTCTCTGAAACACGATTTTGTGATCAACATCGCGTTTCTCTGAAACACGATTTTGTGATCAACATCGCGATTTTCAGAAACACGAGTTTGTGATCAACATCGCGATTCTCTGAAACACGATTTTGTGATCAACATCGCGATTCTCTGAAACACGATTTTGTGATCAACATCGCGATTCTCTGAAACACGATTTTGTGATCAACATCGCGTTTCTCTGAAACACGATTTTGTGATCAACATCGCGATTTTCAGAAACACGATTTTGTGATCAACATCGCGATTGTCTGAAACACGATTTTGTGATCAACATCGCGATTTTCAAATCACGATTTTCTGCTCAACATCGCGATTTTCAGAAACACGAGTTTGTGATCAACATCGCGATTTTCAAATCACGATTCTCTGCTCAACATCGCGATTTTCAAATCACGATTTTGTGCTCAAAATCGCGATTTTTTTGACTTCACAGCATCGCGATTTTCAGAAAGTTCACAAAATCGCGATTTTCTCCAAAGGTCCTGTTTGCCTGTTTTGACCCCCAGGAGCCTGATTTGACATAACTTTCTCATCCAAAGTCCATTTTTTGAGCTCTATAGCTCAAGCGATCTTAGCGATCAACGTGCGGTAGCCTTCGTGCTAGTCCCCTCCGTACGCACCTCTCGAAAGCGCCGTCGTGCCATCGAGGGGCCGTTGTAACGCGTTTGCCCGCGACGCTTAACGCGGGCCGGCTCACTGTAAACGTTCGCCCGCGACGTTCAACGCGGGCCGGCTTAGGCCGTCTCTTTTGTAAGCGTTCTCTTTCAATGCAAGTTGGTTTTTCATTCAAACGATGATCTTCCGCTTTCAAGTAAGCGAACAAAACACCCCAGTAGCTCACCCTACGGTGCTCCCATCGCGATTCTCTGAAACACGATTTTGTGATCAACATCGCGATTCTCTGAAACACGATTTTGTGATCAACATCGCGTTTCTCTGAAACACGATTTTGTGATCAACATCGCGATTTTCAGAAACACGAGTTTGTGATCAACATCGCGATTCTCTGAAACACGATTTTGTGATCAACATCGCGATTCTCTGAAACACGATTTTGTGATCAACATCGCGATTCTCTGAAACACGATTTTGTGATCAACAACGCGTTTCTTTGAAACACGATTTTGTGATCAACATCGCGATTTTCAGAAACACGATTTTGTGATCAACATCGCGATTCTCTGAAACACGATTTTGTGATCAACATCGCGATTTTCAAATCACGATTTTCTGTTCAACATCGCGATTTTCAGAAACACGAGTTTGTGATCAACATCGCGATTTTCAAATCACGATTCTCTGCTCAACATCGCGATTTTCAAATCACGATTTTGTGCTCAAAATCGCGATTTTCAAAAACACGATTTTGTGATCAACATCGCGATTTTCAAATCACGATTTTCTGATCAACATCGCGATTTTCAAATCACGATTTTCTGCTCAAAATCGTGATTTTCAAAAACACGATTTTGTGCTCAACATCGCGATTTTTTTGACTTCACAGCATCGCGATTTTCAGAAAGTTCACAAAATCGCGATTTTCTCCAAAGGTCCTGTTTGCCTGTTTTGACCCCCAGGAGCCTGATTTGACATAACTTTCTCATCCAAAGTCCATTTTTTGAGCTCTATAGCTTGTTGGAAAGCTCGTTTCAAATCCTACACGATCTCAACTGTTTTTTTCAAGAATAATGTGTTGATTTTGAGATAGGATAATTTGAAGTTGACCCTCAGGTGGGACTAGGGAACCAAGGGGGCTCTAAAGGATTTTGAACCATACCAAAGGGAAAATTTTGGACTCTTGACTAAAGCTTATGAACCTGAGATCTGGTAGACACTTAGGCAAGGATAAACAAAGCATTAGATCTTCTGAGGCTAGTGTCAACCATACATCCAAGTCTTGGGCACAACAACTAAGTGGTCATCTTTTACTCAGATCAGACACAAGTGATTCAGAAATGTCTTTTAGTATGGGAAAACCTGCAGGTGGCTCAGGGACTGCCCATCTACAAACACCGGAAGGTCCCTATAAGACACAGTTGGAATATATTCGGACCAACCAATTAGGTGCTCGCATCTATGAGGATGGTCTGAGGCGATCAGTGGTCCAACTCAAAAATCCAGATCAATCCTTTGGACTTGAACACCCGGTGGTCAAGTTCGAAGAGGGTTCATACATTGATAAGGAAGGAACCATGTATGTGGTTACCAACCAACCAGATAGGACCGATGAGTTTGGAAATATCATTCATGAGAATGAGATAGGAGACCTAGAACAAGGAAACGTAGGACAAGGACCCCAGACTCCTAGAGGTAAGTCAGTTTTGACCCGAGTGATCACTCCGGACTGGATCCCTCAAGACAACAAAAGCATAGAACTATTTTTGAATAGAGAAACAGAGGAAGCCTTTTGGAGGTTCAAGCCAGATCAACCTAGCCAATTGGGCATAGTTATCATCTATGAATTCAAAGATCCTGAGATACCAGGCAAAGTTGTCTACCTGGATAACACATCAGAGAAAATTTTCTTGGTAACGGAACATGATAGACATGCATATACATGGAAGAATGACATGATTTTCCCCCCACCAAGATCCAATGTTTCCCATGGCCTCCAAGGGGTAGGATCATCCCAGGCTCATGAAACCCAGAGAGAAAGAACTAGAGAGAGACCTGAGGTAAGTTTTGCACACACCGTGGGCAGGAATAGGTCAGGATTTGAAAATGAAAGACCTGAAAGAGAGAGACATCAAGCACATAGGCAACAAAGAGATGAACAGGATTTTCCATTGCCTAGACCCCGGGAGTACCCAAGAACCCTTAAACCCAGTCACGTGATCAAGGCAATGAAGAACTATTTCGATGGGACAGGGGATCCTTATGATCATGTGGCCGAGTACAAACAAGTGCTGAGAGCCGAACAAATTGAGGACTGGTTCACCCAGTACGAGGCATTTGGTTTGACCCTTAAAGGCACGGCCTTAGCTTGGTTTCAACCATTGAGTAGAAGCAGCTATCGCGATATAGGTCAACTGCTAGACGAATTCATTGTAGAATTTTCCAAGAGTGGTATCAAGCATAACACATCGTCCCTGATCCATAGTTTCAAGCAGACACCCCAAGAAACAGTGCGACTAGCAGGTAGAAGGTTCAGACAGTACCTAGAAAGATGCCCTGCTCCAGAGCTACCCACACCAGCCAAACAAGTGGCTTTGTTTTTAGATGGCTTATTGAGCACAAAGTTAAGATCCTATGTATACTTGAAAGATCCTAGATCCATAGAAGAGTGTGTGCGGACGTGCATAGACATAGAAGATAACTTGGGTGAGGAGTTAGGATTGGCCAAACTCTACAAAGATTCGGATAGTTCTACTAGTCATACTTCAAAGATCTCCACAGAAATAGAAGAGATAGCTGAGCAAGTTGCCAAGAAGCTGGGAGTCCAAAATAAACAAACACAGGGAGTCACTTCATTGAATCGATGCTATACTTGCGGAGGTGACCACATGGCTAACGTATGCCCAATGCAAAACCAAAACATTAGAGAAAGGAATGCTCCATATTGCACTATTGAGAGAAAATACACAAACCACACGGCTCAAGATTGTCCCTACAATAGGCAGGCTGTTAGACAAAATTATCAGCAACCTTACCCACAAGGTAGGTATCAGAATCAATACCAACAGCCATATTACAGACCACAACAGCAATATCAGGTACCATATAGGCCACAACCTGTCTTGGGAAACCAACCACCAGCTCCAGCCAACGTGATTCCAGTCAAGTATGCTGTGGGAGAGGAAAATCCAAATAGAGCTTTGGTGCCACTAACCCCATTGATACCAGATAATGACTCTCATGCCCATAGTTCAGACTACTCCCATGAAGGTAGTCCACATGCTTATTACACAGAGTCACTTGAACATAGTGAGATTTACTCGTATCAATATGAGGCACCACCTATGGAGCAAAATTGGGAGCCAGAATACTCCAATGTCATGTACACAAATCCTAACCCTAGGCCCCAGTTGAGACAAATGAGACCACAAGCCCCTAGAGGATCTTGTTTTAGATGTCAAGGTGATCATTTCATTCGTGACTGTCCCCACCCACCATCTCCGAGCCAAGGACAGGCTATCACAATACAGGCTTTTTGTCCTGATTGTGGCAAAGACCATCTCCCCAGAGATTGTCCAAGAAACCCCTCTAGTGCACCCAAGATTACACCCATTAATGTGGTAGGCTTAGTGGCAGATCCAAGTTCAAGTAGTAGCAATGTGGCTCCTATACAAGCTGTCACTAGAGCACAAGCCTTAAAACAGGATAAACCAGTAGAACAATCAGAGTCGAGTGAATCGGGAGAGCCTAGTAAGAGGAAAACAAGAACATGGAAGGATACCAGAGAGAAGGCCAATCGTAAGTGGAATAAAAAGTTATCGGAACTAGAAGAAAGCTTAAAAGAAGCGAAAACAAAAATAGAAGACATTGCATCTCAAAGCCCCTCGCATGCCGAAACTCCATCCACTCCACCTCATCCCACCCCACCACCCATTGTAAATAGACCGCAACCAGGGTCTGTTCTGGCAGATCCAACCCCAGAAGGCTTGGACATGATGTTCAAGGCCTACCAGGCTCGACTTCAAGAAGGGCCTACAGCGGCAAACCTAGACAAGAGTTACCCCAGAGCAGATTTAGAGATTGAACGGATGAAAATGTGCATGAAAATGGTAGAACAAGCTCAAGCCATACTTGAGACTAGTCAAAAGTTCAATCAGACAAACTCTATCAAATCGGATTTGCATTTCCAGGGCTTACTAGAAAGATTAGAGCAATTGGTAAACAAACCACAAGTTTCTTTACCTCCACAGGCTCAACCAGTTATTGAAAGAGGAAGCTCACCACCAATGGGAGCTTATGTTCCTAATTCCACGGATCCAGGAATACCTCCTTCAATTCAACAGTACTCTCAAGAATTCTTGCGGGAAATACAAGAAGAGAAATGGGCCAAGGAGAAGGGTAATTCCCCTCCTATTCCTGAGATTGATGATCTTCATGATCAATTTCCCCAAGACATTCCATCTATTTACGAAGATGAAGCAGAACAAGAAGACGAAAAATTAGATTTTGAATCTAATACCTTAGAAGAACTGCCTCAATTTCCAGGCCCATGGGAATCTGAATCACTCCAGATTAGAGCTCCCACAATACTAGTAAGAAATGAAGACTCAGTGGTTCCAAGGAACACGGATGTCGTGAAGAACACTAAGGTTCAGTGTCATCTCACTGTAGAAGAGTTGCTCAAAGCAAAACCTGAGTTATGGAATCATGTGAAGGATCAGGTTCCAGAACTTGATTCCAACATGCCAAAAGCAGGCTCTAAGCAAAGGGTACCAGAGATACCTCTAGACAAAATAGGGGACATGTGTGAGGGTGAAGAAGTTAATACTTATCTTCCAATCACCTACCAAGGTTACACAACCAAAGCAATCATAGATTCAGGTGCTGGTGTTGCTATTGCGACCACCTCCTTGTGGAAGCAATGGGGCAAGCCCACATTAAGACCAACTAGAATGAAGCTTCAAATGGCTGATGGTCATTTTGAAAGACCTCTAGGATTGCTAGAAGGGATCACTCTAACCACTTGTGGTGTAGAGTTTGAGCACACATTTGCTATATGTGACTTTGAGAAAAATAACGTCTTTGAGATGATCCTAGGAAGACCCTTCCTACGACAATTGCAAATAGTACAGGATTGGGGAACTAACTCCTTGTACTTACAGCACTTAGGGGTCACCACTAAGGTCAATTTGAAGGATTACACCTTCAGAGATGTACCACCCCTACAGTGGAATTCTATCCACAAAGCAAAAGAAGATTCCATCTCTGTGCATTCTGAAAGTTCACCTGATCCATCATGGCTGCATGAAGATACTCATTTGTGGATGTGCAAGGTTGCAAAGGAAGAGGAAAAACGTTTAAAGGCAAGAGAAGAAGGAACTTCGTTAGGAGATAGACCAGTTAGAGACCCAGCCTACACACCGATGATCTTTCCAGATGAGGAGTTTGAGCCTCATGGCTGGCCAGAAATCTTAGCCACCATGGACATTGCTGTCAATGAGGAACAGTGGACACCTCATTGTGATGAGGAGGGTTATGATATCTCAGTGTTCATGTGTCAACCCTTGCTAGAAGAATGTGACCCTAGTGATGTCATAGAAGAGGAAGAGAATGACGATGATCTGGAGTCTATTGTGATGGATAGTTGCTTTAACTCAGAGCAGCACTATTTAGAAGATATAGGAGTGTTCACCCAGAAAGAAGAAGAACCTCTCACAAGTATTAAAACAGTAAACTCAAAGGATGGAAGTGAGAGTAGTCAAAAGAAAAAGAAAAGAAAAGCAGTGAAACAAGAAAAGGAGGAATCATTGTTTGAAGTACCAGAAAACTTCAAGAAATATGAAGTTGACGACCGCAAAATTTTGGTACGAATGCCTAAGAGAGAGGCCATCATAGGAGAATCATATGATAATAAAGAAAAGACCAAGAAGATTGTAGTGACCATTGAAGAGAACGAAGAGAGATGCACATATATAGGAGATGACCTAAGTGCAAGAGAAGAAATGGAGCTCATAGCTCTATTAAGGGAATATAGGGATGTGTTTGCATGGCACTATAGAGACTTGAAAGGGGTAGATCCAAGAATTTGCTCTCATACTATCCCCATGACTGCTGATGCTAAGCCCACCAAACAGAAGCCCTACACATATAATGATACCTATGCAGCCAAAATCAAAGAAGAAATTGATAGGTTGATTGAGGCTGGATTCATCTATGAGATCGAGCATACCGAATGGGTGTCCCCCATTGTTGTGGTACCCAAGAAGAACGGGAAGTTGCGAGTGTGTATTAACCTTAAAAAAGTTAATGCCGCTACGATTAGAGATAGTTATCCACTTCCAATCACAGAACACCTATTGGAGCGTGTTGCAGGCAAGGAAGTTTATAGCTTCCTTGATGGATTTTCAGGTTACAATCAAGTAGCCATTGCCCCAGAAGATCAACACAAAACAGCTTTTGCTACAGAGTGGGGAATCTTTGCATTTCGGGTGATGCCATTTGGGCTCACCAATGCACCTGCAACATTCCAAAGGCTCATGTGTCATGTCTTCAAAGAGTTCTTGCGAAAGAGCTTAGAAGTGTATGTGGATGATTTATGTGCTCATTCCCAAGAAAGAAGGGTTCACATCCCTGAACTCAGACAAATCTTCAACAAGTGTAGAGAATATCGAGTGTGTCTGAACCTAGAAAAGTGTGTGTTCATGGTGCGTCAAGGTAAAATCCTCGGTCATATTGTTTCTAAGAATGGAATCTCAACGGATGAAGATAAGGTACGAGCCATAGCGGAGCTGCCAAGGCCAAGGAATGTTAAAGAGGTACAAGCCTTCATGGGCCATTGTGGATATTACCGTAGGTTTATCCACATGTACGCGATCATAGCTAGACCCCTTTATGCCTTGTTGTCTAATTTTGAGTGGAACGATGAATGCGAGAATTCTTTCAATGAACTGAAGAAACGTTTGTGCACAGCACCAATACTGACCACTCCTGATTGGAATAAACCATTCCATGTCCATGTGGATGCATCCAATCATGCCATAGGATGTGTGCTGGCACAACCCACAGGTGAAGGGAATTTAGATTTGCCCATAGCATATGCTAGTAGACAACTAAACCCAGCCGAAAGAAATTATACCACAACCGAGCGAGAAGGGTTAGGCATGGTATATGCTGTAAAGAAGTTTAGACACTATTTATTGGCCAACAAGTTCAAGTTCTTCACTGATCATCAAGCTTTGTTATATTTGGTCAATAAACCTTGCAATACTGGACGCTTAGTAAGATGGTTCCTCTTACTAATGGAGTATGACTTTGAAGTTGTTGTCAGGAAAGGTAGAACCCACCTTCGGGCAGATCACCTTTCTCGCATTACTTCAGGAGAGTCACCACAAGGAGTGTCTGATGAACTACCTGATGCTTATCTGTTCAATTTGGAAGTTGTTCCTAAATGGGCAAATAAGTTGGTACCAGTTCTAACCTTCGGCCCTGCAAATAAGAATGTGAAAACATCACAAGAAGAAATTGTAAAATCACAAAAATATCACATATTGGCAGGAAGCATGTACAAACAAGATACTGAGGGTGTATTAGCTTGTTGTGTCGAGGATGATGAACATAGTAGTTGGTTGCAGCAAGCTCATGAGGGATTGCTAGGAAATCACTATTCTAAACAACGAACATTGCAGAATTTGAAACGTTTAGGAGTGTATTGGCCTAGCATGGACAAAGAAATACATGAGTGGATCAAGAATTGTCCAATGTGTAGAGAGAAACCACCAGTGGAGCATGCGACCCTTTATCAAGTATCATTAATTCCAGATTGGAGTACTCCATTGGTAGAGTTTATGAGATCGGGAAGATTACCCAAAGAGGCCAGTCTAGCAAGAAGACGAAATATGGAGCAAGAGGCTCAAGGCTATGCCTTAGTAGGAGAAAACCTATACCGAAGAGGTAAAGATGGTTACTTAAGACTGTGCGTTCATGAATCAGACTATTTAAGGGTCTTAGAGACTGCACACAGTGGTGTTGCAGGTGGACATTTTGGCCCTGACCGAGTGATTAAAACCATTCTATTCTCAGGACTTTGGTGGCCCACTCTTCATATGGATGCACATACCTATGTGAAGAAATGTGACACATGCCAACGTGCACAATATCTAGTGAGAAAAGACGAGATGCCCTTGAGGCCAATGATGGGAGGACGTGCATTTTCGAAGTGGGGCATAGACTTCATAGGTCCTATTAACCCCCCAGCTAGAAACTCCCATGCAGAATACATCATTGTAGCCACAGATTACCTTACAAAGTGGGTAGAAGTCAAAGCCACAACAAAGAATGATGCTCAGACTACGGCTAAGTTCTTATTCGAGAATGTGTTCACGAGATATGGACTACCAATAGAGTTGGTGAGCGATAGAGGCACACACTTCTTGAATGAAGTCATTGAAAATCTTCTCCAAGAATTCTTGGTGATACATAAGAAATCCGCCCCCTATCATCCACAAGCCAACGGACAAGCCGAGAGTACCAATAAGATCCTCTGTAACGTATTGACAAAATTGGTAAATAATAAACGCTCTGATTGGGACAAACAACTTCATCATGCTGTTTGGGCTTATCGAGTTGCCTACAAAACGGTACTCAACGCCACCCCATTTCAGATGGTCTTCGGACAGAACGCTGTGCTACCATTAGATTTCTTAATCCCTGCCTTAAAAGTAGCACAAGAGTATGAGTGGAATGGGCATGAATTGTCCTCTAGGATCTTTGATCTCGAACGCTTGGGTGAAACGAGGCTACGAGCGGCAGCAGGCATCTACGCTGCAAAGAAGAGGCAAAAGGCATACTTTGATGCACACATCAAGGATAAGGGATTGAAAGAGGGAGATCTAGTGTTGGTATACACACTAAAACAACATGCCCGTAAGTTGGAAAAAAGAGGTTATGGACCCATGATCATTAATAGAATTTCCACTAGTGGTGCAGTTCAGTTGGCCACTCTAGAAGGAGATATCTTGCCAAACTATATTAGTGGCTGTAGAGTCAAGCTATATCAAGAACCTCTTACTGAGGATATGCTAATGAGACTCAACACTGCGAAGAAGCGAAAAGAAGAAGAGTTAAGAGTGAGAGAAGAAGCACAGGAAGAGGCCAGAGAGCGTATTAGGCAAAATAAGTTAAGGCGATTAGGCCTAGATGTCAACTCAAAAGCCCCAAAATATCACATGGATATGTGTCAAAAGTCAGGCATTGCGACTTCTCAGGTCATTGACCGAAGACCCTTTGTGACCATAGAGATAGGACAAGGGAAGGGTGCAAGGACGGTGAAAGCATTGATTGACTCAGGTGCAGCAAGTAGTGCAGTTAAACTTTCCTACTGCCAAGACTTGGGGTTGAACATCAATCCCATAGAAGCTTATCTCATAGGATTGGGAGGTGTGGAAACCCCTTGTTTGGGCGAGGTGGAACTTCCCATCTACCTTCAAGATGTTCCAATGAAAGTCAAAGCGCTAGTATGTCAAGATGAGAACCTTACAGAACCACTTGTCTTGGGTCAAGATTGGATCTATGACCATGCAGTTAACTTAAACCTAAGAAGTCAAATTCTTCAAGTTTGGGTACATGAACAATGCATTACATTAGAATTAGAGAACTGCATGCTCCTAGATCATGGCACCACACACTCTCTTAGTTCTTCCAAGACTAATCATATGAAAGAAGATGTTGTATGTGTCAAAAGCTCTATGATGCAGAAGGAGTCAGTTGTGGAAGACCAGGTTCGAAGGCGGGTGGATCTTTCTTCTTCTCCAAAGACTCAAGTAGCCACAGTAGTGAGCCCACCACACAAGCAAACACCACCGTTCACGACAACTGCTACATCAAATAGAAAGACACCATTCGGTAAAAAAGCGGTTTCGGGCATGAAGCAGATCTGGGTACGCAAAGGAGAGCAACCACCAGCCTTACCCCCACAAATCCCATCCATGCACACTAACCAAGCCAGAAGACGAAGGAAGCAGCTCAGACAAGCTCCGTCACAAGATATCCAACAAGTTTGGGTGCCTAAGAAGTTAGCTGCAGCTCAACAAGGGCAATTACAGATGTGGGTACCTAAGAAGATCCTACACCCACAACAACCTTTGTTCTCCCACATGCAAAAGGTTTCAACAAAGAGGCCAAAAAGAGAAAAGGGTAAGAACCACGTACAGAGACCAAAGGAAGATCAAATCAGCTCTTCAACATTAGTAGGAAGACATGCAAAAAGGATATGGGTTTGGAAGCCAAAAGTGCAAGTAACCTCCACTGAACCAAAGCATCAACCACACTGGATACCACAGTTCAGAAAGCATCCAAAGAGAAAGACGCCTGAAGTGACCTCTACAGTGCCAAATGATGTTCTAAAATGGACTCCAATAAGGAGGATTACATCAGTTCGAGACTCAATGGATACCTCCACTAAGGCCGGCATCAACCTCCACAAATAACATCGAAAGCCTCGAACGAGCAACAACCATGTGCTCCTTGCACAACCCTGTCTTTTGCACCATTCAGGTCATGCATTTCCAAAGTATGCATTAATATAGGGCCACATTACACGGCCGTGCATAGACACACTTGAGAATCCCATGCACAAGAGCACAGTGACATATGTCGAACATTTCTATTGATACTAACTTTTGTGTTCTTGTTTTGTGATATCCTGTTCCTCAAAAAAAAAAAAAAAAAAAAAAAAAAAAAGAGAAGTGGGAGAGAGCTTGTTCCCAGTGTGTCTCGGCCAGCAGTGAGATTATTGCTGCCTTATCTGGTAGAGGACAAGCATTTGGCATGAACATGGCATCTACAGCTATGATTTCCTCTTACCATGATAGGAATGAAGAGCTTGAAGGTCTGCAACTTGCGTGATGCTTAACTACTTCATGTACCAGAGCATCCAAGGAGATATCTGCAAAAGGTAGTTCTGGAGGAGAAGACTCCTGCATATGGTGAGCTAAAGAGTATATGTGAAACACAGCTTGGTGTAGTTACCCGATGTTGCTTGCCAAGGAATATAAAGCAATTCAATTCTCAGTGTTTCGTGAACCAGTATGGAACAGTAGCACTGGTGAATGGTCTATGTCAATCAGCATGGTAATCTCTTAGAAACCGGCACGTGTCCAATATTCCTCTGAGTGTCAATATAGGGAAGTGAACGTGCATGAGCCCAAGCTCAGAAATGCACATTGTTAGTGACAAATGTTGCTTTGAAAAGAGGAGAGGGGATCCACCACTCAAAAGATCTCATCAGTGGACAATCAACATGGACATTCATCAACAAGGTTCCATCCCAAAGGCCGAGTGTACAACACGAAGAGGCAAACATCCATCAACCTTCGCCATGGTAAGTATCTTTACTCTGGAAACACCATAACCATGATAGTTTAGGAAACCTCTTCGTCAGCATACCCTTGAGCACTTAGCTCAAGACCCGCAATTTTTGCACCATACTTCTTCCAATGCATTTTCCAAGTAAGCATGCGTAGGGCTACATTACAAGGCCGTGCACAAGGCACATACTTTTTTCAACCTATGCACGAACACACTTACCCATCACTCAATATGGGTTATGAGTACTTGGCTTGACTACTATGAAGATCAACTTTGGAAGATCTAGAAAACATCAACGGAGACTCACAACGACACAGTCATGCTGGAATACAAGGCAGAAGCACATACCAAGAGACTACAACCTGCAAAGACTCACAGTGATAGATGAAGAACGTCGGACGACTTGTGTTCATACAAAAGGGACACTCCCTCTCGAGGCACTACTTGGAACAATCACTACAACAAGGGTCTGTCAGGGACGACAGACTCGAGAGGGGGGGGAGTGTTGAAGCTCAAGGTCAAGGACAAAGCATGGAAGCACATCAAAGAAGTGGACATAGAAGAAGAGAGAGCAAGTAGGGAGCTCCAAGAAGTGTATGTCAAATTTTCAGAAGAATCCCCTACAAAAATAGTGATTTTCATCACTAGAAACCATTGTAAATACCATTATCTATTTTTAGTAACTCCATTTTGTTCAAGCCGAGGAGTCCTCGAGCTTGAGGAGTATTAGAAGTACCATCGTACCAATTTTCATAATTTTTAGACTTTGTTTGAGCCCTCAAATAAGCCCTGGAACCTAATTTTTAACTAGGCCGGACACTAGGTCTGGACAGGGCCAAAACTAGTCAAAAAACTATAAAAAGAGCTAGAGAGCTCATTTTTGGGGTTTTAGCTTGTTAGAGGATAGAACTTTTGTAAGAGAACTCTTTTGCAATCTAAGCTTTCCATTGTTCCTCTCTTTGATCTTACTTTGTGCGCGTGTGTGTATGTGTGTGCATGTTTGTGTGCTTTCACTCACGCACTTGTGCCTTCACTTGCTCGTGGTCTTCATACCGGTCCTCACGTCTCCGCGGATTGACAAGTAAAGGAGGTGGTGCTTACGCTTGAGCTACAACCATCTTGGCACAAATTTTAGTTCGTTCAAGCTCTAGTTCCGCTCTAGGGTAACATTTTTCAGGATCCGTTACAATTGACCCTTCTTGGATTCTGCCCTGATATGCCTTGAGCATCATATTTAGGTCCTCGGGAGTTGGATCTGCTAGTACTAATCCTACTCTAGGGGGTGGTGGGGTCGCATGAGGCGGGTTGGAAGGTGGTGGATCGGATGGAGATAGGAATGGTGGTGGTGGGGTAGTGTGAGAGTGAGGTTGAGAGGTGAGTTCAATTATCTTGGCTCTCGTTTCTCTAAGACTTTCCTCGAGTTCACTCATCTTCTTTGCCCATTGTCTTTTCATTCTCTCGCAGCTATCTTTCCATGCTCTCGTCCATTTCTTGGTTATGCTCTCAATTTCACTAACTTTGGCACTTTTTTCTTGGCCTAAACCCTGGTTCTGCTGTAAAGCCTGAGCTCTGGTGATCACTTACACTGGCGCAGTGGAGGTTACACTCCCTAAAGAGTCTACAACTAACCCAATAACGTTGATAGGGGTGATTTTTTGCATATTGTTGGGGTTCTTTGGGCAATCTCATAAGAGATGCTCCTTCCCGCAATCTTGACAAAATCCTTGAATTGTCACTGATTGGGGTTGTGTAGGGGCAGGCATTGGGCAATCACGAATGAGGTGATCTCCCTGACATCGATATCATGGTCCTCTAGGAAATGGGGGTCTTACTTGCCTAGGTTAAGGTCTAGAGTTGGGGTTTGCGTACATGACATTTGCATAATCTGGCTCCCAACTAGGTTCACTCGGTTCTTCACTATAGTAGGACTCACCATGTTCAGGTGACTGCATGTAGTAAGCTAGTGGACTATCTATGTGAGTAGAATCAAAACTATGATCACTCGGGTCACTTTCTAAAAGCAACGGAGTTACTGGGGCTATGGCTCTATTCAAATTTTCTTCAGCAACTGCATACTTTACAGGAATCACATTAGCTGGAGCAGGGGGTTGCTGTGCTAGGACTGGTTGAGGTCTCTGCTGCCCTTGATAGGGTGGCTGATAGGGTTGTTGGGGCCTACTGTACTACTGAGGTGGATACTGGTTCTGGTACCTGCCCTGTTGTGGATATGGTTGAGTGTAATTTTGTCTCATAATTTGTTTGTTATAGGGGTAGTCTTGTTGCAGTATGGTTGGTGTATCTTCTCTCTATCGTGCAGTACTGGCTACTAGGATTCACTTGGGGTTGAGCGATAATGGGACATACATTCGCCATATGGTCGCCTCCACAAGTATATCATCTTTTCACTAGGGCAAACCTTGGTATTTGTTTGCTCGATACTCCTAATTTCTGAGCTACTTCTCGATGAGTTCCTCAATAGATATGGATTGCGTGGAAGAGAGGCTAGTAGAGCTATCTAAATCTTGTAGATTTTTGAAAGCTCCAATTCCTCCCCCCAAGATTATCCTCTATGTCTATACACATGCGTACACACTCTTCTATGGTCCTCGGGTCCTTTAGGTACACATATGATCTTAACTTGGTACTCAGCAATCCGTCTAAGAACAAAGCCACATGTTTGGCTGGAGTGGGTAACTCAGGAATGGGACACCTCTCTAGGTATTGCCTAAACCTTCTTCCTGCCAGTCTAACTATCTCTTGAGGTTTCTGCTTGAAGCTATGAATAAGTGATGAAGTATTATGCCTTATGCCACTCTTAGAGAATTCAGTAATGAATGTCTCCAAAAGTTGGTCTATGTTCCTGAAGTGCGTCTCATTTAGTGGTTGAAACCACGTAAGGGTTGTGTTCCTAAGGGTTAGACCAAAGGCATTGTATTGCATGAACAGATCCTCAACTTGTTCAACTCTTAAGACTTGCCTAAACTCGGCCACATGATCATATGGGTCTCTAGTGCCATCGAAGTAGGTTTTCATGGACCTAACCAGCTGGGTTGGCCTCAAGGTTCTAGTGTGTTCCCTAGGCCTTGGCAAAGGAAAATCATAAGCATTTCTTAGGTTCCTCGGGGCTCTTGGTCTCTCGGTTTCTTCTCTATCCGTATTTGTTCTCATCCTTTCTCTTCCCAATGGGTTAGCAAAAATTACCTCAGGTCTTTCTCTATTCCTGTCTCTTTGAGCTCCATGAGCTTGGGACGTTCTAGCTCCTGGTTGGCCATAAGAAACATTAGATCTTGGTTGGGGGAAAATAAATTCTCCCTTCCAAGTGTAGGCATGCCTACCATGCTCCGTGACTACAAAGATCCTCTCTGAAGTGTTGTTTAAATAGGTCACTTTACCTGGACTATCCGGATCTTTAAACTTGTAGATAGTGAGCGCTCCAACCTCATTAGGCTGACCAGGCTTATACCTCCAAAAGGCTTCATCAGTCTCTCGGTTCAAGAGCAGATCTATGCTCTTGTTGTCCTAGGGAATCCACTCTGGTGTGATACTTCTAGTAAGAACACATTTGCCTCGAGGTGTTTTAGGCTCTCCACCTATGTTTCCTTGCTCTAGGTCACATATGTCCGTCTCTGGGATCACATTCCCGAATTTGTCAGTTCTATCAGGGTGACTGGTTACTACGTATATGGTTCCTTCTTTGTCCAGGTATGCTCCATTTTCAAACTTGACTGCTGGATGTTCTATTCCAATGGGTTGGTCAGGGTTTTTAATTTGGACCACAGATCTTCCTAGGCCGTCCTCATAGATGCAAGCACGTAATCGGTTGGTCTTAAGGTATTCCAACTAGGTCTTGTAAGGGCCTTCAACCCTTTGTAAGTATGGCACACCTGAACTTCCTATGGGTCTCTCCATACCTTGAGACATCTCAGACTCACTGGTTTTAGAGCTAGGGTAGTGCGAATAATGGCTCAACTGCTGGGCCCAAGACCTAGCAATATGATTGACACTAGCCTCTGAAGACCTAAGACTCTGTCTATCTCTCCCTAGGCATCATCCTGATCTAAGGTTCATATGCCTAATCGAGTCTCCCCAATTTTTACCCAAAGTACAACCTCGTTGCCGCTCAATTTGTATCACTTACTTGGTTCTTTTTTAGTTGATTATTGTGTTTATGATTTTGTCTGATATCACGTCGTCAGGAATACTTGGGTGACTTTCCGCACTTTCAGTTGCTCGTATCACGTTAAGTTCTTTTCTTTTGAGTTATCGATCACCAAGAGACTATCTTTATGCTTGAACTTGAGTATTTAATAGTCTTCAACTTGATAGATGCCTATCGTTGCCTTGACTTAATTCTAGCACTACTCGCACTTAGCCTAAGCTAGGAATTGACAAAAGAAGTTGAGAATATTCCAACCTCACTTGCTGATCCCTGGCTCTTTAGTGCTCAAGACGCCCGTTCTCAAGCTTGCAGAATACCCTTGCTTTGTATGCCCTCTAGTGCTCCCAATGGACCTGTAAAAGTCCCAAAGTTAGCTCAAGACTTAAATTCAAATAACAGAGCAAATCACTTTCGTTATATAATTCAGATATCAATTTGCACCATGTCTTTATGGAGAACAATTCTAGAGATCCCTTAGTTTTGTTCCCCCTGGGTATGGTCCACTTAAAAATACTTAAAAGTACTCCCCACGAGCTTTCTAAGGAGCCTAAGATCACCCCGAACGGATATCGTATGAGGAAGTTATGACAGTTCAGGGTCCTAGGGTTAAAAAAGGCTCAAACAGGCTAATAGTTCACAAAATTTTTTCTCAAAAATACAAGTGTAAGGACCTCAAAAAATGCTAATTGATTGACAAGTATACCCAAAACTTGGAACAATGAAACCCTAAAATTTTAGCCGAAAAAGCCTGTCAATCACGATCGACAGGTCTGTCAATCAGGATTAACAGAGGTGTCCGTCGAGGCCTGTCAGTCGCGATCGACACGTCAGTCGTGATTGACAATGTCAATCGCGATCGACAGAGTCGGTCGTGGGTCCTGTCAATCGCGATCGACGGTGTCAATCGTGATTGACACTTTTTCTGCAATTTTCATCGTAATTTTAGTCGATCCAGGATGTGTCCGTCGTGGTGGACACGCGGCAAGGCGAGTCCTTGAGTCAATCGTGAAATTTCATTCGGTCGCGATTCACGGTGTCGATCACGATTGACTGAGTCCTACATGGCAATCCGTCGAAGTCTGTCAGTCACAATTGACAGAGTCTGTCGGTCGCAATTGATAGAGTCTGTCGATCGTGGCTGTCGATCGCAATCGATAGTGTCGATCGCGATTGACAGAGGATTAAGGAATTTTTTAATTTTGATTAGTGTTTTGCAATGTGCTCATCATGAGTGTTCTTGTGGTGTACTTTGTTTTACCAAAGGAGCGATTTTTCTGTTTGCGACACAGAGACAGGGCCGAGCTTTTCTGTACCTCTACAGCCTGCTGGAGATGATGATAAAGCAAAAACCTGCAAGGAAGCTCAAAAAACATGCAAAAGCAGAGCACACAATTCGCTCTCATGCTCTCTCACACAAGTGAAATGAGGGAAATGGAAGGGGAAAGGAGATATGATCAAAAAACTGAAATTTTTGCGATGATGGAGATGGAGGTGGGATATGGTGAGGATGATGATATTGATGATGATGGTGAAGTAAGAAAGAGAAAAGAAATTTGCTGTAGCTCAGTGATGAGTAGCACCTCCTTTAATGTCAATCCAGGAAGACATGAGGATGGTATGAAGACCTTGAACAAGTGATGGCACAAGTGCGTGAGTGAGAAGCACACTAACATGCACACACATACACACACACGTGCACATAAGGCAAGAACAAAGAGAGAGACAATGGAATCCTTTTAGATTACTCAAAAGTGCTCTTACAAGTTCAATTCTACAACAAGCTAACCTCAAAAATGAACTCTCTATCTCTTTTTATAGTTTTTGACTAGCTTTGGCCCTGTCCAGACCTAGTGTCCGGCCTAGTTAAAAATTAGGTTCTAGAGCCTATTTGAGGGCTCAAACGGAGTCTAAAAAATATGAAAAATGATAGGTAGGTACTTCTCATGCTCCTCAAGCTCAAGGACTCCTTGGCTTGCACAAAATAGAGTTAGAAAAAGATGGAATGGTATTTACAATGGTGTGGAGTGACTAGAATCACTATTTGGGAAATATTAATTCAGGAAAAATTGATAGGTCTATTTGTCAGATCTTCTTTGACTGCTTTGCCTACTTGGCCCTTCTCGTTGGCTCCCTTTTCTTGTAAGTCCTTGATCGCCCTGACCACTGCCAACACACTCCCTCCAAAGTCAACCCATGAGAGCTTGGCGATGGATAGTTGCCAGACAAAAGAATGTCAACAGTTTTTCCCCCGGTCTTCTAGCAATGGTTAGGTGGGTTGCATGAGTGGTCAGGTGGACTGCATCAGTGGACAAATGGGCACAACACTCAGTGGTGCCCATCCTTCCACACTTACTACGGACTGGCCTAGATTAATGATATAAAAGGCTGTATTTCCTAATGAGCAAGTTTCACAAGTGTTGGACCTCCCTTCTTTTCCAAAGCAGAGTGTATATCCGACCTCTCAACCCCAACCACAAAGGAGTCAACCACAACTGAGGAACCCAAACCGATGACCGTACCAGACTATGCAAAGAAAGCAACAGTATTAGCACCACAGAGCAAGCAACATGAAACAAATATGGGTGCCAAAAGGACATAAAGCACCAATAGATTCAAACAATGCAGACCATGACAAGAAGAAGTTAAGGCAGAAGCAGAGTCAGCATCTAACATCTGCTCGACCTTCTTCTACAAGTATGAACAGTCAATAGATTTGGATTGCCAAGAAGTACCTAACGAAATGACCCACACCCATGCAGATATGGGTACCCAAACAGTGTATTATAGCTCAACACTCAAGCCATGTAACATATACCCCTCAAAAATCTCTTCACCCATCGACACCACAATGTCTGAAATCATCTTTTGTCCCTTAGCAAAAACATACCACCCAATCAACCACCCTTAGGAAATGGATACCGAAATGTATCCAAAAGCCCTCTCATGACCAATTGTGTAACATCAACCCCATCCGGAATAACCAACTCCCTTGACACTACAAGGAATACGGGCGTATAGCGACGATTAAGGCGACACAATTTCGTCGCTATAAAATTGCAAAATGCATCATAATGAGCGTCACGCACGGACCGTCGATTAAATGACGAACCAAATGACATTTTTTGCGACTTGTGGTGCGAGAGGGTCTGCGACGCTCACATAAAGCATTGCTAACATGACGGTTTTAAATAGCATCACATAAGCGATGCTTCTTTACGTCGCATAAGCGACACTCAAACATGTCGCTTATGCGACACAACTCGATGGGTAGCATCACTTACACGATGGTCTGTTGACGGAAAAAAATTAAAATGTTGGAGGCTCTTCGATCAGCATTTTAATGCATCTGATCGAAGAGCTCTCCAACGTTCGCAATTGCGCTGTGCTTATGAACTGAAGCAAGTATATGCAGAATTGTTGTTTTGCCTAAGCTCTCTCTTATTGTCTCCCTCTGTCTCTGTTTCTCTCTTTCTACATCTTTCTCTCTTTGAATTCTCTCTCTCTCTCTCTCTCTCTTTATTGCAGGTTATTCAAGAAGCTAACCAAGAAAAAAGCTAACTTGATCTAGTATCCAACTTCAAATTATGATCTAATGGCATAGAAATTGGCTTACAATCAACCATACCATACTTTGGCCTTTGCAACATCCATATACGTGTTTTTGTATGTATAAGCTCAATGCCTAAGAAGTAGTGTAGCACACCAAGATCATTCATGTCAAATTCTTGCATAAGAAGTTGTTTTACCTCTTTGATGCCTTCTTCATTATCACCACCTACAATCAAGTCATCAACATAGATAGCCACAATTGTGATGCCATCATCACCCTTCCTTGAATATAGTGAATGATCTGCATCACACATAGAAAACCCAATGGTGGCTAAGTAATCAGCAATCCTTGCTTGCCATGCATGAGGAGCTTGCTTCAGCCCATACAAAGC
Organism: Ceratopteris richardii; assembly: GCA_020310875.1. Lineage (NCBI taxonomy): Eukaryota > Viridiplantae > Streptophyta > Polypodiopsida > Polypodiales > Pteridaceae > Ceratopteris > Ceratopteris richardii. The sequence continues at coordinate 43,940,437 of CM035433.1, read as the reverse complement.
CTTTTGCAACTTGCAAACATATTCTCGATGCTTTGAATCTTCATATCCTTGTGGCTAGTCCATGTATACTTCTTCTTGTAACTCACTATGTAAGAAAGCATTCTTCACATCCATCTGATGCAAAGTCCATCCTTTTGCTGTAGCTAATGCAACAAGTGTTCTGATAGTATACATTTTAGCTATAGGTCTGAACGTTTCCTCATAATCAATGCCATATGTCTGTGCATATCCTTTTGCTACCAATCGTGCTTTGTACCTACTTATGCTACCATCAGCATTGTGCTTTACCTTGTAAACCCACTTGCAGCCTACACCTTTCTTCCCTTGCAGCAATGGAACCAGCTTTCATGTATCATTTCTATAAAGTGTAGCCATCTCCTCATCCATAGCCTTTTTCCAATCTACATTTCCAATTGCATCTTCAAAACAAGAGGGTTCAGCATCTTGTATTACCTTTGTCATGTAGGCACAATGATGAGCATACGTCAATCGTTGTACTGAATTCCGCATCCTCTGAGATCTTGTTGGTCTTGGGTCACTTCTCCTTGTATCATCCGCATGTTCCTTTCGTACTCCTGGAGTTTTCATAGAGGGCGATCCAAATTCCTCATCAAGACTCTTTTCTAAACCGCTTGAATCTCCATCATCTTCACAACTTGTAGATGTTTTACTACCAGCAGAAAGCTTTTCTTTAACTTTCTTGGATGTATTTGATGATTTTTTTGGACCAAAATTTCCAAGCAATCTTCCACTCCATGGATTTGAGTTGGAACTATTGCTTGGTGATGCATCCGATCCACTCAAAACTTGAGATTTTGCACTTGATTTTTTAGCATCTCCTTTGTCATTTGGTTCAAGATTCAGTTCTTCTTTGGCATCTCCATAGAAGCTTGACATTTCATCAAATACCACATCTATGCTCACCTTCAACTGTCGTGTGAGTGGGTTATAACATTTATATCCCTTTTGCTCAAGGGAGTATCCAATGAAAACACATTTTTTTGCTTTTGGATCAAGCTTCGTCCTGAGCTCATCTGGAACATGTGCATATGCAATACAGCCAAAAACTTTCATATGTGATAAGTTTTGCTTTTTACCTACAAAATTTTCTTTAGGTGTAACTTGATGTACAACAGCAGTTGGAGTTCTGTTCATAATGTATACAACTGTATGCACAACTTCTGCCCGATAACAATGAGGCATATTCTTCTCAGCCATCAACGTTCTTGCTATTTCTGCAATATGTGTGTTTTTGCGTTTAGTAATGCCATTCTATTGTGGTGTGTACCTACATGAAAACTGACATCAAATTCCATGACTTTTAAGAAAGTTTTTGAACTCATTTGACATGTATTCACCTCCTCCATCAGACCTTAATGTTAGAATATACTTCCCTCTCTCCTTTTCCACCATAGATTTAAAATTCTGGAAGTGAGTGAACACTTCACTCTTCTCTTTCATGAAATATACCCACACTTTTCGTGTATGGTCATCAATGAAAGTCACATAAAACCTGCAACCACCCATAGATGTGGTCTTTGCAGGACCCCAAACATCTATATGTACTATTTCTAGCACATTCTCACTAACATCCTTGTCATGTGGGAATGATGATCTTGACTGTTTACCGAATTGACATGCTGCACATACCTTTTGCATCTTTGAAACCTTGAAATTCAGCATACACTTACACATGCACAAGCACATACATACATATACACACACATACACATGCACATACATACATATACACACACATACATATACACTTAGGTACACACATATGAATGAATTATATAATTAAAGTATTAAAACACATATACACATGCACACACACATACACATACCTACATATACACATATACATGCACGTACCCATTTGGCCTAGGTGTGATGTGTGGCCTGACTCCACTCTCTTCTTTGCAGCAGCTTGTTTATTTAAGAAAAAAATACATAAATTAAATGTAAAAAATTACTAAAATATATAAAAATTATAAATATAAACTATTAATTTGTGCACCTTCTGTTGAGGAAATGACTCCTGAAGACGTAGATGTCTACGAAAAAACTACCACGTCTCAGGTGGTATGTTAGGTCGCCTCTTATTTTTTTCCACCATACAATATCTCTTGTTAATTTAATCTCAAACAGAAAAAAAACTCAGAATACATACACATATATACACACACATACACATACACATACCCACATACACATATACATGCAAACATATATGCATACATATATGTATACATATACACATATACATACATATAACATAAGCACACGCTCATATGTTGTAGTGTTTGAATTATAGACCTCGACGCTTAACATTGTTTATCATATTATTATCTTATTTGTAATACATGAAGAATATTTTGTTATTTAATTTGCTAATCTTTGTTTTCTTGTGAATGATTTGAAATGATTGTTTCTCGTTGTCGCTCAATATCCTAAGCATAATATGAAGTCGACCCTAAGTACTTTGAGTGAAATGTTCTTCTTGGTTCTCCTAATTGTTGACTCTAGTTCTTGAAATGTTACAAAAGTTCAAGTTTGCCAACATCTATGTATCTACATCTTGAGAATACAACATGAACGAAAGAAAGGAGAAAATAACACTACGTACATGCAGCTTTTTTTTTTTTAATGTAAAGGAAGTTCGGCAATAGCCTACTCTCCCGGACTTGAATTAAATAAAGAAAAGTACAAGAGAAGGGGACTAGTGCCCACGGGACCCCCCAATTCCCACAAAGCAGGGGAAGCTTTTACAGAGCTTAGATGACATTACAAAGAAGGTTAATTACCCTCTCATCACCCTCATGTGGGGCCCACTTGGGTTTAAGCTTGTTATCGATCAAAAGGAGTACTTGATGATGCCTAAAGGGGGGGGATTTTTTTACAGTTGACAATCCTTTTGCCAAGGAGGAACAACAATTTCTCAATTGACCACTCCTTGGGGGAGTCACCGAAGTTGAAAGCACATCTTTCCCGCCAGATTTTCCATAGAACCTCCCCTCTGATGGCGTTCCAGAGAGTCGCGGAGCAGCCGATCGCTTCTCCCAGCAGGGCTTGCTGCCAACTGAGATGTTTTTGAAGTCTAATTCTCTTTCCAACCACCTGCCAGAGTCTGTTGGAGTTGGGGCAGGTAAAGAAGATGTGTGGAACATCTTCGATAGACCGGTGGCAGCGTTTGCACCAGGGAGGGATCCCACAAATTTTGCTAGCCTTAAGGTTGGTCCAGATTCCGTGATGAAGAATTTGCCATAAGAGGACAGACTTTTTGATTTCTATGAGGGGGTGCCAGATAGCCATGAACTTCATGTCCCACCGAAGCCGCGTCCATGACAGGCACCACTTTTTGTTGAGGTTAACCTGATAGTCGATCGTTTCTTTGATGTTCGGGATTTTTGATAGACTATTCCCATTGTGCCATTTGAGACCAAGCGAGCTCGGCATGTCGTGTCCCATGAGAAGGCGAACTTTGTGTCGGTCCCAGGCGAGAAATCTGCTTTGCAAAGTGTTCCATTCTTCATGCGAAATGTTGATGCTAGGGTTAATATCCTCAAAGTTGATCCAGCGGTTGGTGTCTTGTTTCCAGAGATGTTTCCATTTTTTGAAGCCTTTGTTCCATAGCTTCTTGGCGTTTTGAATGTTCCAAGATTCCACACTCCGGATGCCATGGATCGGAAACCAGATAGAGTCGTTTTGTCTGATAGCGGCAGCCCACTTCCAGTCTTCACTTATTCTTGTGAAGCTTTTGACTTTATTCCAACTCTTCCAAAGGGAGCACACCAGATTAGAGCCTTTCGGGAAGACGGGGATCGGGGAAAACAGCAAGGTCAAGATGTCAAGATTCCTCCAATTTGGGAAACCCATGAGCGCCAACTCATTCTTGTTTCTGAAGATCAGCTTGGCCCACGAGGCCTCCCCGTTGCACCAAGCCTTAGTCATCCATTTGGCCGACAGTTTGTTAGCCATGCACCCAATGTCCAGGATACCAAGTCCCCCACTATCTCTATGGCTGGTGCAGATTGACCATTTGATTTTAGGCACCCCCTTCCTATTGTGGTCGCCCGTCCAAAGGAAGTTTCTACAAATACTATCCAGTTTGGACAGATCTTGCTCTTTCGGTCTCCAACAAGAAAGGAAATAAATGGTAGATGACAAGAGGAACGTGTTGATGACCATAGCACGACCAGCAAGATTGATTTGCATACCTCTCCAATAGTTAAGCTTGTTTTCGAGTTTGGCAAGCACCCAGTTCCACCGCTGTTCCATAGAGACGCCAAACCCCAAGGGAATCCCCAGAAGCCAAAAAATTTGGCCCTACGGGATGATTTTACAGCCATGATCAATGAGAAGGTCGGGCTGTGACCCACCAATAGCTCGAAAGGCGGTCTTAGAGTGGTTGATTATGGATCCAGAGGCTTCACAAAAAGTAGCAAGACACTTCCAGAACGTCTCAAGGCTGGTACTATCATTGTGCACAAAAGCGTTCATATCATCGGCAAAAAGTCTCATGGTGATCTGACTGTGGTCATGCGGCAAACGAAGGCCTTTAATGTTACCAGCTTCCACCTGATGCTCCACCAGCCTGCTAAGACCTTCCGTGGCAATGGCAAAGAGAAGGGGAGCCAATGGGCACCCTTGTCTGATAGATCTTCTAAGTTTGATCACCTTTGAAAGATTTCCATTAATGTTAATTTGGGTCGATGCGTTTCCGAGAAGGGTCGCGATCATCTTGGTGAATTTCTTACTACATCCAAGATCCTGTAGCGACTGAAGAATATAGTCCCATTCTAGCCTGTCGTAGGCTTTGTCAAAGTCGATCTTGAGGAAAACCACTTCTTGTTTAGACTCATTTGCAAATTCGAGACCTTCCCAGATATCAATTATGGTTTCCAAAATTGACCTACCTTTGATGAAACCTTTTTGGTCCTCGCTTAACCACGCTCTCAAGTGGCAAGAGATTCTGTTGGCAATGACTTTGGCGATGATCTTGTATCCTGTTTGGAGCATTGTAATGGGACGCCAATTCTCTATTCTGTTCTTTTCCCCTTTTTTGTGTACTAGCTTGATAATGCCATTGTTGAGGCAAGAAGGAAGCGCGCCAAACTTGAGTGCCTCTTGCCAAACCAAACGGAGAGGGGTGGCAACCACCAACTTGAAGGATTTAAAGAACTCATTAGTGAGCCCGTCAGGGCCCGGACTTTTACCTGAGGGGAGGGCATCGATGACCTCAATGATTTCGGCTTCAGAGATAGAGGCATGAAGCAGAGAGTGAAGGTTGGGTGGTATCCTGTGGGGGGAAACCCTAGATATGGCTGCCATACAGACCCTTCTTTGGTGGGAGAGGGGGTTTGAGGTCCCCAGGAGTCTCGTGAAGTGCCCTTCAATGATCCCAAAATTATCTTCTTCCGTATTGCATACATTGCCATTTGCGTCTAGTAATAAGGGGATCAATTCTCTGTTGTGTTTCCTTTTGAGGATACGGCACATCTCTTTGGTGGGTTTGTCCGCTTTGCCAGCCCACCACTCCTTGAAGAAAATTTGCAAATTTTTCCTTTGTATCTCTTCCTCATATCTCAGCAGCGCTCTGATTTTTCGAAGTCCTTTCTGGGCTTGAGATTTTCCTTTGTTCACTTCCTCCTCGAGCCGCCAGAGTCTATGATATAGAGCTTCTCTACGAGCCCGCCGCACAGTCTCTAGCATCTTCCTGGATCTAATCATGATCTGTCGTGACTTATCGACCGCCTCCTTCCACACATCAGAAATTTCTTGATGGACGGAGGGGAGAGAGAAGGAGGGCACACTGGCATGGAACCACGAAGCCTTACGAATCTTGGTGGGGGGTTGAAAAGTGAGGTCGGTGCGTTGCGAGAGGGAAGGGTGGCCCCACTGATGAGTAAAACTCTGGGAGATGTAGCATCTATCAAGTCTAGCTTTGCATCGGTATATTTATTGCGATATTATTGGTTTGCAGCTTTGCATCGGTATATTTATTGCCATATTATTGGTTAAGATTTCAATCATCCACAATTTACTAGAGTGGTTCATAATCCATGAGTAGTTGCTTACATGGATATAGGTGTCATGATATTTGGAGAACTCCAAAGAGAATTTTTAAACATATTGAAATTAAAAAAACAACATATTGCGTGTCATTAGCTAGTATGAATATGATGTTTGATATTCAAGAACTCTCTTCATTAATTCACCCTTGGAATCATCGACATGCACAATAGCGAAAGGTACAAGAACTCTCTTCATTTATTCACCCTTGGAATCATCGACATGCACAATAGCGAAAGGTAATGAACTTATATTTTTTTCTGGTGTCAAAAACATATTTCTACTTCTTAATTGAGACTTCAATTAGATTACTATACATTTATTCAAAGTGAAATTATGCAAGAGGAAAATTTGAGCAAGTTGCTTTAACTTTTTTTTCATCAATCTAAAATTGTTTGGAGTTTCAATCCCCCCATTTTAAATCGTTAGTCATAATTGTCAATGTGTGCATAACAGCCTAGTTTTTGTAGTTGCAAGGTGATTGTTAAAAGAAAAATCAATGGAAACTATGGTAAATCACAAATATCTTTCATATCTTCATCCATTGGTGTCAATCTTCTACCCACAAAATGCCTTCAGTCATAAGAAATGTTATTATGAACGTATTATTGTAATTAATACACATGTAGCATATGATCTCATTACATAAATTTATAATTAACGTTGTCCAACAAACGTTAAAATTACTCTTACAAGTCTCATTGCCAGCGGACTGCTTCTGTCATGGGAGCTGGACGTAAGACCGAAACATACAAAGGCCTTCATTCTCCTTCCTCTGGGGCTAGCCATCCTCCTTCATCACCGCTCTCGTTCTTGAACCTTCCGGCGGAGGAGCTTGCTGTTGTGATTTTTGGCTGTGACCATGCGACTTATAATGAATGCATCACACAGCTTCTGTTTGGTATACTTTATCTATACTCTTACTTTCTATCACAAATATACGTCTCTCCCTTTAAACCATAATGCATCATATCATGGTTTGGATTTCCCATTTTGAGATTCCACTGTGCTTTCGATAGTATGTGGTGTAGCTCAGTGATGAGTAGCACCTCCTTTAATGTCAATCCGGGAAGACGTGAGGATGGTATGAAGACCTCGAGCAAGTGGAGGCACAAGTGCGTGAGTGAGAAGCACACAAACATGCACACACATACACACACACGCGCGCACACGGCAAGACAAAGAGTAAGAAGCAATGGAGTTCTTAGATTACTTTCAAAAAGCTCTTACAAGTTCCTTTCAATTACAATCTAACCTCAAAAATGAGCTCTCTAGCTCTATTTATAGTTTCTGACTAGGTTTTGGCCCTGTCCAGACCTAGTGTCCGGCCTAGTTAAAAATTAGGTTCCAGGGCCAATTTTAGGGCTTAAACGGAGTCTAAAAAATACGAAAATTGATATGTAGGCACTTCTAAGGCTCCTCAAGCTCAAGAACTCCTTGGCTTGCACAAAATGGAGCTACAAAAATATGAAATGGTATTTACAATGGTTTTTAGTGATTAAAATCACTATTTGTGTAGGGATTTTCTCTGTTGATTTGTCGTGCACATCTTTGAGCTCCCTCCTTGCTCTTTCTTCTTGTGTGCTCCACTCCTTGATGTCTGAAAAATTTAGATGGCCTACTTGCCAGATCTTCTTTGGCTACTGTGTCTGCTTGTGCTATCTCTTCGTTCCGACCCTCTTTGTCTTGTGGCTCCTTCGGTTCCCTGACTGCTGCCAACACCCCCCCCACTCTCGCGTCTGTCGCCCCTGATAGACCCTTGTCTAGATGCTCGTTGAATGTAATATTGGACAACGTCGGAAGCGAGGTGATGTTCTTCTAATCTGAGCCCCCGTGCTAGATCTGTTAATAATGCATCCCAATTCACTGGTCCTGGTACGTCCGGATGTGGCACCTGCAGTTGTTCTGAATAGATGGTTCTCTCCACAGTGAATAAGTGGAGGAGATGTGAGGGCCTGGGTACAAATATTTCTGAGTGATACTCCCAAAATCCCGTTATGAACATCTCCTCGAATGTCTGTTTAAAACAAGCTGGGAGGTACTTTATTCTGGCGTGCCAAGCATATATTACCTCTATGGATGGGGTTGTGCTCATGTCATATACCAGATCTTGATTTCCTGTAAGAAATCTAACACCTGAGAAGTGGGGGTCTTTAATATTCTTAAACGTCCTGAAGGTGAGTAGCATTAGTTCAAAGATTTTCATACACATTTGTGCCATCACATCGGGGGTATTCCGTAGTCGAGTGCTCCAGTGTCTGATGGTAGAAATCATGTAATTTACAGTGGGAGGGCCTTGTGGCGGTGCTAGATAAACATAATTTAACCACTTCGTGCAACCCTTGACGTTCTTGACAGTAATGGTAAACTCTGGCCAAGTGCGTCGGCGGAATACTGGAACATAACAAGGATTGTATTTAATAAAAAGGGGCATGTTAGTCCAGGTACGAACCATTTCCGGGTAGGTTTCAAGAAGACGGATTCTCCAGGTTGGTTGATAAATGGAGCCTTTCTTTGCACTTTCTGGGACATCCTCTGGCCCAAATTGTGTGGCAAAAGTTGGAGGTTTGCCACAACTGCGTTGAGTCTCTGCATTGTAATCCGCAAGGAGCACACAATATGGCACATATTGATCATCGTTGGTGCCGATCCATCTATGATGAGACATGCTTCAAAAGTATTCAGACTTAATGATGGTGTCTTCTAACTTTGCCATAGATTGGATTTGAATGGCCACTCTATCTTCATGGGTTGTTGCTGTCTTTTCGAGTGTTTGTAGCCATTCAGGTACTTCAACTTCTAATGTGTCCAGTCCTTCTGAGGTCTGTGCACCACCTGGCATGGGCATAGGAACGTATGGTTCCTCATAGGTTTCATCCACCTCAATGGGTACTAAATCCTCCGGTTCGGGTTCTACAACTGGGGAGGGCTGCCTTTCATATTCTAATAACTTTTTCTGGAGTTCAGCCACCTGCTCTGTCAATGCCTTTACTTCCTCTGAAGTCGAGGCCGTTTCTATGACCTTGGTTGGAGCCTCCTTTTCCCTGAGCTGGCTACGTAGCTCATCTCGTTCCCTTTCCAAATCATCATGTGCGTCTAATAAATCCGCATAACTTTCCAAGATGGTTTTCATTGTTTCTGTGGGAACCGCTTTGAACTGTTCTGGATCGATCTCATGGGGGGACCCTTCCATGGCCGCTTCCAGGTTTTCTTCATTTTGTTTCTGCAACCGTTTATTTTCTTCAAGTGTTGTAGCCATATGCTTGCGAAGTAGAGTTAAATTACGCCGGACTCTCAGGTTATCTGTTTGGTACACCTCCAGCAAGGCTTCAAGTTGTTTGACACCGGGTTCTGCTGATGGTTGGGGTGTCTCCAGGAGTGTTTGATGGGTTTGCTCGAGAGTTGTGTAGCGCTGGTTGAGTTTCGCATTTTCTTCTTCTAGCGTTGTGAGTCGTCTTTGTAAGTTCTGATGATTCGTTGTCAACTGTTGATGGCGGCCTTCGAGATCCCTGTACTCGCGCTGAAGTTGATATACACACTGATGTAATGATAGGAATATACTATTTACATTAAAGGATGCAGGTAAAGATGAAGATGCAGGGGGAATGGGGAAGGGTAAGGGAGTTGTGAATGCGGTGGAGTCAAGTGGTGAAGTAGGTGGAGGGGGTATGGGAGATTGAGGTTGTGTGGGGGGTGGGGGGTGGTACTGTGGCAGGTGATGTTTCCATTGTGTCAAATGTGTGTGTGACTGTAAAGATGGGGACAGTGGGTGGGGTGGAAGTGATATTTGTGAAGAGTGTCGTGAAGGTGGGCATGGAAACTCCTCCAAATTGGATACCGAGAGAGAGAGGAATTCCCATGACAACTGTGGTAGTGGTAGAAAAGGGCGTGGTTGTGCCGGTTGGTGAGGTGAATTGTGTAGCGAGAGGTGAGGTGGGTGGGGAGAGTGGTTCCTCCTGATGTTCTTCTGTTTGCGTGTTGCCTTCCGGTTCTGATACATTGATGTGTATTTGTTTTCCAGATCGCCTAGGGCGTGCAGGCACACATTTCTCAAATCGATTAATGTATGTCATGGCCTCATGTATGGCCTCATCCAAGCCGACTGCCTCTGCGTGCAGGTTCATGGATTCGATAAACATATCGTCCACACCTTCCTCAGCCAATAGTTGGCTCATGAGCACCTTGCCTGATTCAAGTGACATTTTGTGTTGTTCCTGAACTCGCTTCATGGTTTGGTACAATCTTTTTATTTGTGCCGAATATGCTGGGGCACTTGCTAGCTCTGAGAGTTCATCATATTCTTGATATTGTTCTTCGTCGGCTTCTTCTTCTTCTCCTCCTGCCTCTTGTTCATCTCCTTTGACTTCTACGACGACTGGTTGTGTCGGGGCTGGTGTTGTTGTGGTGGGGTGTGGTTCCTCGGTCTGGTCTACTTCTGTTTCAAGATTAGATTCGTAGATCAGTCAGGCAACGTCTTCATCCGTGAGGTCATTGAGAGTAAATCCCTGTGGAAATTCCAAGTCTGATGGAATGGGTGGAAACACCAAGTTGGGTCCTTCTGTACTTGGTCTGGGAAGACGAATGGTGAATGGCCGAACACGCCTAGTTTGAGGAGGAGTCACCTCAGGTGTGGTAGTGGCTCCCCTTGGTTGAGCACATGGTAATTGGACGCCCCCTCTCATCTTCTTCGATGGAGGACCCGCTGTTGATAGTCTCCTTTGGAATTCTTGGGCCCTGGACCACACTAGTGCTCTTTGAATGGGCACGTCATATGCTAGGCACCTGTAAATTATTCTTGTTAGGGCACAACAGCCATGAAGTACATTTTTCTGCTTCTTATTCCAGCGCTGATGGGCTAGGTGTATCTGATCGATGACCTAGTGCGGTATGTTGAGGGTGAGGTTCTCTGTTTCTGCCAAGTATAAGCTGAACCATATTTTCTTAGGGGGCATAGTGAATCGTTCTTGTGCGGGAAAAGCAAAATGTTGCATAACAGTTCGTAAGTGGAGAGCAATGATAGGCGTCATTGCCACCATGTCCTTCAATTTATTGAGATCCTTATGCTTCATCCTACCCGAAACCATTGTTTCTTTCTCGGTGGGAATGTGCATACCTTGCATGTTCAATGCCTCCCGTACCAGGTTGAGGGTCAGTTTCAATCTCTTGAGTTCGTGTCTTGGCAACAATGATGGTAGTACAAAAGTACTATCGCCTCCCTTGACCTTGCTAGGAGTTATGGTACTTATGAAATAGGAGCAGCGTAGAAAATCAGGTTTAGGCAAGTGTGCTCTGAAATATCTATCCAGGCCTGCCTTGGTCCAAACTGATCGCATTACCTCTGCATTCTAATAGTTCTCGAATTCCCGAGCGAAAAAGTGGTAGCGTCCCCATTTTCCATTAAATTCAATTTCTGCTTCCCAAAAGTAGGTGCCATCACCCAATGGCCCTGCTACATCACTGAACCAATGAGCATGTTTCCCCACTTGAGAAGTGTGTCCCTGAGGAGGGTCCTGGATAGGAAGGACATGCACCGCTTGAAGTTCTTGAGGCCTTTCGGTGAGTGGCAGTTCCAGAAGAATAGTTTCAATGTCCACAATCTGTGCGCTGGATCCTGCCTGGGAACTGGTGCCTCCAGCTTCTGCCATCGTTATTGTTTGCTAGCTGGTTCTGTCGAGAATATAGAAACATGTGTTAACATTGTAAAGGACGAGTTAGAACCGTTTTTGTCCCCATTACAACATTATCATGAGGTCTGGGAGAGATTAGTAGGTTAATAAGTGCTAGGTGCTTGTGTGTGTAGTTAGGAATTGGTTGGACCTAAGAACTAAGTGGAATGATGTAGTGTGAGAGTGACGTCGTTAGTAGGTGGGCATGGATTTACAGCTGGGGTCCGGGGGTTTATTACAAGTTTTAGGTTGCCAAAGGCAGTGGATGGGCTTTGATCTTGATTTTGTGGAGACTCTGAAGAGTTTGATAGGGGTATCTACTTGAAGATGAGGCTTTTTAGGGACCCATTTACAAGTGATTCTACTAGTACTCATGGAAGAAGATGTGTCCGTGCGTGAGGTGTAAGACTGGGCCTCAGATGTTCGAGTGAGTGAAACATGTTGTACCGGTTGCGGCCGTGGTGTAGCTATTTGAGCCCGCAAGCAAGCCTTAGGCACCCAGATTTGTCGTGATTGTGGGCTGGCCTTCATTGACTTCTTGGGTACCCAAATAGACTTCACTTTTGTAGAAGAATTAATGAAGGACTTCTTATTAGTGTCGTGTTGTTGACTACTAATAAGAGGTTTTGGGCGTGGGGTTGGCCTGGTCTGAACAGGGAATTCGCCTTTTCGCCTCCATACTTGTTTCCATGGATGAAACAATCTGCTCTGCTCCTTTTTTTGGCATCCAGTATCGGTAGTGTTCTGCTTCTTCTGTATTTGATCTGCCGTTGGTTGTTGCAACCTTCTGGTCTTTGGAAAAGAAGGGAGTTTCGTTCTCTCCCTGGCTCCATTGTTGAGACAAGCCTCTTTCTGCATCATACAGTGTTGGACAAAAATAGCATTGTCAACTTCAGGTGCGCCCCTGGAAGGACCAGGAGTTTGTGCTTTACCTAGTTCCTTGAGTGCCTCCTTTTCCAATTCAACTGTAATTCGGCTATGATTTACCCATACCTGAAGAAGTCCACTTCTTAGGTTGAGGTTGACTGCATGATCATAGATGCAGTCCTGACCCAAGACAAGAGGCTCAGTGAGGTCCTCATCTTGACACACTAGTACTTTGACTGTCATCACTTCGTCTTGAATGGAGATGGGAAGATCCACCTCGCCCATGCAAAGGGGTTTCCACACCTCCCAATCCTATGAGATATGCTTCTATAGGATCGACAGTTAATTTCAATTCTTGACAGTAAGATAACTTGACAGCACTAGTGGATGCACCTGAGTCAATCAAAGCTCTTACAGTCTTTGCACCTTTTCCTTGTCCTATATCTACGGTTATAAAAGGACGTCGATCAATTATCCTATGAGAGCTGATACCTGAAACTTCACACATAGCCACATGATATCCTTGGTCTGCATATGCATCTGGCCTAGGTTGCTCTCTACCTTGTCTTCTTAATTTCATTCTCCGTATGCTGGCTTCTGCTTGAGCTTCTTCTCGAATCCGTTTTTTTTCTTCTTTGCGTTTCTTAGTAGTGTTGAGTCGACTTAGCATTTCCTCTGTGAGTGGTTCCTGATATAACTTGACCCTGCATCCGCTTATGTAGCTTGGGAGAACATCGCCTTCTAATGTGGCTAGTTGTACTGCCCCACTTGTTGAGATTCTGTTAATGATCATGGGTCCGTAGCCTCTTTTCTCTAGTTTCCTCGCATGTTGTTTCAAAGTGTAGACTAGTACTAGGTCGCCTACCTTCAAACCTTTATCCTTAACGTGGGCATCAAAATATGCCTTCTGTCGTTTCTTAGCTGCATATATCCCTGCAGCTGCCCTCAGTCTTGTTTCTCCTAATCGTTCAAGGTCAAAAAGTCTAGAGGATAGTTCATGACCCGTCCATTCGTGTTCTTGTGCTACTTTCAATGTAGGTATCAAAAAGTCCATCGGTAGCACTGCGTTTTGGCCAAATACCATCTGAAAGGGTGTGGCTTGGAGTACCGTTTTATAGGCCACTCGGTATGCCCAAACAACATGGTGTAGCTGTTTGTCCCGATCAGAGCGTTTATTATTCACTAATTTCGTCAGTACATTGCACAGAATCTTGTTTGTGCTTTCAGCCTGCCCATTAGCATGTGGGTGGTAGGGGGCAGACTTCTTATGAACTACCAAGAATTCTTGGAGTAGATTTTCAATCACTTCGTTCAAGACGTGAGTGCCTCTATCGCTTACTAGCTCTATAGGTAGCCCGTATCTTGTGAATACATTCTCAAACAAGAATTTAGCAGTTGTTTGAGCATCGTTCTTCGTTGTGGCTTTTACCTCTACCCACTTTGTTAGATAGTCTGTTGCAACAATGATATATTCTGCATGGGAACCCTTAGCTGGGGGATTAATAGGACCTACGAAGTCTATTCCCCACTTAGAGAATGCACGTCCACCCATCATAGGTTTCAGTGGCATCTCATCTTTACGTATAGGATATTGAGTTCTCTGACAGACATCACATCGTTTCACATAGGTATGTGCATCCATGTGAAGGGTCGGCCACCAGAAGCCCGCACATAGTATTGCCTTGATCACCCGATCTGGTCCAAAGTGTCCTCCTGCTACACCTTGGTGAGCAGTGTCCAAGATCTTGAGATATTCACTCTCATGGACACATAGTCTCAAGTAACCGTCTTTACCACGTTTGTAAAGATTATCACCAATGAGTGAGTAATCATGGGCTTCTTGTTCTAAACTCCTTTTCCTAGCCAGAGTCATGTCTGGAGGGAATGTTTTCATCCTCAGAAAGGATACTAGTGGTTCACTCCAATCCGGCACTATGGACACTTGATAAAGAGTGGCATGTTCCACAGGTGGTTTAGTGCAGCAGGTTGGGCATTCCTTGCACAACTTTTGGACATCAGCTTCCATAGTCGGTCAATGTACTCCGAGTCTCCGTAGTGTCTGTAGGGTTCGTCGCTTTGAGTAGTGTTGCTCTAATGCACCTACATGTGCTAATTGCAACAACTTCGCATACTCGTCCTCTTCTACACAACACGCCAAGATCCCTTGATCTGTGTGCTTGTACATACTTCCAGCCATGATGTGGTACTTTTGGGCTTTTACTACCTCTCTATCCTGTGTGGCTATTACTGGGTGGTTAGGCCCGTACGTCAATACTGGCACTAATGGCTTAGCCCACTGCGGCACCACTTCCAAATTAAACAAGTAAGCATCAGGAAGGTCATCTGACACTCCTTGTGGGGCTTCTCCAGATGTGAGCCTAGAGAGATGATCCGCTCTCAAATGAGTCCTCCCTTTCCTTACCACAACCTCGAAATCATATTCCATTAGTAAGAGAAACCATCTTACTAATCTTCCTGTATTGCATGGCTTGTTCACGAGATATAACAATGCTTGGTGGTCAGTAAAAAATTTAAACTTGTTTGCAAGCAAATAGTGTCTAAATTTCTTAACTGCATATACCATGCCTAAGCCTTCTCTCTCAGTAGTGGTGTAATTTCGTTTAGCTGCATTCAATTGTCTACTAGCATAGGCAATTGGAAGATCCATATTACCTTCACCCGTAGGTTGTGCGAGTACACATCCAATAGCATAATTGGATGCATCCACGTGAACATGGAATGGCTTGTTCCAATCTGGTGTGGTCAAGATTGGTGCTGAACATAATCTTCGTTTAAGCTCCTGGAAGGAATTCTCACATTCCTCAGTCCACTCAAAGTTAGTCAGAAGTCCGTACATGGGCTTTGCAATGACAGCATACATGTGAATGAACCGGCGGTAGTAACCACAATGTCCCATGAAAGCTTGTACTTCCTTGACATTCCTTGGCCTAGGTAGCTCTGCTATGGCTCTCACTTTCTCTTCATCAGTGGATATGCCATTCTTTGACACTATGTGTCCTAGAATCTTGCCTTGCCTGACCATAAAGACGCACTTTTCTGGGTTCAGGCAGACTTGATATTCTCTACATTTGTCAAAGATTTGTCTGAGTTCAGGAATATGGGTTTGTCTGATGTTGGAATGAGCACAAAGATCATCAACATAGACTTCTAAATTCTTCCTCAGGGACTCCTTAAATACATGGCACATCAGCCTTTGGAAGGTTGCTGGTGCATTGGTAAGCCCAAATGGCATTACCCGAAAGGCGAATATGCCCCATTTTGTGGCAAAAGCTGTCTTATGCTGATCCTCTGGAGTTATGGCTACTTGATTGTAACCCGAAAATCCATCAAGGAAGCTGTACACTTCCTTGCCTGCCACTCTTTCTAAGAGATGTTCTGTGATGGGAAGCGGATACTTATCTCAGATTGTGGCTGCATTGACCTTCTTTAAGTTAATGCATACACGTAATTTACCATTCTTTTTGGGAACCACAACAATGGGGGATACCCATTCAGTGTGCTCAATTTCATAGATAAATCCAGCTTCAACCAGTCTATCTATCTCCTCTTTGATCTTGGCAGCGTAATTATCATTGTATGTATATGGCTTTTGCTTAGAGGGTTTGGCATCTGAGGTCATGGGGCTGGTGTGTGAGCATATGTCAGGGTCCACACCTTTCAAGTCCTTGTAACTCCAAGCGAACACGTCTCTGTATTCTCTTAGCAAGGCTATCAATTCTTGCTCTTTCTTCTTCCGTCAGGTCATGTCCTATGTAAGTTGCATCTCTCTTCTCCCTCTTCCATGGCTACCACAATTTCCTTTGTGGTTTCTTTGTTATCATAGGCCTCTCCTGATTGTGCCTCTCGTTTAGGCATTCTGATCATGACTCTCCTGTCATCTATCTCATACTTCTTAAAATTTTCTGGGACCTCAAACAAAGATTCCTCCTCTTCTTGTGTGACTTCTTTCTTCTTCCTTTTCTTTCCTTCTTCCTTAGGAGTTACATGTGTGGCTAGCCTTACGTCTTTTGTAAGCTCTCCGTGCCTCTAGGGTTGAAATTCTACTTCATAGAAGTATTCTTCATCTGATGCAAAAGGTGGGTCCATAATGATTGACTCTAGATCGGAGTCACTTGCATCCTCAAATGCATCAGGGCTAGGTTCGCACTCTTCTAACACCGCCTCTCCCATGATTGGCTCTATGGAGAAGACTGAAATGTCATAGCCATCTTCATCACAGTGAGGTGTCCATTGTTCCTCATTGATGGCTACATCCATTGTTGCTAGGATTTTTGCCCAGCCATGGGGTTCAAACTCCTCATCAGGAAATACTACAGGTGCATAGGCTGGGTCTTGAATGGGTCTATGTGTTTCGTTTGCACCTACTTCTCTGGCCTTTTCTCTTTTCTCTTCTTCTACTGCCACTTTGCACATCCATAAGTGGGTGTCTTCATGCATCCATGAGGATCCTGATCCTATGGAATGCACAGATTCCGTATCATCTTTGGCTCTATGGATGGGATTCCATTGGATAGGGGGGACATCTCTATGAGAGTAATCTCTAAGATTCACTTTCGTCATAACACCTAAGTGCTGCAGGTACAAAGAATTGGTTCCCCAATCCTGTACCACTTGCAACTGTCGCATAAAGGGTCGTCCCAAGATCATTTCATAGGCATGGTTCTTGCTAAAATCACATATAGCAAAGGTATGCTCGAACTCGACACCACAGGTGGTGAGAGTTATTCCTTCTAGCAATCCTAAGGGCCTTTCAATATGCCCATCGGCCATCTGAAATTTCATTCTCGTTGGCCTGAGTGCTGGCTTGCCCCAACGCTTCCATAGGGAAGTGGTGGCAATTGCAACTCCTGCACCTGAGTCCAAAATTGCCTTGGTGGTGTACCCCTGGTAGGTAATGGGAAGATAGGTGTTCCCTTCTTCACCTTCACACATGTCTCCTATCTTATCCAAGGGTATCTCTGGCAGTGTCCTATGTGATCCTACCTGGGAATGAGGTTTCACTATCGCTAGTACTTGTTTGGCGATATGTTTCCATAATTCAGGTCTAACCTTGAGTAGCTCTTCTAACTTGAGATTGCACTGCACTTTAGTGTTTTTCACTGAGTCCTCATTTCGTACCATGACCGTGGGTGCTCTCATACAAGTAGACTTAGCTTCCCATGGGCCTGTGAAGTGGGGTAATTCTTGTAGAGAGTTAGACTCAAAGTCTAGTCTTTTCTGAGAGTGAGTGCTCTCTTGCTCCTCATAAATGGATGGGATGTCTTGTGGGAATTGGTCGCGTGCATCATCCACAAGTTCAATAGGAGGAGGGACTTCACTCTCTTTAGCCCATTTGTCTTCTTGAATCTCGCGTAGGAATTCCGGTGTGAACCGATTCATAGAAGATGATGTGTCTGGCTCCGTAGAGTTAGGCACATAAGCTTCAGGCACATATGCTTCCTGGGCAGGAAGACCTGCTCTTTCACTTGCCTTGTCCTTATGTTGAGAGGCGGGTTCCTTTCCTGATTGTGCAATTAGCTTCTCTATTCTTTCTAACAATCCATCAAAGTGCAATTGTGTCTTCGCTGAACTAGAGATGTTAAATAGGCGACTGGCTTCAAACATGGTCTGAGCCAATTCCACCATCTTAGCACAAATTTTGGTTCGTTCAAGCTCTAGTTCTACTCTAGGGTAACACTTTTCATGATTAGTTACGTTTGGCCCTTCTTGGATTCTGGCCTGATATGCTTTAAGCATCATATTAAGGTCTTTGGGAGTGGGATCTGCTAGGACTGATCCTACTTTAGGGGGTGGTGGGATTAGGTGAGGCGGGTTGGAAGGTGGCGGGTCGGATGGAGTTGGGAATGGTGGAGGTGGGGTAGTGTGAGAGGGAGTTTGAGATGTGAGTTCAGTTATCCTGGCCTTTGTTTCTCTGAGGCTTTCCTCGAGTTCACTCATCTTTTTTGCCCATTGTCTTTTCATTCTTTCACGACTATCCTTCCAAGCTCTAGTCCTCTTCTTTGTCATGCTCTCTGTTTCACTAACATTTGGGCTCTTTTCCTGGCCTACCCCTTGGTTTTGTTGCAATGCTTGAGCTCTAGTGACTACCTGTACTGGTGCAGTGGAAGTGACACTTCCTGTGGAATCTACCACTAACCCAATAACATTAATGGGAGTTATTTTTGGCATATTGCTGGGATTCTTTGGACAATCTTGTAAGAGATGCTCCTTTCCACATTCCTGGCAATAGCCCTGGATCGTCACTGATTGGGGTTGCGGAGGTGGAGGCAAGGGACAATCACGAATGAGATGATCTCCCTGACATCTGTAGCATGGTCCTTTAGGGAATGGGGGTCTTACTTGCCTAGGTTGAGGCCTAGGGTTGGGATTTGCATACATGACATTTGTGTAATCTGACTCCCAACTAAGTTCATTTGGCTCTTCACTATAGTAAGACTCACCATGTTCAAGAGACTGCATGTAGTAGGCCTGGGGGCTATCAACATGTGTAGAATCGAAACTATGGTCACTGGGGCCACTTTCTGATAGCAATGGGGTTACTGGCACTATGGCCCTATTCAGGTTTTCTTCTGCAGCTGCATACTTTACAGGGATTACATTAGTAGGAGCAGATGGTTGATGTGCTAGCACTGGCTGGGGTCTCAGTTGGGCCTGATATTGCGGTTGGTAATTTTGTTGAGGCCTAGTATACTGTTGTGGTGGATACTGATTCTGGTATCTTCCCTGCTGAGGGTATGGCTGAGGGTAGGTTTGCTTGACCGCTTGCCTATTGTATGGGCAGTCTTGTGTTGTGTGATTAATGTATCTCCGTTCTATGGTGCAGTATTGGCTACTAGGATTTACTTGGGGTTGAGCCATAATGGGACAGACATTCGCCATGTGGTCACCACCACACATATAGCATCTTTTCACAGGGGAAAACCTTGGGATCTGTTTGCTAGAGACGCCTAGTTTTTGTGCCACTTTCTCAGCGAGTTCCTCAATTGATGTGGATTGCGTGGAAGAGAGGCTAGAGGCACTATCAGAATCTTTATATATTTTGGAAAGCTCTAACTCCTCCCCCAGGTTATCCTCGATGTCAATGCACATGCGTACACACTCTTCTATGGTCCTAGGGTCCTTCAAGTACACATAGGATCTTAACTTTGTACTCAGCAATCCATCCAAGAATAAAGCCACTTGCTTAGCTGGTGTGGGGAGCTCCGAAACAGGGCATCTTTCAAGATATTGCCTAAATCTTCTTCCTGCAAGTCTCACGGTCTCTTGAGGGGTTTGCTTGAAGCTGTGAATCAATGAGGAGGTATTATGTCTTATGCCACTCTTAGAGAATTCAATAATAAAAGCCTCCAGGAGTTGGTCTATGCTCCTGAATTGTCTCTCATTCAATGGTTGGAACCACATAAGGGCTGTGTTCCTAAGGGTTAGACCAAAGGAATTATATTGTGTGAATAGGTCCTCCACTTGTTCTGCTCTCAAGACTTGCCTAAACTCTACCACATGATCGTATGGGTCTCCTGTGCCATCGAAGCAATTTTTCATGGACTTGACTAACTGAGTTGGTCTCAAAATCCTGGTGTGTTCTCTAGGTCGTGGTAGAGGGAAGTCTTCCATATTCCTTTGATTTCTTGGGGCTCTATGTACCTCAGGCTCTACTCTATTTGTTTCCATTCTCGTTCTTTCTCTGCCCCCTGGGTTAGCAAAGCTTATTTCTGGCCTATCTCTACTTCTGTCTCTTTGAGCTCCATGAGCTTGGGATGTTCCCGCTCCAGGGTGACCATAGGACACATTTGATCTTGGTTGGGGGAAAATAATTTCACCTTTCCAAGTGTAAGCATGCCTATCATTTTCTGTCACCACAAAGATCCTCTCTGAAGCGTGATCTAAGTAGGTCACTCTGCCTGGGCTATCAGGATCCTTAAACTCATAGATCATGATTGTTCCTATATCAATTGGCCGATCAGATTTATACCTCCAAAAGGCTTCGTCAGTTTCTCGGTTCAGAAGCAGATCTATGCTCTTATTATCTTGGGGAATCCACTCTGGTGTGATAATCCTAGTGAGAACAGATTTGCCTCGGGGGGTCCTTAGTTCTTCACCCATGCTTCCCTGCTCTAGGTCACCTAAGTCCATTCCTGGGACCTCATTCCCAAATTCATCAGTCCTATCTGGATGACTGGTGACTACGTATATTGTCCCTTCCTTGTCTAAGCTCCGTTTTCGAACTTGACAGCTGGGCGCTCTAGTCCAATGGATTGATCAGGATTCTTAATCTGTGCCACAGATCTTCCTAGGCCGTCCTCATAGATGCTAGCACCCAATCGGTTGGTCCTAAGGTATTCCAACTGCGTTTTGTAAGGGCCTTCTACCCTGTGCAAGTATGGCACTCCTGAACTTCCCGTAGGTCTGTCCATGCCTTGAGACATCTCGGATTCACTAGTCTCAGAACTAGGGTAGTATGAGTGGTGGCTCAACTGTTGGGCCCAAGACCTAGCAGTGTGGTTGACACTGGCCTCTGAAGACCTAAGGCTTTGTCTATCTCTCCCTAGATGTCGCCCTGATCTAAGGTTCATAAGCCTAAGTGAATAACCCAAATTTGCCCAAGTACAACCTCGTGGCGGAGTTCTTCTGTATCAGTTACTTGATTCTTTTTACTTGATTACCGTGTTAACATTCTTGTCTGATATCACGTCGCAAGGTATATTTGAGTGTAGTTCCACACTCAAAGTTGATCGTTCCACGTTAAGTTCTTTTCCTTTAAAGTTCTCGACAGTACAAAGATTATGTTCTTAGCTTGAACTTGAAAGTTCAGGTATTTTTCAACTTGATACTTGCCTCTCGTCGCCCTGACTTACTCCTACCTCTAGTCGCTCTTAGCCTAAGCTAGGAATTGACGAAGGGGAGTTGAGAATATTCCGACCTTTCTTGCTGATCCTTGCTCTTTAGTGCTCGAGAAGTTGATTCTCAAGCTTGCACAAAGCCCTTGCTTGGATGCTCTCAATTGCTTCTCAATAGACCTGCATCAGTCCCAAGATTAGCTCCAGACTTAAATTCAAATGACAAACTAGACCACTTTCATGCATGTAACTTACCGTCCAAGTTATCCCTTGCCTTTATAAAAAACAATCCCAAGGATCCCTCAGTTCTCCTACCTCGGGTATGGTTAACTTCAAAAAACCCTATCTAATAATCCTGATCTTAGTTTTCACATAACCAGTGGAAGTTTTGGTTGTACTTCCCATGAGCTTTCCAACAAAACAAGAATCACAGCAATTGGATTTTGTATGAGGAAGTTATGTCCGATCAGGGTTTAGGTGCTAAAACAGGGTTCAAAACAGTTTACTCAGGCAGACAGGAATTCTTGAATTACTTGGGTTGCGGCCTCACAATGTAATGGTAAACCCTTAAAAGTTCCCAAAAAATTAGACCACTATTTTTTTGCCCTTAAAAATTGGCCAAATTTGCCCTTCTATCGCGTTCGCAAGTTCTGTCAGTCGCGATTGACAGGTCAGTCGCGATTGATGTGTCGATCGCGATTGACAGGTCCGTGGTGGCTGTCAGTCGTGATTGATGTGTCGATCGCGATTGACAGGTCCGTCGTGGCTGTCAGTCGCGATTGATGGGTCAATCGCGATTGACACGTGGCTCGAAAAGTCAATCAGTCGTGGTCAAAGGGTCATTGACTCTGTCAGTCGCGATTGATGGGTCGATCGCGATTGACAGGTCGGTCGCGAGGGTCTGTCAGTCGTGGGCTGTCAGTCGTGATTGATGGGTCGATCGCGATTGATGACTCGATCGCGATTGACACATGTCACGCGTATGATCTGTCAGTCGTCAATCGGTCGTTGACTCTGTCGGTCGCGATTGACAGAGCCGTCGTGGGCTGTCAGTCGCGATTGATGGGTCGATCGCGATTGACAGGTCTGTCCGTCGTGGTTTGTCGATCGCGATTGACAGAGCGATCGCGATTGATAGAAATCTGATGAATTTCAAAAATCTAAACACAGTTTTGGGAAGCTCTAGGCCTGTAGATCATGGTTTTGCACTTTGTTTGGCAAATGGAGCATTTTTTCTGTCAGTCGCGATTGATAGAGACCGGTGACACAGAGACAGTTGCCAAGATTTCCGTACCTGCGCGAAGTGCTGGAGAAGATGATGCAACATGTACCTGCAAGACAGCTCAAGAAACATGCAAAAACTGCACACACTATATCGCTCTCTCGCTCTCTCTCACAAGTGGAATGAGGGAAATGGAAGGAGGAAGGAAATATAGTCAAAAAAACTGAAATTTTTGCGATGATGGAGATGGAGGTGGGAGATGGTGATGATGATGATGGTGATGAAGAAAACAAAAGGAAATAGACAAAAGTGAAGAAAATACCTATAACTCCAACGCTTCAACTCTACGTCTTACCATCACACGCTCGTCCTCAAAGCTCGATCCCCGGCAACCGCGCCAAAATTTGGTGTAGCTCAGTGATGAGTAGCACCTCCTTTAATGTCAATCCGGGAAGACGTGAGGATGGTATGAAGACCTCGAGCAAGTGGAGGCACAAGTGCGTGAGTGAGAAGCACACAAACATGCACACACATACACACACACGCGCACACACGGCAAGACAAAGAGTAAGAAGCAATGGAGTTCTTAGATTACTTTCAAAAAGCTCTTACAAGTTCCTTTCAATTACAATCTAACCTCAAAAATGAGCTCTCTAGCTCTATTTATAGTTTCTGACTAGGTTTTGGCCCTGTCCAGACCTAGTGTCCGGCCTAGTTAAAAATTAGGTTCCAGGGCCAATTTGAGGGTTTAAACGGAGTCTAAAAAATATGAAAATTGATATGTAGGCACTTCTAAGGCTCCTCAAGCTCAAGAACTACTTGGCTTGCACAAAATGGAGCTACAAAATACGAAATGGTATTTACAATGGTTTTTAGTGATTAAAATCACTATTTGTGTAGGGATTTTCTCTGTTGATTTGTCGTACACATCTTTGAGCTCCCTCCTTGCTCTTTCTTCTTGTGTGCTCCACTCCTTGATGTCTGAAAAATTTAGATGGCCTACTTGCCAGATCTTCTTTGGCTACTGTGTCTGCTTGTGCTATCTCTTCGTTCCGACCCTCTTTGTCTTGTGGCTCCTTCGGTTCCCTGACTACTGCCAACAGTATGTTTTTCCACGTCCTGGTCATATGGACACCATCTCCTTCTGTGCCCTTATCTCTCTCTCTCTCCCTCACACACACACACACACACTCTCTCTCCCCCCACATATTACTACATGTTCATGTGTGTGCATGTTTTTGGTATGGCTTTTGTGCGAACGCAAAGAAGAATGCTGAATCTAAAGCGTACTTGGAATCCCGGGCTTGGTTTTATTTTACAGACGTCCTTATGCATGAACAGTAGCTTGATCATTAGTTTTTGTGCATGTCCAGGCCTTCAAGCTTCTCATATCAGTTATGTAAAGAATGTCCGACCAGGGATGCCATTATTTTTGTTTAATTACATTGATAAAAAGTTGCATGGTATTTTTGAGCCAGACAACTATGGAGAGATGAACATCAATCCATATGCCTGGACTGATGGGAAGCAGAAGACACAGTTTCCAGCTCAGGTTCTTTGCTTAGATTTAATAATCTCTGATATTACATTAGGTCACTGTCTGAGGCATACTGAGGTTTTGTTTACATGTAGGCACGCGTACGCGTGAGATGTCAGTGTGCACCATTGACAGAAAGCATATACAAGGGAGCATTAGCAGCAAATTATGTGAATTATTCACAGGAAAAAATCCTATTTGAGTTAAATCATGTGTAGACAGATAAGCTTATATCTCTTTTCATGAGAAACTCGTTGAGTGTCAGTAGACAGGCTGTGGGTCCATGTCAGGGGACAAAGGAGAAGATGTTGACGATTGTAGTTCTTTATATGTTCTGATTTCATCTGTTAAGTACATGTCTTTCAAGCCAACCCTGAACCCTGTTTGGAAAAGCCATTCATGTATAACATTTTGAAGGCATGTTAGGAATTGAAGAGCAGTTTCAGTCCCTTTTTGATAGCAACGACTTGGGACAATTCCCGTATGTCAATCTGTTAACCATTTATTGCCAACAGGACACTGCATTATCTCGCTGTCATGCACAACTACACTACGTAAATATGTGTACTCTACACCAGGGGGAAATTTCATATTTAAGACCTGTATCCCTATCCACAAAGGAGCTTTTATACCCGGTGCCTTAATTATTGTAGGCATGGGAGCAGGAGAGTCACAATAAATATTTAACATTTGAATTTCATGTTTTAGTAGCCAAAAATGATTTTCTAAAATCAAATGGCTTGAAAGGATGCCATCCTGAGATAATTTCAGTAAAGCTTGGCCTCCTTGGGTAGATATTAACTGATGACTTACATCCAATAATTCAGAAATCTCAGCCTTGGCTAAAACTGATCGAGGAGCATATACCTGGATGCATTATGTGTGCATGTGTATGCATTATGTGTGCATGTGTGTATGCAACATTATGTGTGTATGTGTGTATATGTGTGTGTATTTGTGTGTGTATATGTGTGTGTATTTGTGTGTGTATGTGTGTGTGTCTATGTGTATGTGTGTGTGTGTGTGTCTATGTGTGTATATGTGTGTGTGTATGCATATGTATGTATGTGTGTATGTGTATGCAGGTATGTATGCGTATGTGTGTGTATGCATCATTATGTGTGTATGTGTCTATGTGTGTATAATTGTGTGTGTGTATATGTGTGTGTATGTCTATGTGTTGCAATAAAAATGCATGATTTATTCAAGTTTAAAATAGTATTTTATGAACTAAAGAAAAAAAGGGGCTAACAAACATTTTGATGATGGTACGTAACTCTGTCATGGTCTTAACTGGTAATATTCCAAGTGTGAAACAGTGAAGATGTCTCTGAATTTGCAGTGCTACCCTTGCTGGATCAGTTTTCCTCTTTATTTTGTTCGAAGAACTGGCAAGAATGGATTTTTGATCTATGCCTTTCAAAGATGTGCTAGAGCATCTTAGAAGGGTCTCCTAGAAAATGAGAAGGGAAAACAAATCATGATGATCGAACTTCCCCGAGTTTTCTTTGTTTTGTCTTACCTCAAAAACCAATAATGTTTTAACAACATTACATTAAAATCAAAACTATAAGAAGAGATCATAATTGTCAAAGATTACCTTTAGCAATTCAATGGGATTACTCTTTGTTGGTGCAGACTGGCAAAATGCATAACTATAAGCTGGTTCAATCAATGATGTCACGGCCAGTACACCAACAGGCTCTGAACCAAGGTTAGGACTCTGCGGATTCTTTGATTTCAAGTCTGACTCTTCGATGTTCTCCAAAACTTCATAATTGAGTTGTATTGCATGATTGTCTGTTTGTGTCCGAACAGAACCATCATATGCTAAATACACTTCCCTTAACCCATACATACATTTTCGAAAAAGTTCTCCAAGCCCCTCAGCTCCATACCCTTTTCTAGGTTTTCGAGAAGACACTAAATGATAAAGGAATTCTTTGGAGGTTAAACCATCTAAAAAGCTTGAATCATTGCCATCATGGAATTGGATATATGGACAGCTATGCCTCTCAACAACGGTTGGTATTTCCCCAAGAACACGTTGAAATTCACAAATTGCTGATCTTCTAGCACTGATTTCTTCAACTAAGCTAAGAAAATTTTCTTGGTAACCATAGTCAAGGATATCACTATGACATGGATTGATAAAAGTTCTTGGAATGAGTTCCTCTTTTCCTGATAGGACTTATCGGATGTGCCTTTCCAAAGTGAGAACTCTCTAAGAAGACAATCTGCCATCATCTATAGCAATATGAACTTCTTCAAGAAGTTTTGTATATGTTCTGATTTCATCTGTTAAGTACATGTCTTTCAAGCCAACACTGAACCCTGTTTGGAAAAGCCATTCATGTAGAACATTTTGAAGGCATGTTAGGAACTGAAGAGCAGTTTCAGTCCCTTTTTGATAGCAAAGACTTGGGGCAATTCCCATATGGCAATCTGTTAACCATTTATTGCCAATAGGACACTCCATTATCTCGCTGTCATGCACAACTACAGTGCCTAAATATGTGTACTCTACACCAGGGGGAAAGGTCATATTTAAGACCTGTACCCCTGTGTGAATGCATGTGTATGTGTGTGAATGCATCATTATGTGTGTATGTGTGTATGCATCTGTATATGTGTGAATGCATCATTATGTGTGTGAATGCATCATTAAATGTGTGAATGCACCATTATGTGTGTATGTGTCTATGTGTGTATGTTTGTGTATATGTGTGTGTATGTGTGTGCGCGTCTATGTGTATGTGTGTGTGTCTATGAGTGTGTATCTGTTTATGTGTGTGTATGTGTCTATGTGTGTGTATGTGTCTATGTGTGTATGTGTATGCATGTATGTATGCATATGTGTGTATGTATGTGTATGCATTATGTATGCATATGTGTGTATGTATTATGTATGTGTATGTATGCATGTGCATTATGTATGCATATGCATTATGTATGTGTATGTATGCATATGCATTATGTATGTGTATGTATGCATATGTGTGTGTATGCATGTAAGTATGTATGTATGTGTGTATGCATATGTATGCATGTATGTGTATGTGTGTGCATGTCTCTCTATGTGTGTGTATGCATATATGTGTGTGTATGTGTGTGTATGTGTGTGTATGTGTGTGTGTATGTGTGTGTGTGTATGTGTGTGTATGTGTATGTGTATATGTGTGTGCATGTGTATGCATTATGTATGTGTATGTCTGCATGTGCATTATGTATGCATATGTGTGTGCATATATGTGTGTGTGCATGTATATGTGTGTGTGTATGCATGTATATGTCTGTGTATGCAACATTATGTGTGTATATGTGTGTGTATTTGTGTGTGTATGTGTGTGTGTGTGTGTCTATGTGTATGTGTGTGTGCGTGTGTCTATGTGTGTATATGTGTGTGTATGCATATGTATGTGTGTGTAAGTGTGTGTGTGTGCATACCTGGTCTTTCTCTTTGCGTGTCTCTTTCTCTCTCTTTCTCTCTCTCTCTCTCTCTCTCTCTCTCTCTCTCTCTCTCTCTCTCTCTCTCTCTCTCTCTCTCTCATTCTCTTGCTCTCGTCCAGATCTCGGCAGAAAAGTGCCGGGAGAAATCGAAATTTTTTTTGAACATTCTAGAGCGTCGCTTATGCGACGCTCTAGAAAGGACGTCGCATATGCGATGCTATCCAGTTTGCCCACGTCGCAAATAACGTTGCTAGGTGGTGACGCTATGTGCGACGCAGAGATTTAGCAGCGACGCAGGCATCGCTTATGCGATGTATCCCCTTTTAAAAAAAATGAAAACAAAATCGTCGCTTATGCGACGCTAGCATCACATAAGCGACGGTGCTCGTTTTTTTTTTTCAATTCGGGGGCATCACTATCCCCCCTATTTCTTGCAGTGTGAAACAATTCACCCACAACTGAACTTCATATAAACTCATCTACAGTAACCCAACATCACTTGTAATAACATCTCAACAAGAAATGTATGCACTATCTGAAGCATGTAGGTGTCTAGAGAACTGCATTAGTTTTGCAAAAATCATTCCATAAATCACCTCACAACACTCAACTACACGGGTTACACATCGGTTATGGAAAGGGATTGTGGTCTCACTTTAATGGGATCATGATTAATTTCCATACTAATGTGCTAATCTTTTGTAACAGATCTTCTCCACATTTGCATCCATCATCATGCAGACAGACGGACATTTGAAGCTACCCCAGTGTACCGGTTGTCAATTTTGGCAAATTATTGGCTGAACCACATCCTACGTCACAACCACTTGAATTTAAGGATTCCTAGGACCAATGTCGATTGATGATCCTCCTAGGGGACACACCGAAAAATTTCACCGTAATTCCCATTGGTTTCGAGGTTTAGCAGGAGCCTTGGCGGATGTAGACTTCATTTTTGATGCCACGCTGACTTTTTACAGTGTTAATTGGGGCAAGTATCAATTTTTCTACAGAGAATTTGAAGAACTCCAAAATAGAGAAGAGTTAAAGCACATTTGGGCTAGAGCAGGTTCCATGGAATACTTTAGTGACCCATTACCCAAACCGGATTTTTATAGATGCTACTACCTGGTGACCACACTTACAACCTCCGAGAACAAGGACTTGTCGGGCACGTTCATTCTGCCGTCTTCGGTAAATGACCCCCCATTCAAGAAGTTCTATCTTTCAAAATACCTCATTCGTGTAGCAATTAAGATCCGCGAAACTCACACGTCAACAGAGCGCAAAAGGCTCATTCCCGGGCCGGTGAAGCATGGTGATGTCGTGAAATGGGAAGACATTTCGGCCATTACACCTGAATTATCTAAGTCATTACGTATATGTATGAAACATTTTACATTCCCGGCTCAGGATCGTTTCACTATGCCTCACAAGCATATTTGGTTCGGATTATATTTAGCACGTACTGGGCCCCAAACTATAGATCTTGCAAGTTGGATCATTGATCAGTTGTATCTAGCGCAGCAAAGATGGGAAAGGAAAAAAGTCATCCATGGATGTTGCGCTCTCACTCGAATTGTTTTTATGTGTTTGGCATATGACTTGCCTATAGAACGCGCAATGACAAGTGAAGAATTGAAGGTATTCAAAGGAACTGCCAAGAAAGCCAGGAAAGCTAGCAAGGGACGGGTAGGCAAGTGCATGCATGGATCCATCCCATGTTTGCAAGTTCTAGAGTCCCCATCACCTCAGCCATCTCCAGAATAGTCACCTACGGAACCCCTTGCACCTATACAACCCATACGCATACGCCTGTCACAATCGGTTATCATAGAAGGTACTACTAGCGCTGTTACCTCTCAAGCAACCATAGTTCAGGAACCCACCAGTACAGCAGCAGAAATTCCCACCTCCATCACTGCGGAAGCATTTACTTTTCCTATACCCAATTTGGAAGCTGAACCAACAAATACCACTTTTGATTTTGAAATGTATGATGCTTTTTCGAGTGAATTTCAATTTTTGGAAGGACAATTTTTCTCACAAGAGTTTGAACACCCAAGTTACCCTACCACACCCCCTGATCAACCACACGAGCAACTAGTCTCTAGCTCTGAAGAAGAAAGGATAGAAACTGACGATGAAGACAGAGATGATGAAGCCAGTCAGGCTAGCCATGAATCTCAAGAGAATGTGCAGACGGATGAACAGGAACAACACACTGACATGCAGGGTGACACAAGTACTTACGAATAAGAAACATTTGAAGCTGCTGCCTACACATTGGCAATCATGAAACTATACCGCACTATGCAAGCAGTTTGGGCACGTCAAAAACTCTCAGAAGAAGAAAGTCAAGTGCTTTTAGAATAGGAACTCACTATAGGAGGCTTAAAGAAGCTTACATTCAAGGTTTCAGAGAATTGGTTAAATCAGTAGGCACTAATGAAGCATTACGATATCTGCAAAGAAAGTCACTACCAAAGTTTGACCCATGCCGAATTCGCTTACTATCAAAGCCCAGTCAATATATTCATGTACCAATGGATGCCCAGTCTTCACAACAGGCCAGGGAAGCACGCCTCATTCTAGAAGATTCTTTTGTAGCAGAAATGATCGTCATTGACTCACCGCCTCACACTTCTACTATAAATACCACTACTGTTGTTGAAGTACCCAACATATCGACTGCTCCTCTTTCACCCCCTACCCCTCCAGTCTCTCATGTACACCCTACCTCCCCTCACTTCCTTTGATAGTGCAATAGCAGAAGCCTTTGTTGCCTCAATTCCTCTCACCCTTTCCACACCCACACAACCTAGCCTCCCTCCTAGGACTTCCACCCTTCCATCAAGTCCATTTCTCCATCCATCCGTCCCTTCCTTCCCCATCCCTCCAAGACCCCTATTCCCATTTCCCCCTCCACTAACCTTCTCCCCCGTCTCACCTCCCCACCCCACTGCATTCCCTCTCTCCTCCCCTCTCCACCAGGCAATACACAAAACCCCATCTATAAATTATTCGGAAACTTTTGTAAATCCGGTATTCACGCCCACTCACGCATTGGCTATCATGACACTATTCATAGTCACGGCACTCGACACAACGTCCAGTGACATGGACATATCACCACCCACTGTACCACCACTCACCTCATCCATTTCACCATCACATTTACGCACATCACATTTCTCCATAGTCACCACTTCATCCACTTTCCCATCCCTATTTCCCCTTCCCCTCGCATCAACACCCACACCCACAACATCTTCGCTCACTCCATTATTGATATTATCACCCACAATCGACACCGCATTTCATCAAATGTTTGCATGTATGACACAAGTCCGAGATGAGTTTGCATCTCTTGGGACTAGTTACCAGACACTGCAGCAGACCACGAACGACTTACAGTCACAGCTAAATTCCTTAACCATCGAGAATGCCTCCCTTAACACATGCTACCAAGAGCTACGCCATGCCTACCATACACTTGAACTAAGAGTGAACATAAGACAAAAGAAGCAATTACGGATATTGACAATTTGTTAAGGACTCAAACCATTCAAAATGCGACACTCACTCGAAGCATGGGACTACTAAGATGCCACCTAGCAGCAGCCAAAGAAGAGAATCAATGCTTGCAGGAACAGAATAGAGAGAATCTTGAAGCAGCTTTAGATCAACGAGACGAACCTCTGAGTCCCAGCTATTTAAAATCCGTCCCCTCTGAATCTATGAAGATACTATTGGAAGACCATATCAGACTACTTGAAGATTATGACAATATGCATTAGGCATATCAGAAGCTCAAGGAAGACCACAAAATGCTACAGTTGTGAGCACCTGTATAGCAAGTACCATCAGCTCCTAAGGCAACACCTCCACAAATCATAGAGGAACTAAATGCTTTATGCACTCACATCCTTACCCTTCAAGCACAAATTACTGCCTTTTCTGAACCCCCTAGGACTGTTTCCCCACCTGAACTCCCAACGGAGGAAGAAAGTGTGTCTATCCCGATGGAGGAAACATATGAAGAAGCCTACGAACTACAATCCATCCTAGGTGGACATATCACGACTGAAGGCCAATCCACCTTTGAACCCCCTACCCCCGCATGGATGAAGACTGTAGAAGAACTTGGAAAGACCCACTCAGCACATGTGGAAGCTCAATTACACGCCATGGCTATGATAGAGGAATGTATGTTACAATCCCCTTACTTCACTCACTTGGCCCCTTGCAGGTATATATCTGGCCATGAGCTGCAATATAAGCCATATTTCATGCTAATGGCAGAATACTAATTGGCGATCGGAAAGGAGACAAGCAAGAAACCCTCACATGCAACTCAGTTTGAGCTTGATGGCTTGCCATCGGAAGCACAGAGTGGAGAAATATTTCAACCAACTTGGCGCCCGGAATTACTACAGCAATATCTCGAAATGATGAGCATATGGGTCAAGGCATCCCTGCATTTAAAGTATAACTCATGTTGGGGACCGATCCCAAGATGCCGCTCCTGGAAGGCTCGCAATCAAAGTACAGAACAACAAGCAGTGTCAGGACTGGCTAAATTATCCGCCCATCGGACTGCCCACTATAGGATATATGATGGCAACTATTCGCTACTGGCTCCCCTGCTTATGCTGAATGGATGATGTTGTCGTGCATATGACTATCAAAGTATTTGACATGATGCAAACTATTTTTAAAATCTTCCATCGCATCAAGGCACCACACGTTAACACTCCGAGATTCGAGCATGGTAATCAAGATTTAGCGTATGATATGAGCATGACACCATTGCTCCAGGTGTGTTATGTCTGGCACTATCGAATCAAGTATTTACCGGCATGCTACAAAATGACATTCGAAGAGATGTTTACTACTGGTTTTTGGGAGTACCATTCAGAGGTATTCATCAGCAGGCCCACATACCTACTCCAATTATTTTCCTGTGAACAACTGGTGTACTCCATGCACTACAGACTCCCGCCGCCAGATGAACCACAACCCATAGATTGGGAAAAACTTGAAGCAGATCTTGCAAGAGGTATTCGCATTTCAGAGCACACCCTCGCCCATGACCTCCTAGAAAACTATATCTGACAGACCCTGCAACAAGGTTCTATCGAGGACGACAGAAGCGAGAGGGAGGGGGTGTCGGCAGTAGCCAGAGGCACAGACAACAAGGAAGTATGTGAAGGCGGATCACAACAAAGTAATGGGGAGACAAGCGGATTATTTTTTCAAAGAAATATGTTTTATAATACTTTTCAAAATTCCCAACAATGATTTTCATCACTCTTGTACCATATGTAACATAGAGCAACCACTTTTGTTAGTGGCTCCATTTTGTGCATACCGAGGAGTCCTCGAGCTTGAGGAGCTTAGGTAGAACGAGCCTACCAATTTTGGCTATTTTTAGACCTCGTTTAGACCTTCAAATAGCACATAGAACCTATTTTTTAACTATGTCGGTTACTAGATGTGAAACTGGTCAAGGCTAGTCAAAAAACTATAAAGAGAGCTAGAGAGCTCATTTTTGAGGTTAGCTTGTATGAGTGAGAAGAGCTTAGAGCTATTTTGAGTTGTAAGAGTGATCTTAAGCAATAGATTCTATTTTCCTATCTTCCATTGTGTCTTGCTTTCCTCTTACATGTGTGTGTGTATGTGTGTGTGCATCTCTATGCTTCTCACCTTCACTCTCACTACATCTTGCGTTCACGATCTTCATATCACCCCTATCTCTTCCGCGGATTGACATTAAGGAGGTGGAGCTTCTTAACGTGGTGCTTACCATTGTGCTAGAGCAACACTTACCTTCCCATTTGAATCTCTAAAGAAGGAATTTTCTCAATTCATAGCAAGATATGAGCACTAAGCATTTTCCTAAGAGCCTTCTTCCATAAATAGAAGGTTTTTTACTCAAGAGAAAAGTTTCGAACTAGTCTTTCTTAACTCAAATATTTGATTTTAATGTTACAAGTGTTGGTGCATTAAGAAAGCCTAAGAGCTTTCTTAATTCTTTGTATTACTCTCACCTTCTATCACACACCTCATACGAACATATATTTGTAAGAGTTCAAAGGTCTCTTTCTTAGAATTATCTCAACCAATTGTAAAAGACCAAAAATGGAAGGAATCTCATGGAAACAAAGAGGCAAAATCCACGACCTTGTTAGTTGGGAGTCAAGTTAAAATCCATCCTAAGTTCTAGGACGACTTTTAGGTGAATGAATCATCAAGATTCAAATTCAAATTCATGTAGAAATAGATCCCCTTCTAGACATGGCGTAGAGAGTGATCTATTTTTGTGAGTTTTGAGCTGAGGTTTTGAATATACATTGTACTCACCTCAAGTGATAGTAGTCCTCCATATCTCCCTTGCATCATATGTGCAATATCATACACATTATGATTCATATATCTTGAGTATTCATTGTCTATGTGCTGCTACAATACCTTGAGGTACACATTCAACTTGTGAGGTTCATTTATCTCTCTATGAGTATCCATTTTCAAAATTTCAATTGTATCAATTGGATCTTTTGTGCGTCTACATAAAAAGTTTCATCAATTTCGGATAAGTATATTTAAAGCTATGAAGTATTGAAGGTGATTGCGTTTGCACTTCATCTTGTTCTTGGAAAGTCCAAGTGACCCCCCAAACCTGTCAAACTCATTTATCCACATATGGTCCAACTAATTTAATAAAATAACTTGCTTTAGTAGGGAATTCAATTATATGTGTACAAAAGATCTCTAGTCAATTTGTACCAGGTACTGAGTTGTGAGCCTTTTCTTGTGACCTTCACTTCCCAAAATAGAAGGTTTTACCAATTCTAGTGAAGTGCGAAGTTATCTGTTTTGATGCAAACATTTAGTAATGATGTTCTTAAGGACTTAGTTATTCTTTGTGAATAAATTGGGAGCTAACAAAGTATAGTAGACATTATTGAACATATATTGTCTAGCACAGAGCAAGTTTTGGTAATTGCCCTTTTATCTTTGCATATACCTTATCACCTATTTACAGTGGTATCAGAGCAAAGATAGAATCTAAGCATCATGGATGATGGATTCCGCTCATCTATTTACAAATTAGATCGAGGTAATTACCCAACATGTTCACTCATAATCGAGGCCTATCTCTAAGGAAGAAACTTGTTTGGTTACATATGTGGAGTTGAGATGATGTCAATAGTTAGAAGCAAGGGCCAACCAACACAAGAGGAGAAGGAAAGGTTAAATGCATGGCACTCAAAGGATGATTTGGCAAGATCATACATTTTTAAATTGATCTCTAATTTTTTACTCCTTCACATTAGGAATTGCAAGACATCAGATAAGACATGGAATGCTTTGGAGACATTCTTCCCATCAAGCACAAAGGCAAGAAAGAATCAACTATAGATGGAGTTTACAACACTCAACAAAATGCCCAAGCAAAGTGTGACTGATTTTGTCACCAAGATGAATGACATTACACAATAGCTTGGAATCATTGTAGAAGTCATTGGCAAAGAACAAATAGTAAGTCAAGTCATCAATGGTATCAAGGTTGATGAAAAATGAAAATCCTTCACTACAACTATGGATCTTTACATGGACATGCAAGTTCCTGATTTCAACACACTTATGAGACAATCGTTCACACATGAAGCAAAGTTTATGAAGAGTAGAGAAAACCAAAAAGGTAATCGATCCTTTGGCCTCTATACATATAAGAATAAAATCAAGGATAACAAAGGCAAAGGTAAGAATTCTGATGACGAAGGAAGTACCTCTCGAGACAACTTTGCAGGTAGAGGTAAAGGTTCAAGAGGAAGAGGCAGAGGAGGTAGACAAGGTAGGGGGAGAGGTCAAAGTCCATGACCCTATGCCATATGTGGTCCAAACAATCAGATTATAGAGAATTGATTCGGGAATCCAAGGAACCAAAGAGGGAAAGGATATGACAAAGGAGGCTATGGAGACTCTTGGGGAAGATTCAACAACTCTTATGGATACTATAATAACTCATACAACAAGAACTAACAAGTTCGATACAAATGAAGGAGAGACTAAAACAACTATACAGATGATCAAACTCAAGAACAATCACTACTTCTCATGAACATGACTATGAAGGAAGGTAAAGTAGATGAACATATGTTTCATATAAACTCAGGATGCTCAAATCATGTTGCAAGAAATGTAGCTCTACTCTTAGATTTGGAGCACCCAAGTAATAGGCATAAAGTGGAAAGAGGAGATGACACAAGACATCCAATTTAGAAGATAGGTAATGTGAAGATTCAATATGGTAATATGAACTTACTAAGAAATTACAAAGAACCTCATCAGTGTAGGTCAAATTGTTGAGAAGAGATTGTAGGCTAGATTCACCAAGCATGTAATATTTGTTGAAGATCCACATAAGGGATTCAAGAAGATAGCAAGAGGAGGAAAATCAATTAGATTTTTCACCTTTGAACTCCAGGATACAAAGAACATTGCATGATTTAATTATGGGACCCAAACTCTATCAAAGTTAGATATTTGGCACAAGAGATTAGCACACATAGGAGAAAGAGCTCTCAACAAATAATTAGGGATCAAAGTATACTTGGTCTACCGAATATGTCCAAAACATATATGTTATATAAATGTAGTGCTTGTCAAATTGGTAAGTCACACAGACAACCCTTCACCAAGAAAGGATACATACATGGAGACCTATTGGAGTTGGTCCACACAAATGTATGGGGACCAAGCAAGGAGCCTTCTATTTTTTGATCAAGGTACTATGTGTCATTCATAGATGATTGTAGTAGATGGACTATACTTTACTTTATGAAGCATAAAGATGAAGTGTTTTCATGTTTCAAAAAATATTTAGTTCTTATGAGAACTAAATAGATAAAACACTGAAAAGAATGGGGTCATATGGATGGGTAGAATACTTCCCCCATGACTTTGATTCTTATCGCCAAGAGAGAGGGATTAGAAAAGAAATCACCACCAGATATACTCTTGAACAAAATGGAGTGGTAGGTAGAAGAAATAGAACAATTGTGCAAGCTCAAAGATCAATGCTAAATGAAAAGATACTCCCAAACTACTTATGGGCAAAAGTAGTATCAGCAGCAACTTACTTGGTGAATAGACTTCCATCAAAGGCTCTGGATGGAGTGACCCTATATGAGGCATGGAATGGAAGAAGACCTAGCCTTAATCATTGCAAGATCATTGGGTGCATTGCATATGCACACATACCTTCACAGATTAGAGGCAAATTGGACCCTAAGGCAGAGAAATGCATCTTCATTGGCTATGAATTTAATAAAAAAGGGTATAGGTTGTACAATCCAAGCAAAAAAGGCTTCATTATAAGTATACATGTTTTGTTTGATGAAAAAGAATCTTGTTTTGATGATGACTGTAGGAGGCTCAAACTACCTTATGACGTTGAGGAGGACTTTCCCAAATTATCAAAGAAGAATAAGCATACACTTGAAGCATCAAGTGATTCAAAAGATGATCAGAAGACTCCAAGAAAGGAATTCAACTCTTGGAACTCTAAAGGCAAAGCAAAAGCAAATGAGTTGAGGGATGTGGAAAACTACTCTCCATAAACAATTATAAGGTCTACTAGAGAGAAGAAAAAGCAAGAAAGGTATGGCTATGACACTTCATTAGTTACTAGACATTCTATATATCTAGCACAAGACTCAAACTCTGAGGAGCACTCATCATATGAAGAAACAAAGAAGAATCTTGAGTGGATGAGTGCTATGGAGGAAGATATTGATGCATTAAAGGAAAATCAAACTTGGAAATTGGTGACCAAGACTCCATCTACGAAGATCATAGGATCAAGATGGATATACAAGGTAAAGAAAACTACTGATGGGTCTATAAATTTTTACAAAGAAAGAATTGTGGCCAAAGGGTATGCACAAACACAAGGAATTGATTATGAATAAAATTGTTCACTACTTACAAAGATTCCAACCATCAGGGTACGTCTGAGTGTTGAAGCTTCCAAGAATTGGAAGATATATCAAATGGAAGTAAAACATTCTTTTCACAATGGATGGATATCTAAGGAGGTATACATGGCTCAACCTCCAAGTTTTGAAGAATCATCATGTCTAGAATATGTATCAAGTTGAGAAAGTCTTTGTATGGTTTGAAGCAAGCCCCTAGGGCTTGGAGTAATAGGCTTGTTACCTATTTGTATGATAAAGGAGTCAATTTGAGAAAACCAGATCCTTCACTCTTTATCAAAATGAATCAATTCAAAATCATAAATCTATGTGTATATATTGATGATATCATAATTATAGGTAATGATGCTAAAGGAATAAGGAAGATCATGCTTCAACTAAAATAGGAATTCAAAATCAGTGATCTAAGTCTACTCACATACTTCCTAGGATTGGAGGTGGTTTACACATAAAAGGGTATGTATCTCTCACAGAAAGTATATCAAAGACATGCTTATCAAATTCAAAATGGAGAATTCAAAGGTTGCAAGTAAACTATGGATATAAACTTGAAATTAAGTTCTCATGAAGGTGACCAAATAGAAGATATAAGTAGCTATCAAAGCCTAGTTGGTAGATTGAACTTTGCTACATTAACTAGAGTGAACATATGTTATGGAGTAAGTG
This sequence comes from Ceratopteris richardii, assembly GCA_020310875.1. Lineage (NCBI taxonomy): Eukaryota > Viridiplantae > Streptophyta > Polypodiopsida > Polypodiales > Pteridaceae > Ceratopteris > Ceratopteris richardii. The sequence goes on along the minus strand of CM035433.1, from coordinate 43,902,095 downwards.
TATTAAGTCATTTGATGCATACTCCAAGGAAAACCCATACGGAAGGAACCAAAAGGATCCTCAAATACCTAAAGGGAACCATCGATGAAGGTCTATATTACCCTTACACCTCAAATATATATATATATATATATATATATATATATATATATATATATATATATATATATATATATATATATATATATATATATATATATATATATATATATATCAAGCTATTTTCTAATGTAGATTGGGCAAGCTCTAAAGATGATAGGAGAAGCACATCAAGGTACCTCACCTTTGCAAGTACAAAATTGATTTCTTGGTCCTCAAAGAAGAAACCCATTATTGCACTCTCATTAACTAAGGTTGAATATAGAGGACTTTCCAATGAAACTCAAGAAGCAATGTGGATTAAGACCCTATAGTCTGATTTAGGTCTTAAGTCATCTACTCCTCATATCTTTGGGGATAATATTAGTTCATTTCCTCTTGTTGCTAACCCAATCTATCATGTCATGACTAAACACATAGAAGTGCGTTATCATTATTTCATAGAAAATATTGCAAGCAAGGATATTCAATTATCATGTGTCAACTCATAAAATATGTGTAGATATGATGACAAAGACATTGGATGGAGTCAAGCTAAATAGGTTCAAGTAAATGATTGGATTGCAAGAGAATTTGAAGGATTAAAGACTCGAGCTTCTTAGGCTTGAGGGGGAGCTGTTGGTGCAATAAGCAAGCCTAAGAGCTTTGCTTCATTCTTTGGATTACTCTCACATTTTATCACAAACCTCATATGAACATATGTTTGTTCAAAGTTTTAATTCTAGGACTTACCTCAGTCAATTCTAAAAGACCAAAAGTGGAAGAAAGATCATGGAAAAAGAGGGCCAAAATCCACAAACTTTTTACTTGGAAATCAAGATCAAATCTTTCTCAAAGTTTAGGATCAGTTTTAAGTGAATTACTCATCAACATTATAATTCAAATTCATGTAAAAATAGACCCCTTCTAGTCACATGGTAGAGAGCTATTTCAATGAGTTTTGAGCTGGGGTTCTCAATATACATTGTACTCACCTCAAGTGAGAGTAGTCCTCCATATCTCCCTTGTATCGTATATGCAATATCATGCACATTATGGTTCATATATCTTGATTATTCATTCTTTGTGTGCTGCTCCAATACCTTGAAGTGCACAATCAAGTTGTGTGGTTCATTTCTTTGTGTATCAGTATCCATTTTTTCGAAACTTTCACTTGGATCAGTTAGATAAAACTGTTATGCATCTATGTTCAATGACTCATCAACTTTGGATAGGTAGATTTCAAACTATGAAGTATTGAAGGTGATTGTGTCTACACTTCATCTTGTTCTTGAAAAGGCTAGGTGACCCCCCAAGCTTGTTAAACTCATTTCTCCCTACATGGCCCTACTAGATTCATCAAATAACTTGCTTTAGTTAGCTACACACTCGAGTTAGATGTGGGCAAAAGAATTCTAGTGTTAGATGTGTGCAAAAACATTCTAGTTAATTCATACAAGGTTGTGACCTCCAAGCATTTTCTTGTGATCTTCACTTCCCAAAATGGAAGGTTTTACCACGTCTAGTGAAGTGTAGAGTTATCCGATTTGATGCAAATAGTTGGTAAAGATGTCCCAAAGGCATTAGTGATTCTTTGTTAATAATTTGGGATATAATCAAGTATATTGGACATTTTTGAAGCTATATTGGCTGGTGTAGAGTAGGTTTTGGCAACCACCCTCTTATCTTTGTCTATACCTCACCACCTCTTCACAACAAGGTACTGTCATCATATGTATGCATCAATTGATAGCTTAGGAATTCTATTAGAGTATCCAAGTAAGAAATAGTATGGTCTATAGTAGGTTGTAACAAAGACCCTCTCCTCTCTACAATCTCCCATCACCTCCTCACAGTGGTATTAGAGCATCATCATATTATCCACATTATGGGTGATGGTTTTCCTTCTTCCAAGATATCTAGAATGCATTGGAGGCATTCTTCTCTTCAAGCATCAAGGCCAAGAAATCAACTGAGCTCAAATCTCTCAAGAAAAAACCCAAGTAGAATGTCATTGACTTTGTCACAAAGATTAAGGATGTAGATGATCACTTAGGAAGCATTAGAGAGGTCATAGATGAAGAGTAAATAATCAAAAAATTATCAATGGAATCAAAATAGATGACAAGTGAGAAGCATTCACCACTACATGGACTTCTACATAGACATGCAAGTACCAGACTTCAACACACTCATGGGAAAACTCTCCATTCATGAAGCCAACCTTGTGAAAAATGGAGAGACACAAAAAGTTAATCAATCCAAAGACCATTACATAGAGCATAAGTAAAGATGTCAAAGGAAAAGGAAAGACATCTCATGAATAATTAAGTACCTCCCAAGCTAACTTTGCACATAGACAAAGAAATTCAAGAGGAAGAGGTAAAGGTGGTAGACAAGGTAGGGAGAGATCTCAATGCTCCTCATCTTGTGCCATATGTGGATTAACCAACCACATCACTCAACATTTATTCAAGAACCCAATGAACCGGAAAGGAAGAGGATATGAAAAAGGAGGATATGGAGCACCTAGAGATAGATACAACAACACTCATGTTGATGTTAAAAAATAAAGAAGAAAGGTTGTACATATTTTGCAAAGAGGATTTTCTTCAAATAGGAGTTAAATACAAAAACAAAAAATGGAAGAATTTACTTCAGCAAGTAATGGAGGCCAAAAAAGAATCAATCAAAAGAGAATCAATCCAAAAATTGAACCTAACATGAAGAGTGGTTGCTAGGTGCTGAAGTCCCCCCTGTAGGTAGTTCATTTGGTTTCAGTCATTTTGTTTTCTACAATCTCATAGACTATGTCCTGTCGTTCACCATTTCTAGGTAGTGTGATTTCATAAGTCATATCTCTGAATGTATGTACCCATTTTCAAAGTTTAAATATTCATAGGAAAGCTTATCTTGTGCACTTCCTTTATCTTAAATAGTTTTTCCAAATTCATCATGCTTTGTGAGTTACTAAGTTTCTAGTGAAGACAACATGAAGAAAAGCTCAAAGCAAAGCATTAGTGAGTATATGTTGAAGATCAAGGAGCTTCGAGATCACGCATCAGTTGGACGCAAGATAGAAGAGGATGACATCATACAAACAACCCTCAATGGCTTGAGGAGTGAAGAGAAGTGGAAGATCCTCATCACAAACATTCTTTATAGAGACCCTCTACCAACATTCGATGAAATTATACCGAATCTTATGGCTAAAGAGGCTACTCAACAAGGAGAAGGCAACAAAGGTAAGGACACCAATAGCCAAATGTTATATGTAGGTCGAGGTAGAGGAAGGAACTTAAGAGGAGGCTCGAGAGGAAAAGGAAGAAGCTATAACAACACAGATTCCAGCCAACACAACTCGGAGGACAACAAGGACAACTCAAATGACAACACATATGGAAGAGGTCAAGGAAGAAATAGAGGAAGAGCTCGAGGTTCATCCAATCCTCATAAAGGTATAGCATGTCATCATTGTGGTAAATAGGACATTATGCAAATGATTGTTGGCAAAAGAATGGAAGGCCAAATGGAGGAAACCAAAGGAGCCAAAATAATTATGCGAGTACATCAAATGAAGCAAACAAGAAAACCATGCTTGCCATGAAGCATGAGTACAAGAGCTCGAGAAGTGATGATAAAAAATGGTTTATAGATTCAGGTTGCAACAATCCTATGACGTGCCAAGGAGATTTATTCACAAATCTACAAGCTCCAAGTGGAAAAGGATGTGTAGAGATCGGTGATAAAACTCAAAACACAATTGAGTATGTTGGAGAAATCAAGCTTGGAGACAAGAAGGTATTGACTGATGTTCTTCATGTTCCTGCTATTGCAAAGAATTTGATTTCAATAGGAAAAATGATAGAGAAAGGATATCATGTTATCTTCAATGAAAAAGGCTACTTTATAAAGAATGCAAAAGAAGGATTCAAGGTGGTTGCTGAAGGAAGGAAAGAAGGTAGGATGTTCACTTTAGACATTCAACAACCACATGGAAAGGTGATATGTATGTTCAGTTTGGAAACAAGAGGATTGCTAAAATCGATTTGTGACACAAAAGTTTGTACATATCAACATTCTCAACCTCAAGGACATGAGCAACCATGCGGTGGTAAGAGGTCTTCCAAGGTTCAATGATGTTGGATTGCATGAGTTTTGTGAAGCACGCCAACTAGGAAAGCAAACTTGACAACCATTCAAGAAGAGCAACTATGTGGCAAGGAATGTCCTCGACTTGATACATAGAGATGTATGGGGACCATCACAACAACCATTGATTGTTGGTAATAGATATTTTTTCACTTTTATTGATGATCATTCAAGAAAAGTATGGATGTTCTACATAAAAAAAAAATCAAATGTGTTCTCTATGTTCAAGAGATTTAAAGCATAGGTAGAAAAGAAAATAGGATGTTACATAAAGATCATGAGAGGAGAATATTTCTCTAAAGAATTTTTAGATTTTCTTTATGAAAATGGCATCAAATGACAATTTACATGTAGGTACACGCCTCAGCAAAATGGAATTGCTAAAATGAAAAATAGACATATCACATAAGTTGCAAGATGCATGCTCAATGAGATGAAGGTTCCACAAAGCTATTGGGCTGAAGCAGGTAGTACGGCTGTCTATTTGATGAACAACTACACAATAGCTAGAGTGCATAATTTAACTCCTAAGGGGGTCTATTCCGGTAAGAAACATGACCTTATACATCTCAAAGTTTTTGGATGTGTGTGTTATGTTCACATTCCTCAAGAATTAAGGACAAAGATGGAGCCAAATTTAGAAAAATGTATTTTCATTGGATATTCATCGGAGCAAAAAGGACATAGGTGCTACAATCCGGTGACAAAGGAGCTAGGAGTCTCAAAAGATGTGGTATTTGATGAGCTAAGACCATGGTTTGGAGATAAAGGGAAAGAGAAGATTCTTGAAGAAGATTATGAAGATGATGGAGGTGCTATCGAAGAAGAATTTAATCAAACAAGCACTCAAATGTCAATTCTAGAAGCTTCTACATCACATGGAAAATCTCACAATGGAAGGGGAGACTAAGGAGTCGATCCTCATCACCAACATCAGGTTATGAAAGATATGAAGCTAAAAGTGCTGCTCAAAATAGTGATTCAAATGCAAGTGAAGAAGAATATGAAGAGGTGATTACATCAAAGGTAAAGTTGAACCAGTTCAAGAAGCAATATTCAAAAGGAAATGAGAGGAGGGTCACTTGGCCACAAAAGAGGCAAGGGAGGACACTCAAGTATAGAGGAACAAGGAGCTAAAGGCCCCTTATAGGTAGTTCAATTGGTTTCAGTCATTTTGTTTTCTATAGTCTCATAGACTATGTCCAGCCACTCACCATTTTTAGGTAGGTTGATTGTGAGAGTCATGTCTCTCAATGTATGTATCCATTTTTAGAGTTTAAATATTCATTGGAAAGCTTATCTTGTGACGTTCTCTTTCTAAAATAGTTTTGTCAAATTCATTATGCTTTATGAGTTATTGAGTTTTTAGTGGAGACCTATTTTCAACCTAACTGAGTCGAGAGGCAGCCTGTTTTGAGGCAAAGAGTTGTCAAACCAAAACTACTCCAAATTGGGTGTTTGATAGCTTATTTGAAAGCTATTAGTGTCTACTTTGAGTCAAAAAATCCTAAAGCTCATTGCATTCTTCAATTGATACCAGTTTTCATTCTAAGGTTTAGCTATAGGTAAAAGTATTAATCTTGAGAAGGTCTTCTACACTTTCCGTTGTGCATAGGAGAGGAATCCTCCAACAAGTGACAATAACAACAACAAAAATTTCAATAACAATTATCAAGATGGCTACAAAGGAAGAAGACAATTAAAAAACTATACTAATTGTCAATCACAATAAGATTCACTTCTACTCATGAACATAACAACGAAAGGAGGTAAATCAGATGAGCATGTATTCTATATTGATTCTGGATGTCCCAATCATGTAGCAAGGAATGTAGCACTACTTTTATATTTGGAAGAGCCCAAGAACAAACATGAAGTGCAAAAAGTATATGACACAAGGCACCCTATGGAGAAAATTGGAAACTTGAAGACATCAAATGGTAACATGAACTTGTTGAGCAAAGCTCTCTATGTACCTAGTATTACTATGAGTTTGATAAGTGTAGGATAGATTGTGGAAAAAGGTTTGACGGTGAGGTTCACAAAGTGCAGAGCTTATGTAGAGGACACATACCAAGAATTCAAGAGGATAGCCAAAGGGAAAGAGATAGATAGGTTTTTCATTTTTGAACCGCAAGACACAAGGAACATAGATTTTTTCAGTTATGGAATGAAGACCTTATCAGAGTTAGAGGTTTGGCACAAAAGGTTGGATCACATTGAAGAGAGGACCTTAGAAAAAATAGTAGAGATTAAAGTGTGACTACCCAATATTTCAAAGCAACATATGATTTACAAATTGTGTACCTAAGCTAAGAGGTCTTAGGGACTCATGATAGCTGAGACTATACCTCAATTACCAACAAGTGCGTAGAGTGATTGGTTGAAACACACACTTTCATTTGTCAATCCATTGACAAAGATGTATCAAGTGTATGAGGACAAGTGCATTCATGATTATGAATGAAGTGAATGTGCCAACAAAGTATATAAACTAGGTGGAAGAACCTCTCAAGTCACTTTGTTTCCCTGAAAGTGCATGTCATGATACCTACTACAGCAATCAGCACAAATTCGACCTTTTCTCCTAGCTTCGTTTTCGAGATAGACGTCTGCAGAATCACGCGAACAGCACAAGGAAGGAGAAGAAGCTTGGAGCACAACACACAATACTGAATGTATTACTAGAGAATGTACAAAGATAAGTAGCCCATTAGGGCAATAGGCGTATATACAAGCCGGGGGAAAAAACCTCCTAAAGAGGGAAAAAAGTGCCCCGGCGGTCCTAGAGTATTCACACACATCACTACGTGACTATATCAACAAATCCCCCCTGGGAGTGATGCAGTGAACAAGTAGTTGGCACTCATGTATAAGGAAGTGCCAAGCTATGTGGAAATCATTCCACAAAAGGAAGTAAGCCCAAAGCTTTGCGGAAAGCTTCAAACTTCTCCCTAGGCAGAGCCTTCGTGAAAAGGTCTACAATGTTCTCCTGTGTGGGCACATATGCCAAGCTGATCTCCCCAGCAGACAACCTCTCCCTGACATAATGATAATGCACCTCAATGTGCTTAGTGCGAGCATGGAACATAGGGTTCCTCGCAACTGCCAATGTGCTCTGACTGTCAATGAAGATGGTGGTGGCAGAAGACTGACCAACACCCAAATCAGCCATAAGGCGTCTGAGCCACACACACTCAACAGTAGTTGTGGAAGTTGCCTATACTCAGCCTCACAACTGGAAGTGGCCATTGTAGGCTACTTCTTGCTCAACCAAGATATACATGAGCTACCAAGCATGAAGCAAAAGCCACTAGTGGACACACGAGTGTCATAGCAACCAGCCCAATCAGAGTAAAAAAAAGCATGCAAATCTGGCAGTAGTGATCCCCCCTTGGGATAAAAAAACCCAAGTAGCCGAGTACCACTCAAGTAGCAAAAGATGCGCTTAACCGCCTGCCAATGCTTGACTCGTGGGCAATGCATAAACCTGCTCATCTGTGAGACAGCAAACTGAATATCTAGCCAAGTAATGCGTAAGTAAATCAAGCATCCAACAGCCTGCTGATAGAGAACAGCATCAAATGCATCTGCAGCATCATGAAGACTCAATCGTAAACCTGACTCCATAGGAGTGGCAATAGGCTTACAGTCTTCAAGGCCAAAACGCTGCAATAATGTGTCAATATATTTCGTTTGACACAAAGCCATTCCACCATCAACTTGCATAAACTGAATGCCCAAATAGTGATGCAAATGCCCCCAAATCAGACATCTCAAATGAGGCATGCAAATCAGCCTTAAAATCAGCAATATGTGTCTCAATAGGACCAGTGAGCAACATGTCGTCAACATAGATAACAATGATCAGAAGCACATCATTAGCACACTTAACATATAAGGTGCTTTCAATTGGACTGTTCTCAAAACCACGTGCAATCAGATAGGCACGTATCTTCTCATACCAAGCATGTGGTGCTTGCTTTAAACCATATAATGCCTTCTTTAACCTGCACACCTAGTTTTTCATGCCCTTTTTGCACAAAGCCACGGGGCTGAAAAACATACACTTCTTCATGAAAGTCACCATTCAGAAATGTTGTTTTAATGTCCAACTGATGTACATTCCAACCATGATGGGCTGCAAGTGCACAAATGCTCCGAACAGTAGCCATACGGCATGTAGGTGCAAAGGTCTCATCAAAATCAATGCCTCTTACCTGCACATAACCCTTTGCAACAAGCCTAGCCTTATACCTGTCAACTGTACCATCAGGTTTATGCTTCAGCTTGTATACCCATTTAGTGGCAATGGCCTTCTTGCCAGGAGGCAAATCATATAAAGACCGAGTACCATTCTTCATTATTGCATCATATTCAGATTGCATAGCAGCCATCCAATTTTTTGAATTTTGTGCTTCATCAAACGAACCAAGCTCATTCTCATCACAAAGACTAGATGCAGCCATAGCATAGCAATCTGATGCAAAAGAGGCACTATGAGAGCCTAAACGAGTACGATATGACAGAGGTGCATCTAATTTGCTATCACGCAAAGTCTGCACCAGCCATTTTGGCATAGTTTTTGCCTACTCAATATCAGCTCTCTTATCAACTAGTGCATCATGTAAATCTGCATCATAAATGGAATGATCTGCATCATCACATGAAACCTGCAAAGGTTGAGAAGTTGCCTCATTAGGACCAGCACTAGACTGTCCACCTGTAAAAAGAGGTAGCAAAGTATCATACATGTCTTTGGAGCTAACAGATGTCTCCTTAGTACATGAAAGTCTCCTTAGTACATGAAAGCAATGGATGAATAGCATCTTCCACAAAAACAACATCACGGCTAACTAGAATGCGTTTAGTCTGTGGATGATACAGACAATAGCCTTTAGTTTCAGATTTGTACCCTACAAAAATACATTTTACTACTTTATCATCCAGTTTTCTGCCATGTTGTTGAGGCACTAATGCATATGCTAAACAACCAAAAACACGCAGATGAGCAACAGATGGCTTGCGATCATGCCAAGCCTCATATGGAGTGATAGACTGTAGCGCTTTAGTGGGACACCTATTAAGTACATATGATGCACACATGATTAACTCTTGACCATACACCTCGCCATCTCCATGAGAGACCTATTCTTTCATTCAGCAACTCCATTTTGTTGAGGCGTAAATGGCACTGTACACTGGTGTTTTATCCCATGTTCAGCCAGAAATGCATTAAGATCAAAAGACATATATTCCCCTCCTCGATCTGAACGGAGGGTGCCCATTTTACATGCTGACAGATTTTCAACCAAAACCAAAAACTGTTTGAAGCACATGAACACTTCGGAATTTGCTTTCAATGGATATACCCATGCCTGCCTGGAAAAATCATCGATGAAAGTCACGAAGTAAAGATTATTCCCAAAAGAAGGTGTCTGCATAGAACCACAGACATCACTATGTACAAGCTGCAATTTCCGAGTAGCCCGAACTGAACCATCTTTTGGAAAGGACGAACGCTGCATTTTGCCCAAAATACAGCCTTCATAAACATGTTTCCAGGTGCCTCAAGTTTGGGCAAAGAGGACACCATTTCAGATTTCTACAGGCGTAGCAAACTAGCAAAATTCAGATGACCAAAGCGTGCATGCCAAAGCTTTGCATCTGACATAGCCTGAGAATCATTTACTGCACATGCCAAATCATTTACAGATCTTTCATAGTCTATGAGCTTATACAGCCCACGACATAAGATGCCACAAGCAATAATCACATCACCATTTGACAGATCATGAACTGTACACCTGTCATCAACAAATTTCACAACCAAGCCAATCATGGCTAATGCAAAAACTGAGAATAGGTTCTTCTTGATTCCTGGCACAAATAAAGCATCTGACAAAGTGAAGGAAGTACCATCAGCAGTAGTCAAAATGATCTTACCAACTCCCATAACGGGATAAGAGGAGTTGTTGGCGCATGTAATAGTATTCCCTATAGGGGCAGGCTCGAGTGAAGAGAAGAAATTGTGCTGCGAGGTAATATGTTTGGTCGCCCCACTGTCAAAATAAACATCTGAGTCTACAGCAGACATGCACTGCTCATGAGAAGATGGGTCAAAACTGCAGACAGTAGTAAATGCACATTCTTCTTCGTGCACAAGATTAGCAGACTCTGTTTTTGGTGTAGAGGCCTCTACAACAACCATTCTAGCCTCTTTCTTCTTTGCCTCTTTAGTAGCCAGTTTTGGACAGTTCTTTATGATATGATCATTCCCTTTATAGTACTTACAAAACAATTTCTACTTTTTTTATTTTTTCTCATCTTTGTCTTGGTTCTTCGAATGTGCAGCATTTGCAGATTTCTGCTTGCTAGTAGAAGAGCTTCATTTTCCTTTGCCCTTCTGACTAGCTAGGAAAGCTTGATCTGCAACTCGCATAATGGACCTGTTCTGCCTGGACTGATCTTCCTGCAATAGAACAGAGACTAACTCCTCAAATGATAAGGCATTCGGATTTCCTTTCATCATCAACCGAAGAGTAGAAGAAAACCTCTAATATGAGTCAGGATGACCATTCAGAACGGTCTACACAAGTGAGCTATCTGGTATAACCTCATCAGTAGAATCAATTGTTCCTTCAAATCTTTGATCTTGGTTAGGAAACTGTCCATAGAATCACCTTCATTCATGTGCTCACTCTCCAACTGTTTTCGGAGATAAGCAACACGAGCCTCATTCCTAGCTTGGTACAATGTGGTAAGTGTATCCCAAGCATCCTTAGTTGTTTTGCAAGAACGAATGTGAGGAATAATGGCACGTTTGACAGATAAAGATATCAATGTATGTGCCTGGGCATCTCTACCATTCCAGCGAATCTGCTCTACAGTAGGTGCAGCAGAAATCGTAGCATGAACAAGAATATGCAAAATATCATCATCTTCGACACCTTTTGCATCAGCTTCAGTACCTGCAATTGTAACAGTTGCAGGTTTGATAGGAAGTTTTTCAACACCCTGCACAATGTTCCACATTCCTTTTGCAACCAATACATGTCGCATCATATAAGCCCACAACAGGTAGTTGGTACCATCCAACTTATCCTCAACAGCCAAGATACAGAATACATCATTGCTTTCAGCCATGGCCGGTGACTAAAATACCTTGATGAAGAAAAATAATTGTATCTCAAAAAGTTGAACGGAACTGCCCAGATGAATTCTGCTAAACCTGTAGCAGACTTTGAGACGCTTATACTAGCAAACAGAAACTGGTATATACCTTTGGAACAAAAAGACAAAATAGCCTGCACAAGCGCTACGATAGTGCGTTCGGAGGCCGAAACGAGCTAAGTATGCTCACCAAAATTCGTGCGATTCTAAGACTACAAACGGAGGAGTGTCGATAGCGCCCTAGATGAAGTGATGACCTGCTCTGATACCAATTGTTGGAGATAGACGTCTACGGAAGCACGCAAACAGCACAAGGAAGGAGAAGAAGCTTGGAGCACAACACACAATACTGAATGTGTTACTAGAGAATGTACAAAGATAAGTAGCCCATTAGGGCAATAGGCGTATATACAACCCCGGGAAAAAACACCCCTAAAGAGGGAAAAAAGTGCCCCGACGGTCCTCGAGTGTTCACACACATCACTACCTGAATATATCAACACTTCGGTGTCCGAATATGGTCAATAGCAGGTTTCTTTCAAAGCTCTCAATGAAATGCATTTAATGGTCATATTTTTAGCATAATCTGGCAAACTTGCTATGAGTTATGAGCAAAATACTGAGTGATGGGAAGCACGGATTCCACTCCACAACTTAGCAAGCTCATACACGCATAACAATGATGAAAATAGATGGGGAAGGGGTATATAAAACCTCTAGACACACATTTCAAGCAACAAACAAAGATGCAAACTCTTGGAGAAGAAGATACATAGGGTAGAAGAAGCGAATTCGAAATTTTAGCTTGATTATTCACAATGGCAAAAAGTCTCTATGAAGAGTCACCAAGTGACTTATATACATGTGCCCTAAAAATGGTCCTTTCACACAAGAGACCGGCACTTTTATTAAAAGAAAAAACTAAATCCCTACTGATGTAATATCATGGAAATTTGAAGAAGACAAATAATGCCCAAATTTGAAATTTTTTGGGGCCTACTTCCCTTTACTTTTCTCTTCTGCAACACTCTCCCCCTCTTAGTCTCTGTCGCCCCTTGACATGCTTTTGTGGGTTTCTGTAGCATGTAGTAAGTGGCTGAACCTGGGATATATATGGCAAATGAGGCTTGTTATCCTTCTGTGCCTCTTGCCAACTTGTTCCTATTCATATTCTTTATCGGCTTCCACTAGTTGTTGTTGTGTGTACATGGCCATTTGTATCATATGTTTCACTAATGGCTTAAGCTAGGCCACATACACATTTAACCAAGTTTGTGGTATTATGGGCTCTTCACCTGATTGTACATCTTTGTCTTGGTTAATATGTACGGTGTCACTAGCAAGATTTGAAGGTGAATTGGTTGCTCAGTATCTCAAGTCGGTCCTTCTGTAAACTACTTCCTTTGAAAGTCACATCCATCGGTGATGGTTCCACCACTACTCTAATTGGTTCAAAAGTTTCTTGGTGGTCATACTCCTCCTCTCGGGCTTCTTCCTTAGGATGCATCACTTGTTTTTTGCCTCCAATATCAATTTCTTTGAATTGCATTTGAGTAGTCTCGTTCATTTGAACGGTATACACATCTTTTGTTTTATGGCTATTCTCTTGTTTTTCTTCAGTGGTTATGTGTGTGTCAATGCCTTCTCTTTGCTAGCAACCTCTTGCTGTTCGACCACTTGATTAAGTTCGTCCCATCCATCATCATCATTTTTTTGTGTGTGAATGTCCACATTCATTGTGGATTGATCGTTATCATCTTGAGATTCTGATTAAGAGCTTGAATTTGCTAATCCCAATTCTTTGTATCTATGTAATTTAGTCAATATTTTACCCAACCAATTTTGTCGTACCTCACGATAATGCCCATAATGGTGACCTTGGATAGGTAGGTTCACTTGGTCCTCCTTGTATATGTGAGTTTCTAGTAGAGCTTCTTGTAATTCAGCTCTTATAATCATTATTTTTGAAGCTCGAGGGACCTCTATTGTATTTTCTTCTCTCAATCTCTTTGCTTCTCTCATAAAAGGTTTTGAACTTGTGCTAACTTCCTCTATAATGATTGCACCTTTTATTTTCTTTGGACCTTGATCACCTCTTCTAAGGTGAGATGAAACTGCACCTTAGTGTTCTTCATGACTTCAGTGTTTCTTGGAACCACTAGGCCTTCATTTCTTATCAGTATTGCGGGAGATCTGATCTAAAGAGATTCAGGTGCCCATGGGCCTATGAATTCTGGGAACTCTTATAAAGAATTAGATTCAAAATCTAATCTTTCATCTTCTTGTTGCTCTGCTTGGCCTCCGTAAATAGATGGAATGTCTTGGGGAAATTGATCATGAAGATCATCAATTTCAGGAATAGGAGGGGGATTACCCTTCTCCTTGGCCCATTTCTCTTCTTGTATTTCCCACATGAACTCTTGATAGTATTGTTCAATTGAAAGAGTTGTTCCATCATCCATGGAATCAAAAGCATCAACTTTCATTTGTGGTGAGCTTTCTCTTTCAAAAACTGGTTGAGCTTGTCGAGGTAAAGAAACCTCTGGCTTGTTTATCAATTGCTCTAGTCTTTCTAATAAGACTTGGAAAGGCAACCCCAGTTTGAACAGAATGTTTTTTATTGAATAATTGATTGGTCTCGAGCATAGCTTGAGCTATTTTGACCTTTTCATGCACATTTTTGTCCGTTCAATATCTAAGTCTACTCTAGGGTAACTCTTGTCTAGGTGTGTAGTTATAGGCCCTTCTTGAGGTCAAGCTTGGTAGGCCTTGAACATCATGTCCAAGCTTTTTGGGGTTGGATCTGCAAGAACATACCCTGGTTGTGGTCTATTTACAATGAGTGGTGGGGTGGGATGAAGTGGAGTGGATGGATTTTCTGCATGCGAGGGGTTTTGAGATGTTGCTTTTTGAGTCTCTCAAGCTTTCTTCTAGTTCAGATAGCTTTTTAGCCCACTTAAGATTTTCCTTCTCTCTAGTATCCTCCTAGGTTCTTGTCTTCCTCTTACTAGGCTCTCCTGATTCACTTGACTCTGATTGTTCAACTAGTTTAGCCTGTTTTGAGGCTTGTGCCCTAGTGACTGTCTGTATTGGAGCCATGTTAATGCTACTTGAACTTGAATCCACCACTAAACCTACCACATTAATGGGTCTAACCTTGGGTGCACTAGAGGGGTTCCTTAGACAATCTCTTGGGAGATGTTCTTTGCCACACTCAGGACAAAAGCCTTGTATTGTCATGTTCTATCATTGTCTCAGAGCCGATGGGTGGGGACATTCACGAATGAAATGATCGCGTTGATATCTAAAACATGGTCCTCTAGGGGCTTTTGGTCTCCTTTGTCTCAATTGGGGCCTGGGATTAGGATTTGTATACATGAAATTGGATTATTATGGCTCCCAATTTGGTTCCATAGGTGGGGCCTCATATTGATATGTATAAGACTCACTATTCTCGGGTGACTCTATGTAATAAGCTTGTGGAATATCTTCATGGGTGTAGTCAGAACTCTGAGCATGATGGTCATTTTCTGAGACCAAGGGGGTCATTGGACCAATGCTCTATTAGGGTTCTCCTTTACCACTGCATACTTAACCGGGATCACATTTGCAAGAGGTGGTGGTTGGTCTCCTAGGATCAATTGTGGTCTATATGGTGCCTAATATTGTTGTTGGTATTGAGGTTGATATTGTTGTTGTGGCCTAGAATATGGTTGTTGGTATTGGTTATGATACCTACCCTATTTGTAAGGTTGCTAATAAGTTTGTCTGACAGCCTACCTATTGTACAAATAATCTTGAGTTGTGTGGTTTGTGTATTTTCTCTCATTAGTGCAATATGGAGCATTTATTTCTCTCATGTTTGGGTTTTGCATCGGGCATAATTTAGCCATGTGGTTCCCTCAACAAGAATAACATCACTTCAACGAGGTGACTCTTGGTACTTGTCTATTTTGAACTCTTATCTTCTTGGCAAACAATTAAGCTATCTCATCTGTCTCAGTGGATGGTCTGGAAGAATGACTAGTAGAACTATCGGAATCCTTATAGAGTTTGGACAACTCTAATTCCTCATCCAAATTGTATTCTATGTCAATATACATTCTTTAGATATACATATGATCTACGTTACCTGCTTAAAAGTCAAACTTGTTTTGCTTGTGTAGGTAATTTAAGTGTGGGATATCTCTTCACATATTGGTTAAATCTCCGACCAGCTAGCCCAACTATTTCTTGGGGTGTCTGCTTGAAGATGTGGATCAAGGATGATGTGTTATGCCTGATGCCACTCTTGGAAAATTCTACGATGAATTATTCTACTAGTTGACCTATATCTTGGTAATTGCAATTGTTCAGGGGCTGAAACCAAGCTAAGGTAGTACCCTTGAGGGTCAAACCAAATGACTCAAATTGGTTGAACAAGTCCTCGATTTGTTTAGCTCTTAACACTTGTTTGAACTTGGCCACATGATCATAAGGATCTTCGAATCCATCAAAGTAGTTTTTCATTGTCTTGGCTAGTTGAGAGCGTCTAAGGATTCTTGGGTACTCTCGGGGTCTAGGCAATGGAAAATCATGTCCATCTCTTTGATGCCTATGTGCTCTATGTCTCTCTCTTTCAGGTCTTCCACCTTCAAGTCATGATCTATGTCTGCCCACTATGTGTGCAAAGCTTACCTCAGGTCTCTCTCTTGCTCTTTCCCTCTGGTTTTCATGATACACTCAATTTTTTGCATCAAGGTATAAATTCATTGGCCATGGCTGAAAGCAATGATGTATTCCGTATGTTTTGTGTAGGGCACTGAAAAAGGTCCTACTACACCTACAAATACAATGATTGAAGATGATGTAGATGGTGTCTCCTATTCATGCTCCGGTTTCTATTGCACCTACTATAGAGCAACCTTATTGGGATGATATACTATGCAAGAAATGAAGCTCATGTTGCTTACCTCCAAAAAACTGTGGAGTATGAGCATATGAATGAAGGAGATTCAATGGACATTTTTTAGACAAAGATCAAAGATTAAAAAAAAAGAGTTGATTTTTACTACTGAAATCTTGCCAGTTAGTTCACTTGTGCATAACATTTTTAATGTCCTTCTAGGTTCATATCGAACTTTTGCTTCTACTATTTGGTTGATGATGAAAGGCAATCCAAATGCCTTAAAATCTAAGGAGTTAGTCTCCATTTTGCCACAAAAATGTTAGTCTAGGAAGAACATGTCAATTATGCATGTTGCATATATTCTCTTAGTTATACAGAAGGGTGTAAATGGAGCTCATCTACTAGTAAGTAGAAATCTTCTAATGCTGCACAATCAAAGAAGGAAGAAAATTATGACAAGAAAATAAAAAAGTAGAAAATGTTTTGCAAGTATTATAAGGAAAATGATCATGTCATTAAGATTTATCATAAATTTGCTACAAAGGAGGCAAAGGAGAAAAAGGATGGAGTGATTGTTGCAAAGGCGTCTTCACCTGTGAGTCTGGGACCGCCGATGAGACATCACCTCACGTGCCATATGCTGAATCCATTCTGAACTCACAATAGGATTCCCAGGTGCTGGCCGATACTCTTCATATATCGATTGCGTGATATAATTTTTGGAATTCTTATTCTGTTCGCTCCATTTTAACATGATAGAATGTCCAAACTCTATGGAGCAAAGCTGTCGAATGCGCTGATGCATGGACTTTCTGACTCATCCATGACTAGAGCTCCATCACGTATGTGATATATCTTGGAGTCTTCATGGTCATGCGCTCCCCAAGGTCTACGTGGAGATCCCATCTGATCCATATATGTATATGCATGTGTGTATGTATATGTATTTGTATGCATATGCATATGCATTTGTGTATGTGTGTATGCATATGCATGTGTGTATGCATACACACATGCATTTGTGTATGCATATGCATGTGTGTATGCATGTATGTATGTATATGCATGTGTATATGCATATGCATTTGTGTATGCATGTGCATGTATGTATATGCATATGCATGTGTGTATGCATATGCATGTGTATGCATATGCATGTGTATGCATATGCATGTGTATGCATATGCATGTGTATGCATATGCATGTGTATGCATATGCATGTGTATGCATATGCATGTGTATGCATATGCATGTGTATGCATATGCATGTGTATGCATATGCATGTGTATGCATATGCATTTGTGTATGCATATGCATTTGTGTATGCATATGCATTTGTGTATGCATATGCATGTGTGTATGCATATGCATTTATGTATGCATATGCATTTGTGTATGCACATGCATGTGTGCATGCACATGCATTTGTGTATGCATATGCATGTGTGTATGCATATGCATGTGTGTATGCATATGCATGTGTGTATGCATATGCATGTGTGTATGCATGTATGTATATGCATATGCATGTGTGTATGCATATGCATGTGTATGTATATGCATATGCATGTGTGTATGCATGTATGTATGTATATGCATGTGTGTATGCATATGCATGTGTATGTATATGCATGTATGTATGCATATGCATTTGTGTATACATATGCATGTGTGTATGCATATGCATTTGTGTATGCATATGCATATGCATGTGTATATGCATATGCATGTGTGTATGCATATGCATGTATGTGTGTTGGCAGTAGCCAGAGGCATAGATGGCACGGAAGAATGTGAAGGTGGAGCACAACGAAGTAGTGGGGAGCCAATCGGATTATTTTTCAAAAGGTTTATGTTTCAAAATACTTTTTCAAAAACCCTCAACAATGATTTTCATCACTCTTGTACCATATGTAACATAGAACAACCATTTTTGCAATTATATGCTCCATTTTGTGCAAGCCGAGGAGTCTTCGAGCTTGAGGAGCTTAGGTAGAACGAGCCTACCAATTTTGGCTATTTTTAGACTCCGTTTACCTCTTCAAATAGCACTTAGAACCTATTTTTTAACTATGCCGGTCACTAGATGTGAAACCGATCGAAACTAGTCTAAAAAGAGATCTTGAGTAATAGAGTCTATTTTCCTACCTTCCATCGTTTCTTTCTTGTCTCCTACATGTGTGTGTGCATCTCTATGCTTCTCACCTTCACTCTCACTACATCTCACATTCAGGATCTTCATATCACTCCTATCTCTTCCGTGGATTGACATTAAGGAGGTGGAGCTTCTTAACGTGGTACTTACCATTGTGCTAGAGCAACACCAAATTTGGTGCTGTTGCCGGGGGTCGAGTCTATAACGAATGTGTGACGGTAAGAGTATAGAAAGAAGTGGCGTTGGAGGGTAAAAATTTTAGTTTTTGTTGTTGTTTTTAATTAGTTTTTTGCGTTTTTCATCTTCTCTACACTCCTTCTTGTTGGAACAAACCAATCACAAATTGGTGATTACAAACAGTTTGAAGCAAGATCATGATCAGATTGAAGTGGAAGAAGATACTTGAGAAAGTGAAGAGATCTCAGAAATGAAGTTTGTATACACATGTACATTACAGGTGGAAATTTTTGTAATCTGAGTAAAGATAAACCTTAGGATGATAAGGAGTAATGTAATAGACGGGATAAGTAAAAAATCATATGTATATAAGACAATGATGTAAAGAAATATGAGAGAGAGTCATTTGAAGACAAGTGTCTTAGAGAGATGTGTAGAGAGTCATTCTCAAGAAATTAGCGACGCGTTTTTCTCTGAGTTCTCTCAATATGATCATGTGGATCAGAAATCCTTTTGTACACATCTAATCTGAAAGCTAATGAAGCTATGTTTAGAGTTTTATGATCTAATTCCTTTCCTACTGTGAGAATGATCAATAGGAACATTTGTATGTAGAATCTGCAAATAGACCTCTCAGAGTCGCACACTTTTTCGTGTCAATGTTTTGCTTAGATCTAAGTGCACAGTGTAAAGTTTTTGATAAGTGAGCATTCAAAATCTAAGTTAGAAGGTAAGGAAGCTATGGCTAAAAACATTTAGCAAAACAGGATTTGTCCTGTGAGAAATCAACTTAAGGATTTGACCATGTCAAAGTCGCCATTTCTAGAAGACAGTTTTTGACATACCTTTGATCTTAAGGATCAATTTGAAGTTTTAATGATTCTTTTGAAGGTCTAATGGTTGTTATGATTGTGCAAAGGTAGCTTGGAGGTATGTATATCATTAGATTGAAGAAATCTAAAGATATCTGTAGGTAATGAAGTCAATCTTTGAAGCAGACTTCTTGAAGAAGGAAAATTTCTCACTCAGAGAATTATTCATGAATGATTTGGTAAATCAAAGTAAAATTTGTATAAATTTTGGTCTATAACTGATATAGAGGTGTTCTTAGATCAATATAGATCAAGTCTTTGGAGATCAAAAGGTCTCCAACAGTGGTATCAGAGCTGAAGGTGCAATACAAGTGAAGTAAAGGCATTGGAAGTCCCGACTGCTGCAGATATTGAAGTTCCTTCTAATTGAAGGTGGACAAGGACAAATTCTTGAAGATAACCTGCAGAATTACAAAGCACGAGTTCAAAGGATAAAAAAGGATTGAAGTTTCATATCAAAAGTACACTTTACTATCATAAATCATAGTAATTACAGATACAGAAGATCAAAAGATGGGAGAAAGCTTGCAGATTGATAAGCTAGATAGGGAGAACTATCCAGCTTGGTCCATGAGGATGGAGGCACACCTCATGAGCAAAGATTTGATGGCATTCATTACAGGAGAAGAAGAAAAGCCTGAGTTTGTAGATCCTAGTATTCCAACTAGGGAAGAGCTTGCAGATTTGAAGACCTGGATGAGAAAGGATGCTCAAGCTAGGAGCATCATTTACATGGCTGTAAATGATTATCTTCTATCTCACATCAGAGGATTGGAAAGTGCAACAGATGTGTGGAATGCTTTGGAAGAGCATTTCCAAAACACAACCAAGTCTAGGAAGTCCTCATTATGGGCAGAGTTTACAACTTTCAAGAAGAAGAGCTCACAATCAATTTCTGATTATGTGGCAAGGATGAAGGATATTGCAGATAGCTTGGGAGTTGTAGATGAAGATATTGAAGAGGATAAGTTGGTAAGGCAAATACTTACAGGTCTGAGAGGAGATGAGAAGTGGAAGCCTTTCATATTGTCCATAGAATTGTCACTTGATCACTTTACTCCTGATCTTAATCAACTGGTAGGACACATGCTAACTTTTGAGCAGGACATTAATGGAGATAATGATAAGAGTGCAAGTCAAGCTATGTACTCCAACGACAAGAAAAAGAACGGCAAAGGGAAGCAGTCAGCTGATGATGAAGGAACCTCGAGTCAAGCTAACTTTACAAAAGGAAAGATGAATTTCAAAGGTAAAGGAAGAGGAGGTAAGAACAAAGATAATACTAAAGCCTGTTGGATTTGTGGCAGAACAAATCATTTGGCAAATGATTGTTGGTATAACAATCAAAATGGTGGAAGCAATAATCAGAGTTTTAATCAAAGAGGTAGAGGAGGCAGAAATCAAAGAGGCAATTTCAGAGGAAGAGGTGGTAGGACATTATATGCTAGAGGAGGTGGAAGAAGCTTTCAATCTCAGTCCTACAACAACAATTATTATAATTATGCATCAGATCAAAAGGATGACATGACTCTCATCTTGAATGCAACTCATGAAGCAGTAGGAGAAGACCAAAGGGTGCTTTATATTGACGTATGATGTAGCAATCATCTGAGTGGCAATATATCCTTGATGACTGATATGGAAGCAAAGGTGAATCGACATACAGTTCAAACAGGTGACAATACTAAGCATAAGGTGGAAAGCATTGGATCAGTGAAGACAAAGAATGGAAGTACACTCTTAAGCAAGGTACTTTATGTTCCTACTATTCCTAAAAATTTGATAAATGTAGGGCAAATTGTGGAGAAAGGATATGAAGTCAGATTCACAAATGATGGTGTCTATGTGCAAGATCCAAATCAGGGATATAGAAACATTATTGCAGGTAAAAAGGAAGGAAGGTTGTTTACTCTCAAAGTTCAAGGTAATGTGGGACATGCTTTATATACTTATGGAAGTCAAAAGATGTCTGAATTAGACCTATGGCATAAAAGGCTAGGTCATTTCAATGATAGAGCCATAAAGGAAATGTCAAGGAATAATGTGGTGCTTGGTTTGCCAAAAGTTGAAGGGCAACACATGGTGTACAAGTGTGAAGCTTGTCAATTAGGTAAAGCACACAAAAGTTCATACAATAAATCAGGATATAATTATTCAAATATGCTTGAATTGATTCATACAGATGTGTGGGGTCCTTCAAGGGACTATAGCATAAATGGATCCAGATATTATGTGTTGTTTGTTGATGATGCAATCAGATGGATTACTTTGTATGTAATCAAGGACAAATCAGAAGTGTTCAAGACATTCAAGCATTACCATGCTTATGCAGAAAGGATTACAGGACAAAAGCTCAGGAGGTTGAGATCAGATGGAGGGGGAGAGTGTTTTTCTAAAGAGTTTGATGAGTATTTGTGGAATGCAGGTATAAAAAGAGAAGTAACTTGCAGGTACTCCCCTCAACAAAATGGAGTTGCAGAAAGAAGAAATAGAACTCTTGTAGAGTTTGCAAGAGCAATGATGAAGGAAAAGAATTGTCCAAATTATTTATGGGCAGAAGCTATCAACACTGCAACATACCTTGTGAATAGGTTACCTTGTAAAGCATTGGAGGGAAGAACTCCTTATGAAGCATGGTGGGGTAAGAAACCTACTCTTGATCATTGAAAGGTATTTGGATGTTTAGCATATGCTTATGTTCCTTCACAATTGAGACATAAGTTAGAACCCAAAGCAGAGAAGTGTGTGTTTATTGGGTATGATGATAGACAGATGGGTTACAGGTTGTGGAGTCCATCTACAAAACAATTTCTTGTTACCAAAGATGTTACATTTGATGAGCAAAGCACATGGTATATAGGGTCAACAAATGATTATGCAGATGAAAAAGAAATACAAAGGAAAGGGAAGGCAAAAGTGAATGTGTATGAAGAAGATATTGATGATGTTGACTATAAAAGTAAATTACAGGATAATATTGAAGATGGGCCAAGATTTGATCCAGAATCAAATGTGGCTGAGACTTCAAGTAGTGCAGAGGTCAGAAGATCCTCAAGAGAAAGGAAAGAACCTATCAAGTATAGCTATGATACATCTTTTCTAACAACAAAAGATTATGCTTATATTGTGAAGACAGAAGAGGATCCAATTACATATGAAGAAGCTAAAGGTAAACATAATTGGGAGAAGGCAATGCAAGAAGAGTATGATGCTCTACTTGAAAATGAAACATGGGAGTTAGTGCCAAGACCAAAGAATCAGAAAGTCATTGGATGTAAGTGGGTGTATAAAACAAAAAGTTTTGCATATGGTAAGGTGTCTAGATACAAGGCTAGACTTGTGGTCAAAGGTTATGCCCAAACTTATGGGGTAGATTATGATGAAACCTTTAGTCTTGTTGCTAAGATGTCTACAGTTAGATCATTGATTGCTATTGCTGCTTGTGAAGGATGGAAGTTATCACAATTAGATGTGAAGAATGCATTTATGAATGGATAAATTGCAGATGAAGTGTATATGGAGCAACCAGAAGGCTTCATGGATTCAATTGGATCAGATTATGTGTGTAAACTCAAGAGAGCTTTGTATGGGTTGAAGCAGGCTCTAAGAGCATGGAATTACAAGCTTGTTAAGTTCTTGAATGAATGTAGATTTCAAACATCAAAGGCAGATAGTAGCTTGCTAGTGAAGGCAAGTGAAAATGGATACATATATATGTGTATTTATGTTGATGATATCATTGTCACAAGTACAGATGCTCAAGGAATCAATGAGCTTAAGAAACAAATAGAGAAGGAGTTTAAGATAAGTGATTTGGGAAACTTATCTTATTTCAAGGAATGCAGATTATGTATACTCAACATGGAGTATATGTTACACAAGAGAGGTATTTGAAGAATCTTCTGGTCAAATTTAACATGGAGGATTGCAAGTCTTCAAGCACACCATTGGAGGTAAATCATAAGTTGAGCAGGTATGGAGGTGAAGAATTCAATGACATGAAGAAATATCAGAGTTTGGTAGGTAGTTTAATCTATGCTACCTTGACAAGGCCAAATCTATCATATGCAGTAGGTGTGTTATCACAATTCATGCATTGTCCAAAGAAGACTCATTGGATTGCAGCTCAAAGGGTACTCAGATATATCAAAGGAACCCTAAGTGAAGGTCTATATTATGGATTTACTTCTGATACAAGAATCAAAGTATTTAGTGATGCAGATTGGGCAGGTGATTCAGATGATAGAAGGTCTACTCATGGGTATCTCTGTTATATTGGAGATAAGTTAGCTTCTTGGTGCTCAAAGAAGCAACATACAGTTGCTTTGTCATCCACAGAAGCTGAGTATAAAGGAATGGTGGAGGCTGCAAAAGAAGTGATATGATTAAAGACCTTGTTGAAGAGTTTTGGAACTGATCAGAGTACTCCAATTATTTTTGGAGATAATATGAGTTCATTGTATTTGGCAGCTAACCCTGTTTTTCATGCCAGGACTAAGCATCTAGAGATTCAATATCATTTCTTGAGGGAAAAGGTACTTGATAAAGAGATTGAAGTGATGTATACTTCAACAAAAGAACAAGTTGCAGATATGATGACAAAAAGTTGGATGGACCTAAGCTACAGAGATTCAAAGAGATGGAAGGAGTGAAGAAGAATGGAATAATCACAATTAGTGATTGAGGGGGAGCTGTTGGAACAAACCAATCACAAATTGGTGATTATAAAGAGTTTGAAGCAAGCTCATGATCAGATTGAAGTGGAAGAAGACACTTGAGAAAGTGAAGAGATCTCAGAAATGAAGTTTGTATACATATGTACATTACAGGTGGAAATTCTTGTAATCTGAGTAGAGATAAACCTTAGGATGATAAGGAGTAATTTAATAGATGCGGGATAAGTCAAGAATCATATGTATATAAGACAATGATGTAAAGAAATATGAGAGAGAGTCATTTGAAGACAAGTGCCTTAGAGACATGTGTAGAGAGTCATTCTCAAGAAATTAGCGACGCGTTTTTCTCTGAGTTCTCTCAGTCTGATCATGTGGATCAGAAATCCTTTTATACACATCTAATCTGAAAGCTAATGAAGCTATGTTCAGATTTTTATGATCTAATTCCTTTCCTACTATGAGAAAGATCAATAGGAACATTTGTATGTAGAATCTGCAAATAGACTTCTCAGAGTCGTGCACTTTTTCGTGTCAATGTTTTGCTTAGATCTCAGTGCTCAGTGTAAAGTTTCTGATAACTGAGCATTCAAAATCTAAGTTAGAAGGTAAGGAAGCTATGGCTAAAAGCATTTAGCAAAATGGGATTTGTGCTATGAGAAATCAACTTAAGAAGTTGACCATGTCAAAGTTGCCATTTTTGGAAGACAGATTTTGACATACCTTTGATCTTAAAGATCAAATTGAAGTTTTAATGATTCTTTTGAAGGTCTAATGGTTGTTATGATTGCGCAAAGGTAGCTTGGAGGTATGTATATCATTAGATTGAAGAAATCTAAAGATATGTGCAGGTAATGAAGTCAATCTTTGAAGCAGACTTCTTGAAGAAGGAAAATTTCTCACTCAGAGAATTATTCATGAATGATTTGGTAAATCAAAGTAACATTTGTATAAATTTTGGTCTATAACTGATATAGAGGTGTTCTTAGATCAAGATAGATCAAGTCTTTGGAGATTAAAAGGTCTCCAAAACTTCTTCACCATCACATCATCTTCTTCCACTTCGAAAAAATAAAAAAATTCACCATATCCTCCTCATTTCCCCTCATTTTTGCATGCGAGAGAGAGAGCTTTTGTGCTTGTTGTGTTGTGTTTGTTTTTGAGTTTTCTTGTAGGTATAGTGCTCCAGAGCAGCAGGAAAGCTTCCAAAAGGTAAAACACTCACTTTCTGTCAGAATCTGTTGTTGGAGTTGGACCATCGCGATGGTCTGACAAAGTCGGCATTTTTGGTAAGCGACCACATGACGAGGTAGGCGACACTTGCACACACACGAATCCATAGGTGCATTTCAAAAATTCATAGTTCGGTGGACCATTGCGATGGGCTCACGCCATCGCGAGTGTCACACCATCGCGATTGGCTCACGCCATCGCAACGGCTCGATCGGACCATCGCAATGGTCTCACACCATCGTGACGGTTCACTTGAACCATCGTGACGGTTCACTTGAACCATCGTGATCACCACTGACCATCGCGACGATCACGTCGATCCCAGACCATCGTGATTGTTCCATACCATCCCGATTGTCCACCCCAAACGGAAAAAATTAGGGTATTTTTTGGGCAAATTTGAGGCTAATTTGAGAGACTTTTTGGGTGATTACACTCATTAGAGACCCCTTAGCTCATAAGTGAAGAAAAACCTGTTTGCCAGTTTTTAACCCCAAGGACCTGAACGCTCATATCTTTTTCATTCGAAGTCCGTTTTTTGAGCTTTATAGCTCGTTAGAAAGCTCTTTACGAGTACTATGAGAGATCAATAGTTTTTTTCGAAAAAAGAAGACGTTGATTTTTAGAGTGGGCAATTTGATGTTGACCAATTGTGGGACTAAAAAAGAAAGGGGATATTAAAATTTGGGCCACAAGAAAAGGGACCTAAAAACTGTATATATTCAAGTGCTTGATCATTAATTTGAGAATTGGTCTAAACATTGGATTTTTACAAGTTTAGCAAGGGCTATCAAGGGCAAAAAAAGCAAGGAAGTGAAGAACACGAGGCTTGGGAAGTGCGACTTCTTAGGCAACAGAGCAATCAAAGAAGCTGACTCGAGGTTGGAAGAATACTCAACCCCCTCAATCAATTATTAGCTTAAGCTAAATGGTAGCATCGTGGATTAAAGACGATAGGAACAATCAAGTTCAAGAGACTTAAATTTTTCAAGTCCAGGATTAAGGTAAAAGTGTGCGATACGAAAACCTAAAGGAAAGAACTTATGTTTGATGGAATGAGAACTCAAAAGTACAATGGAAAGTCGATTCCTGATGCATACACTAAGATAAGATAAGAATCTAAAGGGATTAAGAAATAAACAAGCAATTAAGAGCAAAGAAACATTGACGACCAGAGAGTGCTAGGAAGTAAATTCATGAACCTTAGGTCATGCAAGCATATAGGTAAGTCAGACCGACGAAGCCTTAGATCATCAGAAGCAAGTGTAGGAACTACTGCATGTTTGTGGGCTTAGCAATTAAATAGTTATCCTTACGAGTTGGGCTTAGTTACGAGTGAATCGGAAATGGCTTTTAGCAGGAAAAGACCAGAAGGAGGGTTAAACATAGCATATTTGGAAAGACCCGAAGGACCCTATAGAACCCAATTAGAATATGTCCGAACCAACCACTTAGGTGCTCGCATCTATGAGGATGGATTGCGAAGATCAGTGGTGCAAGTGCTCAACCCTGATCAACCCATTAGATTGGATCGTCCAGTGGTGAAATTTGAGAGAGATGCGTACATAGAAAAAGAAGGAACCATGTACATCATAAGTACTCAGCCAAATCATACCAATGAGTTTGGTGTAGTTCAGCCAGAGACAGAAGCGAGAAACCAAGGAAAAAAACCATTAGGAGATGAACCTAGGACACCTAGAGGGAAATCTATGCTAACAAGAGTACAATTCCTAGATTGGATCCCTCAGGATAATAGAAGCATAGAGTTGTTTCTAAATAAGGAAACTGACAAAGCATTTTGGAGGTACGAAATGGAACAACCTAGTGAGATAGGCTCCATCATGATCTATGAATTCAAGGACCCAGATACACCTGGAAAGGTTGTATATCTAGATGATATTTCGGAATGAGTGTTTGTGGTACAGACCATGCAAGAAATACCTATACATGGAGAGGTGACTAGTATTTTCTCCATCACGAGCTAATGTAAACGCAAGCCATCATGGTGCTGGAACATCCTCAGCCCATGGCATTCAGAGAGAAAAGAACAAAGAGAGACCAGAAGTAAGTTTCACTCATCCAATAGGGAGAGATAGAACCACCATGGATAACGATAGAGTGGAAATACAAAGGGAACCTAGAATACCAAGTGGTAGAGATGATTTTCCTCTACCGAGACCACGTGAACACCCAAGAGTACTAAGACCCACTCAATTAGTAAAGTCAATGAAAAACTACTTTTGGGACAGGAGATCCCTATGACCATGTTGCAAAATTTAAGCAAGTGCTACAAGTAGAGTAGGTAGAAGACATGTCCACGCAATACAATGCATTTGGACTAACGTTAAAGAACACGGCTTTAACTTGGTTCCAACCATTGCAATAGAGGAAATTTAGGGATATCCATCACTTGTTAGAGTCATTCATTACAAAATTCCCTAAAAGTGGAATCAGACATGATACATGATGTCCAATGCAAGAGTTACCTTCACAGGACAAGCAAGTATCACTATTT
Organism: Ceratopteris richardii; assembly: GCA_020310875.1. Classification (NCBI taxonomy): domain Eukaryota; kingdom Viridiplantae; phylum Streptophyta; class Polypodiopsida; order Polypodiales; family Pteridaceae; genus Ceratopteris; species Ceratopteris richardii. The sequence continues at coordinate 43,874,177 of CM035433.1, read as the reverse complement.
TTAGATGGCCTCTTGAGCTCTTAACTATGCTCATACATATACTTGAAAGAACCCAGAACATTAGAGCAATGTGTGAGAATTTGTATAGACATCGAGGACAACTTAGGAGACGAGTTGGAACTCTCAAAGGTCTATAAGGACTCAGATTGTTCATCTCTAGCATCCTCAAAATTGTCTAGCTCGATAGAAGACTTAACAAAAAAAGTGGCCCAGAAACTAGGAGTTTCTAGTAAACAGATGCCAATGTTAACAACAAACAAGCGTTGCTACACCCATGGTGGTGATGATATGGCAAATGTGTGTCCCAATGCAACACAACCACAAGCCAAGCCTAGTGGCCAATACTGTACTATTGAGAGACGATACACAAATCACACGGCTCAAGATTGCCCATACAACAAACAAGTAGTGTGACAAAACTACCCGCAAGCATACCCCCAACCAGGTAGGTATCAAGGTCAATATAATACTCAGCTTCATTACTATAGGCCTCCTCAAAAATATCCTTATCAGGCTCAATAGAGACCTCAACCTGTTTTAGCTCAGAAGCCAACCCCACCAGCTAATGTCATCCTAGTCAAATATGCTGATGCAGAAGAGAATCTCAGTAGGGCTTTAGTGCCTTCTTCACCCCTGATCACAGAAAGTGATCCTAACTCAAACAGTTTTGACTCTACTCATGTAGATAGTCCACCCGCATATTATATGGAGTCACCAGAACATGTGGAAACATATCAGTACGATAGTCCACCATTGGAACCCAGTTGGGAGCTCGATTATGCTAATGTGATGTATGCAAACCCTAATCCACGGCCCCAGTTAAGACAACAAAGACCACAGGGACCTAGAGCACCATGCTTTAGGTGCCAAGGAGATCATTTCATAAAGGATTGTCCACATCCTCTGATAGCAGGACAATCACAATACTATAACATACAAGGCTTTTGTGCCAATTGTGGTAAAGAGCATGTCATAAAAGATTGTCCGAAGAACCTTGCTAATGCTTCAAAAGTGACACCGATCAATGTGATAGGTATTGTGCACAACACAGAGGGATCCAACCCTACATATGTGCCTATCCAAGCTATAACAAGAGCCCATGCGTTCTTACAGAATCAACAGCTTAATCATGAGAAAATAGCCAGAACCAGCAAAGTTGGAGAGTCTAGCAAAAAAAAAAAAGAAATCTTGGAAAGATTCTAGAGAAAGGATTAAGAGAAAGTGGAGTAAAAAGGTAACTGAATTGGAAGGAAGTTTAAAGGAATCTAGAGCCAAAATCCTAGAATTGATTTCTCAAGAATCTAATCAAAAGAACCTAGCTCAGAGATCAGGATTGGTTTTAGCTGAACCCATACCAGAAAACCTAGACATGATGTTTCATGCATACCAAGCCAGATTAGAGGAAGGACCCCATATAGCTGAAATGAGTAAGAACTACCCTCGAGCAGATCTAGAAATTGAGAGGACTAAACTTTGTATGAAGATGGTAGAGTTAGCACAAACTATGTTCGAAGCCTCTCATTATCTTAATTGGAACAACATGGCAAAACTTGAGTTACACTTTCAAGGATTACTGGAGAGGTTAGAATACTTGATCGATAGCAAGGAGAAAAAGAACCTGCATAGGAACCCTAATGTTTCAGAGACACAGGAAAGGAAGGCACCATCCCTATCTCAAGTACCAAATACAGAAATTGAAGACCACCTGTCTTCCATACATAAGTATTCACACGAATTTTTAAGAGAAATACAAGAAGAGAAATGGAGAAAAGAACAAGGAACCCATCCTCCTATACAAGAAATAGATGACTTGCAAGAGCAATTTCCCCGAGACATCCCCTCTATTTACGATGATGTAGAGGAAGAACAACTGAGTGAACACACAGATTTTGAATCCAATTTGTTGCAAGAATTACCTCAGTTCATAGGACCTTGGGAAGCCAAGTCTATTAGCATGAGAGCACCCATGATAATAGTGAGGAATGAAGAATCAGTAATCCCTAGAAACACGGAAGTGATAAAGAACACTAAAGTACAATGTCATCTCACTCTAGAGGAGTTGTTGAAGCTTAAACTAGAATTGTGGAAGCATGTAGCAAATCAATTCCCTGAGCTTGCTATTGCTACCTCGCAGATAGGATCACACAAGAAGGTACCAGAGATACTCGTAGAAAGAATCAGAGATGTAAGTGAAGGAGAGGAAGGTAACACTTATCTTCCAATAACACATCAAGGCTACACCACCAAAGCCATCTTAGACTCAGGAGCCGGTGTAGCCATCACTACCACCGCTTTATGGAAATGCTGGGGTAAGCCAGCATTAAGACCTACCAGGATGAAGCTACAAATGGCTGACTAACATATATAAAAACCATTAGGCTTACTAGAAGGCATATCTCTCACCACTTGTGGTGTGGGATTTGAGCATACTTTTGCCATTTGTGATTTTGAAAAAAATCATGCTTACGAGATGATTTTAGGATGACCATTCATGCGTCAATTGCAAATCGTACAAGATTGGGGAACTAATTCCTTGTACTTGCAACATTTAGGAGTGACCACTAAAGTCAATCTTAAAGACTATTCACATCGAGATGTACCCCCGATACAATGGAATACCATCCATAAGACACAAGAAGAAACGGAGTCCGTACACTCATTGGAATCAGATCCCTCATGGTTGCACGAGGATACCCATCTATGGATGTGTAAAGTAGAAAAACAAGAGGAAGAACGGTTGGAAGCCAGGACTTTAGGTCTAGAAAGACATCCACGAACTCTTCAAGACCAAGCTTATGCACCTATAGTATTTCCAGATGAGGAATTCGAGCCTCACGGTTGGGTAGAAATCTTAGCTACGATGGACATAGCTATGAATGAAGAACAATGGACCCCTCATTGTGATGAGGAGGGGTATGATATTTCCATTTTTATGATTGAACCCGTTGAGAAAGATTTTATCTTAGAAGAATGCATAGAAGTGACACAAGAACCAGACGAGAGTAGTGATGACAAGGACCTAGAATCCATCATCATGGAACCCTTCTGTTCCACAAAAGAGGAATATCTTTACTTTGTGGAAGCAACCCTGAAGAAGAAAAGGAAAGTCAAATGGAACAACATGAGCCATCCATAAGAGATACATAAAGCAAACAAAAGAAGAGAAAGAAACCGCCTAAGAGAGAAGCAGAAGAAGAACCACTCATGGAAGTACCGGAGAACTTCAAGAAATATGAAATAGAGGATAGAAGAATCATGGTACGAATGCCTAAAAGAAAAGCTGATGTTGGAGAAGTATATGATAACCGAGAGAAAACCAAAAAAATCATAGTCACCATAGAAGGAGAAGAAGAAAAATGTACATACATTGGGCATGATTTGACGAATGAAGAAGAAGAAGATTTAGTTGCCCTATTACATGAATATTGGGATGTATTCGCTTGGGGTTGCAAAGACTTGAAAGGAGTCGACCCAGATATATGCTCCCATAGAATCCCTATGACTCCAGATGCAAAACCTATGAAACAGAAATCGTACACGTACAATGATAACTACGCTGCTAAGATTAAAGAAGAAATAGATAATTTGATAGAAGCAGAATTCATTTACGAAATTGAGCATACCGAGTGGGTATCCCCCATTGTGGTTGTGCCCAAGAAGAATGGAAAATTGCGTGTGTGTATTAACCTTAAAAAAGTTAATGCCGCCACGGTTAGAGACAATTATCCTCTTCCTATCACGAAACATTTATCGTAAAGAGTTGCGGGCAAGGAAGTACATAGCTTTCTTGATGGTTTTTCAGGCTATAATCAAGTGGCCATGCTTTTGCCACAGAATGGGGCATATTAGCATTTCGTGTGATGCCATTTGGCCTCACAAATGCACCTGCCACTTTCCAACGACTCATGTATCATGTTTTTAAGGAATTCTTACGCAAGAATTTGGAAGTTTACATCGATGACATATGTGCACATTCGAATATGAGGCAGACACATATCCCAGAACTAAGGCAAGTATTTGACAAATGTCAAGAATATCAAGTTTGTCTGAACCCAAAAAAGTGCATTTTCATGGTCAGACAAGGCAAAATTCTAGGACATATTGTGTCAAAGAACGGAATTTGGACAGATGAAGAAAAAGTGAAAGTAATTGCAGATCTATCTAGGCCAAATAATGGGTCATTGTGGTTATTACAGACGATTCATACACATGTATGCAATCATAGCCAAGCCTCTCTACTCTCTTTTGACCAAGTTTGAATGGACAGATGAGTGTGAAAATTCATTCAATGAACTTAAACGACGCTTGTGCTCAATACCTATATTAACAACTTTTGATTGGAGCAAGCCATTCCATGTACATGTGGATGCATCCAATTATGCCGTAGGATGTGTGTTGGCACAACCCATTAATGAAGGAAACGTAGATCTCCCCATAGCTTATGCGAGCAGACAGTTGAATGTAGCAGAAAGAAATTATACCACTACGGAACGAGAAGGATTAGGAATGATCTACGCAGTCAAGAAATTCAGACATTATTTGTTGGCAAACAAGTTCAAGTTCTTTATGGATCATCAAGCGTTATTGTACTTAGTCAATAAGCCTTGTAATACAGGATGATTGATACGTTGATTTCTATTACTCATGGAATATGACTTTGAAGTAGTAGTCAGGAAAGGAAAGACCCACCTCAGAGCTAACCACCTCTCAAGATTAACCACAGGAGAAGCTCCTCAAGGAATAGCGGATGAATTACCAGATGCATATTTTTTTAACCTTGAGATAGTACCAGAATGGGCTAAGCCTATAGTCCCTATTCTCACATATGGACCGAAGAATCCTAGGATAAGGATCAAGGAAGGAGAGATTACCAAGTCACAAAGATATCAAATAATAGCAGAAAGTATATATAAAGAGGATAATCAAAAGATTCTTGCTTGTTGTGTAGATGAATCAAAACATGCGAATTGGTTGCAATTAGCACACGTAGGTGCATTAAAGCAACATCATTCAAAATTTCATACATTGCAGACTCTGCATAGACTAGACGTATATTGGTCTTCCATGGAAGCAGATGTCTACAAGTTGTGGAGACAATGCCCTATTTGTTGTAAAAGACTACCAGTAGAACATGCTATGTTATATCATGTGTCTATCACACCAAAATGGAGTGAACCATTAGTGATGTACTTGAGGATGAAAACATTCCCTCAAGGAATGACTCTAGCACGACAACGCAGTCTAGAGCAGGAAGCTCAAGACTACTCATTTATTGGCTACAATCTATACAAATGAGGACGAGATGGATACCTAAGACAATGTGTTTATGAAAGCGATTATTTGAGTGTACTAGAGACTGCACACCAAGGCGTTGCAGGAGATCATTTTCGCCCCGATAGGATCATCAAAGCCATCCTCTTTGCAGGATTATGGTGGCCCACTCTTCACATCGATGCACATTCCTATGTTAAGAGATGTGATGTGTGCCAAAGGACTCAGTTTCCTACTCGCAGAGATGAAATGCCATTGAAACCCATGATGGGAGGACGTGCATTTTCTAAGTGGGGAATAGACTTTGTTGGACCTATTAACCCCCCCCCCCCGCAAAAGGTACTCATGCCGAATACATCATAGTCGCCACGGGGTATCTTACTAAATGGGTACAGGCCAAGGCCACAAAAGAAATGATGCATACACGACTGCAAAATTCTTATTTGAAAATGTCTTTACAAGATATGGACTGCCTATAGAGTTAGTGAGCGATCGAGGAACTCACTTTCTAAACCAAGTCATTGAATAATTGTTACAGGATTTTATGGTGATTCACAAGAAATCTGCACCATATCATCCTCAGGCCAATGGTCAAGCTGAAAGCGCTAACAAGATCCTTTGTAACGTATTGACGAAACTCGTGAACAACAAATGTTCAGATTGGGACAAACAATTACACCATGCTGTTTGGGCATATTGAGTGGTCTACAAGACCGTACTCAATGCAACTCCCTTTCAGATAGTTTTTGGGAAAAATGTTGTGCTTCCTTTGGACTTCTTGATACCGACCCTTAAGGTTCCACAAGAACATCAATGGACCGGTCATGAATTATCATCAATGATAATGGACTTGGAATGATTAGGAGAAACCATGCTGAAAGCAGGAGCAGGTATATATGCAGCAAAGAAGCGACAAAAAGCCTATTTCAATGCGCATGTGAAAGACAAAGGCTTAAAAGAAGGAGACTTGGTCCTAGTGTATACTTTGAGACAACATGCACGAAAATTAGAAAAGTGAGGTTATGGACCTATGATCATTAATAGACTCTCGACAAGTGGAGCGGTACAATTAGCCACCTTAGAAGGAGACATAATGCCTAATTACATGAGTGGCTGTAGATTCAAGCTTTATCAGGAACCCCTTACTGAGGATATGCTTAGAAGACTCACATTGGCAAAGAAGCGTAAGGAGGAAGAAAATAGAATACGAGCTGAAGCTCAGGCAGAAGCTATAGAACGCATTAAGCGCATGAAGCTAAGAAGAGAAGGACTAGGGAGAAAACATTATAACCATTTGGAAACAACACCCAGATACCCCATGGTCATGTGTCAAGTAAAGTCAACTACTAATCCTAGCATCAAGCTAGAGCACGAAAACCCTTGTCAAGAGCTGAGGGCTTTAATAGATTCAGGTGCTACGACTAGTGCAATTAGATGGTCCCACTATAAGGACTCAAGAATAGAAATTCGGCCAATTGAGGCATACCTCATAGGGCTAGGAGGCATGGAAACCCCTGCATGGGTGAGGTGGACCTTCCTACCCTCATACACGATGTGAGCATGACAGCGAAGCTACTAGTGTGCCATGACAATGACCTGATAAAACCCCTAATCCTTGGCCAAGATTGGCTATATGATCACTCAGTGAACCTAAATCTTAGACAAGGCTCCTTGCATATTGGAACCTTAGATCAGCAACGAGTGATACCCCTTGACTTCCCTAACAACACCCCACCTGAGGTATGTAACCGTAGACCATATGAAACACATGCAATGGAGGACTGAAAGATCTTTGGCCAGATAAGTCACGTGACGTCTACACCAACCCACATGGGCTTAGCGATGGACAATGTCCATTCAGAAGAATGTCAACAGATTTTCCCCTGGTCTTCCTACAAATTAGAAGGGGTCACCACCCAATCAATGGGAAAAATGGGGACCATTGGCGGTCAGGTGGGTTTCATCAGCGGTCAGGTGGACTGCATCAATAGCCAAATGGGCACAATACCCTGCAGTGCCCATCCTTCCACACTTACTGCGGATTGGCCTAGATTTTTGGTACAAAATGAAGCACTTCCTAATGGGCAGGTTTCGCAAGTGTTGGACCTCCCTTCTTTTCCAAAGAAGAGTGTCAATCCGACCTCGCAACCCCAGCCACGAAGGAGTCAACCACAATGGAGGAACCCAGACCGACGACTATATCAGATGACACAAAGAGGAAAGCAATATCATCATAACCAAGCAAGTGGCACGAGACAAGTATGGGTACCAAAAGGACAAAAAGCATCGGCTGATTTCAACAAAGCAGACCTTGACAAGAAGAAGTTAAGGCAGAAGGAGAGTTACCATCTCACATCTCCTCGACCTTCTTCTACAAGTACGAACAGTAGACAGATTTGGATCGCCAAGAAGTACCTAATCACTCGACCCACACCCATGCAGATATGGGTACCCAAGCAGTGTATTACAACTCAACACTCAATCCATGTAATATATACCCCTCAGAAATCCTTTCACCCCTCAACACCACCACATCCAATATCACCTTTTGCCCCTCAGCAGAAACATAGCACCTACTCAGAAACTCTTAGGATATGGATACCGAAAATGTATCCAAAGGCCTCCTCATGAACCGTTGTCTAACATTATTCCCACCCCGACTAATCTCCATCCTTGTAATAACTCATTCACAACTGAACTTTGTACAAATTCACACACTATAACCCAACATCACTTGTAATAACATCTCATCAAGCAATGTATGCACTATCTGAAGCATGTAGGTGTCTAGCGACCTGCATTAGTTTTGCAAAAAATCATTCCATAAACCACCTCACAAAACTTGGCTACATGGGTTACACATCGGTTATGGAAAGGGATTTCGGTCTCACTTTAATGGGATCATGATTAATTTCCATACTAATGTGCTAATCTCTTGTAGCAGATCTTCTCCACATTTGCATCCATCATCATGCAGAGAGAAGGAACACCTAAAGTTGGCCCCATTGTACCTGCCGTCAATTTTGGTGAATTATTGGTGGAACCCTATCCCACGGTACAACCACCTGAATTTCAAGGATTCCTAGGACCTATGCCGATCGATGACCCTCTCAGGGGATATACCAAAAAAGTTCATTGTAATTCCCATTGGTTCCAAGAGTTAGCTAGACCTTTGGCGGACACAGATTTTATTTTTGATGCTACGTTGACTTTTGACAGTCATAAGTGGGGCGAGTATCAGTTTTTCTTCAGAGAATTTGAAGCGCTCCAAAATACCAAAGACTTAAAGCATGTTTGGGCGAGAGTAGGCTTTACGGAATACTTCACTGATCCACTGCCCAAACCGAATTTTTATAGATGTTACTACCTGGTGACTACACTTACAACCTCCGAGAACAAGGATTTTCCGGACACATTCATTTTGCCATCTTTGGTAAATGACCCCCCATTCAAGAAGTTTTATCTTTCAAAGGATTTGATTCGAGCAGCAATTAAAATTCATGGAACTCACATGCTGACAGAGCGAGAAAGGTTGATTCCAGAGCCGATGAAGCGTGGTGACGTTATCAAATGGGAAGACATCTCTGTCATCACACCTGAGCTATCTAAGCCATTACGTATATGTATGCAACATTTTGCATTCCCGGCTCAAGATTGCTTCACTATGCCTCACAAGTGTATTTGGTTTGGTTTGCATTTAGCTTGTATTGGGCCCCTGACCATAGATCTTGGAAGTTGGATCATTGATCAGTTGTATTTAGCACAACACACATGGGAAAGGAAAAAAGAAATTCATGGATGTTGCGCTCTCACTCGAATTGTGTATATGTGTTTGGCTTATGACTTGCCTATAGAACGCGCAATAACAAGTGAATAATTGAAGGCATTCAAAGGGACCGCCAAGAAAGCCAAAAAGTCAAGCAAGGGATGGGTAGGCAAGTGCATGCGAGGATCTATCCCATGCCTATAAGTTCCAGAGTCCTCGTCGCCCCAGCCATCTCCAGAATAGTCACCTACGAAACCCCTTGCACGGATACAACCCATACGCATATGACTGTCATGACCTATCATCACGGAAGGTACTACCAGTACAATTACCTCCCAGGCAACCTTAGTTCAGGAACCCACCACTAGAGCAGTAGAAATTCCCACCTCCATTGGTGCGGAAGCATTTACTTTTCCTATACCCAACCTGGAAGCCGAACCAACAGATACAACTTTTGATTTTGAAGTGGCAGATGCTTTTTCAAACGAATTTCAATTTTCAGAAGGACAATTTTTCTCTCAAGAGTATGAACGTCCAAGTTACCCTACCACACTCCCTGATCAACCGCAAGGGCAAGTAGTCTCCAGCTCAGAAGCAGAAAGGATAGAGATGGATGTGAGAAGGAGACGATGAAGCCAGTCAGGCCAGTCATGAATCTCAAGAGAATGTGCAGACTGATGAACAAGGTCAACACATTGACACTCAGGGTGACACAAGCACACACGAAGATGAAACATTTGAAGCTGCGGCCTACACATTGGCAATCAAGAAGCTATACCGTACCATGCAAGCCGTTTGAGCGTGCAAAAAAATCTCAGAGGAAGAAAGCCAAGTGCTTGTGGAACAAGAACTCGCTACACGAGGTTTCGAAGAAGCCTACATTCATGGATTCAGAGAACTGGTTAAGTCAGAAGGCACTAATGAAGCATTACACTATTTGTAGAGGAAGCCACTACCACAATTTGACCCACGCCGCATACGCTTGTTATCAAAACCAGGTCAATATATTCGTGTACCAACGGATGCCCCATCTTCACAATAGGCCAGGGAAGCACTTCTCATTTCGGAAGGAACTTTGGCAGAAGAAACGATCATCATCAACTCCCCGCCTCGCACCTCTAATGTACATACCCCTAACATCATCGAAGTACCCACCTCACCGACTACTCCTATTTCACCTCCCACCCCTCCAGTCTCTCCTCTACATCCTGCCTCCCCCAGAACATCCACATCTTTTGATAGTGCGGTAGCCGAAGCCTTTGTCACCTCAATTCATCTCACCGTTTCTGCACCTACACAACCTAGCTTACCTCCTAAGACTTTCACCATTCCATCCAGTCCATTTCTCCCTCCAAGACCCCTATTCCCATTTCCCCCTCCATTAACCTTCTCTCTCGTCTCACCTCCCTGACCCACTGTATTTCCTCTTTCCCCTCTCCACCAAGCAGTACAAGAGACCCCCTCTGTAAATTACTCGACAACCTTTGTAAATCGTGTTTTCACACCCACTCATGCACCCACTATCACTCCACTATTCACGGTCACTGCACTCGACACCATGTCCAGTGACATGGACATATCACCACCCACTGCACCACCACTCACCTCATCCATTTCACCATCACATTTAGGCACCTCACATTTCTCCATAGTTACCACTGCATCCACTTTCCCATCCCTATTCCCCATTCCCCTTGCATTAACACCCACAAACACAGCATCTTCACTCACTCCACCGTTAATACTATCACCCAGAATCGACACTGCATTCCGTCAAATGTTCGTATGTATGACACAAGTGAGAGATGAATTCACATCTCTAGGTACCAGTTATTAGACACTGCAATAGTCCACGAATGACTTACAGTCATAGATAAACTCTTTAACTATTGAGAATGCCTCCCTTAACACACGCTACCAAGATCTACGCCAGGCCTACCACACACTTGAACTTGAAAGTGAACAGAAGACAAAAGAGGCCATTACAGATATTGAGAATTTGTTAAGGACTCAAACCATTCGCAATGCGACGCTCACTAGAAACATGGGACTACTAAGACACCATCTAGCAGTAGCAAAAGAAGAGAATCAATGCTTGCAAGACCAGAATAGAGAGAACCTTGAAGCTACTTTAGATCAACTGGATGAACCCCTGAGTCCATCCGTTTCAAAGTTGTCCCCTCCGAATCCATGAAGGTACTATTGGAAGATCATGTCCGTCTGACTACTAGAGGATTATGACAGTATGAACGAGGCACATCAGAAGCTCCAAGAAGACCACAAAATGCTACAGTTGAGAGCACCTATACAGCAAGCACCACCAGCTCCTGCGACCACATCTCCTAAGATCATCGAGGAACTTAATGCTTTACTGGCCCAGGTATTGACTCTTCAAACACAGATAGCAGCATACAAAGCACCCCCTAGGCCAGATTCCCCACGGAAATTACGAACAAATTAAGAAACAGTGACTATCCCGGTGGAGGACACTTTTGAAGAAGCCTATGAACTCCAACCCATCCCAGGCGGACGAGTCACGGCTGAAGGCCAGACCACCTATGAACTCCCAACTCCCGCGTGGATGAAGATGATAGAAGAACTGGGGAAGACCCACTCAGCACGTGTGGAAGCACAAATACATGCAATGGCCATGATAGAGGAACATATGTTACAATCACCTTACTTTGCTCACTTGGCCCCTCGCAGATATATATCTAGGCATGAGCTACAATACAAGCCATATTTTATGTTAATGGCAGAATACAAATTGGCCATCAAAAAAGAGACAGGCAAGAAACCTTCCCATGCAACTCAGTTTGAGCCTCAAGACTTGCCAACGGACGTGTAGAGAGGAGAAATCTTTCAACCAACTTGGAGCCAGGATTTATTACAAGAATATCCAGAAATGATGAGCACCTGGGCCAAGGCACCACTACATTTAAAGTATAACCCATGTTGGGGTCCAATGCCATGCCGACGCTCCTAGAAGGCCTTTGCAATCAAGGTACAGAACAACAAGTAGTGCAAGGACTGGCTCAATTACCCGTATTTCACTCCACCCCGTGGACCACCAACTCTAGGATATATGATGGCAACGATTCACCACTGGCTCCCTCGCTTACGACGAATGGATGATGTAGCCGCACATATGACTGTCAAAATATTTGACATGATGCAGATAGTATTCAAAGTCTTCCATCGCGTCAAGGCACCACATGTAAACACCCTGGGATTCGAGCATGGAAATCAAGATTTAGCATATGATATGAGTACGACACCATCGCTCCGGGTGTGTTATGCCTAGCATTGTCGCATCAAATATCTACCGACATGCTACAAAATGACCTTCGAAGAAATGTTTACTATAGGATTTTGGGAATACCATTCAGAGGTGTTCATAAGGAGGCCTACACACTTACTCCAGTTATTTGCCTGTGAACAAATGGTGTACTCCATGCCACCCAATGAACCTCACCCCGTAGATTGGCAAAAACTCAAAGTAGATCTTTCCAGAGGAATTTGCATTTCAGAGCACACCCTCGCTCAGGACTGTGAAGAGAGATGGTGGATGCAATCCAAAGATGAGTAGGTGCCGCTACAACCAGCTTCACACCAGCCAACTGAGACTTCAGAGTTGATTAGTAGACCCTTTGAGCTTCCTAAATCCACCAAAATATCAGCCAAGTACTTTGGAACATGTATCCCAAAAGTTTAAGTCAAGACCGACAAGTTGCGAAATGACTAGCTCCCAAAACTTGCTATTTTTGGACATACACCTGCTGGAAAAAATGAACAGTGCTCTCAACCTGGAAGGAATTAGAAAAATTCCTTTTGGGCATAGCAAATAGACTTAGCAAGCTTCCTATTCCAAGTTAAAACACTTCAAATGATGGACTGAGCACTGAGAACAAGTTTCATCAAGTTCTGGAACATTCCCATAATTCTCGGGGCTCTGCAGAGATAGACCAGTAAGCAGTAAAATGCAGATATCTCCAAAAGTATAAATCCAATGACCTTGAAAATTTATATGTAGAAACTAGACAGTGAGAGCTATCCAACGCACTTTAAAACACTGAAAAAGGTTCAGTAAAACTCGAGATATGACCTTCTAAAGTTATTGCTCTGAGTGAGTATAGCAGAGAACAAAACAGAGAGGTAGATGATAATAAATGTATAGATTCACATATGATTACAACCACATTGGCAATGAATCTTTGCACAATGGGAGTAGAATGATAGAGCTATGGAGTAAGCTCTTCAATCTCTACAAAATGACATCAAGTGGTCACGTACAAGGCTTGCTAATCGCCTCTTCCTTCTTGCTCCTTTTATAGCTATTCTTGGAGGGAGTTTTGAATTCGAATTCGAATGGCTCCACCTAAAAGTGATCCCCAAAGTTAGGAGAGATTCCCTCAGCTCAAAAATTCGTGATTTTGGTAGTTGGAACCACGAATTTGCTTTTACATCATGGATGAGGTAAGCCATCCTTTTACTTTTTTCTTTTTCCATTTACAAGAGATAAAATGTACTCTTTTACAAGAGGTGTTCACATGACTACTCATGTGACTTACAAATGAGGATAATATCAAGCATATCAAGCATGTAGGCTTGGGCAAAATGCACCAACAGCTCCCCTTCAAGCCTAACATGCTTGGCCTCCAAATAAGTCTTCAATTGTCCTTGATTTCCTGCAAACCAATCATCAACTTGAATCTACTTAATTTCGTACCATCAAGAGCTTTCGTCAACATGTATGCACATTGCATATCTGTAGAGACGTAGGATAGTTGAATATCCTTGCTCATTAGCTTCTCCCTTACATAATGGTAGTGGACTTCAATATGCTTGGTTCTAGCATGGTATACCGGATTAGCTGCTAGATGTAGTGAGCTTGTGTTGTCACCAAAAATGTGAGGTGTTGAAGAATGAAGTCCAAGATCTGTGTACAAAGATTTTAACCACATGATTTCTTGAGTTGCATTAGCCAAACCTCTATATTCAGCTTCAGTAGAAGATAATGCCACGGTTGGTTGCTTCTTCGATGACCAAGAAATGATTTTTGAACCTGCAAATGATATATACCCTGATGTGCTTCTTCTATCATCTTTAGATCCGGCCCAATCTGCATCTGAGTAGACCTTTAGCTCAATATCTGAAGTAAATGAATAAAACAAACCTTCATTCATGGTCCCCTTTAGGTACTTGAGGACTCGCTTGGCCGCTTCCATATGTGGTTGTTGACAGGATGCGGGAAGAAGCAAGTATGGACACACATGAAGATCTAGCACTGAGGCAACCCTCATTTTTTTCAAAACCCCCACATCATTCTAAAGTGATTCTCATCACTACGAACCCTTGTAAATATCATTTCACCTTTTTGTAGCTCCATTTTGTACAAGCCGAGGAGTCCTCGAGCTTGGGGAGCCTTAGATGTAGTTGCCTGTCAATTTTCATAATTTTTAGATCTCGTTTGGGCCCTCAAATAAGCCCCGGAACCTAATTTTTAACTAGGCCGGACACTAGGTCTGAACAGGGCCAAAGCTAGTCAAGAACTATAAATAGAGCTAGAGAGCTCATTTTGGGGGTTAGCTTCTTGTAGTTTGAGCTTGTATGAGAACTTTCTTGCAATAGAAGTGATTCCATTGTCTTACTCTCTTTGTTTTTACTGTGTGTGCGCGTGTGTGTGTATGTGTGTGCATGCTTGTGTGCTTCTCACTCACGCACTTGTGCTTCCACTTGCTCGTGGTCTTCATACCATCCTCATGTCTTCCCGGATTGACATTAAAGGAGGTGCTACTCATCACTGAGCTACACCAAATTTTGGCGCCGTTGCCGGGGATCGAGCTTTGAGGACGAGCGTGTGATGGTAAGACGTAGAGAGGACGCGTTGGAATGGTAAGTAGTAGGTAAATTTCTGATTTTTCTCCATCTCCATCTTCATCTTCACCTCCTTCTCCATCTCCACCTCCACCTCCTTCCCCACTACATATCCCCTCTTCCTTTTCTTTCCCTCATTTGTTGTGTGCGAGTTTGAGAGAGAGCGATCGTGAGTGCTTGTATTTGTGCGTTTTTTGCATGTTTCTTGCAGGTGGCAGCTCCATCATCATCTCCAGCAAGCTCAGCAGGTACAGAAATTGTCTGCACAGTTCCCGAGGCGTTGAGCTCGAGCTATCGCGACACTCCGAAAATCTCGACTTCTCACGATTCTGAGTGCACCACGGCATTGCGCAGGCCTAGAGCTCCTAGGAACCCTAGATAGAACAGGAAAATTCACCATATCCTGAGCTATCGCGACACCCCGAGGTATCGTGACACCCCGTGAGCTATCGCGACACCCCAAGGTATCGCGACACTTCGAGCTATCGCGACACCCCAAGGTATCGCGACACTCCGAGCTATCGCGACACTTCGAGGTATCGCGACACTCCGAGCTATCGCGACACCCCAAGGTATCGCGACACTCCGAGCTATCGCGACACCCCAAGGTATCGCGACACCCCGTGAGCTATCGCGACACCCCAAGGTATCGCGACACTTCGAGCTATCGCGACACCCCAAGGTATCGCGACACTCCGAGCTATCGCGACACCCCAAGGTATCGCGACACTCCGAGCTATCGCGACACCCCAAGGTATCGCGACACTCCGAGCTATCGCGACACCCCAAGGTATCGCGACACTCCGAGCTATCGCGACACTTCGAGGTATCGCGACACTCCCAGCTATCGCGACACCCCGACCCGACCTATCGCGATACCCGGCCATTAACGCATGAAAAATGAGAGTTAATTTTTGAGTGAATGAAAGGGTAGTTGAGCTTGAATTTTGACATATTGGTATAACTTAGAACCTTGGTAGGGGGCAAAAGGCATAGAAACCAGAGATAGGTGGGACTAAGTGATTCTCAGAGACAGGGGGTACAGTGAGCTACCCAAGGGGGTTAAAATTATTGAAGCGGGTCTTTCAAATACTTGTGGCAATAAAGCTATACTAACTGGTGAGTTTTTGCAGGAACTTTGTGGGCACTCAAGGCAATCAAAGCAAGCTAGCAAGGGTGAGTACCGGGCCTGGGAGAAGGCTTCCTGGGCTTGCATAGCTATCGGGTCAACCAGCTGATTGAGGTTGGAAGATCTCATAACCCTCCTTTGTCAATTCCTAGCCTAGGCTAAGTACGACTTAGGTGTGGTAATTAACTAGGGCAACGTTAGGCACGAATTAAGTCCAAGAGAATTAATCAACCAAGTGCAAGAAAATAAATAGGTCTTAAGTGCGAAAACACTAAGGGACAAAAAGGTAAACGGGAATCGATCACTCATCAAGTGCGGAAATTCATTTAAGTACTCCTGACGACGCAATTTCAGACAAGACCATAAACATACTATTCAACTAAAAAGAACAAAGTGATTGGTGCAAAATCAGCCTGCAACGAGAGTGTGCTTGGGTTCCAGGGGGTGAATAAATCAGGCTTATGAACCTTAGATCAGGCAGACACTTAGGCCGAGACAGACAAAGCCTCAGATCTTCTGAAGCTAATGTCAATCACACTGCCAGGTCTTGGGCCCAGCAGTTGAGTGATTACCCATACACTGCCAGATCAGAAACAAGTGATTCTGAGATGTCCTATCACATGGAGAGATCAGTAGGTAGTTCAGGGTTGGCTTACCTAGAGAAGCCAGAAGGGCCTTATAAGACGCAATTGGAATATATCAGGACGAATCGTCTAGGTGCTCGCATCTACGAAGACGGACTGAGAAGATCGGTGGTCCAGATTAAGAACCCCGATCAAACCCATGGATTAGACCACCCGGTAGTCAAGTTTGAGAATGGAGCATACCTAGATAAAGAGGGGACTATGTATGTAGTCACCACTCTTCCTGATAGAACTGATGAGTTTGGAAATGTGATTGCGGAGACCGACATGGGTGACATAGAGCAAGGGAACTTAGAGAGAGAGCCAAGAACCCCCCGTGGTAAGTCTGTCTTGACCAGAATCATGACTCCTGAGTGGATTCCACAAGATAACAAAAGCATAGATCTGCTTTTAAATCGGGAAACCGATGAGGCTTTTTGGAGATATAGAACTTCTCAACCTCAGGAGGGGAATACCCTCACGATCTACGAGTTTAAAGACCCTGATAGTCCAGGCCAAGTAACCTACCTAGACACTGCATCAGAGAGAATCTTCGTGGTCACTGAGCAGGGCAGACATGCCTACACTTGGAAGGGTGAATTTGTTTTTCCCCGACCAAGGTCTAATGTGTCCTTTGGTCATCAAGGAGCTGGGACCTCCCAAGCTCATGGCGCTCAAAGAGATAGAGGTAGAGACAAACCTGAGGTAAGTTTTGTCAACTCCCTGGGAAGAGAAAGAACGGGAACAGAAAGGAATAGAGTAGAACCTGAGAGACATAGAACCCCATGGAATCACCGGGACATTGATGATTTTCCTTTGCCAAGGCCGAGAGAACACACTAGGACCCTACGACCAACCCAACTTGTGAAGTCCATGAAGAATTATTTCGATGGCACGGGAGACCCTTATGACCATGTGGCAGAATTTCGACAAGTGTTGAAAGCTGAACAAGTGGAGGACCTATTCACACAATATAATGCTTTCGGTCTGACCCTTAGGAACACTGCCCTTACGTGGTTCCAACCACTGAATGAGAGGCATTTCAGAAACATAGACCAACTCTTGGAGGCATTTATTGTGGAGTTTTCTAATAGTGGAATCAGGCATAACACCTCCTCACTAATTCATAGCTTCAAACAAATACCTCAAGAGACGGTCAGACTAGCTGGAAGAAGATTTAGACAGTACCTGGAGAGATGTCCTATGCCGGAGTTACCCACACCAGCCAAACAAGTGGCCTTGTTCCTAGACGGATTATTGAGCACTAAGCTCAGGTCATATGTGTACCTGAAGGACCCTAGAACGATAGAGGAGTGCGTGCGCATGTGCATAGACATTGAGGACAATCTAGGTGAGGAGTTAGAACTATCAAAAATCTATAAGGATTTTGACAGCTCTAGTAAACCGACATCTGGTCAATCCACATCCATCGAGGAACTTGCAGAGAAGGTAGCCCAAAAACTAGGTGTCTCTAGCAAGCAAATTCCAAGATTTGCCCCAGTTAAGCAGTGTTACAATTGTGGCGGTGAACATATGGCAAGTGTATGCCCCATTATGGCCCAACCTCAGGTGAATCCTAGTAGCCAGTACTGCACCATAGAGCGCAGGTACACCAATCACACGGCACAAGACTTCCCATATAACAAACAAACTGTTAGGCAAAATTATCCTCAGCCATATCCACAACATGGTAGGTACCAGAATCAGTACCCATCACCACAATACAACAGACCACAACAAACTTATCAGCCACCTTATCAAGGGCAGCAGAGACCTCAACCAGTCCTAGTGCAGCAACCCCCTGCTCCAACCAATGTGATCCCAGTGAAATATGCATCTATTGAAGAAAATCCGAATAGAGCCATAGTTCCAGTCACCCCATTGCTATCAGACAGTGATCCAAGTGACCATAGTTTTGACTCCACACATATTGATAGCCCACAGGCTTACTACATGCAGTCACCCGAGCATAACGAGTCATACTACTATGAGGACCCAAGTGAAAATAGTGGGGAACCGGAGTATTCTAATGTCATGTACACAAACCCCAACTCTAGACCTCAACCTAGGCAGATACGACCTCCATTTCCTAGAGGACCATGCTTCAGATGTCAGGGAGATCACCTTATACGTGATTGTCCACTGCCTGCCCCCACACAGCCTCAACCAATAACCATTCAGGGCTTCTGTCAAGACTGCGGGAAAGAACATCTCCTACGAGATTGCCCAAAGAACCCTAATAACATGCCTAAAATCACTCCTATCAATGTTGTTGGGTTAGTTGTAGACTCCACAGGGAGTGTGACTTCCACTGCACCTGTGCAGGTGATCACAAGAGCCCAGGCACTTCAACGACACCAAGATGTTGTTCAGGAAAAGAGCCCCGAGGTGAGTGCAACAGAGAGCATACCCAAAAAGAGGACTAGCGCCTGGAGGGATAGTCGTGAAAGAATGAAGAGACAATGGGCAAAAAAGATAAATGAACTTGAAGAAAGCGTGAGGGAAACCAAGGCAAAAATCACAGAAATCACAGCTCAACCGCACTCCCACACACTTCCACCACTACCATCCCCATCACCCTCCATTTCTCCATCCTCTAACACACCCCTCGTAACCCACCCACCACCCCGAGTAGGATCAGTATTAGCTGACCCCACTCCTGAAGGCTTGGACATGATGTTTAAAGCCTACCAGGCTCGACTTCAAGAAGGGCCAACAGCTGTAAACCTAGACAGAAGTTACCCTAGAGCCGACTTAGAGATTGAACGGATGAAGATGTGCATGAAACTGGTAGAACAAGCTCAAGCTATACTTGAGACTAGCCAAAAGTTCAATCAGACAAACTCTGTCAAGCCGGATTTGCATTTCCAAGGCTTACTAGAAAGATTAGAGCAGTTGGTAAACAAATCACAAGTTTCTTTACCTCCTCAGGCTCAACCAGTTATTGAAAGAGGAAGCTCACCACACATGGTAGCTTATGTTCCTAATTCTACGGATGCTGGAATACCTCCTTCAATACAACAGTATTCTCCAGAGTTCTTGCGGGAAATACAAGAAGAGAAATGGGCCAAAGAGAAGGGTGATTCCCCTCCCATTTCGGAGATTGATGATCTTCGTGATCAATTTCCCCAAGACATTCCCTCTATCTATGGGGATCAAGCAGAGCAACAAGAGGATGAGAGATTAGATTTTGAACCTAACTCTTTACGAGAGTTGCCTCAGTTCACAGGCCCCTGGGAATCTGAATCTCTCCAGATCAGAGCTCCCACGATATTGGTAAGAAATGAAGACTCAGTGATTCCCAGGAACACTGATGTTGTGAAGAACACTAAGGTTCAATGTCACCTCACTGTAGAGGAACTCCTCAAGGCAAGACCGGAGCTCTGGAATCATGTGAAGGATCAGGTCCCAGAACTTGATTCCAATGCACCAAAATTAAGCGCTAAACAAAAGGTACCCGAGGTACCTCTCGACAAGATAGGAGACATGAGTGAAGGTGAAGAAGGTAACACTTATCTTCCGATCACCTATCAAGGTTACACAACCAAAGCAATTGTGGATTCGGGGGCGGGTGTTGCTATTGCGACTACCTCCCTGTGGAAGCGATGGGGCAAACCCACCTTAAGACCAACGAGAATGAAACTTCAAATGGCAGATGGTCATTTTGAAAGACCTCTCGGATTGCTTGAAGGGATAACTCTAACCACTTGTGGTGTAGAGTTTGAACATACGTTTGCCATATGTGACTTTGAGAAGAATAATGTTTACGAGATGATCCTAGGAAGACCCTTCCTACGACAATTACAAATAGTACAAGATTGGGGAACCAACTCCTTGTACTTACAGCACTTAGGGGTCACCACCAAGGTCAATCTGAAGGATCACACCTTCAGAGATGTACCACCCCTACAGTGGAATCCTATCCACAAAGCGAAAGAAGACTCTATCTCCGTGCATTCTGGAAGTTCACCTGAACCATCTTGGTTGCATGAAGATACTCACTTGTGGATGTGCAAGGTCGCGGAGGAAGAGGAAAAGCGCCGAAAAGCGAGAGAAGAAGGAGCTCCCCCAGGAGATAGACCAATAAAAGACCCAGCCTATACTCCGATGATATTTCCTGATGAGGAATTTGAGCCTCATGGTTGGGCAGAAATCTTAGCTACCATGGACATTGCAGTCAATGAGGAACAATGGACACCCCATTGCGATGAGGAGGGTTACGATATTTCAGTGTTCATGTGTCAGCCCTTGTTGGAAGAGTGTGATCCTAGTGAGTTCATAGGAGAAGAAGAGAATGACGATGATCTAGAATCCATTGTGATGGATACATACTTTGACTCAGAGGAACATTACTTAGAAGACCTAGGGGTGTTAACCCAAAAGGAAGAAGAACCCCTTGCGAGTATTAAAACGATAAGTGCAAAGAAAGGAAGTGAAGGAGGTCAAAAGAAAAAGAAAAGGAAAGTAGTGAGACAAGAAGAGGAAGAATCATTGTTTGAAGTACCAGAAAATTTCAAGAAATATGAAGTGGAAGACCGAAAAATTTTGGTACGAATGCCTAAGAGAGAGGCCATGATAGGAGAAGCATATGACAATAAAGAGAAGACTAAAAAAATTGTAGTGACCATTGAAGGGAACGAAGAGCGATGTACGTACATAGGAGACGACCTAAGTGCAGATGAAGAAGTAGAGCTTGTAGCTCTATTAAGGGAATATAGGGATGTGTTCGCATGGCATTATAGAGACTTGAAAGGAGTAGATCCAGAGATTTGCTCTCACACGATTCCGATGACTGCTGATGCTAAGCCCACCAAACAAAAACCCTACACATATAATGACAACTATGCGGCCAAAATAAAAGAGGAAATTGACAGGCTGATTGAAGCCGGATTCATCTATGAGATTGAGCACACTGAATGGGTGTCCCCTATTGTAGTGGTGCCCAAGAAGAATGGGAAATTGCGAGTGTGCATTAACCTTAAAAAAGTTAATGCCGCTACGATTAGAGATAGTTATCCACTTCCCATCACCGAACATCTTTTGGAGCGTGTTGCAGGCAAGGAAGTTTACAGCTTCCTTGATGGATTTTCAGGTTACAACCAAGTAACCATTGCCCCCGAAGATCAACACAAAACGGCCTTTGCCACAGAATGGGGAATCTTTGCATTCCGTGTGATGCCATTTGGGCTCACCAATGCACCTGCAACATTCCAAAGACTCATGTGTCATGTCTTCAAAGAGTTCTTGCGAAAGAGCTTAGAAGTATATGTGGATGATTTGTGCGCTCATTCCCAAGAGAGAAGTTACCACATCCCTGAACTCAGGCAAATCTTCAACAAGTGTAGAGATTATCGAGTGTGTCTGAATCCAGAAAAGTGTGTGTTTATGGTACGCCAAGGTAAGATCTTAGGTCACATTGTTTCGAAGAATGGAATATCAACAGACGAAGACAAGGTAAGAGCAATAGCAGAGTTGGCCAGACCAAGAAATGTGAAAGAGGTACAAGCCTTTATGGGCCATTGTGGATATTACCGTAGATTTATCCACATGTATGCCATCATAGCTAAACCTCTTTATGGGCTGTTGACGAATTTTGAATGGAACGAGGAATGCGAGACTTCCTTCAATGAGCTGAAGAGACGTTTGTGCACAGCACCAATATTGACTACTCCGGATTGGAGCAAACCCTTTCATGTCCATGTAGATGCCTCCAATCATGCAATAGGATGTGTGCTAGCACAACCCACAGGTGAAGGAAATCTAGATTTGCCGATAGCATATGCTAGTAGGCAATTAAATGCAGCTGAACGAAATTACACCACAACGGAGAGAGAAGGCTTGGGCATGATATATGCTGTGAAGAAGTTTAGACACTATCTATTGGCCAATAAGTTCAAGTTTTTCACTGATCATCAAGCGCTACTATATTTGGTCAATAAACCTTGCAATACAGGTCGCTTAGTAAGATGGTTTCTCTTACTAATGGAATACGACTTTGAAGTTGTCGTCAGGAAAGGTAGAACCCATCTTAGGGCAGACCATCTTTCTCGCATCACTTCAGGAGAGCCACCGCAAGGAGTGTCTGACGAATTGCCCGATGCTTATCTGTTCAATTTAGAAGTTGTTCCTAAATGGGCAAACAAGCTGGTACCAATCCTAACCTTCGGGCCTGCAAATAAGAATGTGAAAACCAGCAAAGAGGAAGTTGTAAAATCATTAAAGTATCAAATCTTGGCTGGAAGTATGTACAAGCAAGATACAGAAGGAGTGTTAGCCTGTTGTGTCGAGGAGGATGAACATGCTAGTTGGCTGCAACAAGCCCATGAAGGACTGCTAGGGAATCACTACTCTAAACAGCGAACATTGCAGAATCTAAAGCGCTTAGGAGTGTATTGGCCGAGCATGGACAAAGAAATACAAGAGTGGATCCACAATTGTCCAGTATGCCAGAAGAGACCCCCAGTGGAGCATGCCACTCTTTATCATGTGTCATCAATCCCCGATTGGAGTGCTCCATTGGTCGAGTTCATGAGATCGGGAACATTACCCAATCAGGCTAGTCTTGCAAGAAAACGGAGCATGGAGCAAGAGGCTCAAGACTATGCCTTAGTAGGGGATAGCCTATATAGAAGAGGCAAGGATGGTTACCTAAGACTGTGCGTACATGAATCAGACTACCTGAAAGTCTTAGAAACGGCACACAGCGGTGTTGCAGGTGGACACTTTGGGCCTGACAGAGTAATTAAGACCATTCTATTCTCAGGACTGTGGTGGCCCACTCTTCATATGGATGCACATACTTATGTGAAGAGTTGCGACACATGCCAATGTGCCCAATATCCGACAAGAAAAGATGAAATGCCCTTGAGGCCAATGATGGGAGGTCGTGCATTTTCAAAGTGGGGTATATACTTTGTAGGTCCCATCAACCCCCCAGCTAGGAACTCCCATGCAGAATACATTATTGTAGCCACTGATTACCTTACAAAGTGGGTGGAAGTAAAAGCCACGACAAAGAATGATGCTCAAACGACGGCTAAGTTCTTATTCGAAAATATATTCACTAGATATGGGTTACCCATAGAGTTGGTTAGTGATAGAGGTACGCACTTCTTGAATGAGGTCATTGAAAATCTCCTTCAAGAATTCATGGTGGTACATAAGAAGTCTGCACCCTATCACCCACAAGCTAACGGACAAGCCGAGAGCACGAATAAGATCCTGTGTAACGTATTGACGAAACTGGTCAATAATAAACGCTCTGATTGGGACAAACAACTTCACCATGCTGTTTGGGCATACCGAGTTGCCTACAAAACGGTACTCAATGCCACCCCATTTCAGATGGTCTTCGGACAGAATGCAGTGTTACCACTAGATTTCCTAATCCCAGCGTTAAGAATAGCACAAGAGCATGAGTGGAATGGACATGAGTTGTCCTCTAGGATCTTGGATCTAGAGCGTTTAGGTGAAACAAGGCTACGAGCAGCAGCAGGTATCTACGCTGCAAAGAAACGGCAAAAGGCATACTTTGATGCCCATGTGAAGGATAAGGGCTTGAGAGCAGGAGATCTAGTGTTAGTCTACACATTGAAACAACACGCAAGGAAGCTAGAAAAGAGAGGCTACGGACCTATGATCATTAATAGGATCTCCACGAGCGGAGCTGTACAACTAGCCACTTTGGAGGGGGACGTCCTCCCAAACTATATTAGCGGGTGCAGAGTCAAGCTGTATCAAGAACCCCTCACGGAGGAGATGCTAAGCCGACTCAATACTGCTAAACAACGTAAAGAGGAGGAGAAATGAATTCGAGAAGAAGCACAGGCAGAGGCCTTAGAGCGTATCCGACGAATGAAGCTGAGGAGAGAAGGAAGGGACCAGACTATGACGGACACTCAAGAGTCTCCAGGCTATCACATGGCCATGTGTGAGGCTTCAGGTGAACGTATCCATAAGATAGTGGACCGACGACCTTTTGTGACCCTAGAAATAGGACAAAGAGACAGCACAACAAGTGTGAGGGCTTTAATTGATTCAGGAGCAGCCACAAGTGCAGTTCGGCTTTCTTATTGCCAGCAGCTGCAATTGGAGGTAAAACCCATAGAAGCCTATCTGATAGGATTAGGAGGTGTTGAAACCCCCTGCATGGGAGAGGTGGATCTTCCCCTCTACATACAAGAGGTCCTCATGCCAGTAAAAGTGCTAGTGTGTGAAGACGAGGATCTGACCGAACCGCTTATCTTGGGCCAAGACTGGATCTATGATCACGCAGTCAACCTGAACCTAAGAAGTGGACTTCTTCAGGCTTGGGTAGGCCAGAGTCGTCTCACGATTGAATTAGAAAATCAAGCACTCAAACCAATAGAACAGGCAACAACTCCTGGTCCCTCCAGGAATCCACACGAAGATAACCACGTTGTGCTTGTCCAAACTTCTATGGTGCAGAGGAATGTCAATCTTACTGAAGGTTCAGGAGCCAAGAAGGAGTTCCTAATTGATCCAAAGAAGATTCTAAACGAACGGACCGAACATCACTCTATATGAAGGAGACCGCTGATCAAGAGGAAGGAGCGCCAACCCGCGCAACATGGAGCATCTCGTGGCGTGAAGCAGATCTGGATACGCAAGGATGGGAGACCCACAGCTCCAATCGCAGATTCTCAAGGAGACAAGAAACGAGCCTCACAATCAAGGAACAAAGCTAAGAAGCCCCCTAGGATAACCCCTAGGCACACCATCTCTATTTGGGTTCCTAAGCGGTCAATGAAGGCCATCCCTAATGCTAGACAGATATGGGTGCCCAAGGCTAGCTTACAAGCCCAAATTACTTCAACTACAGGCACAAGGATGAAGCAGCTCTCACAAGCACTCTTGGCCAACAACTCAGGAAGTGACAAGATACCTACACCTCTCACTGTCCACACTCCCATCAACCCCAGGAATGTCTGGAAATGGGTACCCACAAGGTCCCAACCACATCACACACTCAGACCAAAATCTTCACCTGTCCTTAGCTCTAAGAGCTACGACTCCTGTATCAAAGTGTGGAGAATTAAACTGTGTACTAAACCCCCTGACCTTATTCTGTAAATCCGTCCACACTAACACAGAAGCATTTCGAGTCCATTGCATAACCAAAGTATGCATCTAGGATGACACTGACCTTTAATCACCACTCACACATATCATAAACACCTCACCACTAACCACTGACCTCCAGGATTGGCATGTTAGTATTGTAAAGGGAACACCATTACATCTTGTTTCCTATGCAACACTAATGTGCCTTTCGTCTTCCAGCAGATAAGCGACCTACTCTCATGGCAACCGCGGCAGGCACAAGCTCTCAGGTAGGATCTGGTGCCCCTATCAATTGGGATGCCATGCCAGTGGAAGCTCCTCCAACAGCTAGGCCTGAAGAATTCTTGAATGTGCGAAGGATTCCTATTCCAGATCCACCCAGTGGACTAACCGAAAGAGTAAAAGGGCACTCCCATTGGTTCAATGAAATGCCAGGGGATTTGGGAGACGCGGACCACATCTGGGAGTCCAAGATGGAGTGTGGAGGGGTTTGGTGGACCTTCCAATTCTTTTCAAGAGAATTTGAGACCTTACAAAATGCAGCTCCCCTTCAAGAGATCTGGCGAAAGGCAGGACTGCAAACTTACTTCAGTGCAGCTCTACCAAAACCTGACTTCCTCAGGTGTTACTACTTGATTGCTACGATGAAACCTACCGGGGATAAAGATCATTCAGGCACATTCTGGGTGCCCTCCTTATCTAATCTGGAGGAGATGAGGAAGTTTGAACTAAATGTAACATTAATCAGGGAAGCCCTTCAAATGTATGGCACTCATGTGCCTTCAGATCGCGACCCCCTGATACCAGAATCAATGAAAAGCAATAGAGTCAAGAAGCTCAAAGACATGTGCGCCCTCACCCCCAACATCGCCATACCCCTGCGGATGTGCCTCCAGCACTTCGCATTTCCAGCTCAGGACCGTTTCACTCAGCCTCACAAGAAGATATGGTACGGACTGTATTTAGCAGAGACCGGAAGCTTGCCCATTAAGATGCCAGTATGGATCTTAGATCAGGTATATGAGGCAGGCAAGCGGGGGGTGAGGAAGCCCACTCTACATGGTTGCTGTGCGTTGACTAGAATCATCTACAGATGTCTGGCGTATGATGTGCCAGTTGCTCGAGCCCTAAAGTATGCACATCTGGAGTTGTTTAAAGGGCGAAAGTCAGGGAGTCAGCCTGCAAAAAGAATGCGTGGATCCCTTTCACAAGTCCTGATCCCTCCAGCAACCACTACCGAAGTCTCCACTAGAGAGGAAGCCCCGGTGGCACCAATCACAATCCATCTCCAGGAGTCTCCACCAAGAGAGGTGGTACAGCCCACTCCCTCTGCCCCTCCGCTACCTACCGAGGCAGAATTTGCAGCGATGGCCACTTTCACCGAAGACCCAAATTTTGATTTTGAAACATTTCTGCAGACGGCTCATCTATCAGACAGTGAAGATTGCCCTGACAATGTCGATCCGGGGACATCAACCCAAAGAGAACATGCACGAGGCGAGACAAGCAGCGTACAGGAGCTAGGAGTGACGCAACCTCCTCAAAGACTAAACACACAAGCTCAGGAGCAGGCACCAAGGAATAACCCAGAAGAGAGTGAAGACGAAGCCCCTGCATATACGGCACAGCTCAAACGATTATACCAGACAATCAAGCAGGTACAAAGACGCCATAAAATGTCAGAAGAAGCAAATAGGGCCCTAGTAAACCAGATGTTACAGTCAGAGCATATTGACCCCCAGTTTGTAGAATCACTAAATCTGTTGGCGGACACTTGTGGCATCAGTGAAGCAATGAGAACCATGGTCTATCAAGAGAACCCTGCTTATGATCAAAGAAGAATTGATACACGGCCGCGACAAGGAAAGATGATTCAGATGGAAGTATCTACCGCGTTAGCTACGTCCACATCAGAAGATGTGCACATGATTAGCCCTAGGCACAATGATGAACTGGAGGAAATTACGCATGCCCCATCTCCCCCATCATCTCCTATCCCACCCTCAGAGCCTCTCTCCACGTGTCTTTCTACACAACCATTCTCCTCCTATAGTGAGACCCTTGTACACACCCCCATTTCCACTCTCCTTCCTTCACCCTCATCCATCTCTGTCACTCAAGTTTTTGAACCTCAATTAGGTCACCCTTCCTTCCCCCATGCCGTTGGACAACCATCTGTCACTAGTCAGACTCTTCCCATCTCTTTGCCCTCCATCCCTCCATTTCCTCCCTCCCAAACTCTACCTACCCCGTCCCTTGTAACTGCCTCAAGCACCACACTAACCACCCAACCCTCCTTCTGGACCTACCTTGTAAACATTCTTCAACAGGTTGAGGAACATAAGAATAAGTCCCATCCCCAAATTCACTCCCCCACATTCACGGCCACCACTGTCACACCACCCACCGTCCCGGTGTTCACATTTCACGAATCACACTCACTCATGTCCGATCCCATGGACATCTCACCATCCGTTGGATCACCCACCACCACTGTTCTCACAACACCATCACAGATTATTACACTCACATCACCACTTCCACACACGGTAGGCACAACATCCACTTTTCCCATCTCCCAACCCCCTGCATCTTCCACCTCATTTAGTCTTGCACTCGACACGATGCTCGAAGCTGCCACTCAACTTAAGCACGAATATACATTATTGGAAGAAAATAACAAAGGGCTTTGCACCCTCACAGCAACACTCCAAGAGCGTGTCAATGCTTTGGAGTTCATTCATACGGAGTCACAAAGCAAGATATCCGCCCTCGAACAGGCAAATGCGCAACTCAAAGCGGAGCATATGGAAGAGAGCAAAGCCATGGAGGAACAGCTGCGCGATCAAATGGGCCGCAATGCACGGCTTCAACGAGACATGGCTTTGCTACGACGACATCTGGCAGCAGCGCAAGAAGAGAATAGACGGCTTCAACAACAAAACCAAGAGAACCTCGAGGCTGCCATGGAAAACACCTCGGGAGCACCCATAGACCCGGTCAAATTTCAAGCGGTCCCATCAGAAAGCATACAACAAATATTGGAAACGTATGCCAATCTGTTGGAAGCACATGATCAGCTTGCCGACCAGCTAAAGGACTTACAGAGACCCCAAGAGTCTACACCACACCGACAGGAACATAAAGAAATGACAGACGCTGCTACTTCAACCGAACCTGAACATTCAACGCCCAACGACGTGCTGGAGTTACGGCAGCAGATCGCATAATTAAAACTGAAGTTGATGCAGTACGAACGACCCCCTTCCCCACCAGAGCAACCGTCAGAAGAAGAAGCAGTTACCATCCCAGTGGAGGAAGCATTCGACGACGCCTACAAGCCTCAACCACTCCCAGGAGGACGCGTAACAGAAGAAGGTCAAGATACCTATGAGGAACCCCCATCGGCATGGATGAAACAAGTAGAGGAGATGGGGCAAACTCATCAGGAGCGGATATCCACTCAGATGCTGGCAATGAAGGCCATTGAGGACACCATCCTTCACTCAGAATACTTCAGGCACATCGCCCCTAGACGCCTTATCACTAGTTCAGAACTGCAATACAAGCCCTATTTTGTATTGTTGGCCGACTACAATGCAGAAATCAAAAGGGTCACCAACAAGTGCCCAACATTTGCCACACAGTTCGAACCAGAAGACATACCAGAAGCGGCGCGAAAAGGAGCCATATTCCAACCAACGTGGAGGCAAAAGTTACTCGAAACCTACCCAGAAATGCTTCGAACATGGGATCATGCCCCCATGCATTTGAAGTACAATCCGTGTTTTGGGCCAGTGCAAAGACGCAGATCATGGAAAGCTTTTGCCATCAAGGTTTAGAATAACGCAAACTGTAAAGAATGGCTCAATTACCCCGCTATCGCCCCCCCAACCGGTACTCCTACAGTGTCATACATGATTGCAACCATCAGACATTGGATACCACGCCTCCACCCTATGCCAGATGTCGCTGCCCAGATGATGCTCAAGATCCTCGACATGATGCAGGTCGTACTCAAAACTTTTCGCAATGTATGCCGTATTCAACCTCCTATTCCCGGGTTTATCAATGGTAACTACGACCTGCTGTATGATATGAGCACAACCCCGAGCATACGAGTGGCTTACGCATGGCATGCACGCATAAGATATCTCCCTGCCTGCTACAAGCAAACATTTGACGACATGTTCACCACGGGGTTTTGGGAAGCACATTCAGAGGTATTTGCGCCACGGCCTACGCATCTACTCCATCTCTTTGCATGCGAGCAAACGATGCATTCCGAGCTTTACACGATGCCACAACCTGACATGCCTGGTACAGTGGATTGGGAGGCCTTGCAACGAGATCTAATCAGAGGTTTAAAAATCAAAGAACAAGAATTGGCAACCGACCTCCTGCAAAAATACATTGATCAAACGACGGAAAAGAGGTCTGTCAGAGGCGACAGACCCTAGGGGGGGGAGAGTGTTGACAGGATGCGGGAAGAAGCAAGTATGGACACACATGAAGATCTAGCACTGAGGCAACCCTCATTTTTTTCAAAACCCCCACATCATTCTAAAGTGATTCTCATCACTACGAACCCTTGTAAATATCATTTCACCTTTTTGTAGCTCCATTTTGTACAAGCCGAGGAGTCCTCGAGCTTGGGGAGCCTTAGATGTAGTTGCCTGTCAATTTTCATAATTTTTAGATCTCGTTTGGGCCCTCAAATAAGCCCCGGAACCTAATTTTTAACTAGGCCGGACACTAGGTCTGAACAGGGCCAAAGCTAGTCAAGAACTATAAATAGAGCTAGAGAGCTCATTTTGGGGGTTAGCTTCTTGTAGTTTGAGCTTGTATGAGAACTTTCTTGCAATAGAAGTGATTCCATTGTCTTACTCTCTTTGTTCTTACTGTGTGTGCGCGTGTGTGTGTATGTGTGTGCATGCTTGTGTGCTTCTCACTCACGCACTTGTGCTTCCACTTGCTCGTGGTCTTCATACCATCCTCATGTCTTCCCGGATTGACATTAAAGGAGGTGCTACTCATCACTGAGCTACAGTGGTCTTCTCGGCTTATGCATAAACTGACTCAATATGCTAACACTATAGCATATATCCACCCTTGTGAGTGTTGCATAGTTCAAACTTCCAACCAAGCTTTGATAGCTTGTGATGTCTTCAATTGGCTCTCCTTCATAAGCACTAAGCTTATGATTTTGCTCCATAGGTGTACCTGCACACTTTGTATTTTCCATCTTGAACTTGACGAGCATGTCATGGACATACTTCCTTTGTGTGATGTATATACCTGAATCTGTGTAGATCAACTCCAATCCAAGAAAATAAGTGAGTGGTCCGAGGTCACTTATTTTGAACTCCTCCTTCATTTGACTCTTTACCTGTTTGATTCCTTCAAGATCATTGCCTGTGATAATAATATCATCAACATACACACATAAATAGATCACTTCAGATCCATTCCTCTTTATGAACAAAGAGGTATCCGCCTTGCTAGCTTTGAATCCTTGGTCCTGCAAATAAGTAACCAATCTGAAATTCCAAGCTCTTGGAGCTTGCTTCAATCCATACAAAGCTTTCTTTAGTTTGCATACATAGTTAGGATGATGTGCATCCTCATATCCAGGAGGTTGTGCCATATACACTTCCTCAGAAATCCATCCATTCAAGAAGGCATTCTTTACATCAAGTTGATAAAGATTCCAATTTCTAGATGCAGCAAGACTTATGAGAACCCTAATTGTAGGCATTTTTGCAACAGGAGAGAAAGTCTCCTCATAATCAATACCATGGGTTTGAGCAAACCCTTTAGCAACTAACCTTGCTTTGTGTCTATTTATACTTCCATCTGGATTCCTCTTGATTTTGTATATCCATCGAGATCCGATTATCTTCATAGATGGCTTGTTAGGTACAAGCTCCCAAGTGTCATTCTCCTTCAAGGCTTCCATTTCTTCATCCATTGCATCTCTCCAAGCTTTCTTGCTTTGTGCTTCTTCGAATGTGGTAGGTTCTTCATTGGTTGAATCCTTTGCAATGTAGATTGAGTGCTTGGTGACCAAAGAAGTATCATAACCAAACCTCTCTGGTTTCTTCTTCTCCCTCGAAGACCTTCTAAGTGGTTGATGTGAGCTCTCGGGTCCATATGTAGCATCCTGCATCTTTGCTTTACCTTTGTTCTTCCATAGCTTTAGTCTTTCCAAGTCTTCTAGGTCAATCTCCGAATCACTTTCTTCAATCTGCTTTGGCTCCTTTGGTTGAAGTGATGGAAAATCTTCATCCAAGTCATATGGCAGCTTCACTTTCCTGTCATCATCAAACCATGATTTGTTTTCATCAAAAATTACATCTCTACTCACAGAAAATCCTTTATTGGTTGGATTGTACAATCTATATCCTTTTTGGTTTTGATCATAACCAATGAATACACACTTCTCTGCCTTGGGATCCAATTTCCCTCTTACTTGAGAAGGAATGTGAGCATAGGCTAAGCATCCAAAGATTTTACAATGCTCTAGACTAGGTCTTCTTCCATTCCACACTTCATATGGAGTGGTTCCATCTAGTGACTTAGATGGAAGTCTATTTATGAGATATGTGGCTGTCGACACAGCCTCTGCCCATAGGTAGTTCGGCAATCCCTTTTCGTTGAGCATGGACCTTGCAGCTTCGACGATAGCTCTATTCCTCCTCTCTGCTACACCATTGAGTTCAGGTGTATACCTTGTAGTGACTTCCCTTTTAATGCCTCTTTCATGCAAGAAGGCATCAAATTCAGAAGAGAAGTATTCTCCTCCACCATCTGATCTGAGTCTTTTCAAAGTCCTACCTGTTTGATTTTCAACAAGAGCAATATACTTCTTAAAGCAATTAAACACTTCATCCTTGTGCTTCATGAAAAACAGAATGGTCCACCTGCTACAATCATCTATGAAAGACACATAATATCTTGAGCCTGATATAGATGGCTCCTTACTTGGACCCCACACATCCGTGTGCACTAGATCCAAAGGATTTTGATACATATATCCTTTCTTATTGAAAGGTTGTCTATGAGCCTTGCCGAGTTGACAAGCTTCACACTTATAAATCATGTGTTGCCTTGTGATATTAGGCAAACCAAGTACACTTTGGTCCCTGCAAATCTGTTTGAGTGTCCTCTCACCAATGTGAGCAAGCCTTTTGTGCCATATCTCCAACTCTGTTAGAGTTTGAGATCCATAGCTAAACAAAGCTATGTTCTTTGTATCTTCCACCTCAAAAGTGAAAAGCCTTCCTGTCTTTTCTCCTTTGGCAATCCTTCGAAAGCCTTGCCTTGGGTCTTCAACATATGCTCCAAATCGATTGAATCTAACCTGCAATCCTTTTTCAACAATCTGTCCAACACTTATTAAATTTTTGGTAATTGTAGGGACATACAAGACTTTGCTTAAGAGGTTCATATTCCCATCTGATGTCTTCACATTACCTATCTTCTCCACTGAGTGCTTTGTGTCATCTCCTGTCTGCACTTCATGCTTGTTATGAGGATCTTCCAAATCAGAAAGTAAAGCCACATTTCCTGCTACATGGTTCGAGCATCCCGAATCAATGTAAAATATGTGATCATCATCCTTACCCTTCTTTGTTGATAGATTCATAATCAATAATGAATCTTCTTGACTTTGGTCCTTTGCATAGTTATTGTAATCTCTTCTTCCTCTATGGCCACTTTGATAGTTGTTGTTGTTGTTGTAATTGTTGTTGTAGTAGTTGTTGTTGTTGTAGCCTCCATTGTACCTACCTCTATTTGATCCATAGCCACCTCTATTGAATCCTCTTCCTCTTGAGTTCCTTGGATTCCTGAAACATTCTTCAGTAGTATGGTTAGATAAGCCACATATGTTGCAAGGTTGAGATGATTGGAATCTCCCCCTGCCTTGCTTTCCACCTCTGCCTCTTCCTCTAGCTCTTCCTCTACCTGCAAAGTTTGCTTGGAAAGAGCTTCCTTCATCTTCATTCTTCCTATTCTTTGACTTGTCCTTGACCTTAGCTTTATCAGAATATAAGGCAGAAGTTTGATTACCTCTTGAGGACTCACCACCTTTGCTAATCTTTGCTTCATGAGTGAAGAGTTGGCCCATGAGTGTGTTGAGGTCGGGTACATTCATATCCATGTATAAATCCATGGCTGTTGTGAATGACTCCCACTTGTCGTCTGCTTTGATTCCATTCATGATTTGTCTTATGATTTGCTCCTCTTCAATTACCTCTCCAATGCTTCCAAGTTGGTCGGAAATCTCCTTCATCTTTGTGACATAATCAGTCACATTTTGCTTCGGGCTTTTCTTCATTGTTGTGAACTCCATCCACAATTGGTTCTTCCTTGCTCGAGTGTTGGAAGAGAAGAAAGAAGCAAGTGCATTCCAGGTTTCTCTTGATGTCTTGCATCCCTTGACATGAGGTAAAAGAAAATCAGAGATTGAGTTTAGAATATAAGACCTTGCAAGTGCATCCTTCGAACACCAATTCGAAAGTCCTTCCACTTCTTCATGTGATGGTTGCCCTTTGTTCCTCATGGTTGGCATTGCTTCATCTCCGGATATGAATCCATATAGATTCCTTCCTTGAAGGTAAGCCTCCATCCTTAGAGACCATGCCGGGTAGTTGTTTCGATCCAATTTGTCAATTGTTGATGGAAATCCATCTCCCATGTTGCTTGACTATGCTCTGATACCACTGTGAAGAGAGATGGTGGATGCAATCCAAAGATGAGTAGGTGCCGCTACAACCAGCTTCACACCAGCCAACTGAGACTTCAGAGTTGATTAGTAGACCCTTTGAGCTTCCTAAATCCACCAAAATATCAGCCAAGTACTTTGGAACATGTATCCCAAAAGTTTAAGTCAAGACCGACAAGTTGCGAAATGACTAGCTCCCAAAACTTGCTATTTTTGGA
Source organism: Ceratopteris richardii (assembly GCA_020310875.1). Lineage (NCBI taxonomy): Eukaryota > Viridiplantae > Streptophyta > Polypodiopsida > Polypodiales > Pteridaceae > Ceratopteris > Ceratopteris richardii. Next base: position 43,839,481 of record CM035433.1, on the reverse strand, counting down.
CATACACCTGCTGGAAAAAATGAATAGTGCTCTCAACCTGGAAGGAATTAGAAAAATTCCTTTTGGGCATAGCAAATAGACTTATCAAGATTCCTATTCCAAGTTAAAACACTTCAAATGATGGACTGAGCACTGAGAACAAGTTTCATCAAGTTCTGGAACATTCCCACAATTCTCGGGGCTCTGCAGAGATAGACCAGTAAGCAGTAAAATGCAGATATCTCCAAAAGTATAAATCCAATGACCTTGAAAATTTATATGTAGAAACTAGACAGTGAGAGCTATCCAACGCACTTTAAAACACTGAAAAAGGTTCAGTAAAACTCGAGATATGACCTTCTGAAGTTACTGCTCTGAGTGAGTATAGCAGAGAACAAAACAGAGAGGTAGATGATAATAAATGTATAGATTCACATATGATTACAACCACATTGGCAATGAATCTTTGCACAATGGGAGTAGAATGATAGAGCTATGGAGTAAGCTCTTCAATCTCTACAAAATGACATGAAGTGGTCACGTACAAGGCTTGCTAATCGCCTATTCCTTCTTGCTCCTTTTATAGCTATTCTTGGAGGGAGTTTTGAATTCGAATTCGAATGGCTCCACCTAAAAGTGATCCCCAAAGTTAGGAGAGATTCCCTCAGCTCAAAAATTCGTGATTTTGGTAGTTGGAGCCACGAATTTGCTTTTACATCATGGATGAGGTAAGCCATCCTTTTACTTTTTTCTTTTTCCATTTACAAGAGATAAAATGTACTCTTTTACAAGAGGTGTTCACATGACTACTCATGTGACTTACAAATGAGGATAATATCAAGCATATCAAGCATGTAGGCTTGGGCAAAATGCACCAACAAGGACCTCCTACAAAATTATATCCGACAGACCCCGCAACAAAGTTCTATCGAGGATGACAAAAGCGAGAAGGAGGGGGGTGTTGGCAGTAGCGAGAGGCATAGACGGTGCGGAAGCATGTGAAGGTGGAGCACAATGAAGTAGTGGGGAGCCAGTCGGATTACTTTTCAAAAGAAATATGTTTCAAAATACTTTTTCAAAAACCCTCAACAGTGATTTTCATCACTCTTGTATCATATGTAACATAGAACAACCATTTTTCTAATTATATGCTCCATTTTGTGCAAGCTGAGGAGTCCTCAAGCTTGAGGAGCTTAGGTAGAATGAGCCTACCAATTTTGGCTATTTTTAGCCTCCGTTTACCCCTTCAAATAGCACTCAGAACCTATTTTTTAACTATGCTGGTCACTAGATGTGAAACCGGTCAAAACTAATCTAAAAACTATAAATAGAGCTAGAGAGCTCATTTTTTAGTTGGCTAGTGTGAGCTTAGATCTATTTTGAGCTTGCAATTGAGATCTTGAGTAATAGAGTCTATTTTCCTACCTTTCATTATGTCTTGCTTGTCTCCTACATGTGTGTGTATGTGTGTGTACATCTCTATGCTTCTCACCTTCACTCTCACTACATCTCGCATTCACGATTTTCATATCACTTCTATCTCTTCCGCAGATTGACATTAAGGAAGAGCTTCTTAACGTGGTACTTACCATTGTGCTAGAGCAACAATGTGTATGCATATGCATGTATGTATATGCATATGCATGTGTGTATGCATATATGCATATGCATATGCATGTGTGTATGCATGTATGCATATGCATATGCATGTGTGTATGCATATGCATTTGTGTATGCATATATGTATATGCATATGCATGTGTATTTATATGCATATGCATGCGTCTATGCATATGCATGTGTGTATGCATGTATGTATGTATATGCATGTGTGTATGCATATGCATTTGTGTATGCATGTATGTATATGCATATGCATGTGTGTATGCATATGCATGTGTGTATGCATATGCATGTGTGTATGCATATACGTGTGTGTATGCATATGCATGTGTGTATGTGTGTATGTGTATACATTTGTGTATGCATATGCATATGCATGTGTGTATGCATGTATGTGTTTATGTGTATACATTTGTGTATCTCTATCTCTCTCTCGCTCTCTTTCTCTCTCTCTTTATGTTTCTCTAGATCTCTCTTTTTCTTTCATCTCTCTCTCTCTAGATCTCTCTCTTTCTTCTCTCTCTCTCTCTATGTCAATCGAAAACAAAACAATCACTTACATCGATGTAATTGTTTGAATTGTTGTCGTCAAAATCCACTGTCCTTCATCGAATTCCAAAGACTTGATGCCAAAATCTCTTGCAAAACTAAAGAGAGAAGATATTAGAAAAGGAAAACCATAAAGAAAGAAAAAAGAGTGCTACAGTATGTGCAATATACTTATGAAAACTTTAGATCTAGAAAAATAGAGGGGTGTGCATAGAGAGAGAGAGAAGGAGAGAGAGAGAGAAGCAGGGAGATGTTTGCGCGTGCAAATTCGACAGTAGTAGCTCTAGTTTCAAAACGCGATGAATGTCGAATTTTTGTTCTCGGGCCCAATTTAAACACTTTGTCGATATGAGCGTCAATAATTTTAGTGATTTACCGATGCTCATACCGATGCAGCTGTATCGACGCATACATTGCCTAACCGATTTCCCAAAGGCTTTCAACAGTCATTCCAACGCCGACGCGTGACCGTCGGTATATAGAACGTCGGTATGCTCTTGATATATTGTAGTGATACCTTGAAAATCATGAACTCCACATGCTAAAACATTCTTAGATTTTGCATAATCTATGAGCTTATATAGCCCATGACATATCGTGTTTGAAGCAATGATAACATTACCATTTGATAGATCATGAATTGTACACCTTTCATAAAACAATTTGACAACTAAGACAATGTTTGCTAGTGTTGAAATAGATAATAGATTTTTCTTGATAACTGGCACATATACAATATCTAACAATGTAAAAGGACCACAATCAATAGTGGTCACAATGATCTTTCCAACTCCAATGATAGAATAAGAGGAGTTCTTAGCACATGTGATAGTATTCCCTATAGGATCAGGCTCAAGTGAAGTGAAGAAACTACACTACGGGGTAATATGTTTGATTGCATCACTATTGATTCTTCATTCTAAACAAGATTAACATTATTTCTTTTTCAGAGCAGGCTTACCGAAGCCTGTATGGTTAGATATTGAAGAGTGGGAATCGATTCAGGATGAGCAGCAACATACTCCTGATCGATATCATCAACAGCGTGATGTGGTGGCCACATGTTTAGATACAGTTGGAACATCGCATTTAGGTAGCGACGGATACGACAATATGTGCTACCAATTTGTAAGTATTATTTTAATTATTGAATTTGTTTGTGCTAAATATATCATGTATATTCATCTAACATTTTGCATATTTATTATAGGAGTTGGTAGTGGGTCATCCTCCGACGTGAACCGAAGAAGCTTATGGATATCGTCATGGATTGGCTGCATTGTTGCAGGACTTAGAGGGACGCGATGCAATCATTTCATGGGACAATCTATGATTAGGTAAACTTATAGCTTGGTTTCGTATTTTTAGTTGTTGTTTATAAATGTCATGTCAATTTGTCTCATTTTACGCATATGCTTTGTTGCAGGATTGTAGGTGTAAATGTTTTGATCCCCTTGCGCATATGTATGGTAGTGCTTTGCCACAATTTTGTATTACACTCCTATGTGGCAATGATGTACCATAATTTTGTATTCGATTCCTATATGGAAGTGCTTTGTCACATTTTGTATTCGGTTCTTATATGGAAGTGCTTTGCCACACTCTTGTACATCCTTCATTTATGGAATATACAACTTTTTGTACATGATTCATGATTCATTTTTGTTTTTGGTTGTCATTAGAGTACATATCACATGTACTCAATTTAGGGTTGGGCAGAGTGTATTGTCTTTTGCTAAACAACAATAATATAACGTTGTTGTAGCAAAAGACAACACACTCTGCCCAAAAAGAATTTTGGAGATATGATCGTCGGTATCAACACCAGTATGCGCGTCGGTACTCCCAGCGGTCGTCTGTATGGGCATCGGTACTGCCAACAAAGTCGTCAGTATGGGCGTCGGTACAAGCGTCGGTACTACCGATGCTTATACTGACGCATATACCGACGCCCATACCGATGACTATACCGGTGCCTATACTGATGCTATGTTATTGACGCGCATACCGACTATAACACCGACATCGCGAGCAAATTGCACCCGTTCATTTTCCTCAATAACAGCCTCGGTATACCCTCAATATGTTGTAGTGTATATGAAATGCAAAGCTGTATAATTTTTCTTTCAAAGTTAAAACTTGGGAGTAAGCACTTACTGAACCTCCTTTAAAAAAAAAAAGAGATCTACGGTTTCGTTAAGGTAGACGAACTTGTAGTGTACGACACTGAACAAGTTTGTACTATATACGAGATTTTGTTAAACCAGCTTTTGGGAGATAACAACGTATCCTACGGCCAAGCGATTGGGCAATGGCGAATGGCGATTTCTGCGTCTGAACGGGGGGCGACGTCCTGCCCGACGTCACAGACCACATATGGTGTGACGTCAGAAACACAGATTATCTGACACTTTTGTGCGCAAACGCAGAGCCAATAGTCGTTGCTGCCACACGTAATTAAAAGATGAGCAACGTAAACCGATGTCGGGCGGTCCAGCTGCCCCCCTATCCCTGGGCCGATCATCTTTGACGTTAACGTGTCATGGATAAACGGATTGGAGATTTGGGGTCCCTCTACTTTTCGCTTTCAAATGAGCATAAAGACTTCCCGTGCAGGTCTCTCGTTTAGGAAAGGAAGTTCGATCTTGCTATCTGCTCTTCCACAGTACAACACAAAGGCATGGAATCCAGATTCCAGGCACCTCCCGAATTTCTGTTTTTTAAGAGGAAGTTCGGCCGAAGCCTACCTCCAGAATTTCACCCAATGACCCTAATGCCAACGAAGAGATTGATTACAACTGTAGCACCCGAAGGCCCAGTTACCTCAAAAGGGAACTCGTTTTTTACTTTTAGCCGCCACTACATGTGGATGAAGGGTGTCTTGCCAACGCAGCCCCTTTTTGTACCCACACCCACCGCAAGGGAAGCACATGACTCACAGCCACTCAAGTTCAGGTTTCTCGATTGCTGCTTTTCCTACTAGCCACTAATTGAGTTATTTGCGCTATCTGCAGCAGCATGACCTGCTAAATTGACTTCTCTGCACTACTAAATCGAGTTATCTGGTGCAAGCAGCTGAATGAAATCTCAAATGAATGCTCCTCAAAATCAGATCACTGAACTGACTAATAGTTGAGAACGCGTCCAAATAATTTAATAAATAACAAATGAAGAGAGAGAGAGAGAGAGAGAGAGAGAGAGAGAGAGAGAGAGAGATTATTTCAACCCACACTCAAGATCCAAGCTTGACACAATGTAGACTAACAGACACTCAATCAAGATCCAAGCTTGACACAATGTAGACGAACAGATTGGCAAAATGTAGAGAAACACAGACAGAGACAGACAACAGATTGACCAGATAATTTGAGTGAATATCCAACAGTTGAGATTAATGAAAACATTGAAGGTGGCTATATGCCATCAAATCTATGTGCAGAACAACATCAAGGATCATCATACAGATCCTCCTCCCCCAATGATCAAACTTCCTTAAAAAATAGGGATTATCATACAGATGCTTCTCCCCCAATGACTGAACTTCCTTAAAAAAACAAGGATTATCATACAGATCCTTCTCCCCCAAACTGAACAGGTGAGCCACACTCTCTCGTGCAACGACAAAACTCTTTTGCCATTGCTGTCTTGTAGCTGCAGCAATATTCAACATGAATCAATCCTCGTGAAGGCAAGGATATATGCTTCTGCAGGTGTGGCTCTTCCATAGCCGAAACTATGGAGCATCCGAGTACTCTGGAGTACCTGCTCTCCAATATACTGTACATGGGAGTGTAGGTACTAGCTTTCATCATAAACAAGGAGGCTGTCATCCTGCTGTTGTAGAAAATTTCCTGCCGATGTTCTGCTTTTCAAGCTTCACGACCTGCTGAGCTTTCTCTTACTTATCAGAAATTCTGCTGGCGCGAGACTCGCTCTGCAGCCCTTTTCCATGACATGACATGCCGCTCCCGCTTGCATGAAGGGTGCTAGTCTCTGTTCAGACCACCCATCCCTCTTTCTGACAACAATCCATCGCTCTTCTTGAATGATGGTGGGCCGCTGAGGCGTCGCAAGAGCCATTCCAGCAGTGAAGGGTTGATTGCTTTCCCACTCACTCTCACTATTGCTGAAAATGAAACGATCAAGCGTGCTTCTGGGCGAGGGCTCACTCATCTTCTCGCTATCGCTGAACACAGCATGATCAAGCGTACTTCTAGGCGACGGTTGAGAGAGCCTTGCAAACGCTTCAGCTCCTACGATTCTGTTCAATGCATAACAGTCTTTCTCAGCTAATTCTTCGCCATCGCTAACGAAAGGGTGCTTGAGAAGTTGCTCCGCTGTCCATCTCTCTGTAGAGTCCCTTCGCAGACACCGAATTAAGAAGTCTTCCGCCTCAGAACTGATGGATACTGGCAGAGGTGGGATTTCGTCTGTGCAACCCAATTTGAACAACGCAGCTGCGACACTCCTCACGCACTCTCCCCATGGAGGTGTCCCTCGTAGCATCTCTACGACAGTGCATCCAAGGGACCATATGTCAGAGGCTGGCGTCGGCACCTTGCCCACAGCCACCTCCGGCGCCATCCAGAGTGGCGTACCCCTCAGATGAGTACCCGGTGTCAATGGTTCCTCGCCGATTCTCCGCGCCGCCCCAAAGTCTGCGATTTTCACATCCCCAGATGGCCCTACCAGTATGTTCTTGCTCTTTATGTCGCAGTGAACTATGCCTTGCTCGTGGAGATACGCCAATCCCTTCAAAATTGAGCGCGTAAAGCGTCTCACATGCTTCTCCTGCCTCATCCTCATTCCGGACTGTCTGAGGAAATCAGCCAGGCTTCCGCCAACCATGTACTCCAGGAAGAGGTAACCTGAGGCCGGTTGAACTGCACCGTTGCTATTTCCTGAAAAATCAGCGCCAAGGCATCGGATGACGAAAGGTGATTGGAGAGATTGAAGGACGTGGAACTCATTCTGCAAAGCGAGGAGCTCCGAAGGTGAGGGGCCAGTGACAGACTTGACTGCTAACAAAGAACCGTCCTCGAGGTTTGTTGCGAGCGTTACATGCCCAAAGGAACCGAAGCCCAAAGGATGAGTGGGCATCCAACGGGGCGCTGTGGGAGAAGGATGAAGCGCCTGACCTGATGACATTCTGTGAGTGTGTATGGCTGTTACATGTAACAGAAATGAAGATAATGAAACGGCTGCCGACTCGTCGGCGAGATTAGAAGCTGTGAATGCAGTGAAGCTTCTGCAGGCTATGCACTGTATATGACGGACTGGAAAGTACATCCCCCGAAGCAAAACATTCCGAATCTTTGATTCCTAGGAAAGCGAGGACCGGCTTCCATAGCCAATAAGCAATGAAGACCTTTCGATATTTCGCGGGACATGTCTGCTGCGAATGAGGATGAAGATCTTTTATTTGATGCTGTAATCGCTTTCGATGTTCGAACCAATGAACAAGCAGCAGCGTTTGATGCACCAGAAGTGCTGCCGAGATCCACGCAGAAAGTTCCTGGCATACTCGTCCAATAACCTGCAAGAATCGCCGCAGCCGTCTCGCCAAGTTGCCAACCAAGAAATTTGGCTGTTCTTCCTACTAACGAATCCGTCGAGCAGTATTCACAAAAAAACTTATTGTCCACCAATCAAAACACCTAATCTAAATTCTATCAGAGATTTTTAAATATCACCGGGTCCGGGTTGCAAAAGGCATAAGGCATTTTCTTTCCGTTTCCACTCGGCTCGTTGGTTGGAAGCGTTCACTCAGACCTAGGTTTTGATTGCCACCCTCGGTTATACTCAGAATGGTACTCTCTTCTTTGAGATTGGTGAGGATGATCGGATGATTAGCACAATGTAGGAGTCCGAGATCATCACCAACTACATTTTTTAGTGAATTAGGGTGGTTGGCACTCGTGGTCAAGAGTGGCATATTGATCCTGATCTTGGGGAGATTCAAAGTAATCGTGATTGGCGTATTTGGGCTTAGGAGGCCTGGCCTTTATCCTGCTTATAGTGGGATCCTGGAGAGTGGTAGTGGCAGAGTGGGCTTAGGAGGCCTGGCCTTTATCCTGCTTATAGTGGGATCCTGGAGAGTGGGCTTAGGAGGCCTGGCCTTTATCCTGCTTATAGTGGGATCCTGGAGAGTGGGATCCATACAACTCACGGGGGAGCCTCACTATTTCTTTCTTCCAGTATACTGCGTGATTGGGCCAGAGGATCCTTTGGTTGCATCACTTTGCCATCCCAATGGTGGTCGAGGCTTGGCAGCATCATGGCCTCTCGACCGAGTTCCTTTCCACCTTTTGGCGGCACATTTGGAGGAGCCAACGACCTTTGCTTGACTGTCCTTTTCTAGTGGTTGCTTGCTCACAAGGGCATTGGAGTCAGTACTCGGCTGAGTTATGGAGGACATCCTCCTGACTACAAGGGTTGTGGCTATCACACTAAGTCACAATGATATTGTTTATGGGACTACAAGTTGAACTAGCAGATCGGGCTGAGGATATTGAGGCTTATGATGTGGAGGGAGGAACATCAACTCATCTTTTAGGGACTCATCTTTTAGGGTTCAGTTGTTTGGGGCTCGCTTATTGGCTTGTCCCTCAGTTAAGAGCACATGGTTGATAGTACTATTTTATCGATTTTGGATGGGAGGATTTCCACTACTCATGACCTTAACATCTCGTCTTGGAGAATCGATGGCGACCCTTACTGAGAGTTGATCAATAGCATTTCCATGTGTTTTGTTTGGAGGGCCAGATGTTCGTGCATTTTTTAGCAGTGTGTCCTCTGATGGAGACTATTCGAGACTTCTGGCTTGAGTTGATCCACACTCTCCATGGGCATCTATATCATCTCTAGGGTGATTCGGATGGCATGATTTGACGATGGATCACCTTTCTTCAGATCTGGAAGAAAAGCCCGTTCTTTACCTCTCAAGGTGATACTATCTGCTGGAACTACTGGCCACCTTCTTGGCTTTTCTCCCCTCCCTTTGTCCCTCCCCCAGGAGCTAGACCTTCTCTTTTATTGCATTGGGTGTGTGTGCGTGGGGTGGTCTGTCCCCCTTGTATTTGATCTCTATTTGATTGAAGGTTGGGTATCTAGCCTTATGGGCATTTTTTTCTAATTAACTAATGAAAGGATCTTTTTTTGAAAAAAAAGAATGTCGATTTTTAAAAGACTTGCCAAGGTTTTCCAAGGTTTTGTTCGAGTCTTAAAATTCGGTTTGGTTTTGAAGTCGAAGTTTTACAAAATCTCTGTTTGGGTCTCTTTTTTTCATCTTCTCTCGCTTCGGATTATGGCAGGGGTTGTCCCCTCATTGGTGGTTAGTAACTTGAGAATGTTTTGGCTAAGAAAGAAGAATTGAAGAGGATTTTCCTCATCGGGAAAATTTTTTATCCTAAGCTACCTCTTGAATCCCTCCCACAATGGTTTTGTAAGGAGTGGTTTTCCCATGGATTGATTGTGAGCAAGTGCCAATTTCTATCAAGAAACCACATGCTTGTGGTATCTGAAAATGAGTGAATTGCCTTCCAAGCCTTTCAGGTTGGCATCTGACAGGTGTGGCACACAACATTAGGCCTCTTCAAGTGGTTCCCAAAGTTTGTCCCAAATAAGTCAAAACCATCGATATATCCACTATGGGTGGAACTCGTGAACCTCCCTTACTTACTTTATGGAATGATTAGGCAGATCATTATGCCCATTTACCGACTGTTGGCCTCTAGGAAAGATGTTGGTGATTTCATCTATGAAGGTGTGATGCGCTCGTTCAATGCAATATGGCATCCTCATATCTGCATTGACGCCTTAAACCAGGCATTTTCTTTGAAAGATAAAGAGCAAAACAAACCATGCATGAACAACATGGATAGTGCTCTTAACAAGAATGATTCGAGGCAACATTGTACTTACTACTCCATTGCTATGCAACAACACCATCTGCAAGCTCCTCATCCTCCTCGCACCAGCATCGTACCTCCACCAAAAACCTTAGTTCGCTCCAACAACATCAAACTTGACCGTACACTCGATAGTGCGACAAAGTGCCTTGTGAGTGTTTGTTGTGATGGACCTCTGAGGGTCTTGTCACATCGATAGTATATTGTGTGCCTCATGGCTATTGCAATGGTATCTCGTGTGTCTATCGCGACAGCCCTGTGAGGATTTTGTACCTCAATCGGTGGAGCCTTTGCTTCATCATGGTGGGGTGATTTTGTCACTGGCCTAGTGTCATTAGTTTAGTTTTATTAGGCCTATGAGCACCAAATTTAGTTTGGGCAAATTTTAGTTTGGTTTTGAGTCTATCGCTCGGGCTTCCCTTTTTTTTTAGAGAGCTTTTCTTCTCTTCATACGTTTTAAGATGTTTAAAGAAATTAAACTTAAAAAAAAGAAAAGAAAAGACTTGTTTTTTTAAAATTCAAAATTTGGAGGCAAATCCGATTTGAAAGAGGATACTTGAGAGGATCGAATTGATTGGTCACGGCTTCTACTTCTCATGTTTTTTTTTTTCAAATTGGTGTGGCTTGATTCTTTGTGCCTCTTGTGCAAGCGCTAATGTTAGCTTAGTTTTTTTCCTTCTTTGCTCATTTTAAGGCTTTCAAAGATTTTTGTCTTCCTCCCAAGAAAGAATTTTTTCATGCTTTGCTTGTTTTAAGACTTTTTTTTTCTTTTTTCTCTCGCAATATGTTGCTTGCTCGCGGTAGTGATAGATTGATTTTTGTTGATATATTTAGGTAGTGATGTGTGTGAACACACTAGGACAGCCGAGGCACCTTTTTCCCTCTTTAAGAGGTTTTTTTTCCCTCGGCTTGTATATACGCCTATTGCCCTAATGGGCTACTTATCTTTGTACATTCTCTAGTAATACATTTAGTATTGTGTGTTGTGCTCCAAGCTTCTTCTTCTTCCTTGTGCTGTTCGCATGCTTCCGCATATGTCTAACTCCAACAATTAGTATCAGAGCAGGTCTTCACTTCATCTAGGGTGCCATCGACACTCCTCCGTTTGCAATCTCAAAATCGCTCGTTTCGGCCTCTGAATGCCCTATCGCAATGCTTGTGCAGGCTATTTTGTCTTTTTGTGCCAAAGGTATATACCAATTTCTATTCACCAGTATAAGAATCTCGAAGTCTGCTATAGGTCTAGCGAAATTCGTCTGGGCAGTTCTGTTCAACTTTTTGAGATACAGTAATTTTCTGTATCAAGGTATTTTAGTCACTAGCCATGGACGAAAGCAGTGATATATTCCGTATGTTGGTTGTTGAGGATAAGTTGGATGGTACCAACTATCCTTTATGGGCTTATATGATGCGACATGTGTTGGTTGCAAAAGGACTGTGGAACATTGTGTAGGGTGTCGAAAAACGTCATATCACACCTGCAGAAGGTGTCGAAGATGATGATATTCTGCATATTCCTATTCTTGCTGTGGTTTCTGCTGCACCTACTGTAGAGCAGATTCGTTGGGATGGTAGAGATGCCGAGGCACATGCATTGATAGCTTTGGCTATCAAATGTGCCATTATTCCTCACATTCGCTCTGCAGAATAGCTAAGGATGCTTGGGATACACTTACCACATTGTACCAAGCTAGGAATGAGGCTCGTGTTGCTTACCTCCGAAAATAGTTGGAGAGTGAGCACATGAATGAAGGTGATTCTATGGACAGTTTCCTAACGAAGATCAAAGACTTGAAGGAACAGTTGATTTCTTCTGATGAGGTTATACCAGATAGCTCACTTGTGCATACCGTTCTGAATGGTCAGCGTGATTCATATCAGAGTTTTGCTTCTACTCTTCGATTGATGATGAAAGGCAATCCAAGTGCCTTATCATTTGAGGAGTTAGTTTCTTTTTTGTTGCAGGAAGATCAGTCCAGGCAGAACAGGTCCATTATGCGAGTTGCAGATCAAGCTTTCCTGGCTAGTCAGAAGGGCAAAGGAAAATGGAGCTCTTCAACTAGTAAGCAAAAATCTGCTAATTCTGCACATTCGAAGAAGGAAGATAACGATGATAAGAAATCAGAAAATTGTTTTGTAAGTACTGTAAAGGGAATGATCATATAATTAAGAACTGTCCAAAACTGGCTGCTTAAGAGGCAAAGAAGAAAGAGGCTAGAATGGTTGTTGCAGAGGCCTCTACACCAAAAACAGAGTCTGCTAATCTTGTGCAGGAAGAAGAATGGGTGTTTACTATTGTCTGCAGTTTTGACCCATCTTCTCATGAGCAGTGCATGTCTGCAGTAGACTCAGATGTTTGGTATTTTGATAGTGGGGCGACCAAACATATTACCTCGCAGCACAGTTTCTTCTCTTCACTCGAGCTTGCACCTACAGGGAATACTGTTACATGCGCCAACAACTCCTCTTATCCTGTTATGGGAGTTGGTAAGATCGTTTTGACTACTGCTGATGGTAGTTCTTTCACTTTGTTAGATGCTTTATTTGTGCCAGGGATCAAGAAGAACCTGTTATCAATTTTTGCATTAGCCAAGATTGGCTTGTGAAATTTGTTGATGACAGGTGTACAGTTCATGATCTGTCAAATGGTGATGTGATTATTGTTTCTGGCATTTTATGTCGTGGGCTATATAAGCTCATAGACTATGAAAGATCTGTAAATGATTTGGCATGTGCAGTAAATGATTCTCAGGCTATGTCAGATGCAAAGCTTCGGAATGCACGCTTTGGTCATCTAAATTTTGCTAGTTTGCTATGCCTGCAGAAATCTGAAATGGTGTCCTCTTTGCCCAAACTTGAGGCACCTGGAAAACATGTTTGTGAAGGCTGTATTTTGGACAAAATGCAGCTTTTGTCCTTTCCAAAAGATGGTTCAGTTTGGGCTACTCAAAAATTGCAGCTTGTACATAGTGATGTCTATGGTGCTATGCAGACACCTTCTTTTGGGAATTATCTTTACTTCATGACTTTCATCGATGATTTTTCTAGGTATGCATGGGTATATCCATTGAAGGCAAAGTCCGAAGTGTTCATGTGCTTCAAATAGTTTTTGGTTTTGGTTGAAAATCTGTCAGCATGGAAAATGGGCACCCTCCGTTCTGATCGAGGGGGGGAATATATATCCTCTGATTTTAATGCATTTCTGGTTGAACGTGGGATAAAACACCAGTGTACAGTGCCATATACACCTCAACAGAATGGAGTTGCTGAACGAAAGAACAAGTCACTCATGGAGATGGTGAGGTGTATGGTCAAGAGTCAGGCTTTACCACATAGTTTCTGGCTTGAGGTTGTCATGTGTGCAGCATATATACTGAACAGGTGTCCCACTAAAGCACTACAGTCTATCACTCCATATGAGGCTTGGCATGATCGCAAGCCATCTGTTGCTCATCTACGTGTTTTTGGTTGTTTGGCATATGCATTAGTGCCTCAACAACATCGTAGAAAATTCGATGATAAAGGAGTAAAATGTATTTTTGTTGGGTACAGTTCTGAAAGTAAAGGCTATTGTCTGTATCATCCACAGACTAAACACATTCTGGTTAGCCGTGATGTTGTTTTTGTGGAAGATGCTATTCAGCCATTGCTTTCATGTACTAAGGAGACATCTATTAGCTCCAAATACATGTATGATCCTTTGCTGCCTCTTTTTACAGGTGGATAGTCTAGTGCTGGTCCCAATTAGGCAACTTCTCAGCCTTTGCAGGTTTCATGTGATGATGTAGATCATTCCATTTCTGATGCAGATTTACATGATGCACTAGTTGATGAGAGAGCTGATATTGAGCAGGCAAAAACTATGCCAAAATGGCTGGTGTAGACTTTGCATGACAGCAAATTAGATGCACCTCTATCATATCGTACTCGTTCAGGCTCTCATAGTGCCTCTTTTGCATCAGATTTTTATGCTATGGCTGTGTCTAGTCTCTGTGATGAAAATGAGCCTGTTTCGTTTGATGAAGCACAAAATTCAAAAAATTGGATGGCTACTATGCAATCTGAATATGATGCTATAATGAAGAATGGTACTTGGTCTTTATGTGACTTGCCTCCTGGCAAGAAGGCCATTGGCACTAAGTGGGTATACAATCTGAAGCATAAATCAGATGGTACAGCTGACAGGTATAAGGCTAGGCTTGTTGCAAAGGGTTAAGCATAGGAAAGAGGCATTGATTTTGATGAGACCTTTGCACCTACATGTCGTATGACTACTGTTCGGAGCATATGTGCACTTGCAGCTCATCATGGTTGGATATACATCAGTTGGACATTAAAACAACATTTCTGAATGGTGAATTGCATGAAGAAGTGTATGCGTTTCAGCCCCGTGGCTTTATGCAGAAAGGGCATGAAAACCAGGTGTGCAGGTTAAAGAAGGCATTATATGGTTTAAAGCAAGCACCATGTGCTTGGTATGAGAAGATACATGCCGATCTGATTGCACATGGTTTTGAGAGCAGTCCAACTGAAAGCACCTTATATGTTAAGCGTGCTAATGATGTGCTTCTGATCATTGTTGTCTATGTTGATGACATGCTCCTCATTGGTCCTATTGAGAAGCATATTGCTGATTTTAAGGCTGATTTGCATGTCTCATTTGAGATGTCTGATTTGGGGCATTTGCATCATTATTTGGGCATTCATTTTATGCAAGTTGATGGTGGAATGGTTTTGTGTCAAACGAAATATATTGACACATTATTGTAGCATTTTGGCCTTGAAGACTATAAGCCTATTGCCACTCCTATGGAGACAGGTTTACGATTGAGTCTTCATGATGCTGGAGATGTATTTGATGTTGTTCTCTATCAGCAGGATTTTGAATGCTTGATTTACTTATGCATTACTCGGCCAGATATTCAGTTTGCTGCCTCACAGATGAGCAGGTTTATGCATTGCCCAGGAGTCAAGCATTGGCAGGCAGTTAAGCGCATCTTTCCCTATTTGAGTGGTACTCGACTACTTGGGTTGTTTTATCCCAAGGGGGGATCACTACCGCCAGATTTGCATGCTTTTTCTAACTCTGATTGGGCTGGTTGCTATGACACTCGTGTGTCCACTAGTGGCTTTTGCTTCATGCTTGGTTAGCTCATGTATATCTTGGTTGAGCAAGAAGCAGCCTACTGTGGTCACTTCTACTTGTGAGGCAAAGTATAGGGCAGGGTTCACAGCGAGTGTTGAGTGTGTGTGGCTCAGACACCTTATGGCTGATTTGGGTGTTGGTCAGACTTCTACCACCACCATCTTCACTGACAGTCAGAGCGCATTAGCAGTTGCGAGGAAGCTTGTGTTCCATGCTTGCACTAAGCACATTGAGGTGCATTATCACTATGTCAGGGAGAGGTTCTCTGCTGGGGAGATCAACTTGGCATATGTGCCCATGTAGGAGAACATTACAGACCTTTTCACGAAGGCTCTACCTAGGGAGAAGTTTGAAGCCTTCTGCAAAGCTTTGGGCTTACTTCCTTTTGTGGAGTGATTTCCACATAGCTTGGCACTTCCTTATACATGAGTGATAGATCCTTGTTCACCGCATCACTCCCAAGGGGGATTTGTTGATATATTTAGGTAGTGATGTGTGTGAACACACTAGGACCACCATGGTACTTTTTTCCCTCTTTAGGAGGTTTTTTTCCCTCGGCTTGTATATACGCCTATTGCCCTAATGGGCTACTTATCTTTGTACATTCTCTAGTAATACATTCAATATTGTGTGTTGTGCTCCAAATTTCTTCTTCTTCCTTGTGTTGTTCGCATGCTTCTGCAGACATCTAACTCCAACAATTTCCAGTTCTATAACATCAATGGTAGCCTTTGGTTTTTGGAAAAAGGGAGGACTTTAACTAATTTTTTGGGTTTTTAGCATTTGAGAAGTTTGGTTTTGGAGTTCCAAGTTTTGCCAAGGTTTTGTTGGGGTCTTAAAATTTGGTTTGCTTTGGAAGTCTAAGTTTTAGGAGATCTATATTTGGTTCCCCTTTCTCCCATCCTCTATCACTTAGGGTTATGACATGGGTTATCCCCTTGTTGGTGGTTTGTAATTTCAGTCCGACATCAGAGGAAAAGGCCTCAGGTGCTTTTGTGGGACTCTTTAGATTTAGCTCTCTAGTTTACACCCTTCCTAGGTAGAATGTTTTGGCTAAGCAAGAAGAATTGAAGAGGATTTGCCTCATTGGGAAAATTTGTGGTCCTAAGATACCTCTTGAATTCCTCCCATAATGGTTCTGTAAGGAGTGGTTTCCCCGTGGATTGGTTGTTAGCAAGTGTCAATTACTATAAAAAAACACATGCTTATGGTATTTGAAAATGAGTAAGTGGCTTTGCAAGCCTTGCAGGCTAGCATCTGGTAGTTGTGAGACAAAAAGTATGCCTCTTCAAGTGCTTCCTAGAGTTTGTCCCAAATCACTCAAAACCATCATGATAACTACTATGGCTGGAACTTGTCAACCTTCCCTACTTACTTTCCAGATTTACTAGGGAGATGTTTATGCCCATTGTCCGACTGTTGGCCTCTAGGGAAGATGTCAATGATTCATCTATGAAGGTTTGATGCACTCATTCAATACGATACGGCATCCTCATATCTGCATTAAAGTAGATCTTAACTTTGATCCACCCGCCAAAATCAATATAGGCATCAATGAAGAAAAGCCTCTCAAACACGAAATAGTATACATTGAGAACAAAACAAGATAAGAAAAATGTGTAAGGTATAGTTAACAAAGTCACTTTGACCCAAAGGGTTAATGAATGTGCCTTTGAAGAACATTCTCGAGAATTAGAGAAAGTTAAAGAAATGCAACTTGAGGGACATAATGATAAGGCCTTCATAGAGATGAGGTGTAAATGGAGAAGAAGCCTCAGATGGTGGCTTCTAAAAAAGGAAAACACCCAGCAAGGTCCCTTGGAAGAGCCCCCTCAAAGAATGAATCGTGTGCCAACAAATCTCACCTTCAAGAAGAAGAGATGAAGATAAAAACAAGAAAAATAAGGAAAAGTCCTTGACCAACAAAGATCTCTGCCTTCATAAATAATTGTTGTTTCATTCAACATCCAAGGGCTATTAGACCCCTCAAGAGCGACCATGATTCTTCGATGACTTCGAGATAAAAGTGTCAACCTAGACTTCAATTGTCTATAAGAGATCAAAGTTGATGGTGTTGAAGTTCAAAAGATACTCAAAAGTATTTCTAGATCTCATTTTTGGTTCACCACACACCACTTATGGGGGAGTGGTGGTCTAAATTTAAGCTTCAAGCCAGTGTGGAATGCTTTCTTGGTGGAGACCTTGGTAGATCAAAACCATCGGTGGGTTGTTACTTCTTTTAAGGGCCCTCTCCAATTCACCATTGCTTAAATGTATGTGCCCAATCTAGACACATAAAGAATGATTACATGGCATCCTTTGGACTTCCTACACTTTGAGGTCATCATATGCAGGGGCTTTAGTACAGTTGAAGTTCTATCTGATAGACGGTACCAAAGGGAGAGAATTATTGATTTTCTAGAGAAAGAAGTTTGGGTCAAGTTTAGCTCCACCATGATCTAGTGGAAGTTAAAGATAAGCATGGATTCTCTTGTTTGAACTCCCAGACGGGTGTTGATTTACAAAAAAACTAGACTTGATAGAAGCTATATTGCACAAAATATCATTAATAAGTTGGGTCCCCATCCTTCTCTCAATGTGTGGACTTTGTTTTTTTCATATCACTATCTAGTGGTTCTTATCTTCAAGCCAAAATTAAGACATAGGAAAGCTCCTTTGTTGGAAGCAGCTAGAGGCACAGACGACGCGGAAGCATGTAACAACGGAGCAGTGAGCCAGTCAAATCTTTTTTTCAAAGAATCATGTTCTAAAAATACTTTTCAAAAACCTCCAACAGTGATTTTTATCACTATTGTAACATATGTAACATAGAAAACCCCATTTTGTAATCCATAGCTCCATTTTGTGCAAGCCGAGGAGTCCTCGAGCTTGAGGAGCTTAGGTAGAACAAGCGTATCAATTTTCGTTATTTTTAGACACCGTTTACCCTTCCAAATAGCATCTAGGACCTAATTTTTAACTATGCCGGTCACTAGATGTGAAACCGGTCAAAACTAGTCTAGAAACTATAAAAAGAGCTAGAGAGCTCATTTTTGAGGTTAGCTTGTTGGAGTTTAGAGTTCTTTTGAGCTTGTAATAGTGTTCTTGAGTAATAGAGTTGATTTCTCACCTTCCATTGTGTCTTGCTTGTCTCTTCGTAGTGTGTGTGTATGTGTGTGTGCATTTCTATGCTTCTCACCTTCACTCTCACTTCATCTCACATTCACGATCTTCATATCACTCCTATCTTTTCCGCGGATTGACATTAAGGAGGTGAAGCTTCTTAACGTGGTACTTACCATTGTGCTAGAGCAACACCAAATTTGGCGCCGTTGCCGGGGATCGAGTCTAGGACGAATGTGTGATGGTAAGAGTATAGCAAGAAGTGGCGTTGGAAGGTAAAAATTTCAGTTTTTGTTGTTGTTTTTACTTAGTTTTTAGTGTTTTTCACCTCCCCCACACTCCATCTTCATCACCGCATCATCATCTTCATCTCCAAAAAAATCAGAAAATTCGCCATATCCACCCATTCTCCTCATTTCCCCTCATTTGTGCATGCGAGAGAGTGAGAGAGAGCTTTTGTGCTTGTGTGTGCTTTTGCTTTCTTGAGTTTTCTTGCAGGAACAGTACTCCAGTGCATCAGGAAGGCTGCAAAAAGGTAAGAAAATCACCCTCTGTCAGAAATTTCCGAGTGTGTCAGACCATCGCGATGGTCTGCAACCTTCGGTATTTTTGGTAGGCGACCACACCACGAGGTAGGCGACCCTTGCGCTTGCACGAATCCACAGGTGCATCTCAAAAATTCATAGTTTGGTGGACCATCACACCATCGCGATTGGCTCACGCCATCGCGACGGCTCGGTCGGACCATCGCGACGGTCTCACGCCATCGCGACGGTTCATTCGGACCATCGCGACGGTTCGCGGACCATCGCGACTGTCCGGTTGACCCCACACCATCGCGATTGGCTCACGCATCGCGCCGACGGTGCCACGTGGCAAGTTGGACCATCACGACGGCTCGCACCCTTGCACCATCGCGACACTTCAAAAATTCGGACCATCGCGATTGGCTCACGCCATCGCGCCCAGACCATCGCGACGGTTCACTTTGGACCATCGCGATTGTTCATGTTGACCGTTGACTGACGCCATCACGATTGTCTGCCTGATCGAGCCATCGCGACGGTTCACACTCACGCCATCGCGATTGTCCGCCTGATCGAGCCATCGTGACGGTTCACACTCACGCCATCGCGATTGTCCGCCTGATCCAGCCATCGCGACGGTTCACACTCACACCATCGCGATTGTCCACTTTCACGCCATCGCGACGGTGCACTTCAGACCATCGCGATTGTCCACTCTCACGCCATCGCGATTGTCCACTTTCACGCCATCGCGACGGTTCACCCTCACGCCATCGCGACGGTCCCAGACCATCGCGATCATCTCAGACCATCGCGATTGTGCACCCCCATCGCAAATTTTAGGGTTTCATTTTTTGGCCAATTTTGGGGCTATTTTTGGGAAATTTTTGGGTGATTAGACTCATAGGAGACCCCTTAGCTCATATTTGGAGAAAAACCTGTTTGTCAGTTTTTACCCCCCAGGGCCTGAACGGTCATAACTTTTTCATCCGAAGTCCGGTTGACCTAGTTTGGGACTAGAAAGCCAGGGGGCAAACATTGAAAAGTTGGGCAAAAGGGAAGGGACTTAAAAGGTGTATATACTCAAGTGCTTGATCATCCAACTGTGAATTGGTCTAATATCGGATTTTTCCAGGTCTAGCAAGGGCAATCGAAGGCAACCAAGGCAAGGCAGTGAAGGGCATAAAGCTTGGGAAGCACGGCTTCTTGGGCATCAGAGCAACCAGAAAAGCTGACTCGAGGTTGGAAGATTACTCAACCCCCTCAGTCAATTTTTAGCTTAGGATAAACGGTAGCATTGTGGATTTAAGACGATAGGAACGCCTCAAGTTCAAGAGAGTTAAATTTATCAAGTTCAAGACTAAAGTAAAGGTGTGTGACACGAAAACCTAAAGGAAAGAACATAAGTCTGACGGAACGAGAACTCAAAGTACCACAGAAAGTCGAATTCCTGACGCATACATTAAGACAAGAATCTAAAGAAATTTAAAAAGAATCAAGAAAGTAATAACAAAGAATCTGTGACGATCTGAACGTGTACTGAGTGTGCAAGGAAGAAAATTAATGAACCTTAGATCGGGCAAATATATAGGTAAGGCAGACCGGCGAAGCCTTAGATCATCAGAGGCAAGTGTAAGAACTACTGCACGATCGTGGGCTCAACATTTGAACACTAGTTATCCCTACGAGAGCTCAGATACTAGTGATTCAGAAATGGCATTTAGCACAGAAAGACCAGAAGGAGGGTCGAATGTAGCCTATTTAGAAAAAACTGAAGGACCCTATAGAACACAACTAGAGTTTCTCCGAACCAACCGATTAGGTGCTCGCATCTATGAGGATGGTTTGCGAAGGCAAGTGGTGCAAATGCACAACCCCGATCAACCCATTGGATTGGAACGTCCAGTGGTGAAATTCGAGAGAGACGCATACATAGACAAGGAAGGAACAATGTACATCTTAAGTACGCAGCCAAACAATACCAACGAGTTTGGCGTGATTCAACCAGAAACGGAAACAAAATCTCAAGGAAAAGAACCATTAGAAGAGCCTAGAACACCTAGAGGGAAATCTGTACTGACACGAGTACTAATCCCGGAATGGATCCCTCAAGATAACAGAAGCATAGAGTTGTTTGTAAATAAAGAAACTGATGAAGCCTTTTGGAGATACAAGACAGAACTACTTAGTGAGGTAGGTATCATCACAATATACGAGTTCAAGGACCCGAATACACCTGGAAAGGTTGTATACCTGGATGAGACTTCAGAAAGAGTCTTTGTGGTACCTGACCGCGCTAAAAACACATACACATGGAGAGGTGAATTGGTATTCCCTCCATCTAGAACGAACATGAATACAAGTCAACAAGGGGCAAGAACATCCTCAGCCCATGGAAATCAAAGAGAGGGAAATAAAGAGAGACCGGAAGTAAGCTTTAATCACCCCGTAGGGAGAGATAGAACAACCACCGACACTAATAGAGCGGATAGACAAAGAGAACATGGAATACTAGGTGGTAGAGATGATTTTCCTCTACCTAGACCACGCGAACACGCAAGAATATTGAGACCCACACAGTTAGTAAAATCAATGAAAAATTACTTTGATGGGACAGGAGATCCCTATGACCATGTCGCAGAATTCAAGCAAGTACTAAGAGCCGAACAAGTTGAAGACATGTTCACGCAATACAACGCATTTGGACTAACGTTAAAGAATACCGCTTTAACTTGGTTTCAACCTTTGCAACAAAGGCAATTTAGAGACATCCATCACTTTTTAGAGTCATTCATCACTGAATTCTCTAAAAGTGGGATTAGACATGACACGTCTTCGTTGATTCATAGCTTCAAACAGACCCCTCAGGAAACAGTAAGACTGGCAGGACGTAGGTTTAGACAATATGTTGAACGATGTCCAATGCAAGAGCTACCCTCACAAGCCAAGCAAGTGTCATTGTTTTTAGATGGCTTGTTGAGCTCTAAACTACGCTCCTAGGTGTACCTAAAAGAACCCCGAACGCTAGAGCAATGTGTAAGAATTTGTATAGACATTGAGGACAACTTAGGAGACGAGTTGGAACTCTCAAAGGTCTATAAGGACTCAGACTGTTCATCTCTAGCATCCACAAAATTGTCTAGCTCAATAGAAGACCTTGCAGAAAAAGTGGCCCAGAAACTAGGAGTTTCTAGTAAACCTAGGGTGCTAATGAACAAGCATTGTTACACCTGTGGTGGTGACCATATGGCAAATGTGTGTCCCAATACAACACAACCTCAAGCCAACCCTAGTGGCCAATACTGTACAATTGAGAGAAGATACACGAATCATACGGCTCAGGACTGCCCATACAACAAACAAACCGTGAGACAGAACTACACGCAAGCATACCCGTAGCCATGTAGGTATCAAGGCCATTACAATGCTCAGCCTTATTACTATAGGCCTCCTCAGAACTACCCATACCAGGCTCAACAGAGACCTCAACCTGTCTTAGCTCAGCAGCCACCCCCACCAGCGAATGTCATCTCAGTCAAATACGCTGTTGCAGAAGAGAACCTAAGTAGGGCCTTAGTGCCTTCTTCACCTTTGATCACAGAGAGTGACCCACACTCAAATAGTTTTGACTCTACGCATGTAGATAGTCCACCCGCATATTACGCAGAGTCACCAGAACATGTGGAGACATATCATTATGATAGTCCACCAGTGGAACCTAGTTGGGAACCCGACTATGCTAATGTGATGTACACAAACCCAAATCCACGACCCCAATTGAGACAACAAAGACCACAGGGCCCTAGAGGACCATGCTTTAGGTGCCAAGGAGATCATTTCATAAAGGATTGTCCACATCCCCTGATAGCAGGACAATCACAGTACTATAACATCCAAGGCTTTTGTGCCGATTGTGGCAAAGAGCACATAATCAAAGATTGTCCAAAAAATCCAGTTAACGCTTCGAATGTGACACCGATCAATGTGATAGGTATTGTAAGTAACGCAGATGGATCCAACCCTACATACGTGCCTATCCAAGCTATAACAAGAGCCCAGACGCTTTTACAGAACCAACAGCTTAATCAAGAGAAAGTAGCCGGAACCAGTGAAGTTGCAGAATCTAGCAGTAAAAAGACAAAATCTTGGAAAGATTCTAGAGAAAGAATTAAGAGAAAATGGAGTAAAAAGGTAACTGAGTTGGAAGGAAGTTTAAAGGAATCTAGAGCCAAAATCCTAGAATTGACTTCGCAGGAATTGAGTCAAGAGAATCCAGCTCAGAAATCAGGATCAGTTTTAGCGGAACCCATACCAGAAAATCTAGACATGATGTTTCGTGCATATCAGGCTAGATTAAAAGAGGGACCTCAGGTAGCTGAAATGAGCAAAAACTACCCTCGAGCTGATCTAGAAATTGAGAGAACTAAACTTTGCATGAAGATGGTAGAACTAGCACAAGCTTTGTTCGAAGCCTCTAGATATCTTAATTGGAATAACATGGCAAAACCGGAATTACATTTTCAAGGACTAAGGGAGAGGCTAGAATACTTGATTGAAAGCAAAGAGAAACAGGATCAGCGTAGGAACCCTATTGTCCCAGAGACACAGGAAAGGAATGCGCCATCCCTGTCTCAAGTACCCAACACAGAAAGTCGAGACAACCTGTCTTCCATACATAAATATTCACATGAATTTTTGAGAGAAATACAAGAAGAGAAGTGGAGAAAGGAACAAGGAACCCATCCTCCTATTCAAGAAATAGATGACTTGCAGGAACAATTTCCCCAAGACATTCCCTCTATTTACGATGGTGTAGAGGAAGAACAACTGAGTGAAAACACCAGATTTGAATCTAATTCGTTACAAGAATTACCTCAGTTCACAGGACCTTGGGAGGCAAAGTCTATTAGTATGAGAGCACCCACTATAATAGTGAGGAATGAAGAATCAGTAATCCCTAGAAACACGGAAGTGATCAAGAACACTAAAGTACAATGTAATCTCACTCTAGAGGAGTTGCTGAAGATAAAACCAGAATTGTGGAAACATGTAGCAAATCAATTCCCCGAGCTTGCTACTACTCCCTCACAAATAGGATCACAAAATAAGGTACTAGAGATACCCGTAGAAAAGATTGGAGATGTAAGCGAAGGAGAGGAAGGTAACACTTATCTTCCGATAACCCATCAGGGCTACACCACGAAAGCCATCTTAGATTCAGGAGCCGGAGTAGCCATAGCTACCACCGCCTTATGGAAACGTTGGGGTAAGCCAGCATTAAGACCCACCAGGATGAAGCTACAAATGGCTGACAGACACATAGAAAAACCATTAGGCTTACTAGAAGGCATATCACTCACCACTTGTGGTGTACAATTTGAGCATACTTTTGCCATTTGTGACTTTGCAAAAAACCATGCTTATGAGATGATATTGGGACGACCCTTCATGCGTCAGTTGCAAATTGTACAAGATTGGGGAACTAATTCTTTGTACTTGCAACATTTAGGAGAGTGACTACCAAAGTCAATCTTAAAGACTATTCACATAGAGACGTACCCCCAATACAATGGAAGACCATCCATAAGACACCAGTAGAGACGGAATCCGTGCACTCATTAGAATCAGATCCTTCTTGGTTGCATGAGGATACTCATTTATGGATGTGTAAAGTAGCAAAACAAGAGGAAGAAAGGTTAGAAGCCAGAACCTTAGGTGCAGAACAACATCCACGAAGCCTTCAGGATCCAGCTTACGCACCTGTAGTATTCCCAGACGAAGAGTTTGAACCCCATGGTTGGGCAGAAATCCTAGCAACCATGGATGTAGCCATCAATGAGGAACAATGGACACCCCACTGTGACGAGGATGGCTATGACATATCAGTTTTCACGATAGAGCCAATCATGTGCGATGCAATTTTAGAAGAGTGTGAACCTAACACTGATGCATTTGAGGATGCGAGTGATTTTGATTTAGAATCAATTATCATGGATTCTCCCTTTGCATCAGAGGAAGAATACTTTCACGAGGTAGAGACTCACACTCAGAGACACGAGGAAATTACGAATGAGGTGAGGTTAGCCACGGAAGTGACTAACAAGAGTGAAGGCAAGAAAAGAAAGAAGAAGGAAACCATGTCAGAAAAAGAAGAATCTTTATTTGAAGTACCCGAGAACTTCAAGAAATATGAAATCGAAGATAGAAGAATCATGGTACGAATGCCTAATAGAAAAGCGAATGACGGACAAGTATATGATAACCGAGAGAAAACCAAGAAAATAATAGTTGCTATCGAAGGAGAAGAAGAAAAATGTACATACATAGGGCATGATTTGACAACTGAAGAAGAAGAAGAGCTAGTTGCCCTATTGCGCGAATATAGAGATGTTTTTGCTTGGAGTTACAAAGATTTGAAAGGAGTAGATCCAGATATATGTTCTCATAGAATCCCTATGACTCCAGATGCAAAACCGACAAAACAGAAACCTTACACGTACAATGATAACTACGCTGCGAAGATTAAAGAGGAGATAGATCGCTTGATAGAAGCAGGATTCATTTACGAAATTGAGCATACCGAATGGGTATCTCCCATTGTGGTTGTGCCCAAGAAGAATGGAAAATTGCGTGTGTGTATTAACCTTAAAAAAGTTAATGCCGCAACGATTAGAGATAGTTATCCTCTTCCTATCACAGAACATCTATTGGAAAGAGTTGCGGGCAAGGAAGTTTACAGCTTCCTTGATGGTTTTTCAGGCTATAATCAAGTAGCCATTGCTCCAGAAGATCAACACAAGACGGCATTTTCCACTGAATGGGGCATATTTGCATTTCGTGTAATGCCATTTGGCTTAACAAATGCACCCGCCACTTTCCAGTGACTCATGTGTCATGTTTTTAAGGAATTCCTACACAAGAGTTTGAAAGTATATGTCGATGACTTATGTGCACATTCAAATGTAAGACAGACGCATATCCCAGAGTTAAGGCAAATATTTGACAAATGTCGAGAATATCAGGTTTGTTTGAACCCAGAAAAGTGCGTTTTCATGGTCAGACAAGGCAAAATTCTAGGACACATTGTGTCAAAAAATGGAATCTCTACGGATGAAGAAAAGGTGAAGGTAATTGCAGATCTACCTAGGCCGACGAACATCAAAGAGGTACAAGCATTTATGGGCCATTGGGGTTATTATAGGAGATTCATACACATGTATGCAATCATAGCCAAGCCTTTGTACTCTCTTTTAACCAACTTTGAATGGACAGATGAATGTGAAAATTCATTCAATGAACTTAAACCACGCTTGTGCTCAACACCTATATTGACTACCCCAGATTGGAGTAAGCCATTCCATGTACATGTGGATGCATCCAATTACGCCATAGGATGTGTGTTAGCACAACCCACGAATGAAGGTAACATAGATCTCCCCATAGCTTACGCGAGCAGAAAATTGAACGCAGCAGAAAGAAATTACACCACAACGGAACGAGAAGGATTAGGGATGATCTACGCAGTAAAGAAGTTTAGGCACTATTTGTTGGCAAACAAATTCAAGTTCTTTACAGATCATCAAGCCCTATTGTACTTAGTCAACAAGCCATGTAACACAGGACGACTAATACGCTGGTTTCTATTACTCATGGAGTATGATTTTGAAGTCGTAGTCAGGAAAGGAAAGACACATCTTAGAGCTGAACACCTTTCAAGATTAACCTCAGGAGAAGCTCCTCAAGGAGTAGTGGATGATCTACCAGACGCATATTTGTTTAACCTTGAGATAGCACTAATAAGATCCTTTGTTTAACCTTGAGATAGCACCATATCATCCTCAGGCCAATGGTCAGGCTGAAAGCACTAATAAGATCCTTTGTAACGTACTGACGAAACTCGTGAACAACAAACGTTCAGATTGGGACAAACAGTTACACCACGCTGTTTGGGCATATCGAGTGGCCTACAAGACCGTACTCAATGCAACTCCCTTTCAGATGGTTTTTGGTCAGAATGCTATGCTTCCTTTGGACTTCTTGATACCGACCCTTAAGGTTGCACAAGAACACCAGTGGACCGGCCATGAATTATCAGCGAGGATAATGGACTTGGAACGATTAGGAGAAACCAGGCTAAAGGTGGCAGCAGGAATATATGCAGCGAAGAAGCGACAGAAAGCATATTTTGATGCACATGTGAAGGATAAAGGCCTAAAAGAAGGAGATTTAGTTCTAGTATATACGCTAACACAACACGCATGTAAGTTAGAAAAGCGAGGTTATGGACCTATGATCATTAACAGACTCTCAACAAGTGGAGCAGTACAATTAGCCACTTTAGAAGGAGATATAATGCCTAGTTACATTAGTGGCTGTAGAGTCAAGTCTTATCAGGAACCTCTTACTGAGGATATGCTTAGACGACTCACGTTGGCAAAGAAGCGTAAGGAGGAAGAAAATAGAATACGAGCGGAAGCTCAGGCAGAAGCAATAGAACGCATTAAACGCATGAAGTTAAGAAGACAAGGACTAGGGAGAGAACATTATAACCATCTGGAAACTACACCCAGATACCCCATGGCCATGTGTCAAGTAAAGTCAACCACTCATCTTAGCATAGTGGACAGGAGACCATTCATTACAGTCAGGCTAGAGCACGGCAACCCTTGCCAAGAGCTCAGGGCTTTAATTGACTCAGGTGTTGCGACTAGTGCTATTAGATGGTCCCACTATAAGGATTCAGGAATAGAAATGCGGCCAATTGAGGCATACCTCATAGGGCTAGGAGGCATGGAAACCCCTTGCATGGGTGAGGTGGACCTTCCTATCCTCATTAAGGATGTGACCATGACAGCGAAGCTACTAGTGTGCCATGATGACGACCTGATAGAACCCCTAATCCTTGGCCAAGATTGGCTATACGATCACTCAGTGGACCTAAATCTTAGACAAGGCTCCTTACAGATTGGAACCTTAGAACAGAAGCGAGTGATACCGCTTGACTTCCCTAATGGCATTCCGACTGAGGTTTGTAACCCTAGACCCTATGAAATACATGCGACGGAAGACCGGAAGATATTTGGTCAAATCAGTCACGTTACGTCTACACCAACCAACTCGGGCTTGGCTATGGACAGTTGTCAATCAGAAGGACGATAGGAGATCTTCCTTGGGGCTTCCTACAAACTAGAAGGGGCAGCTACCCAACCGCTAGGGCAGATAGACACAATCAGCGGTCAGGTGGGTTGCATCAGCGGCCAAATGAGCACAACACCGTGCGGTGCTCATCCTTCCAAACTTGCTGCGGACCGGCCTAGATTAAAAATAAAGAACGAATCACTTCCTAATGGGCAGGTCACGCAAGTGTTGGATCTCCCTTCTTTTCCAAAGCAGAGCATCCAATGGACCTCTCAAACCCAACCACGAACGAGTCAAGCACAACAGAGGAACCCAGACTGACAACACCACCAGGCAAGGCAAAGAAAGCAGAAGTATCAACATCACAGAACAAGTGGCACAAAACAAATATGGGTTCCAAACGGACAGCAACCACAGGCTATTGGCAACACTGCAGACGAGAACAGGACAAAGTTTCAACAGAAGCAGAGTCAGCATCCAAAGTCCCCTCGATCTTCTTCCCCAAGTACAAATACTCGGCAGATTTGGATCGCCAAGAAGTACCTTATCCATAGACCCACACCCATGCAGATTTGGGTACCCAAACAATGTATTATAGCCCCACCCTCAAGCCCTGTAATGTATACCCCTCAGAAATCTTTCCATCCCTCAATACCACCAAAACTGATACCACTTTTTGTCCCTCAGCAGAAACACACCACCCACTCAAAGACTCTTAGGAAATGGATACCTAAACGTATCCAAACGTCTTCTTGTACCCCATTATCTAACAATTCTCCCACCCCGTTTAAACTCCACCCTTGTAATAATTCACCCTCAACCAAACCTTGTATAAATTCATACACCCAAACCCCACATCATGCATAATAAAAGATCATCAAGAATTGTAGGCATAATCTGAACCATGTAGGTGTCTAGAGACCTGCATTAGCTCTGCAAAAAGATCATTGCATCAATCACTTCATGACACTTGGCTACACGGGTTACACATCGGTCATGGAAAAGGATTGCGGTCTCACCTTAATGGGATCATAATTATTTCCATACTAATGTGTTAATTTTTTGTAGCAGATCTTTTCCATTAGCTCATCAGTCATCATGCAAACCAAAGCAGGACCATCAGAAGCTGGCCCCAGTGCACCGATGGCCACTATTGGAGAATTACTCGCGGAATCTTATCCTACTATGCAACCACCAGAGTTTCAAGGTTTTCCAGGACCCATGCCAATCGATGATCCTCCTAGAGGATATACCGAGAAGATTCATCGTAATTCTCATTGGTTTCAAGGCCTAGCAGGACCATTAGCAGACGCTGATTTCATATTTGAGGCCAATTTGGCATTTGATCTTCGCACATGGACCAAGTACCAGTTCTTGTCAAGAGAATTTGAAGGACTACAGAATACACAAGATTTAATGCACATTTGGGCACGAGCGGGATTTACAGAATATTTTAGCGACCCTCTGCCTAAACCCGATTTTTACAGGTGCTTTTACCTAGTAACCACCTTGACGGCTTCAGAGAACAAGGATCTACCAGGCACATTCATGTTACCATCCTTGGTAAATGATCCTCCATTCAGAAGGTTTTATTTGTCTAAAGATTTAATTCGCGCAACTCTGAAAATACATGGAACACACACTCCGACGGAGAGAGAACGGCTAGTCCCAGAGCAGATGAAACGTGGTGACGTAACTAAGTGGGAGGATATTTCTGCTATAACACCTGAGCTCTCCAAGCCATTACGGATATGCATGCAGCACTTTGCTTTCCCAGCTCAGGATCGTTTTACCATGCCTCACAAGAGAATCTGGTTTGGATTGTACTTAGCATGTACTGGACCTCAAACGGTTGATCTAGCCAGCTGGATAATTGATCAGCTCTATTTGGCACAACATAAGTGGGAGCGAAAGAAGGTAATCAATGGGTGCTGCACCCTCACCAGGATCATATATATGTGCTTGGCGTATGACTTACCAATTGAGCGTGCCATGACCAGTGAGGAACTAAAAGCATTTAAAGGCACCACGAGGAAGGCTAGAAAGTCTAGCAAAGGCAGAGCCAGAAAGCGGATGAGAGGTACTATCCCGTGCCTACAAGTCCCAGAATCACCCTCGCCACAACCATCTCCAGAGCAGTCACCAACAGCAGCCACTCCCACGGTACCACCAATTC
The DNA here is from genome assembly GCA_020310875.1 of Ceratopteris richardii. NCBI lineage: Eukaryota > Viridiplantae > Streptophyta > Polypodiopsida > Polypodiales > Pteridaceae > Ceratopteris > Ceratopteris richardii. The sequence goes on along the minus strand of CM035433.1, from coordinate 43,809,310 downwards.
GTATACGGTTATCAAGACCAGTTACGCCGGAGGGCACCACCAGTACTGTTGCACCCCAAGCAGCCACAACCACAGAACCTATCACCACAGCAGCTGAACTTCCCACCACTATTGGTGCGGAAGCTTTCTCTTTTCCAATACCCCATTTGGAAGTAGGACAAGCAGAGCCACTGGACCAAACTTTTGATTTTGAGATGCCTAATGCATTCTCCAATGAGTTCCAGTTTTCAGAAGGACAATTGTTTTCTCAAGAATTTGAAAGGCCTAGCTACCCTACCACACCCAGGGATCAACCACAAGGACAGATCGTGTCCAGCTCTGATGACGAAAGAACAACAACCGATGACGACGAAGGAGACGACGAAGCTAGCCAGGGAACACAGGAATCCCAAGAGCATGAACAGACAGATGGCCAAGGCCAACAAACAGACACACATGGCGATACAAGTACCCATGAAGATGAAACTTACGAGGCAGCAGCTTACACACTAGCTATCAAGAAGCTGTATAGAACTATGGAAAAAGTTTGGGCACGCAAAAAGCTGACAGAGGAAGAGAGTCAAACAATAATAGAACAAGAACTTGTCACAGGCGGATTCGAAGACGCATACATCAAAGGATTCAAAGAGTTAGTCAAATCAGTAGGCTCCAACGAAGCACTCAGGTACTTGCAACGAAAGCCACTACCACAGTTTGACCCCCGCAGAGTACGACTACTTTCAAAGCCCGGCGAATACATTCGTGTACCCATAGGAGCACAGTCTTCAGAACAAGCCAGGGAGGCATGCCTCGTCCCCGAAAGTTCGTTGGCTGTAGAAACCATCTTTGTAGATTCCCCACCCCGCGCTACAGCTGTACAAACCTCAGTGGTCACTGAAGTACCGACCACCCCAACCGCTCCTCTCTCACCGCCCGTCCATCCAGCCTCCCCTCTTCACCCTCCTTCCCCCAGACCAACATCTTCATTCGCTGGTGGCGTTGCAGAAATTGTCTTTACGACCATTAACCCCACAATTCCCGCACCCATTAGCCCTAGTCTACCCCCTCCCACACCCACCTTTCTATCCAACCCATTCCTTCATCAATCTTTTCCATCTTTCCCCACAACTTCACGAGCCCTTTTCCCATTCCCACCGCCATTAACCTTCTCCCCCGTCTCACCTCCCCGACCCACTGTAACCCCTCTTTCCCCTTTCTACCAAGCTACTCCAGCCAGTCCCCCTATAAATTACCCCTCAACCTTTGTAAATCCCGTATTTACACCAGCACGAGTACCCACGATCACACCCATATTCACGTCCACTGACATGGACATCTCACCACCCACTGCACCATCACTCACTTCACTCACGGCACAAACATTTTTAGGCACATCACAATTTTCAACAATCACTACATCATCCACCTTCCCACCCCCATTCCCCATTCCCGCTGCATCTACACCAACTGCATCTTCATTTAGCACCCCATTAATACTATCACCCACTGTAGATAATGCATTCCGAGAGATGTTCATGTGTATGACGCAAGTAAGAGATGAGTTCACATCTCTTGGTGATAATTATCAGCAGCTGCAGAGGACAACCAATGACTTACAGTCGCAACTTAATTTATTGTCTATTGAGAATGCCTCTCTGAACACCCGCTACCAGGAATTACGCGAGGCTTATCACAAATTGGAACTAGAAAGCGAAGAAAAGACCAAGGAAGCCACTGCTCACCTGGATAACTTATTAAGAGCCCAGACAGTCCGCAATGCAACGCTAACACGAAACATGGGCTTACTACAAAGACACCTAGCAGCCGGAAGAAAACCAGCGCTTACAGGATCAGAACCGAGAAAACTTAGAAGCAGCACTCGACCACCCAGACCAACCATTCAGTCCTAGCAGGTTCAAAGCCATTCCTTCAGACTCGATGAGGATGCTGCTAGACGATCATGTAAGATTGCTAGATGAATATGACCGCATGAACGAGGAGTTACAGAAACTCAAAGAAGATCACAAATTACTCCAGTTACGAGAACCGGCACACCACGACATACCAGCACCTGTGGACCCCTCTCCTGACCTCCTAGAGGAACTAAACTCATTACGGGCCCAGGTATCGACCCTTGAATCAAGGATTGCAGTATATGAAGTGCCACCAAGGCCAGATTCCCCACCTGAGCTTCCAGCTGAGGAAGAAACGGTCACCATCCCGGTGGAGTAAACATTTGAAGAAGCGTACGAGCCACAACCCATCCTAGGCGGACGCGTCACGGCCGAAGGTCAGATGACGTACGAACTTCCGACCCCCGCGTGGATGAAGACTATTGAGGAACTTGGAACAACGCACTCAGCGAGAGTAGAGGCACAATTACACGCCATGGCGATGATAGAAGAACGAATATTACAGTCTCCATTCTTTGCTCATTTGGCCCCGCGACGATACATATCTGGGCATGAGCTACAGTATAAACCGTATTTCATGTTAATGGCCGAATATCAGTTAGCCATTGAGAAAGAGACAGGTAAAAAACCATTGCATGCAACTCAATTCGAGGCGGATGATTTGCCACTAGATGCACAGCAAGGAAGGATCTATCAACCAGAGTGGCGAAAAGATTTACTACAGCAGTATCCAGAGATGATGAGTACATGGGTAAAGGCACCTTTGCATTTGAAGTACAATCCGTGTTGGGGACCAGTGCCACGACGCCGCTCCTGGACTGCCTTTGCTATTAAGGTACAAAACAATAAGCAGTGCCAAGACTGGTTGAATTACCTGTATTTTAAGCCACCCATCGAGTTACCAACTGTTGGCTACATGATGGCTATAATTCGCCACTGGCTCCCTAGACTAAAGCATATGGATGATATAGCGGCGCATATGACTGTCAAAATCTTTGACATGATGCAAATGATTTTTAAAGTCTTCCGACGCGTCAAGGCACCCCATGTCAACACCCCGGGCTTTGAGCATGGCAATTTTGACCTGGTATATGATATGAGTACAATGCCATCGCTACGGGTGTGTTATGCCTGGCACTGCAGAATAAAGTACCTACCGGCGTGCTACAAGCAGACGTTTGAAGAGATGTTCACAACCGGCTTCTGGGAATACCATTCAGAGGTATTCATAAGCAGGCCTACACATTTATTACAATTATTTGCCTGTGAACGAATGGTCTATTCCACACACTATCAGCTCCCGCCACCGGAAGAACCGCAACCAATCGACTGGGAGAAACTCGAGGGAGATCTGGCCCGAGGCATTCGTATCTCCGAGCACACCCTCGCTCAAGACCTCCTACAGAACTATATCCGGCAGACCTCACAACAAGGTTCTGTCAGGGACGACAGAAGCGAGAGGGAGGGGGGTGTTGGAAGCAGCCGGAGGCACAGACGACGCGGAAGCATGTAACAACGGAGCAGTGAGCCAGTCAAATCTTTTTTTCAAAGAATAATGTTCTAAAAATACTTTTCAAAAACCTCCAACAGTGATTTTTATCACTATTGTAACATATGTAACATAGAAAACCCCATTTTGTAATCCATAGCTCCATTTTGTGCAAGCCGAGGAGTCCTCGAGCTTGAGGAGCTTAGGTAGAACAAGCGTATCAATTTTCATTATTTTTAGACACCGTTTACCCTTCCAAATAGCATCTAGGACCTAATTTTTAACTATGCCGGTCACTAGATGTGAAACCTGTCAAAACTAGTCTAGAAACTATAAAAAGAGCTAGAGAGCTCATTTTTGAGGTTAGCTTGTTGGAGTTTAGAGTTCTTTTGAGCTTGTAATAGTGTTCTTGAGTAATAGAGTTGATTTCTCACCTTCCATTGTGTCTTGCTTGTCTCTTCGTAGTGTGTGTGTATGTGTGTGTGCATTTCTATGCTTCTCACCTTCACTCTCACTTCATCTCACATTCACGATCTTCATATCACTCCTATCTCTTCTGCGGATTGACATTAAGGAGGTGAAGCTTCTTAACGTGGTACTTACCATTGTGCTAGAGCAACATCCTTGGTTTCATGTTGATCCTTCAATCCTCTCCCTTCCTTTGGTTCAACAAATGATGTCCTCAACCTCAATCGATGCCTTTAGAACCTATGCCTCTCTTACCAAATGTTGGAAGTAGGTTTTCAAGTAGATTCAGTATCTCCTTAACAAGGCTCAAAGGGAGATGCAAAGCATTATACATGCAAAAAGGGAAAATATTTATCGTAGGCTATGATGTCTCGATTCTAAAGTCAATAAAAGAAATTCCCACCTCCTACTTGGGCTCCAAAAAATAGAAGCAAACTTAGATACAAAGAGGCTCAAACTTAAGTTGGACCCTCATTCATATAACTGACATGCTCAAACTTAAGTTCGAACCTTGTAGCGTATAACCAACAAGACTCAAACTTAACTTTAAGCCTCTACTCTTTTGATGGAAGAGGAGCAAATTTAAGATCAAGTGTCTTATCTTGATAGCATCTCTTCTCTATAGACCCAAAATACTTCTTGACATGTAAAGTTATCTGATAAGTGTAACCTTCCAATAGTAGGCAAAACTTCACAATGCAAACTAAAATAATTCATCATCCAACTCATTGCATGACAACCAATAGATCCTTTTTTGCAATTCTACAAGTTTCAAGATGAGATATCCATTTATAAGTTTCACCTGAACCTTATGGGGTCTCCAATTCCCCAACATTATTGCAATTTTAATTGCAACCCTACAACATCGGATCCCTTGACCAAATTAATATTCAAATGAAACATATGATATTGAAATATTATCCCCAATCATTTGCATGTGAGCACCAAGATATATATCCTATCTCTCCCTATCTAAATTGAACAATTTTTCTCTTAGCTGCTTTAGTTTCTTCATTCCTAATATATTGTACAAACACTTTGACCCACAACAATGCTTCACAATATCTAAAGCAACCTGTCTATCTGAAGTCAAGAATTGAAATCATGTTGTACTTACTTCACGAGGCTTTCTTTTGAATCTGATGGGCCTAGCCTCTTGCTTGTTGACATCATTTGTTCCAATCACACTTGAATCCCTAGAGAGATGAGATTCAATTGGTAGATGATCAACATTCAGTGGATTATTATAAACATTGTTGCACTAAGATAGTTTAAAGGATTCAACAGAAAATGCAAAATCATTCATTGTACTATGGACATCCCTTCCAAGATGTTTGCTTGCTTCTATGAAAGGATCAATAAAAAACAATGAATTGGGCTCCCATGCATCAACAGAGAAGAGAGAGCTCATATTGAATGAGAAAGAGAAATGGTGGACCATTTCCTTATAAGATTCAAGAAGGGAATTGATTAAATGATATGAAGAATGCGGTCAAAGAGGACTGCAAGATAGGATTCATATGAAAAAATGAGCAACCCAGGTGGCCCATCATCTGCTCGACATATATTGCAAAGCCAAGTGAGCTTGGCTTGAGAAAGCATGCACCCACCAGAGATATGAGGGAGCTTGAGTAGTGCATGCAATATATTGAGTGAAAAAATGCCTTGCTTCTAGTCTTTGGAGGCATTAATGATAGGGGACAAATCACCACCACTTAGGAGTTCCAATACAAGCTTTTCTACATATTGGATTATGAAGATGAGGAGTCTGATAATATGTGTGTTCTTGCTAAGATAAGAAAAAGGTTTGAGAAGTTCCATTTGTAGGATGGGTATGTTTTTTCTAGAGTGTTGTGCTCCAATGAGGCTTGCTGAGATTGGAAAGGAATCAAAGAATCTAATTGTAGATGTTATGCCTTGGATTCAGGGAAACATTTTTCCAGAACAGAAGTAGAAAACCACACCCACAAAATCAAAAGGAAAGCAAGCTATAGAAAAGAAGCCACAAAAGAAATGAGCTAAACACAAAGATGTAGATAAGACATCACAAAGCTCCAACTATGATGATGAGATGATTGCACTTGGGGGAGAGCTTGCATATGGCATATTGATGACATAGCAGAATAGGATGAGGGAGGAGATCAAGAGAAATAAGCTTGTAAGGAAAGGGTAGCTTTTCCATCTACAAATTAATATAATTCACAGGTCACCCATCAACCCATTGACATGCAGTCGACCTCTCAAGATAAGAGAGCCCCACAAACTTCATGTTCAGAATCTTAAGAAGAAAATGAAGATAAATCCTTATGCAGCTGTGGTTCCTTTTTTGTTCATGGTTGACTCAAAGAAATGTAAAAGAATAGAAGACTTTAACAAGGCGAGTGTCAAAGATTATACATATTATGTGATAAGAGGATCACACTCTATAGAAGCCCGAAGATAGCTGATCAAGGAGCATCCAACAACGTACTTCTTTAAGTATGTAGAGTGCAAGATATATGTTGGTCTGCTTACAAGATGTGTCCTAAGAAGAAAAAGAAGATATCTGCAGCGATGGTGGTGGAGAGGCAGCAGTCCTCGCCATCCACTCCATCATCTCCTTTGGATTTTGATCTTCTAGCTAGAGACACTGAGATGGATCCTCCATCTAAAGATAAACAACCCATCTTAAATATAACAGTGACTAAGAAGGTTAAGAATGTTCTAGATGTGGTGTTATCCCTAGTAGCTCAGAAAGGGTATCAGTTTCCTGACACCGAGTTGGTTTTCATGAGTGGGGAAGTTCATGGACATCTTATTAAAGTTCTATTTGATATAGGATCCATACATAATGTTATTAACTCTTCCTTAGTCAAGAAACTAAAGTTGAAGACTACTCCATCTGCATACACCTACAGACTAGAGTTGGCAGATTGGAAGGGATCTGAGATCTGGGATCGACGAGTTGTGGGATTACCAGTCCAGATATAGACTTATAGAGATTAGCTAGATTTTGAGATCGCCAGGTTGGCTAGATTTGATCTCGTCCTCAGTAAACAGTGGCATGCAAATAAGAAGCCAACTATTGATTTTCAGACTCACATATATCAGTTCAATCATAATGGTTGCTGCATTATCATCCGTGGAGAGCCGGACGTCAAGCTATACATACAAGCATCTACCTCTGCAATGGTACAAGTAGAGTGTAAGTATTTGTATTTCTTATATTTTGAGCATAAAGAGTTGTTAAGTTTACAGATTCAAACTAGTCTGGAAGCTCAGCTAGCTTTAGGTCTTCTGCCTCGCAGAATAGTGGAGCATAGGATTGAGCTAGTACTAGGAGCTCATCCACCGACCACACAACCGTATCGAATGAGTCTGCAAGAGAAGGTAGAAGTACGCCGTACTGTTGAGGAGTATCTTGACAAAGGACTCATCAGATCCAGTTATTCACCTTTTGCAACCCCAGTGCTTTTGGTTCGCAAAAAGGATGGATCTTTCAGGATGTGTATAGACTTTAGACCATTAAAAGGATGGATCTTTCAAGTTCGCAAAAAGGATGGATCTTTAGACCATTAAATAAAGTTACAATAAAACACAGATCTCCGATGCCTCAAATTGATTATATTCTGGATACTAGGAGGTGCTATTGTATATAGTAAAATAGACTTAAAAAGTGGTTATCATCAAATAAGAGTCAAGGACGATGATGTACATAGAACAGCTTTTCGTACTAGATTTGGTCATTATGAGTATCTTGTAATGCCTTTTGGTTTACCTAATGCTCCAGCTACTTTTATGATGCTCATGAATGATATTTTCCGTCCTTTTATTGGTCAATTTGTGGTTGATTTTCTAGATGATATGTTGGTTTATAGTAAAAGTTTGGAAGAACATGAATGTCATTTGCGTACAATTTTTCAAATGTTGAATGACAATACTTTGTACGTCAACCCAGAGAAGACTATGTTTATCTGAGGTTGAGTACTTAGGACATATAATTTCTGCAGATGGAATTAGAATGGATCCACGGAAAGTTTCTGTGATCCTTGGCTGGCCGATTCCTCAGAATGAGCACCAGTTGCGATCCTTCTTAGGATTATCGGGCTTCTATAGGAAATTCATTGCCAGCTATTCGCACATAGTTGCGCCGTTGATGAATCTGTTATAGAATAATCAAAAATTTGTTTGGATTAGTGCACAATAGAAAGCTTTTGACACATTGAAACAAGCAGTTTCAAGTGCCCCAATTTTATTGGTGGTAGATCCCCAAAAACCTTTTGAAATAGAAACCGATGCTAGTGGCATCACAATTGGTGCAGTTTTGATTCAAGATGGCAGACCAGTAGCTTTTGAAAGTAAGAAACTTTCTCTAGCTCAAAAAAATTGGCCTATCCATGAACAAGAATTATATGCAATAGTCCATGCTTTGAAGATTTGGAGACACTATCTATATGGTGCAACTTTTAAAGTATACACAGATCATCACACATTGAAGTATTTCTGTTCCTAGGTTGATCTTCACGGGAGACAGGCTAGATGGGCTGAGTTGATGCAAGAATTTCATATTGAAATTCTATATAGAAAAGAAAAAATGAATACAGTTGCATATGCATTATCTCGTATTTTTCATCAAATTAGCTTCATAGTTCTTGATAGTGATTTGATCCAAGAGATCAATGATTCACAGATTGAAGATGATTATTGTCAGTCTATAATCAACAAGTTATCACAAAATGATAAAGATCAAGCATTCTCAAATTTTCAAGTGGAGCAAGTTTTGCTCAAAAGAAAGGGAAAGATTTGTGTGCCTAATTCCTAAGAAGGGAAGTATAGAAAAGAGGTTATTTTCGAGAACCACGATGTACCTTGTGCAGGACATCCTAGTATTGAGAAAACTTTGCAGTTGATCAGACGTACTTTTTGGTGGCCAAAGATGGTCAGAGATGTAAACAATTATGTAAGTCAATGTTTTAAATGTCAAGTTAATAAAGTGGGTGAACTTTGCAATTATCTAGCAATTGCAATTTATATGCGACATCACTAATATTCTTGATTACTATCCAAGGTCCACAAAATCTAGGGGATAACTTGGATTTCTGACCCACTGTCTACCATTGGTCTACCTACATTTGGTCGAGGACCCTAGCCGGGTCAAGGACCAGAGCTCGGGGGAGCCAAGGCTCTAGCACGGATCTTCAAGGTTATTTCATCTCCTCAAAGTGGCCATACGAGGAGTGTTTGGACCTTAGAGAAGATTCTTGAGGTGCAAAGGGCAAGGGATATTTAAGGTTGGGCGGAGAGTGGCAGGTAGCTAATTGGGGTCTTTCATTCCATGTGTGGCTTCCTTGGCGAATGCATGAATTGGCTCAAAACACTTACACTATAGCATATGCCTACTCTAGTGAGTGTGGGATTGTTCAAAATACACACCAAGCTTTGATAGCTTGTTATAATTTCAATTAGCTTACCTTTATGAGCACTTAGCTTTGAATTTAGCTCCATGGGTGTAGCTGCAACCTTAGCTTTCTCCATTTTGAACTTCGCTAGCATGTCCTTAATGTATTTCTTCTGAGTGAGATACATACCCTTCTTCATGTATATTACTTCCAATCCAAGGAAGTAAGTGAGCTACCTTAAGTCACTAATCTTGAATTCCTCCTTCATCAATAGCTTTATCCTCTTAATAAATTTAGCATCATTACTTGTGAGTATGGTTTCATCTACATATACACAAAGATATATAACTTCTCCATGTGTCCTCTTGATAAAGAGTGAAGGATCATCTTTGCTCACTATGAATCCTTTATCCTATAAATAGGTCACAAGCCTATGATTCCAAGCCCTTTGAGCTTGCTTTAGCCAATACAAGGCTTTCCTTAACCTGCATACATGTTCAAGAAAATATGAGTCTTCAAACCGAGGGGATTGAGTCATGTATACATCTTCACATATCCATCCATTGAGAAATGCATGATTCACATCCATCTAATAGATCCTCCAATTTATGGCAGTTGCAATGCTCATAGAAACTCTGATTGTTTGCATCTTTTCCACAACAAGATCTTCTCATTATCAATACCTTGGGTGTGAGCATACCCTTTAGCCAAAATTCTAGCCTTGTACATGTTGATGGTTCCATAAGATATTTTCTTCACTTTGTATATCCATATGGATCTAATGACCTTCATGGTAGGAGTCTTGGGTACCAACTCCCAAGTGTTTTTTTCCTACAAGGCTTCAATCTTCTCTTCCATAGCATTCATTCATTCTGGATTCTTTTTGGCCTTCTCATCAGATGAAGGTTATTTAGAGTTCAAGTCATGTGCTAAATAGATATAATTTTTAGCCACTAGTGATGTGTCATAGTGATACCTTATGTATTCTTCTTTTCCCTTGTAGATATCCTAATGGTTTTTTGCGAGGATTCTGTAATATCTCTCAACCCTTGAATCTTGGCATTGACCATGGAATCCCATGAGTTGATCTCCTTCCTACGAGTCTTTGATCATCTTTAGAATCACATGATGCTTCAAGTGTATGTGTACTTTTGCTTGTAAGTGCTGGAAAGTCTTCTTCTCAATCATATGGTTAGCTTGATCTTCCTACAATCATCTTCAAAACATGGTTTTTTTCCATCAAACACTACATCTCAGCTAACTATTAAGCTTTTATTACTAGGGTTATATATTCTATAATTCTTTTGATTAAAATCATAGCCTACAAAGGTACATTTCTCTACCTTAAGGTTTAATTTACCTCTAATTTGATATGGTATGTGTGCATATGCAACGCATTCAATATCTTACAATGATCCAAGCTTGGTCTCCTTCCATTTCAAGCTTCATAAAGGGTCATACCATCCAAGGCCTTTAAGGGTAACCTATTTATTATGTATGTGGCAATGGATATTACCTTTGGCCATGTGTAATTGGGTAGCTTCTTCTCATTTAACACGGACCTTGCTACTTCCACAATGGTCATATGCCTCCTCTCTGTGACTCCATTGTGATCAGGTGTGTAGCTAGTGGTAATCTCTCTCTTGATTCCTCTAACTTGCAAGTAGCAATCAAAGTCATGGGAGAAGTATGTTCTCCCTCCATTAGATCTTATTCTTTTTAGGGTTTTACCTGTCTTTCCACAAGAACTAAATACTTCTTAAAACATGAGAACATTTCATCATTATGCCTTATAAAATAAACAATGGTCCATTTGTTATAATAATCTATAAATGAAACATAATATCTTGACCCTGAGGTGGATGGATCTTTGCTTGATCCCCAAAAATCTCTGTGGAGAAGCTCCAAAAGGTCTCTATTGGATGAGATTGACATGCATTGCACTTGTATATCATGTGTTGCTTTGGGATATTGGGTAATCCAAGAAAACTTTGATCTTGAATAATTTGTTTGAGGGCTCTTTCTCCAATGTGAGCCAATCCTTTATGCCAAAAATCTAGATTTGATAGGGTTTGGGTACCATAATTGAACAAAGCAATGTTCTTGGTGTCTTGGAGTTCAAAGGTGAACAATCTACCTATTTTCTATCCCTTTGCTTTCCTCTTTAAACCTTGATATGGATCCTCTACATAGGCTCCATGCTTTGTGAATCACATGTGCAAACCTTTCTCCATAATATGACCTCCAATTATTAGGTTTTTAGTAATACTTTATACATAGAGAACTTTATTCACACATTCAAATTACCATTGGAAGTCTTTACATTTCCTATCTTCTCCACAAGGTGCCTTGTGTGATCACATCTCTCTACCTCATGCTTATTCTTTGGATCTTCCAAGTCTGACAACAAAGCTACATTCCTTACTACACTAGCTATTTCTATGGACACCCCATTTTCTAAAATATCTTTAGTTGTTAGTTCTTGAACGAGATAAGTAGACAAATGTTGCCTTCATCTCCTTCACTATATTCCCCTACCTTGTCGATTGGCGCTAGTGTGGTACTCAAACTATATAAAATAGGTTTTGGATTTAAAGGTTTAGTTTGAGAGGCATTTGGGTCCACATGATTGGCCTTTTTTTGCCATAACTATGGCTTTCTGTGCAAGAGTTCTTCTATTGTTAAGGTACGTTTCATGTGACTACTCATTAAAATCTCAATTCTAGGTATATTCTTTGTTTTCTTGGCCATGGGAAATCTAACAGAAGTTGCCTTTTTCACTATGGATTCTCGTTTATATTCTCTCTTGTACTTTGTAAACTCTAGTAGCCTTCATCTTCTTCATCTTTTGTAGAGAGATCTATCACTTTCATTCACAAGTTTATCTAAATACTGCAACTCCCTATTGTCTTGAATCTCTTTTAGGGGTGTCTCTTGAGTGTATATCTATTATTTTTTTTCACGTTTCCTCTTTTAATTGGCTCCACAAGTACTCAAACCAATTGTCTTCTACCTCACATATGAAATAATTAGCTTCTAAATGACCATCAACTATTTCATTAGCCAACTCATTTACAAGTTCTTGGGCCAAAGATTCAATTGAATTTGGCACAACTTGAGCTTCTATGGTTTTCTCCAAAGACGCACTTTTTTGATAGGTTCTTATCTAGGCACTTGTAGTTCCTGATCCATCACAAGAGTGAGAATTGACTTTTGCACCACAACTATGGGTGTGTGCTCCCTAAATAGGCTAGCTTCTTTGAATATTTTTTGAGATAAATCTATTAATTTCTTATACATGCTAAGCTTCTCTTTTTCTAAATGAGCATCAAGGTGATAGTGATGGTGAGTTTCCACACTAGGGCCGCTCTTTATCCGAGCTTCATATGATTTGAACATCATCTGTAAGCATACAACCTCCCTTTTGTTTCCTAGAAGTCTTGTTAGGCTATGAAGTTCTCAATTTCCTCAAAATCTACTACCACCTGTTTATCCCAATGCCTCGTAAACACTAAGGGTAGCATTCAAAATTTAGTTAATTAACACTATTTTTTATGATGTGTCATATTTGCAACATTTGGGGTATTATAGGAATGTGAAATATTGGCATATATCAGTGTCTAAAAAATATTCCTAAAATCATAAAAATAGCCAGAAAGACATCGAGCCTAATGATGGTAGGCACAAAACAAAGAAAATGGCAAGTGTCACACATAAAAAATCAAGCAAGAAGGCAAGTTTCACACATAAAAAATCAAGCAAGAAAAAATCATGAAAGCAGATGCATGAATTTTTCAAGAATTGGAGCTCTCTTACTCACACTAGAAAAAGGTCTTTACAAATAAGGCTTTTGGCCTTTTTATAGTGGCCTCCTCATAATCACTGCTTTTTCATTCTGGAAACTTCAAAAATGAAAAAGAACCTAGTGAAAGTCTCTCTTCTTTTGCAAACTTTTTTGAGGGAAGTTTCTTATCTTCAATAGAAAGTATTAAAATAAATATCCCAATGTTTGATACAACACTTCTACTATACAAGTTTTGTGAAAAATATACAAGGGTTTTCCAAATGGTGAAAAACATGAAAATTTTTATGGGGCTCTTGCCACACTATGTAACAAGGTCCCATGCGTTCAAGAATTTTTTATGTGGATGACTTGTGTACATATTCTGCCCAATGACCCAAACACATCCCTAGGATTTTTTTTCCAAATGTTGACAATACAGAGTCTCCTTGAGCCTTGAGAATCGTGTCTCTATTGGAAAACAAGGGAAATTTTTGGGACATTATCTCAAAGAATGGAATTTCCATTGATGAAGAAAAATCAAAGCTATTGTTAATCTACCAAAGCCTAAAAGTGTGAAAGAAGTCAACGCTTTCATGGGTCATTATGAGTACTAAAGGAGATTCATCCATATGGATTTATCACTAAGTTTGAATGGACAAAAGAGTGTGACAAGGCTTTTGAAGAATTGAAACATACCTACAACAATTAGGAATATATTGGCCACTATCAAGTGACAATATCAACCGATTGGAGTAAGCATGTAGTATATCATCTTTATAATGGAACATTTCTAGAAGGCATTACTCTTGCTAGACAAAATTTGCATGTAGAAGAGTAAAAAGACTACTCTTCTATAGGGAATTACCTTTACAAGTGAGTACAGGATAGCTTCTTACAATTATGCATCCATGAGAGTGATTACCTACCCATCTTAAAAATGGCACACCCAGGTGATTTAGGAGAATATTTTTCCCTAGAGTGAATGGCCAACCAAATCCTTTTCACTTACTTACGATGGCCAACTTTTCATATGGATGCAAGAAGTTATGTGGAAAGATGTGACATATGTCAAAAGACAAAATATGCTTTTTGAAAGGACCACATTGCAAGTTTAGGATGTCATGTGACATTTCCTTCCCCTTAAAATATTTACATCCTTGAAAATGTAGATGAAATGTCTATAATGGTGGATAAAAGTGCTTGATTCCCTTGAACCCCATGTACTAAAAATGCATGGTCGTTTCACTATGTTGTTTCCTCATACCCTTCCCCTCAATAAGCCTCATAAGAGAGCATTTCAAAAGTGAGAAACTGTTTGTGTGGTGCTTATTATTTCCCATGTATACCTTACTTCCAAACTATCACTCCCATAATCCCAATATCATCAAAATGAACTTTGTCCATATGATATATCCTCCATGAAAAGATTAGATGTAGGTGTAGAGTGTCAAGCTCTAAAGGCTTGACCATAAACAATGGAGATAATAAACCATAAAATTTTATAAAATCTAGAACAAAGTCCCATGGGAAAGTGATGCCAAACCCTTCTAGAACTAAAACCACTATAGGTCTTCCTAACCTTGAGTTTAATCACAAGTAAAAGTTTTCCTCATGCCACTATAATGTTGATATGTTTAGGTAGTGATGTGTGTGAACACACTAGGAACACCAGTGCACTTTTTTCCCACTTTAGGAGGTTTTTTTTCCCGGCTTGTATGTATGCCTATAACCCTAATGTTTCACTTATCTTTGTACATTCTAGTGGTAATACATTCAGTATTGTGTGTTGTGCTCCAAGCCTCTTCTTTTTCCTTGTGCTGTTCGCATGGGTCACAGTCTCAAAATCACATGAAATTTGGTGAGCATACTCAGGGGAAATAGGAGATCAAAACAACTTTGCTCTATCGTGCCAAAATCACAATCTAGCTCATTTCAGCCTTCAAATGCACTATCATAGTGCTTGTGTAGGCAATTTCATCTTTTTGTGCGAAAGATATATACAAGTTTCAGTTTGCCACCATAAGCATCTTGAAGTCTTCTACAAGTTTAGCAAAACTCGACAGGGTAATTTTGTTCAAATTTTTGAGATACAATCATTTTTTTGCATCAGGGTATTTTAGTCAGTGGCCATGGCTGAAAGCAATGATGTATTTTGTATGTTGGCTATTGAGGATAAGCTGGACAATACCAATTACCCATCATGGGCTTATATGATGCATCATGTATTGGTTGCAAAAGGACTATGGAATATTTGTAGGGTGTTGAAAAACATCCTATTACACTGCAAACATAGTTGCTGAAGGTGACGCAGAAGACATTGAAGATGACAATATTCTTCATGTTCTTGTTCGTGTTGCAGTTCCTGTTGCACCTACTGTAAAGCAAATTTGTTGGGATGGTAGAGATGCTCAGGCAAATGCATTGATAGCCTTCTCTGTCAAACGTGCCATTATTCCTCATACTCACTCTTGCAGAACAATTAAGGATGTTTGGCATACACTTACTACTTTACACTAGGCAAGGAATGAGGCTTGTGTTGCTTACCTCCAAAAACAGTTGGAGAGTGAGCACATGAATGAATGTGATTCCATGGATAGGTGATTGATTTCTGCTGATGAAGTCTTGCTTCACAGTTCATTTGTGCAGACTGTTCTCTATGGTCTTCCCAATTCATATTAGAGTTTTGCTTCTACTCTTTATTTGATGATGAAAGGCAATCCAAATGCCTTGACATTTGAGGAGTTAGTCTCTGTTCTATTGCAGGCAGATGAGTCTAGCCAGAACAGGTCCATTATGTGAGTCGTAGATCAAGCTTTCCTAGCTAGTCAGAAGGGCAAAGGTAAATGGAGCTCTTTTACTAGTAAGCAGAAATCTGCTAATTCTGCACAATCAAAGAAGGATGACAGAGTCGAGAACAAAATAGGAAAGCAAAAATTGTTTTACAAATACTCTAAAGCAAATGATCATTTCATAAAGAGTTATCCAAAATTGGTTGCTAAAGAGGTGAGGAAGAAAGAGGTTGGAATGGTTGTTGTAGAGCTAAGTTGCATTTATTCGACCAAATAATTAAAAAGTACCGAATATGGTCGTTTTATTCATGGTTATCCAAATAAACACTGAAAAGAAATGGGAGTAGGTATTCTTTCAATTGAAATACTTTCGATTGATAATATTTTCGATCAAAAAGCTGTTGATCAAAATTTTATTCGATCGAAGTCCCTTTCGATTGAAAATTGATTCCTAACAAAAAATAAATATAATTTTACATTCCATCAAAAGTTTCCTTACACACGTGCTTTTTTCCTACTTTATAGAGCTCTAATCCTACCATTGCTTTCATAGAGACCTTTCTTCACAAATTTCATTGTGCACGTGCTTGTTTGCTATTGTATAGAGCTGTAATCCTACCATTTCTTTCATAGAGACCTTTCTTCACCGTATCATTCAGGTATTGATTTAATTTTTATTTATTGTTTATTTTATTGTTTATTTTATTATTTTGTTCATTGTGTCATGAATATTGTATGGTTTGCATATGCGTCTCTTACATATGCCTAATTTGTATTTATATAATTAGTTTTTTTGTTTTTTAATCATCAATTGTATACATATTCAACTTGTGAAAGTGTTTCTTACTTGTATACAGTGATGAATAAAATTTAAAAATAAACCACTACTGTGATTGTCTGACTCTTTAGATCGATTCTTACTCTCATAATAGTATAGGACTCAGCAATAGATCTATTGAGATTGATTGAATCGCCACCTCGATTCCTACTCTCTCAATAGTATAGAGAGTCTATAGGGACAATTATGATTGCGTGATTCTTTGACTCTTACTCTCACAATAGTCACTTAGATTTTGATGAGCATACTTAGTGTAGGTCACAAGATGTATAGAAACTATTGTGATTGTCTGATTCTTTGACTCTTACTATTAGAATAGTTATATACAGTCATGTGACAAGACTCATACATAGTATAGTGAGTGTATATGAACTATTATGAATGTCTCGTTCTTTGACTCTTACAATGTTAATAGTTACATAGATTCACTTCAATATTATAACTATATTTTCTGTTTAATTATAAATCTACTTATCTAACTAACTATCCATATTCTACCATTTATCTAGACTCTACACATACTATTGATTTCTATCCATACACTTACTGATGTATCTATGTATATGTGTACTTAAAATGTATTAGAGTATCTATCATTTTATTTATGAGACTTCGTTTTTATTATCGTTTTTATGAATTATATTTTTGTTTAAAGTTTTAATATCAATTCTGATCGTCTCATAGTCCATTTTTTATTTTTGCATAGATGGAAAGTAAAATAAATAAGTACGAGCAAAAATTTTTGGAAGATTTTGTGTTTTCCTACATTTATGGAATGAGAGAAGATCGAATCCCTCTAGCCATGGACATATCTAATTACAAAGATTTCATTGAGCAATTATCTAGAACATCATATATCAATATTGAAGATAAATTTGGCATGTGTCAAGTGGAGCACAGGTTTTAGATGAGAAAATGTCCAAAGAACTTACTCGTATCTTTGGACAGATCATCAAAGTAGTAGAGTCATTGGCATTGGATACCACCACAATGCCTAGATTCATCGACAAAGTCAAATTTGTCGATTTACATTATAAGACAATGAAGAGAGAAAGCGAGTGAGATTGGATACGATGGAACACGGAGGGAGACTATTGATAGTTTAAAATACAAGAGATACGCATGTGAATATGGGAGATCAAACATCGAATAATCTTTTTTTGCTCCCATATTCATCTACTCATTTTGAAGATGCAGCCCTCGTGGGGGAAGGACAATATGGAATGATCCATAAAGTCAGAATAACCCATCAATGAAGTATTTGCAACCAAGTTATTCAAATTACATGGTGCTGGCATACAAACACGAGAGATGAATGAAGCCATGAATGAAGCCACAATTTTATCTATTACCCATAATGGAATTATTAGTCCACTTGGATTAGCTCGACGCCATAGCAAAATCTCGTGTCTTATTTTCAAAATGTGGAATGGTGGTACATTAGATATGTGGGTGGAGAAAATGAAGAGTACCTAAATGTACCATGAATCAAAGATATTAAAGACATAGAAGGAGACATAACAACCTTGAAGACAAACATTTGGAAGTTGATCAATGGATTATTGCAAACAATATTGTTTTTACACACTAGTAATATAAACCACAATGATCTCCATCCAGGCAACATTTTGTTGCATTTTGAAGCTCAGCATGCTTATATAGGGTTATGTGATTTTGGTAGAGCAACATATTTACCAACAAAAATGTTTTTCAAAGCTACGTGATTTAGAAATATCAACTCGAAATGAGTGGAGCCGAAAGTACTGGTGGATTGCACTAGAATGTATATCCACTAGTCCTCCACCTTTTAATAAAAGTCAAGAGACATTTACAATTTCGATACTACTATTGCAACTCTTGAAATATATAGATTTAAATAGCTATGATAGAAATGGGATTTACAAGTTCAAATATGCTTTAGAACTAGCTTATAACAAAGATGTATAAAAAAGAGTGATTCGGTATGGTTTAAAGATATCCATGACAAATGGATTAAGACCATATTGAAAATGATATGTATTAAATTCAGCTTTGTGGATTCAGAGCAAAAGAAATAGCAACCTTAAAGCTTTTTGATTTACAACATAAAGGATTAGCAGAAAGTCTACTTCGATGCTTTGTGCAAGTTGCGAGATCATTACCAAATAATAATCAGAATAGCACTATATTTCATTCAAAAAGTTTTTGTAAAAGATATTCTTCATCAACATGTAGATTGGGATGATTGCTCGAAGAATGCAAGTATAGGTTTGGGTCGTCCTCAAAATTGGGAGGAATTTCAAAATCAAGGAAATGAAGGCCCTCTTCCTCAAAAGCAGTCGTACATTTTGCTACTTGAGGAGCATAATCTTATCCATGATTTATTGTCATAGGGAGCAAAATTATACAGTGAAGGTTTAACAATTCCTAGATTACGAAGAACAATTGATGATCAAGAAAAGAGGATTGATGATCTAGAAAATCAAGTAGAAAATTTAAAAATATTTGTGGATGCATGTGAGAGCAGATATGGAAGACTCTCACAGGCATCATCATCTTTTGATCGGTTCACAACCAATGAACTAATCAATCAACAAAAAATTGAATATAAAAGCTTCTTTTTGTAATCAAAGACATCACTATATTATAAAGCCATCGATTTTGCAATTAAATCTAATCAAAATATTCAAAGTACATTTTATACATTTTGAATATCATCACCTATGACAGGTACCATGTCATCTATTTCTTCCATGTCTAAACCCGTTGTGATCTACATCTAAATCATGATCACTCCATGAATCATTTGTTAAACTTTCATGAGTTTGAAATTCTCCAAAAGTTTTTTGTACTACTGTAGAAGCTATCTTGGTTGGAGCATGTAATAAATGCATATTACAAAACACATATAACAAATCATATGGCACGTGATACACTTAAGTGATTTCTTCATTTTGAATGAAGAAAATCATATGCACTCCGACTACGTTCACAACCACCACTTGAAGCTATTATTGAAAGTACTCTCATAGCTATATGTTGCAACTCCACTGCTTTACCTCCGTACTCTTTCCACCATATAGGAGGTGGATGCTTTTGAATCGCTTAAATGTGCAATATATCTCCAAAACATACTTCTTGATTTACATAAGCTACTCTTTTGTGGAATTCATCTCAACCATTTGTACTGGAAGTAATAACTGACATGTGGTTTTGAAATTTGCCATGACTTCTTTGCTTGACACTTGACCATTTAGTTGAAATGTTGGATCCAAAACGAATGATGTTCCATGTAAATGAGTATGCATTTGCATCCATCTTTTCTCTCCTAATGATACAATTTGTGCTTTTTCTGGTAAGGAACATTGATTAAAGTCTTTCACTTTTTGAATAGCTTTTGACATAATC
The DNA here is from genome assembly GCA_020310875.1 of Ceratopteris richardii. Classification (NCBI taxonomy): domain Eukaryota; kingdom Viridiplantae; phylum Streptophyta; class Polypodiopsida; order Polypodiales; family Pteridaceae; genus Ceratopteris; species Ceratopteris richardii. The sequence continues at coordinate 43,789,285 of CM035433.1, read as the reverse complement.
CAATAAACTTTTCCTATCACAAACTTATTAGTATCAACAATGTTGGAGATAGACGTCTGCGGAAGCAGGCGAACAGCACAAGGAAGGAGAAGAAGCTTGGAGCACAACACACAATACTGAATGTATTACTAGAGAATGTACAAAGATAAGTAGCCCATTAGGGCAATAGGCGTATACAAGTCGAGGGAAAAAACCCTCCTAAAGAGGGCAAAAAGTGCCCCGGCAGTCCTAGTGTGTTCACACACATCACTACCTAAATATATCAAGGAATCCCCCCTGGGAGTGATGCGGTGAACAAGGAGCTGGCACTCATGTATTAGGAAGTGCCAAGCTATGTAGAAATCACTCCACAAAAGGAAGTAAGCCCAAAGCTTTGCGGAAAGCTTCAAACTTCTCCCTAGGTAGAGCCTTCGTGAAAAGGTCTGTAATGTTCTCCTGCATGGGCACATATGCCAAGCTGATCTCCCCAGCAGAGAACCTCTCCCTAACATAATGATAATGCACCTCAATGTGCTTAGTGCGAGCATGGAACACAGGGTTCCTCACAACTGCCAATGTGCTCTGACTCTCAGTGAAGATGGTGGTGGCAGAAGACAGACCAACACCCAAATCAGCCATAAGGCATCTGAGCCACACACACTCAACAGTCATTGTGAAAGCTGCCCTATACTCAGCCTCACAAATGGAAGTGGCCACAGTAGGCTGCTTCTTTCTCAAACAAGATATACATGAGCTACCAAGCATGAAGCAAAAGACACTAGTGGACACACAAGTGTCATAGCAACCAGCCCAATCAGAGTCAGAAAAATCATGCAAATCTGGCGGTAGTGATCCCCTCTTGGGATAAAACAAACCAAGTAGTCGGGTAGCACTCAAGTAGCAAAAGATGCGCTTAACCGCTTGTCAATGCTTGACTCTTGGGCAATGCATAAACCTGCTCATCTCCTAGATAGCAAACTGAATATATGGTCGAGTAATGCATAAGTAAATCAAGCATCCAACAGCCTGTTGATAGAGAACAACATCAAATGCATCTCCAACATCATGAAGACTCAGTCGTAAACCTGTTTCCATAGGAGTGGCAATAGCTTTACAGTCTTCAAGGCCAAAATGCTGCAATAATGTGTCAATATATTTCGTTTGACACAAAGCCATTCCACTATCAACGTGCATAAATTGAATGCCCAAATAGTGATGCAAATGCCCCAAATCAAACATCTCAAATGAGGCATGCAAATCAGCCTTAAAATCAGCAATATGCTTCTCAATAGGACCAGTGAGCAGCATGTCATCAACATAAACCACAATGATCAAAAGTACATCATTAGCACGCTTAACATATAAGGTGCTTTCAGTTGGACTGTTCTCAAAACCATGTGCAATCAGATATGCATGTATCTTCTCATACCAAGAACGTGGTGCTTGTGTTAAACCATATAATGCCTTCTTTAACCTGCACACCTGGTTCTCATGCCCTTTCTGCACAAAGCCACGGGGCTGAAAAACATACCCTTCTTCATGCAAGTCACCATTCAGAAATGCAGTTTTAATGTCCAACTGATGTACATTCCAACCATGATGAGCTGCAAATGCACAGATGCTCCAAACAGTAGTCATATGGCATGTAGGTGCAAAGGTTTCATAAAAATCAATGCCTCTTTCTTGCACATAACCCTTTGCAAAAAGCCTAGCCTTATTCCTGTCAACTATACCATCATGTTTACACTTCAGCTTGTATACCCACTTAGTGCCAATGGCCTTCTTGCCAGGAGGTAAGTCACATAAAGACCAAGTACCATTCTTTGGTATAGCATCATATTCAGATTCCATAGCACCCATCCAATTTTTTGAATTTTGTGCTTCATCAAACGAAACAGGCTCAGTCTTATCACGGAGACTAGATGCAACCATAACATAGCAATCTGATGCAAAAGAGGCACTATGAGAGCCTGATCGAGTGCAATATGAGAGAGGTGCATCTAATTTGCTATCATGCAAAGTCTGTACTAGCTATTTTGGCATAGTTTTTGCCTCCTCAATATTAGCTCTCTCATCAACAAGTGCATCATGTAAATCTGCACAAGAAATGGGATGATCTACATCACCACATGAAACCTGCAAAGGCTGAGAAGTTGCCTCATTGTGACGAGCACTAGACTGTCCACTTGTAAAAAGAGGCAACAAAGTATCATACATGTCTTTGGAGCTAACATATGTCTCCTTAGTACATGAAAGCAATGGCTGAATAGCATCTTCCACAAAAACAACATCACGGCTAACCAGAATGCGTTTAGTCTGTGGATGATACAGACGATAGCCTTTACTTTCAGAACTATACCCAACAAAAATACATTTTACTGCTTTATCATCCAATTTTATATGATGTTGTTCAGGCACTAATGCATATGCCAAACAACCAAAAACACGCAAATGAGCAACAAATGGCTTGCGATCATGCCAAGCCTCATATGAGTGATAGACTGCAGCACTTTAGTGGGATACCTGTTAAGTACATATGCTGCACACATGATAGCCTCAAGCCACAAACTATGTGGTAAAGCCTAACTCTTGACCATACACCTCACGATCTCCATGAGTGACCTGTTCTTTTGTTCAGCAACTCCATTCTGTTGAGGTGTATACGACATTGTACACAGGTGTTTTATCCCACGTTTAGCCAAAAATGCATTAAAATCAGAAGACATATATTCCCCCCCTCGATCTGAATGGAGGGTGCCTATTTTACATTCAGACAAATTTTCAGCCAAAACCAAAAAACTGTTTGAAGCACATGAACACTTCGGACTTTGCTTTCAATGGATATACCCATGCATGCCTAGAAAAATCATCAATGAAAGTCACGAAGTAAAGATAATTTCCAAAAGAAGGTGTCTGCATAGGACCACAGACATCACTATGTACAAGCTACAATTTCTGAGTAGCCCGAAGTGAACCATCTTTTGGAAATGAGGAACGCTGCATTTTGTCTGAAATACAGCCTTCACAAACATGTTTTCTAGGTGCCTCAAGTTTGGTCAAAGAGGACACCATTTCAGATTTCTACAGGCATAGCAAACTAACTAAATTCAGATGAACAAAGTGTGCATGCCGAAGCTTTGCATCTGACATAGCCTGAGAATCATGTACTGCACATGCCGAATCATTCAGAGATCTTTCATACTATATGAGCTTATACAGCCCACGACATAAAACGCCAGAAGCAATAATCACATCACCATTTGATAGATCATGAACTGTACACCTGTCATCAACAAATTTCACAACCAAGCCAATCTTGGCTAATGCAGAAATTGATAACATGTTCTTCTTGATCCCTAGCACAAATAAAGCATCTGATAAAGTGAAAGAACTACCATCAGCAGTAGTTTGATCTTACCAACTCCCATAACAGGATAACAGAAGTTTTTGGCGCATGTAACAGTATTCCCTGTAGGGGCAGGCTCGAGTGAAGAGAAGAAACTATGCTATGAGGTAATATGTTTGGTCGCCCCACTGTCAAAATACCAAACATCTCAGTCTATTGCAGACATGCACTGCTCATGAGAAGATGGGTCAAAACTGCAGACAATAGTAAATGCCCACTCTTCTTCCTGTACAAGATTAGCAGACTCTATTTTTGGTGTAGATACCTCTGCAACAACCATTCTAGCCTCTTACTTCTTTGCCTCTTTAGCTGCCAGTTTTGGACAGTTCTTTATGATATGATCAGTCCCTTTACAGTACTTGCAAAAGAATTTTTGCTTTTCTGATTTCTTCTCATCTTTATCTTCCTTCTTCGAATGTGCAGCATTTGCAGATTTTTGCTTACTAATTGAAGAGCTCCATTTTCCTTTACCCTTTTGACTAGCGAGGAAAGCTTGATCTACAACACGCATAATGGACCTGTTCTGCTCAGACTAATCTTCTTGCAATAGAACAGAGACTAACTCCTCAAATGACAAGGCATTTGGATTGCCTTTCATCATTAACCGAAGAGTAGAAGCAAAACTTTGATATGAATTAGGAAGACCATTCAGAACCATCTGCACAAGTGAGCTATCTGGTATAACCTCATCAACAAAAATCAACTATTCCTAGCTTGGTACAATGTGGTAAGTGTATCCCAAGCATCCTTAGTTGTTCTGTAAGAGCGAATGTGAGGAATAATGGTACTTTTGATAGACAAAGCGATCAATGCATGTGTTTGGGCATCGCTACCATCCCAACGAATCTGCTCTCCAGTAGGTGCAGCAAAAACTGCAGCACGAACAAGAATATGCAGAATATCATCATCTTCGACACCTTCTGCCTCAGCGTCTATACCTATAGTTGTAACAATTGCACGTGTGATAGGACGTTTTTCAACACCCTGCACAATGTTCCATAGTCCTTTTGCAACTAATACATGTCGCATCATATAAGCCCATAACGGGTAGTTGGTACCATCCAACTTATCCTCGACGGCCAACATACGGAATACATCACTGCTTTCAGCCATCGCGAGTGACTAAAATACCTTGATGCAAAAAATTGACTGTAACTCAAAAAGTTGAATGGAATTGCCAAGATGAGTTCTGCTAAACCTATAGCAGACTTTGAGACGCTTATACTTGCAAAAAAAAATTAGTATATACCTTTAGCACAAAAGACAAAATAGCCTGCACAAGCACTGCAATAGTGCGTTCAGAGGCCGAAACGAGCTCTGATCGCGAAGCTGTTTTGATCTCGAAAACACGTTGAGTATGCTCACCAAAATTTGTATGATTCTAAGACTGCAACCGGAGGAGTGTCGACGATACCCTAGATGAAGCGATGACCTACTCTGATACCAATTATTGGAGATAGACGTCTGCGGAAGCATGCGAACAGCACAAGGAAGGAGAAGAAGCTTGGAGCACAACACACAATACTGAATGTATTACTAGAGAATGTACAAAGATAAGTAGCCCATTAGGGCAATAGGCGTATATACAAGCCGAGGGAAAAAAACCTCCTAAAGAGGGAAAAAAGTGCCCCGGCGGTCCTAGAGTGTTCACACACATCACTACTTAAATATATTAACAAATTCTGTAAAAGTTCCACAAAAGGTTTAGTGATACCAGTGATTTTTTCAAGATTATGCCTAAACTTTTGTGACTATATAAGAGATGTACACTTTGAAGCCGCAACTCGATAAGAAGGATACTTCTCTGGCCATGTCTCCTATCTTCGATTAGCAATCATTTCTACAAGGGTTGGCTTGACTTCCAATAATCCACTAAGCACAATGTAGGCAGTTGCAAATCATGTAGCATAAAAGATATGAAGTGCTTTATTGGGAGATTTAGAACGAAAGAGCGAATATGAAAATTGATGCTCTGTAATAAATTTGACCACATGATTTGCATCTAATAAACTTTGTTTAATGAAAGATAATCTACCTATATCTTTCAATAATAGATTTAGTGTATGAGCTACGCATGGAACCCAAGTAATGCCTTCATACTTGTTTTCAATTGTGATTCTAGCACTTTGAAAATTAGATGCATTATCAGTCACTATCACAATCACATTCTTTGGACCACCCATGCGTGATATAGCATGTTCATACATCTTTACAAGAAAAGCTGAACTTTTCTCTTTAAAAGAAGTATCAACAACTTCCAAAAACATGCTTCCTTTTGGACATATAACCATGACATTAATTAGTGGCTTCTTTTGACAACTTTTCCATCCATCCAATGGTATTGTACATCCATGCATGGGTACATAATCAAGCACTATTCACTTTAAAATAGCTTCACTACTTTTTTTCACTTTATCTACATACTCTGTTTGCATTTTATTTTAATCTGGCATGGTAAATCCTTTCCGTGCAACTGACATCAAAGCATCTTTGAAAATAGGATTACGAATAACATTGAAAGGAATCCCACATGCTAAAAATGCTTGAATCCATTTAAGATGAAGTGAGAGACAATCTTGCTTTTCAAAAGCTATAACTATTGTATTGTAGCATTCCTCCATAGCTCCTCCATGCACAAATGCGAGGGTATACAAAAGTCATATGCAATCATAAGTATCTTAAACAAAAAAAGGAAAATAAACCATCAAATCAAAATATTTAAGGTCAACGAGAAATCTTATCTGGGAATCTCCATGTTTATAGATTCTTGTACAAACAATAGCTTCTAGTTGAAGCTTCATCCTCCCGACCACCCCCGAGCTATCTTATTCTCATTCTCATTCTTAGTCTCATTCTCAATCACACCCTCAATCACAATCATGTGTTTATACAATCACAATCTTAATATTATGATTACACAATTATAGATTCGCAATTGTAATCTCAATCACACTCTCAATCTCAATCTCAATCTCAATCTCAATATCATTCACAATCTTAATCTTGCGGTTTCTTTCCATGTTGTCATTGATGATGAGAAAAATTCTTTCAAAGAGTTTTGTCGTCAATCTCCGTCTCAATATGATCATCTTCAACATCAAATCTTTGATCTTTCGAGTTGGATCATCATCTATCCTCGACCTGCAAAATATCTCATCTTGGCAAGATCATTAGTAATGAAAAGAAAATATCCTTCATGAAACATAATCATCATGTGCAACAATAAAATGTTTATTTGTTGTGTGCATCTACGCATATTTGTATGCCTCCAAAGGAACATGCAAGTGTGCAAGAAATGAACGTGAAACAAACAGATAAAGATACATTCTTGAATACGAATTTCCTCGCCAATAAATAAACAAACAACCTGAGATACAGATGCATGCCACTATTGATTCATATCAGTTATTTCATAAATCTGATCAACTCGATCAACTCCCTTTTGTTGGGCGGTAGCCAAATCCACATGAATGCAACCTTGTCCATGTATTTTGATAATTAGACATTGAATGAGGCGGAGGTCTATATGCATGTGTGCCCAAAGTGCAATAAAGCGAAAGCTACATCTATATTGCGGGTTCATGAAAGGTAAGAAAAAAACAAATGGCAATAAGTTGTTAGTAGTGTCAGGTGGAGCATAGGTATTAGAAGAGCAAATGTCCAATAATTTGAAATACAAGAGATATGCATGTGAATTTTGGAGATCAAACATCGAATAATCTTTGTTTGCTCCAATATTCATCTATGCATGTGTGCCCAAAGTGCAATAAAGCGAAAGCTACACCTATACTGCATCTCTGTTATCAAATGGGTTCATGAAAGGTAAGAAAAAAGCAAGTGGAAATAAGTTGTTAGTAGTATAAAAAAATGACCATAAAGTAAAGAGAAGAAAGAACAAGAGAGAAAGATCCACTCAACTGATCATGCCAGGATGATGGAAAGCTTGTAGGTGCAAATTAACATATGATCTCTCTCCTATTTTTATCTATTTGAATTATGCACCCTCCCATCTCAAGTATTCGCTCACCCCCCCCCCCCCCCCCCCCCCCCCTTTTTTAGCTCCCCATGCATAAGCTCATGCATGCCTTTGTTTTTCCTAATTTTACGTTTTCCTCTCTTTTCATTGCTTTAGTTTAGATCTCGTTTTCATTCACTGTGCCCTCGTTTTCCGTTTTTGCTTTTGATTCCATTCTTTTGCTTTTGTTCTATTTGTTTGATCGTTTTTGCTATTAATATGACTTGTTTCACTCACATAGTGATAAAAGAAAAATACATATGACTACTGATAAAAGCAAAATACATATGACTACTTGGCAGGTATACCATTCGTAGTTTCACAACACAAAAGAGTTTATACTTGCACATGCATGTCGTAATGTTTAAGATTTATATACATGATGGTTGACATTTCCATTTTGATATTTTCAAGCTATGAATTTTCGTGAAGGATAAAACAAATTAAGCTTAGTTTGGTATCAAACACTATGTGTGATTCAATTGAAGTCCACCACAAACTAGGTATATGCTTATGAAGAGGTCTATTACATTCTTCCCCCTCTAAAGAACTTTGTCCTCAAAGTTTCGGTGACATCTGATAAAATTGGATCGTCCTTGTTGCTTAAGGTAATTAAAATCCTAACACATTGTGATATTGAATGTCCTGATTGCATCATGTGCAACTGTTGAAGAATACAAGGAGAAATTTTTGCGTTTACATAAATATGCACTAGAAGTTTCTGGAGATGCCATGAAGAGCAAGTTTATTGAGGGTTTGTGAGAAGAGCTTCACTATCAAGTAAAGGGGTCCGGATGTGTAGATTTTCTTGATGCAGTTACAAAACCAGAAAACTTTGAGAAGATGGAGAAGTTTACTATGAAAAAGGCATCCAAATCAAGGTTTATTTCAACAGGACATCGACCCCCAAGACCTATTTCAATAAAACAGAATGGACAAAAATCGACTACCTCTATTAATGGTCAAGGAGGAAAAACTAAGCCGAAGCATATGGATACACCTAAGAAGCAAGAACCTGTGCACTAACAACGTGATTCTCATTTCTTGGAGTGGGCTAAAAGATTGGGACTTTGCTTTTGATGTGGAGAATAGGGACATCACACTTTTGAATGTCCAAACAAGGCCATCAACCATTCTATGCAGGCGAAGATAACTCATCTACAAGAAGAAAACATAACAATTGAGGAAGTAGATGATCAAGGTAAGTGTTCTAACCCTAGACTTCAATGTATGACAACTTCTTCTCATTCAAGGGCATCGGTGATTAGGATTATGGGGAGATATCTTCACGTAAGGTTAGTTTCTTGACTGATTCGGATAGTACAAATTGTTTTCTTTCACTTAAGTTGGTAGAGGCTTTAGGATTGCATATTGAGATGCAGACCAAAAGCCCTGTACAGATGGCTAATGGTAGGATACACTACACTCGAGGCTGTATTGAGAATCTTGATTTTATGTTAGGTGAACATACGTTTTTGGGTACCTTCCATGTAATTAAAATAAGAGAATGTGATGTTATCATTGGAACAGACTGTTTATTTCATAATAGTGTCGTGTTTGATTGTGAAAGTGGGATCCTTTCTTTGAAAGTAGAGGGGAAGGAACATCTTCTAGTAGGCAAGTGTAATTTGTTGGAACAAAACAATCACAAATTGATGATTACAAAGAGCTTGAAGCATGTCAATGATCATATTGAAGTGAAAGAAGTCATTTGAGAAAGTGAAGAGATCTCAGAAGTGAAGATTGTATACATATGTACATTACAAATGGAAATTCTTGTACTATGAGTGTAGATGATCCTTAGGATGGCAAGGAGTAATTTAATGGACGTGGGATAAGTCTAGAATCATATGTATATAAGTCAGTGGTGTAAAGAAATACATGTGATAGTCATTAGAAGCCAAGTGTCATTGACATAGGTGTGTAGAGAGTCATCTTCACGAGTTTAGCATCGAGTCTTTCTCTGATTTCTCTCAACTTGATCATGTGGATCAGGAAATCTTTTGTACACATCTAATCTAGAAGCTAATGAAGCTATGTTCAAAGTTTCATGGCCTAATTCCTTTCATGTTGTGAGTATGATCAATAGGAACATGGCTATGTAAAGTCTGCAGGAAGAACTCTTAGAGTCACACATTTTTTCGTGTCAATGTTTGCCTAGATCTCAGTGCACAGTGTAAAGTTTGTGATGACTGAGCATTCAAAATCTAAGTTGAAAGATAAGGAAGCTATGGCTAAAAGCATTTAGCAAAACTAGATCTATGCTGTGAGAAATCAACCTTAGAAGTTACCTATGTCAAAGTCGCTTGTTCAGGAAGACAATTTTTGACATACTTTTGATCTTAAGGATCAAATTAAAGTTTTAATGATTTTTTGAAGGACTAATGGTTGATATGATTGTGGGAAGGTAGCGTGAAGATATGTGCATCATTAGTTTGAAGAAATCTGAAGATATGTGCAGGTAATCAAGTCAATTTCTGAAGCAGACTTTCTGAAGAAGGAAGTTTTTCACTCACAGAAGTGATAGTGAAAGTTTTGGTAAATGAAGGTAACATTTGTGTAAATTTTGATCCATAACTGATATAGAGGTGTTATTAAATCAGTATAGATCAAACCTTTGGAGAATAAGAGGTCTCCAACAGTGGTATCAGAGCAGAAGGTGCAATACAAGTGAAGTAAAGGCATTGGAAGTCCCAACTGTGGCAGATATTGAAGCTCCTTCTAATTGAAGGTGGACAAAGTGAAATTCTTGAAGATAACCTGCAAAAGTACAAAGCATGAGTTCAAAGGATCAAGAAGGATTAAAGTTTCATATCAAAGGTACACTCTATTATCATAAATCATAGTAATTGCAGACACAGACGATCAAAGATGGGAGAAAGCTTGCAGATTGATAAGCTAGATAGGGAGAACTATCCAGCTTGGTCCATGAGGATGGAGGCACACCTCATGAGCAAAGATTTGATGGCATTCATTATAGGAGAAGAAGAAAAACCTTATTTTGAAGATCCTAGTGTTCCAACTAGGGAAGAACTTGCAGGTTTGAAGAATTGGATGAGAAAGGATGCTCAAGCTAGAAGCATCATTTACATGGCTGTAAATGATTATCTTTTTCCTCACATTAGAGGATTAGAAAGTGCAACAGATGTGTGGAATGCTTTGGAAGAGCATTTCCAAAACACAACCAAGTCAAGGAAGTCCTCATTATGGGCAGAGTTCACAACTTTCAAGAAGAAGAGTTCACAATCAATTTCTGATTATGTGGCAAGGATGAAGGATATTGCAAATAGCTTGGGAGCAGTAGATGAAGACATTGAAGAAGATAAGTTGGTAAGGCAAATACTTACAGGTCTGAGAGGAGATGAGAAGTGGAAGCCTTTCATATTGTCCATAGAATTGTCATTAGATCACTTTACTCGTGATCTTAATCAATTGCTAGGACACATGCTAACTTTTGAGTAGGACATTAAGGGAGACAATGATAGGAGTGCAAGTCAAGCTATGTACTCCAAGGACAAGAAAAATAACGGCAAAGGAGAGCAGTCAATTGATGATGAAGGAACTTCAAATCAAGCTAACTTTACAAAAGGAAAGATGAATTTCAGAGGTAAAGGAAGAGGAGGTAAGAACAAAGACAATACTAAAGCTTGTTGGATTTGTGGCAGAACCAATCATTTGGCAAATGATTGTTGGTATAACAATAAAAATGGTGGAAGTAATAAGCAGAGCTTCAATCAAAGAGGTAGAGGAGGCAGAAACCAAAGAGGTAACTTCAAAGGAAGAGGTGGTAGGACATTATATGCTAGAGGAGGTGGAAGAAGTTTCCAATCTCAATCCTACAACAACAATTACTATAATTATGCATCAGACCAAAAAGATGACATGACTCTCATCTTGAATGCAACACATGAAGTAGTAGGAGACCACCAAAGCGTGTTCTATAAAATGACTCAGGATGTAGCAATCATCTGAGTGGCAATATATTATTGATGATTGATATGGAAGCTAAGGTGAACGGACATACAGTTCAAACAGGTGATAACACCAAGCATAAAGTGGAGAGCATTGGATCAGTGAAGACAAAGAATGGAAGTACACTCTTGAGCAAGGTACTTTATGTTCCTACTATTCCTAAAAACTTGATAAGTGTAGGACAAATTGTGGAGAAGGGATATGAAGTCAGATGGTGTTTATGTACAAGATCCAAATCAGGGATATAGAAATATCATTGCAGGTAAAAAGGAAGGAAGGCTGTTTACTCTCAAGGTCCAAGGTAATGTGGAGCATGCATTATTTACTTATGGAAGTCAAAAGATGTCTGAGTTAGACCTATGGCATAAAAGGCTAGGTCATTTCAATGAGAGAGCCATAAAGGAAATGTCAAAGAATGATGTGGTGCTTGGATTGCCAAATGTTGAAGGTCAACACATGGTGTACAAGTGTGAAGCTTGTCAATTAGGTAAAGCACACAAAATTTCATACAATAAATCAGGATACAAGTATTCAAATATGCTTGAATTGGTTCATACAGATCTGTGGGGTCCTTCAAGGGACTATAGCATAAATGGATCCAGATATTATGTGTTGTTTGTTGATGATGCAACCAGATGGATTACTTTATATGTAATCAAGGACAAATCAGAAGTGTTCAAGACATTCAAGCATTATCATGCTTATGCAGAAAGGATTACAAAACAAAAGCTCAAGAGGTTGAGATCAGATGGAGGGGGAGAGTATTTCTCTAAAGAAGTTTGATGATTATTTGTGGAATGCACGTATAAAAAGAGAAGTAACTTGCAGGTACTCTCCTCAACAAAATGGAGTTGCAGAAAGAAGAAATAGAACTCTTGTAGAGTTTGTAAGAGCAATGATGAAAGAAAAGAATTGTCCAAATTACTTATGAGCAGAAGCTATCAACACTGCAACATACCTTGTGAATAGGTTACCTTGTAAAGCTTTGGATGGAAAAACACCTTATGAAGCATGGTGGGGTAAGAGACCTACTCTTGATCATTGTAAGGTATTTGGATGTTTGGCATATGCCTTCACAATTGAGACATAAGCTAGAACCCAAAGCAGAGAAGTATGTGTTTATTGGGTATGATGATATACAGATGGGTTACATATTGTGGAGTCCATCCACAAAGCAATTTCTTGTTACAAAATATGCTACATTTGATGAGCAAAGCACATGGTATACAGGGTCAACAAATGGTTATGCAGATGTTGAAGAAGTACAAAGAAAAGGGAAGAAAAAAGTAAGTGTGTATGAAGAAGATATTGATGATGTTGATTATAAAAATAAATTGCAGGGCAATGTTGAAGATGGGCCAAGATTTGATCCAGAATCAAATGTGGCTGAGACTTCAAGAAGTGCAGAGGTCAGAAGACCTTTGAGAGAAAGAAAAGAGCCTATCAGGTATAGCTATGATACATCCTTCTTAACAACAAAAGATTATGCTTATATTGTGAAGACAGAAGAAGACCCAATCACATATGAAGAAGCTAAGGGTAAACATAATTGGGAGAAGGCAATGCAAGAAGAGTATGATGCTCTACTTGAAAATGAAACATGGGAGTTGGTGCCAAGACCAAAGAATCAGGAGGTCATTAGATGTAAGTGGGAGTATAAAACAAAAAGCTTTGCAGATGGAAAAGTGTCTAAATACAAGGCTAGACTTGTGGTCAATGGTTATGCTCAAACTTATGGGGTAGATTATGATGAAACCTTTAGTCCTGTTTCTAAGATGTCTACAATTAGATTATTGATTGCTATTGCTGCTTGAAAAGGATGGAAGTTATCACAATTAGATGTGAAGAATGCATTTCTGAATGGATACATTGCAAATGAAGTGTACATGGAGCAACCAGAAGGCTTCATGGATTCAATTGGATTAGATTATGTGTGTAAGCTCAAGAGAGCTTTGTATGGGTTGAAGCAGACCCCAAGAGCATGGAATTACAGGCTTGTTAAGTTCTTGAATGAATGTGGATATCAAGCATCAAAGGCAGATAGTAGCTTGCTAGTGAAGGCAAGTGAAAATGGATATATATACATGTGTATTTATGTTGATGATATTATTGTCACAGGGGCAGATGCTCAAGGAATCAAGGAGCTTAAGAAACAAATAGAGAAGGAGTTTAAGATAAGTGATTTGGGAAAATTATCTTATTTCTTAGGAATGCAGATTATGTATACTCAACATGGAGTATATGTTACACAAGAGAGATACTTGAAGAATCTTTTGGTCGGGTTTAACATGGAGGATTGCAAGCCTTCAACCACACCATTGGAGGTAAATCATAAGTTGAGCAGATATGGAGGTGAAGAATTCAATGATATGAAGAAATATCAGAGTTTGGTAGGTAGTCTAATTTATGCTACCTTGACAAGGCAAGACCTATCATATGCAGTAGATGTGTTTTCACAATTTATGCATTGTCCAAAGAAGACTCATTGGATTTCAGCTCAAAGGGTACTCAGATATATCAAAGGAACCCTAAGTGAAGGTTTTTATTATGGATTTACTTCTGATACAAGAATCAAAGTGTTTAGTGATGCAGATTGGGCAGGTGATTCAGATGATAGAAGGTCTACTCATGGGTATCTCTGTTATATTGGAGATAAATTAGTTTCTTGGTGCTCAAAGAAGCAACATACACTTGCTTTGTCATCCACAGAAGCTAAGTATAAAGGAATGGTAGAGGTTGCAAAAGAAGTGATATGGCTAAAGACCTTGTTGAAGAGTTTTGGAACTGATCAGAGTACTCCAATTATTTTTGGAGACAATATGAGTTCATTATATTTGGCAGCTAACCCTGTCTTTCATGCCAAGACTAAGCACATAGAGATTCAATATAATTTCTTGAGGGAAAAAGTACTTGATAAAGAGATTGAAGTGTTGTATACTCCAACAAAAGGGCAAGTTGCAGATATGTTGACAAAAAGTTTGGATGGACCTAAGCTACAGAGGTTCAAAGAGATGGCAAGAGTAAAGAAGAATGGAATAATCACAATTAGTGATTGAGGGGGAGCTGTTGGAACAAAACAATCACAAATTGATGATTACAAAGAGCTTGAAGCATGTCAATGATCAGATTGAAGTGAAAGAAGTCATTTGAGAAAGTGAAGAGATCTCAGAAGTTAAGATTGTATACATATGTACATTAGAGATGGAAATTCTTGTACTATGAGTGTAGATGATCCTTAGGATGGCAAGGAGTAATGTAATAGACGTGGGATAAGTCTAGAATCATATGTATATAAGTCAATGGTGTAAAGAAATACATGTGAGAGTCATTAGAAGCCAAGTGTCATTGAGATAGGTGTGTAGAGAGTCATCTTCATGAGTTTAGCGTCGAGTCTTTCTCTGATTTCTCTCAGCCTGATCATGTGGATTAGGAAATCTTTTGTACACATCTAATCTAGAAGCTACTGAAGCTATGTTCAAACATAGGGAATCTCTATGAAATTGGAATCAGACATAGTAAACCTACATTGATTCATACATGTAGGCAAAACAATGATGAAAGTGTTAGGGTAGAAGCTAGAAGATTCCCTCAAGAAGAAAAGCTATTAATTCCTAAAAGAGTGTCTCTATTCATAGAAGGATGATCAACGCGTAATTGAGGACCATGGTATACTGTAGAAGCCCAACTCATCTGTCCTATCTGGTAGGCTAGTAACCACATACAGGTTCCTTCCTTATCAATGTATGCACCCTCTTCGAACTTGACCACTGGGTGTTCGAGTCCAAAGGGTTGATCGGGATTTCCGAGTTGGACCACTGATCGTCTTAGGCCATCCTCATAGATGCAAGCACCTAATTGGTTGGTCCTGATATACTCCAATTCTGTTTTATAGGGACCTTTTGGTGTTTGTAAATAAGTAGTGCCTGAACTATGTGTGGGTCTTTCCATGCTAAAGGACATTTCTAAGTCACTTGTTTCAGAACTTAGTGTGTAGGGATACCCACTTAGTTGTTGTGCCCAAGACTTGGCTGTATGGTTGACACTGGCCTCAGATGATCTAATGCTTTGTCTATCCTTACCTAGATGTCTACCAGATCTCAGGTTCATAAGCCTTGTCTACTAGTCGAAAATTTCCCTTTGTATTGCTCACAATCCTTTGGATCTCCTTGGTTTCCTAGTCCACCTGAGGGTCAACTTCAAAATACTATATCTAATAATCCACGTATTATTTTTACCACTGGCACGAATGCGATCGTGATACCAACTTCCACGATACGATACTGCTATCCACGCGATACGATACTAGAAGTGGTCACGATACGATACCAAGTTCTACGCGATAGGATACCTTCTCGACGATACGATACTTGTTAGGCTCACGATACGATACCAGTAGTTGGGACGATACGATACCACTTGACCTCGCGATACGATATCACTGAACTGACACGATACAATACTGCTTGTGCTACGCGATACAATACCACAAAGAGACGATACGATACCAAAATAAGAGACGATACGATACTAAGTGCATGATACGATACCACTTGACCTCGCGATATGATACCAAAACTGGAGGCGATACAATACCAACTTGGCCAACGATACGATACCACTCGATCGACGATATGATACTGGGACCGACATGATACGATACCACTGGGATGACTGCGATCGGGATACCAACACTTAGCAATATGATACGAGAATGGTATCGTGATACCTCAAGTGGGTATACACGATCGATACCTCGACAAGTATCACGATACACGGGAGTTCTGGTGTCGCGATACCAAAACTCAACTGGACACGATACTTGGAGTTTTTGACACCCAAATTCAAAATTTTTGGAAAATATGAGTACCTTGTGTCCTCCTTGTCACTCCTAGGTGCCTATAGATGCAAAATCACCCTCCAAACTCACGATACCACCGCCACGATACCAGACATTATTCCTCTCATGCTGCGATACTGAATCATATTTTTTGGTGTTTCAAGAGCCTTTCAAGTGGGTTTCTTCGTGTTTTTAGCTCTCAACTCCCCTGCACTTCTTCCTCACAGCCACGAGTGAAAAACAAGGTGAAGATACAGCCACAAATGGAAAAAATCAGAGAATATGAAGAGGGGAGAAGATGGTGATGCTGATGAAGATGAAGAAGAAGAAAAACTCAAAAACTGAACGGAAAATGGTGATTTGTTTTTGTGAAGAGAAGGATAGGTATGTGCTTGAAAATGAAGAGGTGTTGCAAAATCCTTGATCTACACCAGCCAAATGAACTCCAGGAGTATATGGTGGGCCCTTTTAGCTTGCAAATGGATGTATTAGACACCCTATATACCTTGGAAGATCACTCTAAAAAAGATAGATCAAAATAGATAAGTTGGAGTTAGCTCAGAGGTGAAAAACTTGCTAATTTGGTTCATACACCTGTCCAGTGTTTTGCATAACTCTTTGAGCATAGCAGCAATTAGCTTAATTCCTCTTGGGGAATTTTATTTAACTTAAATAGCTAACTTTCAAGAGTAATATCATCAAAAATAATAAACCACACACTGAGAATGAGTTTTAACAAGTGATGACATCATCCCGATTTTCATGGGCTGCTACAGTTTGAGACCAGTGAGCAGAGAAATGAACATAACTCAAAATGTAGGAAGTCAATGATTATGAAAATTTGTATGTTATACTAGACAGTAAGCTGAATCCAACAAGCTTTAAATCATTGAATTTGGATAAGTAACCACTGAGAAATGGCTCTGACAAGATGAGTGAAAAAGTCAGGTACCTGACAGAGAAGTGAAGATGAACAGACACTGTTGACTTCAATTGAACATAACTGAAGATTTCAACATCCAAATGACATGAAAATTTGTGAGCATATAGTAGACTTATAGAGATAACTTTACCAAGTTAAATTACTGAAAATTATGCACGAAACTCAGCGAAACCATCTCTGCAATCTGACTGAGAAAACTGAGAGTAATGGCAGTGAGTAGTACACTTCACAAGAACATGGACATATGAACTCAAATAATCATGAAAATGAAAGTATATTGCTTGTACAATACAATGACTTACTGATACATATGTGTGCCTTGTAATCACACCTTGATATGGCATAAAGCTCAGCTCTTGGAGGTTTTCACATAGGTCTCTCTAACCATGACTAAAACTGCCATCTATTTATAGTTGAGTTTGGGAGGCTAACTTCCCTCAATCACTCTCCAATCAATCAATGATTGATTTGATTCTCTACCTACCACAAATCACGAATTCGTGGCTCCTCTTTCCCTTTTTGATCAAGTGGACTCAACCACTTAAGATTCTTTAACTTTTACATTAAGTAAACTCTTCAAAAGTTACAAGAGGTAGTTCACAAGGGAACTTTACATAGTCTTCATTTTGAGGCTTCTTCTATGACTTTGTGGGACTCAAGCCAATACTTAGGCTTGTCATAGACTTGCTCCAACAGCTCCCCCTCAAGCCAAGTATGCTTGAGGTCTTCAATCTTCCAAGATTACCTGTAAACCAATCATAGCCTTGAATTTGCAAAGCTTTGTACCATCCAATGCTTTGGTTAGAATATCTGCACATTGTTGATGAGTGGACACATATGATATTTGAATTTCTTTGCTTAGAACCTTCTCTCGTACATAGTGATAATGAACTTCAATATGTTTAGTCCTTGCATGAAAAATAGGATTAGCAGCCAAATGAATAGAACTCATATTGTCACAAAAAATAGTTGGAATTCCAAACTCCAATCCAAGATCTTTGAATAATGTCTTCATCCACATAGCTTCCTGAGTAGCTATGGCAAGACCTCTATATTCAGCTTCAGTAGAAGAGAGAGCAACTGTGGGTTGCTTCTTGGATGACCATGAAATAAGCTTTGAACTTGCAAAGGTAAGATAACCTAAAGTGCTCCTTCTATCTTCTTTGGAGCCAGCCCAATCTGCATCAGAAAATAGCTTCAACCCTAAATCAGATACATAAGGATAATAAAGTCCTTCATTTATGGTTCCTTTGAGATACTTGAGAATCCTTTTGGCAGCATCCATATGTGGTTTCCTTGGTGTGTGCAAAAAGTGGCTTAGCACACTCACACTGTAACATATATCTACTCTTGTCAATGTGGCATAGTTGAGACTACCCACTAGACTTTGATATGATGTGATGTCCTCTATGAGTTCACCTTCATGTGAGCTCAATTTGTGATTGACCTCCATTGGAGTACCTGCAATCTTACAATCTTGCATCTTGAATTTTTCCAACATGTCCTTAATGTACTTTCTTTGAGTAAGAAACAAACCATGATCTTTGTAGACAACTTCCAAGCCTAGGAAGTAGGTAAGTGAACCCAAATCACTTATCTTGAACTCTTCTCTCATTTGATCTTTGATCTTCTTCATACCATCTGCATCATTTCCATCAATATAATATCATCTACATATACACATAGGTAGATGATCTCATAATTACTCTTTTTGATAAAGAGTGAAGGATCTGCCTTGCTTGGTTGAAAGCCTTTGTCCTGCAAGAATGAAACAAGCCTGCTTGGTTGAAAGCCTTTGTCCTGCATCATTTCCTATCAATATAATATCATCTACATATACACATAGGTAGATGATCTCAGAATTACTCTCTTTGATAAAGAGTGAAGGATCTGCCTTGCTTGGTTGAAAGCCTTTGTCCTGCAAGAATGAAACAAGCCTGAAATTCCAAGCTCTTGGAGCTTGCTTGAGACCATACAATGCTTTGTTAAGCTTACACACATAATTAGGATAAACTTGATTCTCAAAACCAGGTGGTTGTGCCATATATACCTCTTCTGTTATCCAACCATTCAAGAATGCATTCTTTACATCTAGTTGAAGTATCTTCCAATTCTTGGAAGAGGCAATACTAAGCAAAACCCTCATAGTAGGCATCTTTGCCACAAGAGAGAAAGTCTCCTCATAATCAATTCCCTGAGTTTGTGCAAAGCCTTTTGCTACAAGCCTTGCCTTATACTTGTTAATGGAACCATCAGAATTCTTCTTGAGTTTATAGACCCATCTTGAGCCTATTACCTTCATGGATGAAGTCTTGGGCACCAAATCCCAAGTGTTGTTTTCCTCAAGTGCTTCAATCTCTTCCTTCATTGCATGCTTCCATTCTGTTTTTGCTTTGGCCTCTTCAAATGATGATGGCTCCTCTTGGTTTATGTCCTGTGCTATGTAGATAGAATGTCTAGTTACTAATGAGGTGTCAAATCGATACCTTTCTGGTTTTTTCTTTTCCCTCATAGATCTTCTTAGGCCATGATGTGATGATTCTACCTCATGTCCAAGTTCCTGCGATTTTGCTTTACCTTTAGACTTCCATGCTTTGATCTTTTCCATCTGAGATTCTTCATCATCCTCTGAGGTGTCTTGCTCTACAATCTTTGGTTGTTCTCTACCAAGCTTTGGAAAATCTTCTTCAAGATCATATGGTAAATTGACCTTCCTGCATGAATCTTCATACCATGAATTGTTTTCATCAAAAACTACATCTCTGCTTACCAAGAATCCTTTGTTGGTAGGGTTGTATAACCTGTAGCCCTTTTGATTGTTGTCATATCTAATAAATACACACCTTTCTGCCTTTGGATCCATCTTGCCTCTAACCTGTGAAGGAACATGAGCAAAAGCGATACATCCAAAAATTTTACAATGATCTAAGCTTGGTCTTCTTCCATTCCAAGCCTCATATGGAGTCATCCCATCAAGGGATTTTGAAGGCAACCTGTTAATCAAGTAAGTGGCTGTAGATACAGCCTGAGCCCATAAGTAATTAGGTAAATGCTTTTCATTTAACATAGACCTTGCAGCTTCAACAATTGTCCTATTCCTCCTTTCTGCCACTCCATTTTGCTCAAGAGTGTACCTTGTAGTTACCTCTTCTCCCCCTCCATCTGACCTTAACCTTTTTAGTGATTTACCTGTTTGATTCTCCACAAGAGCCAAATATCTATTGAAACATGAAAAAACTTCATCTTTGTGTTTCATAAAGAATAGGATAGTCCATCTGCTGCAATCATCAATAAAGGAGACATAATACCTTGATCCAGATATTGAAGCTTCCTTGCTAGGTCCCCATACATCTGTATGAACCAAATCCAAGAGATCTCCATGCATATAACCTTTCTTCATGAATGGTAACCTGTGAGACTTTCCAAATTGACATGCACTACACTTATAAATCATATGTTGTTTTGACAAATTAGGGAGTCCAAGTACACTTTGGTCCTTGCAAATTTGTTTTAATGACCTTTCACCAATATGTGCTAACCTTTTGTGCCATACTTCCAATTCTGTGAGTGTCTGACTACCATAATTAAAGAGAGCAATGTTTCTAGTGTCCTGTAATTCAAATGTGAACAATCTACCAGTCTTTTCACCTTTTGCAATTTTTCTGAATCCTTGACTTGGATCTTCAACAAATGCTCCTGCCTTTGTGAACCTGACTTGCAACCCTTTCTCTACTATCTGCCCAACACATCAAATTCTTTGTAATGGTAGGGACATAGAGTACCTTACTGAGTAGGTTGATGTTTCCATCAAGTGCTTTGACATTGCCTATTTTCTCCACAGGATGTTTTGTATCATCTCCTGTTTGTACCTCATGCTTATTCCTTGGATCTTCTAAATCTGATAGGAGTGCCACATTTCCTGCCACATGATTTGAACAACCTGAATCTATGTAGAAAACATGCTCATCAGATTTACCTTGTGGCATAGCCATGTTCATGATCAATAATGAATCCTCTTTGTTTGAGTCTTCTGTGTAGTTATTGTAGTCTCTCCTTCCTTTGTAGCCTCCTTGATAGTTTGAATGATTGTAGTTGTTGTAATTGCCATGGTAGTTGTTGAACCTTCCTCTTGAGTAGCCATAACTTCCTCTATTGTATCCTCTGCCTCTTTGATTCCTGGAATTCCTAAAGAAATTTTCAGTTGTATGATTAGTTAGTCCACAAATAGAACATGGGTTGGAGACTTGGGATCTCCCCCTGCCTTGTCTACCTCCTCTTCCTCTACCTCTGCCATGTCTTCCTCTACATGCATAGTTAGCTTGATATGTACCTGCTTCATCATCCACTTTCTTTGCCTTTCCTTTGTTATCTTTGGACTTGCTTTTATCAGTGTATGAAGCTAAAGATTGATTACCTTTAGAGCTTTCTCCATTTTTGATAGGCTTTGCCTCTTGAGTAAGTAGTTGTCCAATGAGTGTATTGAAATCATGTACATGCATGTCCATGTACAAATCCATAGCTGTGGTGAATGATTCCCACTTGTCATCTGCCTTCAAGCCATTGATGACCTGCCTTAAAATTTGCTCTTCATCTATTACCTCTCCAATGCTTCCCAACTGATCTACTATGTCCTTGAGCTTTGTGACAAAATCAGTCACATTTTGTTTGGGAGCTTTCTTGAGAGTTGTGAAATCTAGCCATAGTTGATGCTTCCTAGCTTACCTACCACAAATCACAAATTCGTGGCTCCTCTTTCCCTTTTTGATCAAGTGGACTCAACCACTTAAGATTCTTTAACTTTTACATTAAGTAAACTCTTCAAAAGTTACAAGAGGTAGTTCACAAGGGAACTTTACATAGTCTTCATTTTAAGGCTTCTTCTATGACTTTGTGGGACTCAAGCCAATACTTAGGCTTGTCATAGACTTGCGCCAACATTTTTTACCTTCCAACATCGCTTCTCTATGTCTTACCGTCACATGCTTGTCCTCCAAGCTCTCTCTTCGACAATGACGCCAAATTTGGTGTCACTCTAGCACAATGGTGAGTACCAACGTGAGGAGATTCACCTCATAAATGTCAATCCGTGGAGACGTGAGGACCGGTATGAAGACCGTGAGCAAGTGATGGCACAAGTGCGTGAGTGAAAGCACACAAGCAAGCACACACATACACACACACGCGCGCACAAGGTAAGAGCAAAGAGTGGAACAATGGAAAGCTTCGATTACAAAAGAGCTCTCTTACAAAGCTGAAATCTACAACAAGCTAACCTCAAAAATGAGCTCTCCAGCCCTTTTTATAGTTTTTGAGTGGTTGTGGCCCTGTCCAGACCTAGTGTCCGACCTAGTTAAAAAATAGGTTCCCGAGCTTATTTGGGGGCTCAAATGGAGTCTAAAAATTATGAAATTTGGCAGGATGATACTTCTAATACTCCTCAAGCTCAAGGACTCCTCGGCTTGAACAAAATGGAGTTACAAAAAATGAAAAATGGTATTTACAATGGTTTTTAGTGATAAAAATCACTATTTTTATAGAGATTTCTTCTGAAAATTTGACAGGTGCTTCTTGGAGCTCCCTACTTGCTCCTCCTTCTTGTGTGTCCACTTCTTTGATGCGCTTCCATGCTTTGTCCTTGACCTTGGGCTTCAACAATCTAGAAGACAATAGGGGAATGAGCTTTTGATCTTTGATCAACAGGGAACTAGTGAAACCAAAATACCACCTATAGAAGAGTTAGCTGAGGCAATAGCAAAAGCCTTCAGAGCTACAACCAAAACAAATACAATCAACCATAGAATGACACAACTCAAGAAATGCTATGTGTGTGGAGAAAATCAATCTACTCATATGTGCAACTATAAAAAACCACCACATTTACAAAATAGGAGAACACTCAAATACTGCACATTAGAAAAGAAATTGAAAAATCATACAAGGGAAGAGTGTTTCTACAACAAGCAACCTGTGAGAGAAAGGGAATATCAAAGTTAAGCAATTCAATTGAGAGAAAGAAATTTTTTGGAACAACCTAGACTAGACAACAAACACCCTTAGCAACTAATGTGGTTCTAGTGAAGTATACACCAATGCAGGAAAATTTGGAGAGATCATGGGTACCATCTAGAGAATATTTTGATGCATAAAATAGTCACTCAGATGATCATTCTAAAGAAAATAGTTGGGAATACACTTATAACAAAGAACCTGAGCTTGAAGCTTTGGAATTAAGAAATGGGAGAACTGAAATGGACGCAACCTCATTCATGTATATAACAAATAATCACATGTCAATCCCAAAATCTCAATTCAATAACATAGAGAAGGTCACTTGTTATACCTGCGGGTAGATCACTTTGTGAGAGAATTTCTTCAACCACCTACTTTGAGAATAGAAGGAGCCTATTGTAAAGATTGTGGAAGAGAACATTTGATCAAAGATTGTCAAAAAAATCCACATAAACAAAATACAAACACTCATATACCTTTGAAAGCAGTTGAAATTCTAGAAATTCTAGGAAGTGAGCATGACTAAGTAACACCTATTTAAGTGGTGACAAGAGCTCAAGCCAAGCAATAAAAATTGTGTGGAAGAGGATAAGAGGGAAATGAAAAGAAACTCTTCATGGAAACAAAAGAGATCCAAACAAAAGGCTAAGTGGAAAAAGAAAGTTGAGGAACTAGAAAAAGTAGTGCAAGCCAAATTTTATCAGAAATCACAAGAGAATAAGTCAAAACAAAAGAAGGAGCATAATCATATGCAAGATTTATCAAAACAATTAGACACTTCGACAAAAAACATACAAAAAAGGATGACCTTGAAAGATTTGTGGCAAGAATTAGGTTTTTCTCACCTTTCTACAACACTCCAATGAATCAATTTATGAATGAGCAATATGTTGAAAGAGATGGCACTATGTATGTAATTACAGGTGATCTTGAGCACAGAAATGACCAAGGGGAACTAGAAAATAAAAGATATATGAGAGAAGAAACTCAAGAGGAGATATTAACTCAAGAGGACAATCTATATGTACACTTTAGAAATAGATGATGAAATTATCTTGTGATCGAGTAGACACTTTGCTCTACATGAATCTTGAATCTATTAATGTATAATGGGTAGTGCACCTAGAGATACCAAAGGCTTCTTGTCATATGAATCTCAAGGTCATGAAGAAATATATTGAACCTATGGAATCCCCAACCTTTGTCAATGGAGAAGGAAAGAGTTTTTGGAAACTTGTGGAAGAATTTAAAATTTCTTACACGTATAAAAAAAAAACCCTATTCACAAGTGGATTTTATAGTGAACACATGAGTTCAAATGTGGATTTTGAAAATACGAGAAGTAATGTCCAAGAACAAATCAATAGGTAAACTACTCAAACTATGGGAAAACAAAGACTTGAAGAAAGGATAGATGATTTTGTACAGACAAATGTTTCTCCCATTTGAATAAATAGAAATCAAACACATGGGGGGATGAGAGATGAGGAATTATAAAGATAATTGGTAAAATCCAAACATCCTAGGGAGAAATAATAAGGAAATATTTTGAGGAAAATACAAACGGCTAAGACCATCTCACGTTAGGAAAAAGATAAAAAATCATTATGATGGATCAACTAAGCCATATGATCATGTGGAAAACTACAGACAAATTTTGACAGTTCAGGAAGTAGAGGATTGTTTTTCTCAGTATGAGTCATTCCGACTAACATTGATAGGTTCTACACTCATGTGGTCCCAATCTTTACATTGAAGCCTTACTTGAAGAGTTTAGGTGAGTTTTCAAAAAACGGCTATTAAACATAGTGCCTCTACTTTGATTCACACTTTTAAGAAAAACCCTAACGAAATATGTCAGATTGGCATCCAAAAGATTTAAACATTACCTAGATAAATGTCCTAGTAAAGAAATATGATCCATGCAAAATAGGATATATTTTTTTACTAAATCATCCAAATACCAATTGAGGAAAATGGTATATTGTAGAGGATGTGAAGAATTGGATGAATGCATAAAAGAAGCCATTGACTTGGATGATAATAGAGGTCAAGATTTGATGATCAATGAATTATTTGCTAAAGTAGTTAATAAAATATCTCAAATTTAAGAATTAGCTCAAGAAATTTCTAAACATTTAGGTTTAGGAATTCACCAAGCTATTCCTCAAAGATCTTTGAATATGATATGTTTTAAGCCTCGTGATGATCATCCCACCAATTTCTATCGAAAACCTAAGAACCAATTTCAAGTTGACAAAAGAATTATAGATTTCTTTTAGCCATAAAAAAATTGGAATAATCCTAATGGGTATAAGGGTTATTTCAAACATCCCCACTGTTGGTGCAATTAAAGCCAAGCCCACACACTTGGTTAATTAGCTCATGCTTGATTTATTGGCATAACTTATGCAAGGCTTCATACGATCAACTTCTTGTAAAAATCCTTCACATTTATCTTTGTAAAAGTGGTCCACATCCACGTGGAGTTAGGAAGCTCTAAAATCACGAATCATTTGGTTGTTGAGTGATGAGGGAATCTACCCTATACTTTAGGATTCACCTTTTAGGTAGATTTTTGAATTTGAATTCAAACTTTGGCTCCAAGTATAACTATAAGAAGAGGATCAAAAAGACCCGCGTGCATTTGGAGCCTATGAGAACATTTTGAAGGAAATTCATTGTGAAGTGAGAGCCTATCTCATATCACATTGATCTCTCACACATTTAAAGTATATTATGATTGCCAATGACATTGTATTTGTAGGTGATTTAATACATATATGATCATTACATTCTCATTTCACTTCTCTGTTTTAACTCCAACAAATCAGTGATCTTCCCAGAGCTTGTTCTCAGTGCTTAGTTTATCATTTGCCATATTTTAAAGCGTGGTAGATTCAGTATATTTTCTATTATATACCTACAAAATTTCATTAGCATTGCTTCTCCTCATCATGAGATATTAACATATCTTTGCTCACTGGTCTGTTGACTGTTGCAGCCCGTAAATGTTGGGATGATGTTGTGATTTGTTAAAATTGCAAGACCTCCCAAGAGACTTGGGAAGTACTCTCATCATATTTCTCCTCAAATACAAGAGCTAGGAAGAATCAATTATGGATGGAATTTACAACTCTTAAGAAACAACCAAAGCAAGGAGTGGCTGATTATGTAACCAAGATGAAAGATGTGGTTGACCAACTTGCAAGCATTGAAGAGGAGATATAAGAAGAACACAGTGCGGTAGATCATTAATGGAATCAAGGCTGATGATAAGTGGGAGTCCTTCACCACAACAATGGACCTCTACATGGATATGCAAATATCTAACCTCAACACTTTGATGGGGCAACTCTTCACCCATGAGACAAATCTCAATAAGAATGGTGAGAACTCTAGAGGTAACCAATCTTCTACCCTTTATACAAATAAGAATAAAGCTAAGGATAAAGGTAAAACCAAGAAGCATGAAGAAGAGGCTAGTACCTCTCAAGCTAATTATGCAAGAAGAGGAAGAGGTGCTAGAGGAAGGGGCAGAGGAGGAAAGCAAGGCAGGGGGAGACCCTACAACAATTAATCTTGCAACATTTGTGGTCTTAACAACCACACCACAGAAGAATGCTTCAAGAATACAATGAATCAAAGGGGAAGAGGCTTCCATAGAGGTAGCTATGGGAAATCAAGAGGTAGGTACAACAATGGTGGAGGCAACTACAACCATAACTACAATCAAGGCTACAACAAAAACAATTATCAAGGAGGCTTCAGAGGAAGAAGGGACTACAACAACTATACTGAAGACCAAGAAGACTCATTTATCATCATGAACATGACATCTAAGCAAGGTAAAGATGATGAGCATATTTTCTATATTGATTCAGGTTGTTCCAATCATGTAGCTGGGAATGTAGCTCTATTATCTGATCTTGAAGAACCCGAAGGGAAGCATGAAGTACAAACAGGTGATGATACCAAACACTCAGTCAACAAAATTGGAAATGTAAAAACATCTGATGGTAGCATGAACCTTTTGAGTAAAGTTTTGTATGTGTCAACTATAAAAAAAAACCTAATTAGTGTTGGGCAAATTGTTGAGAAAGGTTTACAAGTCAAATTGACTAAGCATGGAGCATATGTGGAAGACCCCTAACAAAGCTTCAAAAGGATTGTTAAAGGTGAGAAGTGTGGTAGATTATTCACATTTGAGATTGAAGACATAAAGAACATAGCACTATTCAATTATAGAGATCAAACCTTATCTAAGTTAGAAATATGGCACAAAAGGCTAGGACACATAGGAGAAAGAACTCTGAAGCAAATATGCAAGGATCAAAGTGTGCTTGGCATTCCCAATGTGACCAAGCAACATATGATATAAGCATGCCAATTTGGCAAAGCTCACAGGCAACCATTCAACAGGAAGGGATACATTCATAAAGACTATCTGGAGCTTGTACACATTGATGTGTGGGGTCCTAGCAAAGATCCATCAATCTCAGGTTCAAGGTACTATGTTTCATTTATTGATGATTACAATAGATGGACAATCCTTTATTTCATGAAGCATAAGGATGAGGTATTTACATGTTTCAAAAAGTACTTGGCACTAGTTGAAAACCAAATAGGAAGGATCTTGAAGAGGATTAGATCTGATGGAGGTGGTGAGTATTTTTCACATGAATTTGATTCATTTCTATAAGATAGAGGCATAAAGAGGGAAATAACAACAAGATAGACTCCTGAATTGAATGGAGTGGTAGAGAGAAGGAACAAGTTAATTGTTGAAGTTGCTAGGTCTATGTTGAATGAGAAGAACTCCCATCCAAATCCTTGGATGGTATGACACCCTATGAAGCGGCAGGAGACCCTCACTGGACCATAGCAAAATATTTGGGTGCATTGCTTATGCACACATTCCTTCACAAATTAGAGGGAAGCTTGACCCTAAAGCTTAGAAATTTATATTTATTGGGTATGATCAGAACCAAAAGGGGTATAGGCTATACAATCCCACTAAAAAAGCATTTATAGTTAGTAGGGATGTAGTGTTTGATGAAAATAATTCATGGTTTGAAGATGATTGTAGGAACGTCAAGTTACCATATGATTTGGAAAATGATTTTCCAACCCTCACTCAAGAAGATCAACACTTAGCCAAAGATATCAACTCAGTGTATGAAGAACAGATTGACTTCAAGGCTTGGAAGTCAAGAGGCAAGAGCAAACTCACGCAATTAGAAGACATACCAGATGTTGGTGCAATTAAACCCAAGCCCACATACTTGGTTAACTACCTTATGCTTATCTTATTGGCATAACCTATGAAAGGCTTCATATGATCAACCTCTTGTAAATATACTTCACATTTATCCTTGTAAAAGTGGATTATACCCACGAGGAGTTAGGAAGCTCAAAATCATGTATCATTTGGTTGTTGACCAATGAGAAAATCTATCCTATATGTTAGCATTCACCTTTTAGGTAGATCCAAGTTCAACTATAAGAAGAGGATCTAAAAGACCTGCATA
Source organism: Ceratopteris richardii (assembly GCA_020310875.1). Lineage (NCBI taxonomy): Eukaryota > Viridiplantae > Streptophyta > Polypodiopsida > Polypodiales > Pteridaceae > Ceratopteris > Ceratopteris richardii. The sequence continues at coordinate 43,760,593 of CM035433.1, read as the reverse complement.
CATCTCGACCTTGAGAGATCATTTTGTAGTACAACCATTGTGAAGTGAGAGCTGACCCCATAGCTCATTCAGTTCTCACACATTGAGCAATGTTTGATTGCCAGTGACATTGTATTTGTACATGTTTTAGTACATAAATGATCATTACATTCTCATCTCACTTCTGTGTCATAACTCCATCAGAACAGTGATCTTGTCAGAGCTTGTTCTCTGTGTGTATTTTATCATTTGCAATGATTTAAAGCATGATAGAATCAATAGACTATCTATTACAATCCTACAAACTTTCATTACCATTGCTTCTTGAGATCGTCAGATACTAGTTTATCTTTGCTCATTGTTCTAAAGCCCATGAATGTCAGGATGGAGATGTGAATCGCTAAACATATTTCTCTGAATGTAGTCCACCATTTGTGATGAGATCACTCATGGTTGTTAGCTTACTAAGTTAGTTAGAGTTCCCCAAAAGGAATTAAGCCAATTGCTGTTGTGCTCAGAGAATTGTTCAAAACACTAAATAGGTGTGTGAACTAAAATAACAAGTTTTTGATCTTGGATTATCTTCCAATCTATCTGTTTTGATCCTTCCATTAGTGAATCACCTTCCAAGCAACATATATGGTTATTTGTGTTCATTCGCAAGCTAAAGGCCCACTACACTCTCCAACCATCATTCTTAGCAGGTGTGAAGCATGATTTAGCTACACCACTTCATCTCTTGTGACTATCCACCATCTCCTCCAATAGTGGTATCAGAGCAACAACAATCAAGATGGGAGGTGGATTTCCATCCTTCATTGAAAAATTGGACAAGAACAACTACTCAACATGGTCACTAGGTATGAAAGCTTACCTTCAAGGGAGAATTCTATATGGATACATCTCAGGAGATGGAGAGATGTCAATCTTCAGGAGCAAGCATCAACCTACAAGGGAAGAGCAAGAGAACTTAACCACATGGTGTGCAAAGGATGCTCTTGCCAGGTCATATCTACTAAAATCAATCTCTGATTTCTTGTTGCCACATGTTAGGAATTTCAAAACCTCCAAAGAGACTTGGGAAGTAATTTCATCATATTTCTCCTCAAACACAAGAGCTAGGAAGAATCAGTTGTGGGTGAAGTTTACAACTCTAAAGAAGCAACCAAAGCAAGGAGTGGCTGATTATGTAACCAAAATGAAAGATGGGGCTAAACAGCTTGCAAGCATTGGAGAGGAGATAGAAGAGCACATAGTGAGGCAAATCAATAATGGAATGAAGGCTGATGACAAGTGGGAGTCCTTCACGATAGCAATGGACATCTACATGGATATGCAAATACCTGACCTCAACACCTTGATGGGGCAACTCTTCACCCATGAGACAAAGCTCAACAGAAATGGTGGCAACTCGAGAGGTAACCAATCTTCTGCCCTTTATACAGATAAGAATAAAGCTAAGGATAAAGGCAAAAGCAAGAAGACTGAAGAAGAGGCTAGTACCTCTCAAGCTAACTATGCAGGAAGAGAAAGAGGTGCTAGAGGAAGGGGTAGAGGAGGAAAGCAAAGAAGGGGGAGACCCTATAACAACTCACTATTAGAAGAATGCTTCAAGAAAACAAGGAACCAAAGGGTAAGAGGATACCATAGGGGAAACTATGGACAAACAAGAGGCAGATACAACAGTGGTGGAGGCAACTACAACCATAACTACAATCAAGGCTACAACAACAACAATTATCAAGGAGGCATTAGAGGAAGAAGGGACTACAACAACTATACTGAAGACCAAGAAGACTCTCTATTCATCATGAACATGACATCCAAGCAAGGTAAAGATGATGAGCATCTTTTCTACATTGATTCAGGTTGTTCCAATCATGTGGCTAGAAATATAGCTCATTATCTAATCTTGAAGAACCCAAAGGGAAGCATGAAGTACAAACAGGTGATGACACTAAACACTCAGTCAAGCAAATTGGAAATGTCAAAACATCTGATGGTAGCATGAACCTTTTGAGCAAAGTTCTGTATGTGCCTACTATAATCAGAAACCTAATTAGTGTTGGGCAGATTGTTGAGAAAGATTTATAGGTCAGATTCACTAAGCATGGAGCATATGTGGAAGAATCCCAACAAGGCTTCAAAAGGATTTCCAAAGGTGAGAAGTCAGTAGATGGACAATCCTTTATTTCATGAAGCATAAGGATGAGGTATTTACATGTTTCAAGAAGTACTTGGCGCTAGTTGAAAACCAAATGGGAAGGAGCTTGAAGAGGATCAGATCTGATGGAAGTGGTGAGTATTTTTCAAATGAGTTTGATTCATTTCTACACGATAGAGGCATAAAGAGGGAAGTAACAACTAGATACACTCCTTAATTGAATGGAGTGGTAGAGAGATGGAACAGGTTAATTGTTGAAGCTGCTAGGTCTATGTTTAATGAGAAGTTACCTAATTATGTATGGGCAGAGGCTATTTCCAAAGCCACCTACTTGGTCAATAGGCTTCCATCCAATTCATTGGATGGTATGACACCATATGAAGCATGGAATGGTCGGAGAACCTCATTGGACCATTGCAAAATATTTGGGTGCATTGCTTATGCACACATCCCCTCAAAAATCAGAGGAAAGCTTGACCTTAAGGCTAAGAAATGTATATTTATTGGTTGTGATCAGAATCAAAAGGGGTATATACTGTACAATCCCACTAACAAGGCATTTATGGTTAGTAGGGATGTAGTGTTTGATGAAAATAATTCATGGTTTGAAGATGATTGCAGAAAATTGAAGTTACCATATGATTTGGAAAATGATTTTCCAACCCACACACAAGAAGATTAACCATTGGTAGAAGATATCAACTCAGAAGATGAAGAGCAAATCGACTTCAAGGCTTGAAAGTCAAGAGGCAAGGTCAAGCTCAAGCAACTAGAAGACATACCAGAGTTTTCAAATCAAGCATTAAGGAGATCACAAAGAGAAAGTAAGAAGCCCATAAGGTATGGATATGATACATCTTTAGTCACCAATCACTCTCTGTATATCACTAAAGACTCTATGGCAGGAAGAATTGGAAGCATTACAAGAAAATCACACTTGGGATCTAGTTCCCAAGAAGCCAGACATGAAGGTAATTGGTTCAAGTTGGATATACAAAATCAAAAAGAACTTTGATGGCTCTATAAACAGGTACAAGGCAAGGTTAGTGGCAAACGGATTTTCCCAAACACATGGAGTAGATTATGAAGAAACATTTTCACCTATGGCAAAGATGCCAACAATCAAGATTTTGATAAGTTTTGTTGCTTCTTCAAATTGGATTTTATATCAGTTAGATGTCAAGAATGCATTCTTAAATGGATGGATATTAGAAGAAGTGTATATGGCACAACCACCAGGTTTTGAAGATGAAGATAAAGCAAGTTATGTATGCAAGCTTAGGAAGGCACTCTATGACCTCAAGCAAGCTCCTAGAGCTTCGAACCATAGGCTAGTTACGTATTTGCAAGACCAAGGGTTTGTGGCAAGCAAGGCAGATTCTTCTTTATTTGTTAAGAAGAACAAATAAGAATTTATCTATTTATGTGTCTATATAGACGATATCATTATTATAAGGAATGATTCTGATGGCATCAAGCAAGTCAAAGCTCAATTAATGAAGGAATTCAAAATCAGTGATCTTGGTTTATTAACCTACTTTCTTGGCTTAGAACTTGTATATACAGATTCTGGTATATTTATCACTCAAAGGAAGTACATACATGATATGTTGGTAAAGTTTAAGATGGAGAACACTAAAATTGTAGGTACTCCAATGAAACTCAACCATAAATTGAGTTCACATGAAGGTTAAGTACTTTATGATATTACACATTATCACCAACTTGTGGGAAGTCTCAATTATGCTACTCTAACAAGAGTAGACATTGCTATGGACTGAGTACATTGAATCTGTTTATGCATGCACCGAGGAAGCCTCATATGGAAGCTGCAAAGAGGGTGCTTAAGTATCTAATGGGTACAATGAATCAAGGGTTGTTCTATCCCTTCAATTCTGACGTAGATATAAAGATGTATTTTGATGCAGATTGGGTTGGCTCCAAGGATGATAGGAGGAGCACTTCAGGGTACCTATCCTTTGTAGGTTCAAAGCTTATATCCTGGTCATCCAAGAAGCAATCAACTATGGCCTTATCTTCCATAGAAGGAGAATATAGAGGTTTGGCAAATGCAACTCAGGAAGCTATGTGGCTTAAGCAACTATATACAGATTTGGAGATACATTCCTACACTCCAATAATCTTTGGAGACAATACTAGCTCACTTCATTTGGCCGCTAATCTTGTATATTATGGAAGGAATAAGCACACTGAAGTGCACTATCATTACGTAAGGGAGAAATTTCTTAGCGAGGATATTCAACTATCTTATGTCTCAAATTATTTACAATGTGAAGATATACTCACAAAGGCATTGGATGGAACAAAGATGAAGAGGCTCAAATTGATGATTGGTTTGTAGGAAATCAAGGAGCAATGAAGACCAAGCATGTTAGGCTTGAGGGGGAGCTGTTGGTGCAATTAAGCCCAAGCTCACATACTTGGTTAACTAGCTCATGCTTATCTTATTGGCATAACCTATGAAAGGCTTCATATGATCAACCTCTTGTAAATATACTTCACATTTATCCTTGTAAAAGTGGATTATAACCACGAGGAGTTAGGAAGCTCAAAATCATGTATCATTTGGTTGTTGATCAACGAGAGAATCTATCCTATATGTTAGCATTCACCATTTATGTAGAAGTTTGAATTTGAATTCAAACTTTGGCTCCAAGTTCAACTATAAGAAGAGGATCTAAAGACCTACGTACATCTCGACCTTGAGTGATCATTTTGTAGTACAACCATTGTGAAGTGAGAGCTGGCCCCATAGCTCATTCATCTCTGACACATTGAGCAATGTTTGATTGCCAATGACATTGTATTTGTACATGTTTTAATACATATATGATCATTACATTCTCATCTCACTTCTCTGTCATAACTCCATTAGAAGAGTGATGTTGTCAGAGCTTGTTCTTTGTGTTTAGTTGATCATTTGCAATGATTTAAAACACGATAGAATCAGCATAATGTCTATTACAATCCTACAAAGGTTCATTAGCATTGCTTCTTGGGATCGTCAGATATTAGCTTGTCTTTGCTCACTGGTCTGATAACTATAGCAGCCCATGAATGTCAGGATGGAGCTATGAATTGCTAAACATATTTCTCTGCATGTAGTCCATCATTTGTGATGAAATCACTCATGATTGTTAGCTTACTACGTTAACTAAAGTTCCCCAAAAGGAATTAATCCAACTACTTTTGTGCTAAGAGAATTGTTCAAAACACTGAACTGGGGTGTGAACTAAAATAGTGAGTTTTTGATCTTGGATTATCTTCCAATCTATTTTTTTTTATCCTTCCATTACTGGATGACCTTCCAAGCAACATATACAGTTATTTGTGTTCGTTAGCAAGCTAAAGAGGCCCACTACACTCTCTGGCCATCATTCTCAGTAGGTGTGAAGTAGGATTTAGTTACACCACTTCATCTCTTGGGACTATCCACCATCTCCTCCAACACCAGAGTCTTCGAATCAAGCCGTAAGGAGATCACAAAGAGAAAGCAAAAAGCCCATAAGGTATGGATATGATACATAATCAGTCACCAAGCATTTTGTGTATATCACTAAAGACTCTATGGCAAAAGAGCATTCTTCATTTCAAGAGGCTACGAAGAAGAAATAATGGAGAGAAGCCATGCAGGAAGAAGTAGAAGCACTTCAAGAAAACCATACTTGGGATCTAGTTCCCAAGAAGCCCGGGGTGAAGGTAATTGGATCCAGGTGGATATACAAAATAAAAAAGAGCTCAGATGGCTCTATAAACATTTACAAGGCAAGGTTGGTGGCAAAAGGATTTGCCCAAACTCATGGAGTGGAATATGAAGAAACTTTTTCACCTGTAGCAAAGATTCCAACAATTAGGGTCTTAGTAAGTGTTGTTGCCTCTAAAAATTGCAATCTATATCAGTTAGATGTCAAGAATGCATTCTTAATGGATGCATATCAGAAGAAGTGTATATGGCACAACCACCAGGTTTTGAAGATGAAGATAAAACATGTTATGTATGCAAGCTAAGAAAGGCACTCTATGGTCTCAAGCAAGCTCCTAGAGCTTGGAACATAGGCTTGTTACTTATTTTCAGGACCAAAGCTTTGTGGCAAGCAAGGCAGATTCTTCTTTATGTGTTAAGAACAAATCAAAAGTTATCTACTTATGTATCTATGTAGATGAAATCATTATTACAGGGAATGATGCTAATGGCATCAAGCAGATCAAGTCTCAACTAATGGAAGAATTAAAAATTAGGAATCTTGCTTTATTAACCTACTTTCTTGGCTTAGAGCTTATATACGTAGATTTTGGTATATTTATCACTCAAAGGAAGTACATACCTGATATCTTGGTAAAGTTCAAGATGGAGAATACTAAAATTGCAAGTACTCCTATGGAACTCAACCATAAACTGAGTTCTCATAAAGTTGAACTACTTGATGATGTTATAGGTTATCAAAAACTAGTGGGAAGTCTCACTTACGCTACTCTAGCAAGAGTAGACATTGATTATGCAGTAAGTACATTGAGTCAGTTTATGCATGCACCAAGGAAGCCTCATATGGAAGTTGCAAAAAGGGTGCTTAAGTATCTAAAGGGTACAATAAATGAAGGGTTGTTCTATCCCTTCACTTATGACATAGATATAAAGATGTATTCTGATGCAAATTGGGTTGGCTTCAAGGATGATAGGAGGAGCACTTCAGGGTACCTATCCTTTGTAGGTTCAAATCTTATATCATGGTCATCTAAGGAGCAACCAACTATGGCCTTATCTTCCACAGAAGAAGAATATAGAGGTTTGGCAATTGCAACTCAAGAAGCTATGTGCTTTAAGCAACTATATGTAGATTTGGAGATACACTCTTACACTCCACTAATCTTTGGAGACAACACTAGCTCACTTCATTTGGTTGTTAATCCTGTATATCATGCAAGGACTAAGCACATTGAATTGCACTATCATTATGTAAGGGAGAAATTTCTTAGCAAGGATATTCAACTATCCTATGTATCAACTCATTTACAATGTGCATATATACTCGCAAAGTCGTTGGATGGAACAAAGATGAACATGTTCAAATTGATGATTTGTTTGTAGGAAATCAAGGAGGAATGAAGATCAAGCATGTTAGGCTTGATCAAGCATGTTAGAGGAATGAAGATCAAGCATACTTGGTTAGTTAACTGATGCTTAATTTATTGGCATAACTTATGCAAGGCTTCATATGATCAACCTCTTGTAAAAATCCTTCACATTTATCTTTGTAAAAGTCGTCCACATCCACGTGGATCTAGGAAGCTCTAAAATCACAAATCATTTGTTTGTTGAGTGATGAGGGAATCTATCCTATACTTTAGGATTCACCTTTTAGGTAGATATTTGAATTTGAATTCAAACTTTGGCTCCAAGTATAACTATAAAAAGAGGATCAAAAAGACCCACGTGCATCTCGAGCCTATAAGATCATTTTGAAGGACATTCATTTTGCAGTGAAAGCTTATCTCATAGTTCATTCACCTCTCACACATTGAGCAATGTATGATTGCCAATGACATTGTATTTTTATGTGATTTAATACATACATGATCATTACATTTTCATTTCACTTGTCTATTATAACTCCATGAAAATAGTAATCTTCTTAGAGCGTGTTCTCAGTGCTTCATTGATAGTTTTCCATGATTTAAAGCATGGTAGATTCAGCATACTTTCTATTATACACCTACAAAGTTTCATTAGCATTGGTTCTCGTGAGCATGAGATATTAACATATCTTTGCTCACTAGTCTTTTGACTCTTGCAGCCCATAAATCGGGATGATGTTGTGATTTGTTAAACATGTTTCTCTATGTGTAGTCCATCATTTTTTATGAAATCACTCATGATTGATAACTTACTAGGTTAATTCGAGCTCCCCAAAAGTAATTAAGCCAATTGATGTTGTGATCAGAGAACTCTTCAAAACATTGGGCAGGTGTAGGAACTAAAATAGTAAGTTTTTGTTCTTGGATCAACTTCCTGCCTATCTATTTTGATCCATTGATTAGTGGATCATCTTCCAAGCAACATATATGATTATTTGTGATCATTAGCTAGCTAAAGATGCTCACTACACTCTCAATCCATCATGCTTAGCAGGTGTGAAGCAAGATCTAGCAACACCACTTCATCTCTTATGACTATCCACCATCTCCTCCAACACCCACAATAAAGACAAGACAAGATATCAATCCATTTATCACAAAGGAAAAAAAAACTTAGGATGTAGTCAAACCAGTTTTAGGAGAACAACCATCACTATCTAGAAATGTGGTACCTATCAAATATATACCATTTAGGGAAAACCCAAAAAGATCTATAACTCCATCCACTACTATGTATTTAGATGATTCAAAAGAAAGATTTTCTAGATCTTACAATGAGGACTATTCAGAAGAGCCATGTGAATACTTTACAAGTAAAGATTGTCAATACATGGCATACCAAAATAGCAATGGAAATTATGAAATGGATCTATCCACATTCATGTTTGTTAGAAACATATTTGTACCTAAAAAAAGAGCAGTAAGGGGCGAAAACCCTAGGACATTTCATAGAGGAACATGCTAGAGGTGTGGGGGAGATCACTTTATAAGAGATTTCCCTCAACCTCCTATTTTTAAATTAGAGGTATATTGTAAAGATAGTGGTAAAGAACATCTTATAAAGGATTGTTCAGAGAATGCAAAAAGCAAGTGAATACTTCCTCTCCTCTAAAATCAATGGTTGTATTACAAAGTTGTAGTCAAAATCATGAGTCAACGAGTGGAAGTAGTAGTACAATGAAAATGTACTAATGAAAATTGTTGGAGTTTGAGGTTTGCAGAAGCATGGGAACAAAACAAGGAAGAAGCTTGGAGCACAACATACAATATTGAATGTATTACCAAGAGAATTTACAAAGATAATTAACCTATTAGGGTTATAGGCGTATATACAAGTCAAGGGAAAAACCTCCTAAAGAGGGAAAAAAGTGCCCCAGTGGTCTTAGTGTGTTCACACACATCACTATCAAAATATATCAACAAATCTCCTTGGGAGTGATGTGGTGAACAAGGATCTAGTACTCATGTATAAGGAAGTGCCAAGCTATGTGGAATCAATCCACAAAAGGAAGTAAGCACAAAGCTTTGCAGAAAGCTTCAAACTTATCCCTAAACAGAGCCTTTGTGAAAAGGTCTACAACCTTCTCTTGTGTGGGCACATATGCCAAACTGATCCCTCCAGCAGATGACATTTCCCTAACATAATGATAGTGCACCAAAATGTGCTTAGTGTGAGCATGGAACATAGGGTTCCTCACAACTGCCAATGTGCTCTAACTCCTAGTGAAGATGGTGGTGGCAGAAGACTAACCAACACCCAAATCAGTCATGAGGTGTTTGAGACACACACACTCAACAATCGTTGTGAAAACTGCCCTATATTTAGCCTCACAACTAGAAGTGGCCACAGTAGGCTGCTTCTTGCTCGACTAACATATGCATGAGCTACCAAGCATGAAGCAAAAACCATTTTGTATGATATGCTTTGGAAACCTACTCATGCATTCCTTATGAGGTATCATAAAGTGAATTGGGTGCCTAGGATGATCCATGAATGAAGAATAATGTTTTCCACAATCCTCAATCAATGTTGCAACATGTGTGCTAACATAGATAATGCTTTTATCATCATTCCCTTCATTACTATGCATCACAAACGTGGAAAAAACATCACTAATTTTTTCTTCTTCATCTTCACACCCCTTATATGCATCAAACATTTCTGTAGTAGCATCATACAATATTCTACCATCAACTTGCATAAACTAAATGTGTGAATAATGATGCAAATGCCCCAAATATGACATCTCAAATGAGGCATGCAAATCAAATATGCTTCTCATGAGGATAGTGAGCAACATGCCACCAACATAGACAACAATGATGAAAAGCACATCATTTGCACGCCTAACATATAAGGTGATCTTAGTTGGATTGTTCTGAAAACCATGTGCAATCAAGTAAACATGTATCTTTTCATACCAAGCACGTGGTGCTTGCTTCAAACCATATAATGCCTTTTTCAACCTATTGTTTTCATGCCCTTTCTACACAAAACCGTGGGGTTGAAAAACATACACTTCTTCATGCAAATCACCATTCAAAAATGTAATTTTAATGTCCAATTGATGCACGTTCCAAATATGATGAGCTGCAAGTGCATAGATGCTATGAACATTAGTCATTCGGCATGTACGAGCAAAAGTTTCATCTAAATCAGTGCCTTGTTCTTGAGCATCACTAGTTTGCAAAAAGCCTAGACTTATACCTATCAATTATTCCATTAGGCTTACAATCCAACCTGTATAACCACTTAGTGCCAATGGCCTTCTTGCTAGGAGGCAAGTCACATAAAGAATAGGTACCATTTTTCATAATAGCATCGTATTCTAATTGCATAGCAGCCATCTAATTTTCTAAATTTTGTGCTTCATCAAATGAAATAGGCTCATTCTCATCACGGAGGCTAGAGGTAGCTATAGCATAGCAATCTAATGCAAAAGAAGAACTATGAGAGCTTGAACAAGTATGATATGATAGAGGTGCATCTAATTTGCTATCTTGCAAAGTGTGCACTAGCCATTTAGGCATAGTTTTTGCATCTTCTATATCACTATTCTCATCAACAAGTGCATCATGTAAATTTGCATCAGAAATGGAATGATGTACATCATCACATGAAACATGTAAAGGCTAAGAAGTTGCCTCATTTAGACCAGCACTAGACTATCCACCTATATAAAGAGGCAGCAAAGTGTCATACATATGTTTGGAGCTAACTGATGTACCTGAAAGTAATGGCTGAATACCATCTTCCAAAAACGACATCAAGTCTAAACAAAATGCATTTAGCCTATGGATGATACAAATGATAGCCTTTGCTTTTAGAACTGTACCCAAAAAAAGTACATTTCACTACTTTATCATCCAATTTCCTGCATTGTTTTTTAGGCACTAATGCATATGTTAGACAACCAAAGACACCCAAGTGAGCAACAAATGGTTTGCAAGCATGCCAAGCCTCATATGGAGTGATAGACTACAATGCTTTAGTGGGACACCTGTTAAGTACATATGTTGCACACATAACAACCTCAAGCCAAAACCTATGTGGTTAAGCCTGACTCTTGACCATGCACCTCCCCATCTCCATGAGTGACATATTCTTCCTTTCAGCAACTCCATTCTGTTGAGGTGGTGTTTCTCTAGCACAATGGTGAGAACCACGTTAAGAAACTCCACCTCCTTAATGTCAATCCGCAGAAGAGATAGGAGTGATATGAAGATCGTGAATATGAGATGAAGTGAGAGTGATGGTGAGAAGCACAAAGATGCACACACACACAACGAAGAGACAAGCAAGACACAATGGAAGGTAGGAAATCAACTCTATTACTCAAGAACACTCTTACAAGCTCAAAATAGCTCTAAGCTCTTCTCTACTCAAACAAGCTAACCTCAAAAATGAGCTCTCTAGCTCTTTTTATAGATTCTAGACTAGTTTTGATCGGTTTCACATCTAGTGTCTGACATAGTTAAAAAATAGGTTCTAGGCGCTATTTGAAAGGGTAAACGATGTCTAAAAATAACCAAAATTGGTACGCTCATTCTTCCTAAGCTCCGCAAGCTCGAGGACTCCTCGGTTTGCAAAAAATGGAGCTATTAATTACAAAAAAGGTTTTTCTATGTTACATATGGTACAAAAGTGATGAAAATCACTATTGAAGGCTTTTGAAAAGTATTCTGAAATATATTTGTTTGAAAAAATGATTCGACTGGCTCCCGACTACTTCATTATGCTCTATCTTTACATGCTTCCTCGACATCTATGCCTCTGGCTACTGCCAACACCCCCCTCCCTCTCGCTTTTGTCGTCCTCGACAGAACCTTGTTGTGGGGTCTGTCGGATATAATTCTGTAATAGATCATGAGCGAGGGTGTGTTATGAAATGTGGATACCTCAGGCAAGATCAACTTCAAGTGTCTCCCAATCGATGGGCTGAGGTTCCTCTGGTGGCAAATGCCTTCCAGGAGCGGCGACGTAGCACGGGTCTCAAGCATGGGTTGTACTTCAACTGTGGAGAGGGGCCTTGACCCAGGTGCTCATCATTTCAAGATATTCTTGTAATAGATCCTAGCGCCAAGTTGTTTGAAAGATGGCTCCTCTCTGCGCTTCTTGTGGCCAGTCTTCAAGCTCAAACTGGGTAGTGTGAGAGGGTTTCTTGCCTGTTTCTTTTTCTATGGCCAGCTCATATTCCACCATTAACATAAAATAAGGCTTATATTGTAGTTCATGCCCAGATATATATCTGTGAGCAAAATAAGGAGACCTCAAAATTCTTTCTTCTATCATTGCCATTGCGTGTAAATGTGCCTCTACCCGTGCTGAGTGGGTTCGTCCAAGCTCTTCAACCGTCTTCATCCATGCAAGAGTGGGAAGTTCAAAAGTCGTCTCGCCTTCGGCCGTGACTCATCCGCCTAGGATGGGTTGGGTTTCTTATGCTTCTTCAAAAGTTTCCTCCACCGGAATAGTCACTATTTCTTCCTCTATTGGTATTTCCGATGGGGAGTCTGGCCTGGGGGGTGCTTCATATATTGCTATCCATGATTGAAGAGCCTGTAATGCATTGAGTTCCTCGATGATGTCAGGAGATGGGTCCGCAGGAGCTGATAGTCCTTGTGGTACAGGTGCTCTTAACTGCAATATCTTGTGTTCTTCTTTGAGCTTCTGGAATTCCTCGTTCATGTTGTTGTATTAGTCTAGCAATCTGACATGATCATCTAGTAACATTTTCATAGATTCTGAAGGAACAGCTTTAAAGCAACTGGGGCTCAACGGTTGGTCTGGTTGATCTAGAGCAGCTTCCAAATTCTCTCTGTTCTGTTCCTGTAGACGTTGATTTTCTTCTTTAGCTGCTACTAAGTGTCGTCTGAGTAATCCCATGTTTCTCATAAGCGTTGCATTCCGAATAGTCTGATCCCGCAACAAGTTTTCTATGTCAGTGATGGTTTCTTTGGTCTTTTCTTCACTTTCTAGTTCCAGTTTGTGATAGGCCTCGCAAAGCTCTTGGTATCTGGTGTTTAGCGAGGCATTCTCGATCGACAATGAATTTAGTTGCGACTGTAAATCGTTCGTGGTCTTTTGGAGCGTCTGGTAATTAATTCCAAGAGATGAAAATTCATCTCTCACTTGAATCATGCATGTAAACATCTGGCAAAATGCAGTGTCTATAGTGGGTGATAATATTAATGGTGCGCTAAATGAAGATGCGGTGGGTGTGGGTGTTGATGTAGGGGGTAAGGGAAATAGGGAGGGAAATGTGGATGAAGTGGTGATTGTGGAAAACATTGGGGTGCCTAAATATGGTGGTATCATGAAGGAAGTGAGTGGTGGTGCAGTGGGCGGTGATATATCCATGTCACTGGATGTGGTATCAAGTGCGGTGACTGTGAGTAATGGGGTGACTGTGGGTGTGTGCATGGGTATAAATACAAGATTTACAAAAGTGGCAGAATAATTTACAGAGGGGGTCTCTTGTACTGCTTGGTGGAAGGGGGAAAGAGGGATTATAGTGGGTCGGGGAGGTGAGACGGGGGAAAAGGTCAATGGAGGTGGGAATGGGAAAAGGTGTGTTGGAGGTGTGGGGAAGGATGGGAAGGAAGGATGGAGAAATGGACTGGATAGAAAGGTGGATGTCCAAAGAGGTAGGCTGGGTTGTGTAGGTGCGGGAAGTGTGGGAGGAATGGATCCAACAAAGGCTTCTACTGCCTCGCTATCCAAAGATGTGGATGGTCTCGGAGAAGTAGGGTGTACGGGTGAGACTGGATGGATGGGAGGTGATAGAGGAGCAGTTGGGGTGGTAGGTACTTTGGTAACAATGGTGCTATGCACAATAGTGGTGCGAGGAGGGCAGTCAATCATGATTGTTTCTATTGCCAAAGATTTGTCAGGGATGAGATGCACTTCGCTGGCCTGTTCTGAAGATTGGCCATATGTGGGTACACGAATGTACTGACCTGGCTTTGATATTAGTCGTACTCTTCGAGGGTCAAATTTTGGTAGTGGTTTTCTCTGCAAATATCTTAATGCTTCGTTGGATCCCACTAATTTAACAAGTTCCCTGAAACCTTTGATGTATACTTCTTCGAAACCGCCTGTGACGAGTTCCTATTCTATAAGTGCTTGGCTCTCTTCCTCAGTTAACTTCTTACGCACCCAAACTTTTCCATGGTGCGATATAACTTCTTGATTGCCAAGTGTTGAGAGCAGTATGGGCACCCAAGGACTGACTAGACAAGGAACCCAACGGAGAGAGTCAGAGCGAGGTGAAGGATTAAGTAGACAAAGCAGTCGACGCAAATCTGGCAGATAGGCCCTTCAAATTTTTCCAGATCAACATCTTTATAATAGTGGTTCTTATCACTAACAATCATTGTACATACCATTTCCTATTTTTGTAGCTCCATTTTGTGCAAGCCAAGGAGTCCTTGAGCTTGAGGAGCCTTAGAAGTACCTACATATCAATTTTCGTATTTTTTAGACTCCGTTTAAGCCCTCAAATTGGCCCTGGAACCTAATTTTTAACTAGGCCGGACACTAGGTCTGGACAGGGCCAAAACCTAGTAAAAAACTATTATTAGAGTTAGAGAGCTCATTTTTGAGGTTAGATTGTAATTGAAGTGAACTTGTAAGAGCTTTTTGAAAGTAATCTAAGAACTCCATTGCTTCTCACTCTTTGTCTTGCCGTGTGTGCGTGTGTGTGTGTCGTGTGTGCATGTTTGTGTGCTTCTCACTCACGCACTTGTGCCTCCACTTGCTCGAGGTCTTCATACCATCCTCACGTCTTCCCGGATTGACATTAAAGGAGGTGCTACTCATCACTGAGCTACACCAAATTTTGGCACCGTTGCCGAGGAATCGAGCTTTGAGGACGAGCATGTGATGGTAAGACGTAGAGTTGAGATGTTGGCGTCGTAGGTAATTTCTTTACCCTTCTTGTTTTTCTCTTCCTTACCTCACCACCATCATCACCATCATCATCCTCACCATCTCCCACCTCCATCTCCATCATCGCAAAAATTTCAGTTTTTTGATCATATCTCCTTCCTCCTTTCATTTCCCTCATTCCACTTGTGAGAGAGAGCGAGAGACCGATATTGTGTGCGTTGTTTTTGCATCTTTGTTGAGTTTCTTGCAGGTTCCAGCAGCATCATCCCCTCCAGCACGTTGCGCAGGTACGGAAATGTGCAGAACTGTCTCGCAGTCGCCAGCTTCTGTCGATCGCGATTGACAGAAACTTTCATCTTTTGGTAAAACTCAGTGCACCACAGTAGACTAGAGGCCTTGCACAACACAGATCCACAAAAATTTTTGAAAAAATTGCAAAATTTCAGTCCATCGTGATTGATAGCATCCATCATGATTGACACTGTCCATCGCGACGGACAGCCAGTCCATCGCAATTGACAGACCCCGACGGACACGTGTCCATCGCGACGGACACCCCTGTCCATCGCGACCGACAGAAAAATCACGATTGATACCTGTCCATCGCGACTGACAGCCCAGTCGATCGCGATTGACACCAGTCCATCGCGACTGACACCAGTCCATCGCGATTGACACTAGTCCATCTCGACTGACACCAGTCCATCGCGACTGACACCAGTCCATCGCGATTGACACCAGTCCATCGCGATTGACACCTGTCGATCGCGATTGACACCTGTCCATCGCGATTGACACCAGTCCATCGGGATTGACAGCCCAGTCGATCGCGATTGACAGCCAATTTCGGCCAATTTTTTAGGGTTTTTTAATTTGAAGATTTTGGCTAATTTTGGACATGGATCATGGACTCTAGAGCACATAAGGAGGCTATAGGCAAATAACCCGAGGAAAACCTGTTGCCCTGTTGGCCTGTTTGAACCCTGTTTTAATCCCTGAAGCCTGAATTGACATAACTCTCTCATACGAAATCCGTTTGCTGTGATTCTTGTTTTGTTGGAAAGCTCGTGGGGAGTACAACCAAAACTGAGGGTTTGATAGGGTTTTTTGAAGTTGACCATACCCCGAGGTAGGAAAACTGAGGGATCCTTGGGATTGTTTTCCATAAAAGCAAAGGATAATTTGGTCTGTGAGTTACATGCATGAAAGTGGTCTATTGTGTCATTTGAATCTAAGTCTTGAGCTAACCGTGGGACTTTTACAGGTCCAGCAAGAGCACTTGAGGGCATTCTAAGCAAGAGTAAGTGCAAGCTTGGGAACACGCGTCCTGGGCACACCAGGGCAACCAAGAAGGAAACAAAAGGTTGGAAATTCTCAACTCCCATTATCAATTCCTAGCTTAGGCTTGTTGATGTATGAAACACCACAAGAAATGAATTAAGGTGACACTAGAACACCTCTATGGTCACCATTAACTCATTGCCACTCCAAACTTTGAGAAATGATAGCCTAAAGTGAGAACTTTGCTTCTACAGAAATTCCTAGTCACTGAAATGACATACCTTCAGTATTTTGCTAATTTCTCCTAGCTCAAGTATTATTTCTTGATGAAACTTTATAGGCTGAAACTAGAAGAGTAGAGCTTTCCAACAAGCTATCATATGCATCAAACGGATCTCTAGAACTCAAGTTATGGCTCTCACAAGATGACCCTGTATGACCTTCCAAAACTGGAAATATTACCTGTTTTAGTAAGAGCGCCTGTTTAAAATTAGAATTCGATGCCTAGCATCGACTTGCAACGAGAATTCGATGCCGGGCATCGACTTGGGATGTTTTTGGCCACTTTTCAGCAGGGATTCGATGCCGGGCATCGACTTCCCGCATAAAGTCTTGATCTTTTGGACACCAAAACTATAGGTGATTTCATGCACACTTAGAATATGACTTATCAACTAGAATTCGATGCCAGGCATCGAGTTGCTCCAACAACATCATCTTTTCAAGAAGATTTGGCAGTAGATAAAAATCAGATATGAAAATAAGGACTTATCAAGTGAGATTCGATGCCACGCATCGACTTGCTTGGAAAACTTCAACCTTTCAAATCATTACACAGAAGACAAACACTGGAGATGGAGGAAGAAGACTTATACACAGAACTTCAACTAGTTCTTGTCATAACTATAAAAACTCAGAAGCTTACAAGTGCTTTCTCGCTCAGAGAAACCCGACTATACTCAGTCATACAAAAATGAGTTCTTCTCACTTTCTCATTGTCTTCCTCCTTCTTCTTCTCTCCGCGTCAGTTAATACTAACTAACTTATATAGACTTTCTCATTCCCGTGATTTTTAAAAAACTTCTAGAACTAAAGTGAACTAACTTTACAAATATGATACATTTGTGAATTTGTCCCTTCACATAGGCATAGGGTTTTCTTCCTAAGATTTGACCTTCAAATATATGTCCAATTAGTGATTGTTTCTCCAACAGCTCCCCCTCAATCACTAATTGACATTCCCTGTTTCTTCATATCATCTTCTTTTCTTTTACTCCTGCCATGCTTTTGAATCTGCTGGTCTTCACACCATCCAAGCTCTTTGTCATTATGTCTGCTAATTGATCTTTAGTAGAAATGTATTCCACTTCAATCTCCTTCTCCATTACCTTTTCTCTGAGAAAATGATACTGTATCTCTATGTGCTTTGTTCTTGCATGAAATACTGGATTTGCTACAAGATAAAGTGAACTCATATTATCTCCATGTATTGTAGGTGTACCTTGATCAATGCCTAAGCTCTTGAACAATGTCTGCATCCATATGACTTCCTTAGCTGCTTCCACAAGTCCTTTGTACTCTGCTTCAGTTGATGATAATGCTACTGTATGTTGTTTCTTGGAACACCAACTTACAAGCTTATCACCAATGTATATCATGTAACCATGAGTTGATCTCCTGTCATCTTGATTACCTGCCCAGTCTGAGTCACTGTAGGCTCTCAACTTCAAATCTGATGTAAAAGGATAATATAATCCTTCCTTTATAGTTCCTTTGATATATCTGAGAACTCTTTGACCTGCAATCCAATGTGGGTCCTTTGGACAATGCATGAATTGTGACAAAACTCCCACTGCATAACTAAGATCAGGTCTTGTTAGTGTAGCATAAATCAAACTACCCACAAGAGATTGATACTTCCTCATATCTTTGTAGTCTGCACCATCATATTTACTGAGCTTCTGATTAACTTCAAGTGGAGTTGAAGCTTCTCTGCAATTTTCCATATCAAACTTCTTCAATAGATTCAGAAGATACCTTTCTTGTGATACATATATGCCATGATCTGTATAAGTAACTTCCATTCCAAGAAAGTATGATAACTTTCCTAGGTCACTGATCTTAAACTCTTTCTCAAGTAATCTCTTTACCTCCTTGATTCCTTCATCTGAAGTACCTGTGATTATAATGTCATCTACATAAATACAAATGTAGATTGTACCTTCCTCTGTTCTTTTGATAAGTAGACTTGAATCTGCTTTTGAACTTTGATATCCAAGATCATTGAGATAGTTCACCAGTCTATAGTTCCAAGCTCTTGGAGCTTGCTTCAATCCATACAATGCTCTTCTCAACCTGCAAACAAAATTTGGATACCTAGAATCTATAAATCCTTGAGGTTGTTCCATGTATACCTCATCTGATATGTATCCATTCAAGAATGCATTCTTTATATCCAATTGACTTAGGGTCCATCCTTTTGAAGCTGCAATAGCAATGATTGTCCTTATAGTTGACATCTTAGCTACGGGACTGAATGTCTCATCATAATCTATGCCATAGGTCTGGGCATAGCCTTTCACCACCAATCTAGCTTTGTATCTGGCTATACTTCCATCTGCAAGCTTCTTCACTTTATAAACCCATTTATTTCCAATTACTTTCTTACCATTTGGTTTAGGAACAAGTTCCCATGTCTTGTTCTCCTCCAGTGCATTGAATTCTTCCTTCATTGCTTCTTCCCATTGCTTCTTACCTTTAGCTTCATCATAGTTCTGGGGTTCTTCATCATCTTTGACCATATATGCATAGTTCTTCTGAGTTATGTAAGAAGTATCATAAGAATACCTTTCTGGTTGTCTCCTTGTCCTGCTTGACCTTCTTGGTTCACATTCTTCATAAGTTTCTGGATACACCTCTTCATCAAATATAGGAGCTTCTTCATTCATTCTTGTTAATCCACTTCTGGATGTACTTGCTTGCATATAGTCTTCATCTCTATTCACCTGCACAATTGATTTTCCTTTCTCACATCTTCTTACCTCTTCTTCAAATTCTTCAGCTGTATGACTTTGATCTGCATACCAACTTTTCTGTTCATCAAATGTAACATCTCTAGAAACAATAAATTGTTTGGTTAGAGGATTCCACAATCTGTAACCCATCTGCTTTTCATCATAACCAATGAACACATATTTTTCTGCCTTTGGTTCAAGTTTATGCCTAAGTTGTGATGGCACATAAGCATATGCAATTGATCCAAACACTCTACAATGATCTAGTGTTGGTTTCTTACCCCACCAAGCTTCATATGGAGTCATTCCATTCAGAGCTGCACATGGTAATCTATTCACAAGATATGTAGCTGTATTTACAGCCTCAGCCCAAAGATAATTTGGACAGTTCTTCTCCTTTAGCATAGCTCTAGCAAACTCAACCAAAGTCCTGTTCCTTCTTTCTGCTACACCATTTTGTTGTGGTGTATACCTGCAAGTTATTTCTCTCTTAATACCTGCATTCCAAAGATAATCATTGAACTCTTGGGAGAAGTATTCTCCCCCTCCATCAGACCTCAGTCTCTTAAGCTTTTGACCTGTGACTCTCTCTGCATATGCATGAAAATGCTTGAAACCTCCAAACACTTCTGATCTTTCCTTCAAAACATATAATGTTATCCATCTTGTAGCATCATCAATGAAAAGAACATAATACCTTGAGCCACTGATAGATCCTTCTTTTGTTGGTCCCCATACATCTGTATGAATGAGCTCAAGTACTCCATCATGTTTGAAACCTTTCTTTTGAAATGGTAACCTGTGTGCTTTACCCATTTGACATGCTTCACATTTATAAACCATATGTTGACTTTGCACATTTGGTAATCCTAGTACAGACTGATTAGCAACCATAGCTTTAATTCCTCTTTCATTGAAATGACCTAATCTCTTATGCCAGAGATCAAGTTCTGTAATCACTGCTTCACCATGTGTGAGCAAAGCTTGACCAATGTTCCCTTGCACTCTTAAAGTAAAGAGTCTACCTTCTTTCTTACCAGAGACAATCTGATTATATCCATTCTCTGGATCTTCCACAAATACTCCTTCATTTGTAAACCTGACTTGAAAACCTTTTTCAACTATCTGTCCCACACTAATCAAGTTTTTAGGTATTGTTGGAACATACAAAACATTGGTTAGCAAATCTGCTCCACTCTTGCATTTCACTTTTCCAATTGAATGTACACTATGTCTTGTATTATCACCAGTTTGAACTGTGTGACTCGAAATGCCTTTTTCCAATTCTGACATCAATTCTATGTTTCCTGACAAATGATTAGAACATCCAGAGTCAATGTAAAATACCTTTAGATCTTCTTTGTCTGATGTGCTGATTGAATTCATCATCAATGATGTATGACTTTCATTCTGTGTGTCATTTGCATAGTTGTAGTAGGTGGTGTTGTAGGATTGATTCTGTCCCCAACTTCTTCCTCCACCTCTACCATAGCCTCCTCTTTGACTTTGTCTACCTCTTTGAAAATTACTTTGATATCTTCCACCTCGACCTCTGCTATTGTTGTTTTGATTCTGGTTTGATCCTTGTTGGTTGTGCCAACAGTCATGAGCCAAATGATTACTCAATCCACAGATCCAGCAAGCCTTTTTGTTGTTATTTTGATTACCTCTTCCTCTTCCAAAACCTCTTGCTCTTCCTCTGCCAGTGCCTTTACCTCTTGCATAATAAGCTTGAGAATTAGACTCCTCTTCATCCTTTGCTTTACCTTTATCTCCTTTCTTCTTATTCTTCATGTACATTGCAGAACTTTGTCCTTTATCTCCATCTCCCTTCAAGTCTTGCTCATATGTGAGCATCAAACCAAGCAACTGGTTCAAATCTGGAACATAATGATTTAATGAAAGTTCTGTTGATAAGACAAAAGGCTTCCACCTTTCATCCCCTCTCAAGCCTGCAAGTAGTTGAGCAATCAATCTGTGATCTTCAACATCTTCATCTATGGATCCAAGACTATCTGCTAGATCCTTCATCTTAGTGACATAATCACTAATGGTTTGACTTGGCTTCTTCTTGAATGTTGTAAACTCTGACCATAGACTTGCTTTCCGTGCTTTAGTAGTGCTTTGGAAATGATACTCCAATGCATTCCATATATCTTCAGATGATTCCAATCCTCTGATGTGTGGTAGCAAATGATCAGAGATTGTATTGTAAATGTATGCCTTTGCACTTGCATCCTTCTTCTGCCAATGCTTTAAAGCATCAAGTTCTTCTTTCTTTGGTCGGCTTTCATCTTCAAATACTGGCTTCTCTTCTTCACCTGTAACATATATCATGAGATCCTTACTCATAAGTAAGGCTTCCATTCTCATTACCCATGCGGGGTAATTATCTCTGTCCAGTTTGTCAATGGAGATATGATCTGCCATAGTTCTTTCCTTCTACTGCAACCTGTGAGCTTAAAGGATAAAGGATAATACCTTTTGAAGTTCTTTGTGTATGCGGATACTTTTGAAGTAACCTTTTGATGCCTTGTGTCTTCAAATGCTTCACCTTTCAAACTTTAATGGAAAACTTTACAAAACTTCTCGTACCTTTGTCGTCTTCTGCTCTCGAGAATCTTTCTGCTCTGATACCACTTGTTGATGTATGAAACACCACAAGAAATGAATTAAGGTGACACTAGAACACCTCTATGGTCACCATTAACTCATTGCCACTCCAAACTTTGAGAAATGATAGCCTAAAGTGAGAACTTTGCTTCTACAGAAATTCCTAGTCACTGAAATGACATACCTTCAGTATTTTGCTAATTTCTCCTAGCTCAAGTATTATTTCTTGATGAAACTTTATAGGCTGAAACTAGAAGAGTAGAGCTTTCCAACAAGCTATCATATGCATCAAACGGATCTCTAGAACTCAAGTTATGGCTCTCACAAGATGACCCTGTATGACCTTCCAAAACTGGAAATATTACCTGTTTTAGTAAGAGCGCCTGTTTAAAATTAGAATTCGATGCCTAGCATCGACTTGCAACGAGAATTCGATGCCGGGCATCGACTTGGGATGTTTTTGGCCACTTTTCAGCAGGGATTCGATGCCGGGCATCGACTTCCCGCATAAAGTCTTGATCTTTTGGACACCAAAACTATAGGTGATTTCATGCACACTTAGAATATGACTTATCAACTGGAATTCGATGCCAGGCATCGAGTTGCTCCAACAACATCATCTTTTCAAGAAGATTTGGCAGTAGATAAAAATCAGATATGAAAATAAGGACTTATCAAGTGAGATTCGATGCCACGCATCGACTTGCTTGGAAAACTTCAACCTTTCAAATCATTACACAGAAGACAAACACTGGAGATGGAGGAAGAAGACTTATACACAGAACTTTAACTAGTTCTTGTCATAACTATAAAAACTCAGAAGCTTACAAGTGCTTTCTCGCTCAGAGAAACCCGACTATACTCAGTCATACAAAAATGAGTTCTTCTCACTTTCTCATTGTCTTCCTCCTTCTTCTTCTCTCTGCGTCAGTTAATACTAACTAACTTATATAGACTTTCTCATTCCCGTGATTTTTAAAAAACTTCTAGAACTAAAGTGAACTAACTTTACAAATATGATACATTTGTGAATTTGTCCCTTCACATAGGCATAGGGTTTTCTTCCTAAGATTTGACCTTCAAATATATGTCCAATTAGTGATTGTTTCTCCAACAAGGCTAAGAACGACTAGTGATAGGAGTAAGCCAGGGCGACGATAGGCATCAATCAAGTGGAAGACTACTTATGCACTCAAGTTCAAGGTTAAACATAATCACTTCGTGATGTGATAACCTTAAAGGAAAGAACCTAACGTGGAACGAGCAACTTACAATGCGAAAATTAACTCGAATATTCCTGACGACGTGATTTCTGACAAGAGCATAAACACGATAATCGACTAAAAAAGAATCAAGTGACGGATACAAAAGAACTCAGCAACGAGGTTGTACTTGGGCAAATTTGGGCTATTCAATTAGGCTTATGAACCTTAGATCAGGGCGACATCTAGGGAGAGATAGACAAAGTCTTAGGTCTTCAGAGGCTAGTGTCCACCACACTGCTAGGTCTTGGGCCCAGTAGTTGAGCCACCACTCATACTACCCTAGCTCTGAGACTAGTGAATCAAAGAGGTCTCAAGGCATGGATCGACCTACAGGAAGTTCAGGAGTGCCATACTTGCACAGGGTAGAAGGCCCCTACAAGACGCAGCTGGAATACCTTAGGACCAACCGATTAGGTGCTAGCATCTATGAGGACGGCCTAGGAAGATCTGTGGTCCAAATCAAAAACCCAGAACAATCTATTCGGCTAGAGCACCCTGCTGTCAAGTTTGAAAATGGTGCATACCTTGATAAAGAGGGAACCATATACGTGGTCACTAGCCACCCGGAGAGGACAGATGAATTCGGGAATGTGATCCTTGAGACGGACATAGAGGACCTAGAACAAGGAAACATGGGTGCAGAGCCCAGGACCCCTCGAGGGAAATCTGTTCTTACGAGAATTCTCACTCCTGAGTGGATTCCCCAAGACAACAAGAGCATAGATCTACTTCTGAACCGAGAGATTGATGAAGCCTTTGGAGGTATAAATCTGATCGACCAAATGATATATGAACAATCATGATCTATGAGTTTAAAGACCCAGATAGCCCAGGCAGAGTGACCTACTTAGATCACGCTTCAGAGAGGATCTTTGTGGTTACAGAACATGATAGACATGCTTACACTTGGAAGGGTGAATTCGTTTTCCCTCAACCAAGATCAAATGTGTCCTATGGTCACCCTGGAGCTGGAACATCCCAAGCTCATGGAACTCAAAGAGACAGAAGTAGAGATAGGCCAGAAGTAAGCTTTGCCAACCCAAGGGGCAGAGAAAGAACGAGGACGTAAACAAACAGAGTAGAACTTGAGGTACTTAGAGCTCCCAGGAATCAAAGACATGCGGATGAGTTCCCTCTACCACGACCTAGAGAGCACACAAGGACTTTGAGACCGACTCAGCTAGTCAACTCCATGCAAAACTACTTCGATGGCACTGGAGATCCCTACGATCATGTGGCTGAGTTCAGGCAAGTCTTGAGGGCTGAACAAGTGGAAGATCTATTCACGCAGTACAATGCCTTTGGTCTAACCCTTAGGAACACAACCCTTACGTGGTTTCAACCATTGAATGAGAGGCAGTTCAGGAGCATAGACCAACTCCTAGAGGCTTTCATTATTGAATTCTCTAAGAGTGGCATAAGGCATAATACCTGCTCATTGATTCACAGCTTCAAGCAAACCCCTCAAGAGACTGTGAGACTTGCTGGAAGAAGATTTCGGCAATACCTAGAGAGATGCCCTGTCCCTGAGCTACCCACACCAGCTAAGCAAGTGGCTTTATTCTTGGATGGATTGCTAAGTACCAAATTGAGGTCATATGTGTATCTGAAGGACCCTAGGACTATAGAAGAGTGTGTATGCATGTGCATTGACATCGAGGATAACCTAGGGGAGGAGCTAGAGCTTTCCAAAATCTACAAAGACTCAGATAGTGCCTCTAGCCTCTCTTCCTCGCAATCCACATCAATTGAGGAATCAGCAGAGAAAGTAGCTCAGAAACTAGGTGTCTCTAGCAAACAAATCCCAAGGTTTGCCCCTGTGAAAAGATGCTATACTTGTGGAGGCGACCATATGGCAAATGTCTGTCCCATTATGGCTCAACCCCAAGTTAATCCTAGTAGCCAGTACTGCACCATAGAACGAAGGTACACCAATCACACCGCGCAAGATTGCCCCTACAATAAGCAAACCGTTAGACAGACGTACCCACAACCATACCCTCAACAAGGAAGATACCAGAACCAGTACCCACCTCAGCAGTATGCGAGACCTCAACAAACCTACCAACCCTCCCAAAACCAACAAAGGCCTCAGCCTGTGCTAGCACAACAACCCCCTGCTCCAGCTAATGTGATTCCGGTAAAGTATGCTGCTGCAGAAGAAAACCTGAATAGAGCTATAGTCCCTGTAACACCAGTGCTTTCAGAAAGTGATCCCAGTGACCATAGTTTCGATTCTACACACGTTGATAGCCCCCAGGCGTACTACATGCAATCTCCTGAACATGGTGAGTCCTACTATAGTGAGGAACCGAGTGAACCTAGTTGGGAGCTGGAGTACACAAATGTAATGTACACAAACCCTAACTCTAGACCCCAACCTAGATAGGTAAGACCCCCATTCCCTAGAGGACCATGCTACAGATGTCAGGGAGATCACCTCATTCGTGATTGCCCCATGTCGGGACCTACCCAAACCCAATCAGTGACAATCCAGGGCTTTTGCCAAGAGTGTGGAAAGGAGCATCTCTTATGAGATTGCCCAAAGAACCCCAATAATATGCCAAAATCACTCCTATCAACGTTATTGGGTTAGTTGTAGACTCCACAGGGAGTGTGACTTCCACTGCACCAGTACAAGTAATCATTAGAGCCCATGCCTTGCAACAGAACCAAAGCGTAGGCCAGGAAAAGAGCCCAGATGTTAGTGAAACGGAGAGCATGACAAAGAAGAGGACTAGAGCTTGGAGAGATAGTCGTGAAAGAATGAAAAGACTATGGGCAAAAAAGATGAGTGAACTCAAGGAAAGCCTCAGAGAAACAAAGGCCAGGATAACTGAACTCACATCTCAAACTCCCTCTCACACTACCACACCACCACCATTCCCGTCTCCATCCGACCCGCCACCTTCCAACCCACCTCACACAATTCCACCACCCCCAAGAGTAGGATTAGTCCTAGCAGATCCCACTCCCGAGGACCTAAACATGGTGCTCAAAGCATATCAGGCCAGAATCCAAGAAGGGCCAACCGTAATCGATCATGAAAAATGCTACCCTAGAGCAGCACTAGAGCTAGAACGAACCAAAATTTGTGCGAAGATGGTGGAATTGGCTCAGACCATGTTTGAAGCCAGTCACCTATTTAACATCTCTAGTTCAGCAAAGACACAGTTGCACTTTGATGGACTGTTAGAAAGAATAGAGAAGCTCATTGCACAATCAGAAAAGGAACCCGCCTCTCAACACAAGAACAAGGCAAGTGAAAGTGCAGGTCTTCCTGCCCAGGAAGCCTATGTGCCTAACTCTATGGAGCCAGACACATCATCTTCTCTGAATCGGTTCACACCAGAATTCTTACGAGAGATTCAAGAAGACAAATGGGCTAAAGAAAGTGAAGTCCCTCCTCCTATTGGACTTGTGGATGATGCACATGACCGATTCCCACAAGACATCCCCTCCATTTATGAGGAGCAGGAGAGCACCCACTCTCAGGAAAGACTAGACTTTGAGTCTAATTCTTTACAAGAATTACCCCACTTCACAGGCCCATGGGAAGCTAAGTCTACTTGTATGAGAGCACCCACGGTCATGGTAAGAAACTAAGACTCGGCCATACCTAGGAACACAGAGGTAGTGAAAAACACTAAAGTACAATGCAACCTCACCTTAGAAGAACTACTCAAAGTAAGGCCAGAGCTATGGAAACATGTGGCCAAACAAGTACAACAGATAGCAAAACCTCGTTCCCAGGTAGGATCCCAGAGAACAGTGCCAGAAATACCATTGGACAAGATAGGAGACATGAGTGAGGGCGAAGAGGAAAACACATATCTTCCTATCACCCATCAAGGATACACCACCAAGGCCATTTTAGACTCAGGCGCAGGGGTTGCAATTGCTACTACTTCCCTATGGAAGCATTGGGGCAAGCCAACACTCACGCCCACGAGGATGAAATTGCAAATGGCCGATGGTCACATAGAGAGACCCCTAGGGTTGTTAGAAGGAATAACTCTCACCACGTGTGGTGTCGAGTTCGAGCATACATTTGCTATATGTGATTCTAGCAAAAATCATACCTATGAAATGATTTTGGGAAGACCATTTATGCGACAGTTGCAAGTGGTACAGGACTGGGGAACCAATTCTTTGTACCTGCAACACTTAGGTGTTACGACCAAAGTGAATCTCAAAGATTACTCTCATAGAGATGTCCCTCCTATCCAATGGAATCCCATCCATAGAGCCAAAGATGATACGGAATCTGTGCAATCCATAGGATCAGGATCCTCATGGATGCATGAAGACACCCACCTATGGATGTGCAAAGTGGCAGTAGAAGAGGAGAAAGAGAAAAGGCCAGAGAAATAGGTGCAAACGAAACACATAGACCCATTCAAGACCCAGCCTATGCACCTGTAGTATTTCCTGATGAAGAATTTGAACCACATGGCTGGGCAGAAATCCTAGCAACAATGGATGTAGCCATCAATGAAGAACAATGGACACCTCACTGTGATGAAGATGGCTATGAAATTTCAGTCTTGTCCATAGAGCCAATCATGGGAGAGGCAGTGTTAGAAGAGTGCGAACCTAGCCCTGATGCATTTGAGGATGCAAGTGACTCCGATCTAGAGTCAATCATTATGGACCCACCTTTTGCATCAGATGAAGAATACTTCTATGAAGTAGCATTTCAACCCCAGAGGCACGGAGAGCTTACAAAAGACGTAAGGCTAGCCACACATGTAACCCCTAAGGAAGAAGGAAAGAAAAGGAAGAAGAAAGAAGTCACACAAGAAGAGGAGGAATCTTTGTTTGAGGTCCCAGAAAATTTTAAGAAGTATGAGATAGATGACAAGAGAGTCATGATCAGAATGCCTAAACGGGAGGCACAATCATGAGAGGCCTATGATAACAAAGAAACCACAAAGAAAATAGTTGTAGCCATAGAAGAAGGAGAAGAGAGATGCACGTACATAGGCCATGACCTGACGGAAGACGAAGAGCACAAATTGATAGCCTTGCTAAGAGAATACAGAGATGTGTTCGCTTGGAGTTACAAGGATTTGAAAGGAGTGGACCCTGACATATGCTCACACACTATCCCCATGACCTCCGATTCCAAACCCTCTAAGCAAAAGTCATATACATACAATGATAACTATGCTGCCAAGATCAAAGAGGAGATCGATAGACCGGTTGAAGCTGGATTTACCTATGAAATTGAGCATACTGAATGGGTATCCCCCATTGTTGTGGTGCCCAAGAAGAATGGCAAGCAGCGAGTATGCATTAACTTGAAGAAGGTTAATCAGCCACAATTCGAGATAACTATCCGCTTCCTATCAAGTAGCCATAGCTCAAGAAGATTTTCGGAGCTACAATCAAGTAGCCATAGCTCCAGAAGATTAATGCCATTTGGGCTTACCAATGCCATTAGAGTAATGCCATTTGGGCTTACCAATGCCTTTAAAGTAATGCCATTTGGGCTTACCAATGCACGAGCTACCTTCCAGAGGCTGATGTGCCATGTGTTTAAAGAGTTCCTGAGGAAGAACTTAGAAGTCTATGTTGATGATCTTTGTGCTCATTCCAACATTAGGCACACCCATATTCCCGAACTCAGACAAATCTTTGACAAATGTAGAGAATATCAAGTCTGCTTGAACCTAGAAAAGTGCGTCTTTATGGTCAGGCAAGGCAAGATTCTAGGAGGTGCTACTCATCACTGAGCTACACCAAATTTTGGCACCGTTGCCGGGGAATCGAGCTTTGAGGACGAGCGTGTGATGGTAAGACGTAGAGTTGAGATGTTGGCATCGTAGGTAATTTCTTTACCCTTCTTGTTTTTCTCTTCCTTACCTCACCACCATCATCATCCTCACCATCTCCCACCTCCATCTCCATCATCGCGAAAATTTCAGTTTTTTGATCATATCTCCTTCCTCCTTTCATTTCCCTCATTCCACTTGTGAGAGAGAGCGAGAGAGCGATATTGTGTGCGTTGTTTTTGCATCTTTGTTGAGTTTCTTGCAGGTTATAGCAGCATCATCCCCTCCAGCACGTTGCGCAGGTACGGAAATGTGCAGAAATGTCTCGCAGTCGCCAGCTTCTGTCGATCGCGATTGACAGAAACTTTCATCTTTTGGTAAAACCGAGTGTACCACAGTAGACTAGAGGCCTTGCACAGCACATTTCCCCAAAAATTTTTGAAAAAATTGCAAAATTTCAGTCCATCGCGATTGATAGCATCCATCGCGATTGACACTGTCCATCGCGACGGACAGCCAATCCATCGCGATTGACAGACCCCGACGGACACGTGTCCATCGCGACGGACACCCCTGTCCATCGCGACCGACAGAAAAATCGCGATTGATACCTGTCCATCGCGACTGACAGCCCTGTCGATCGCGATTGACACCAGTCCATCGCGACTGACACCAGTCCATCGCGATTGACACCAGTCCATCGCGACTGACACCAGTCCATCGCGACTGACACCAGTCCATCGCGATTGACACCAGTCCATCGCGATTGACACCTGTCCATCGCGATTGACACCAGTCCATCGGGATTGACAGCCCAGTCGATCGCGATTGACAGCCAATTTCGGCCAATTTTTTAGGGTTTTTTAATTTGAAGATTTTGGCTAATTTTGGACATGGATCATGGACTCTAGAGCACATAAGGAGGCTATAGGCAAATAACCTGAGGAAAATCTGTTGCCCTGTTGGCCTGTTTGAACCCTGTTTTAATCCCTGAAGCCTGAATTGACATAACTCTCTCATACGAAATCCGTTTGCTGTGATTCTTGTTTTGTTGGAAAGCTCGTGGGGAGTACAACCAAAACTGAGGGTTTGATAGGGTGTTTTGAAGTTGACCATACCCCGAGGTAGGAAAACTGAGGGATCCTTGGGATTGTTTTCCATAAAAGCAAAGGATAATTTGGTCTGTGAGTTACATGCATGAAAGTGGTCTATTGTGTCATTTGAATCTAAGTCTTGAGCTAACCGTGGGACTTTTACAGGTCCAGCAAGAGCACTTGAGGGCATTCTAAGCAAGAGTAAGTGCAAGCTTGGGAACACGCGTCCTGGGCACACCAGGGCAACCAAGAAGGAAACAAAAGGTTGGAAATTCTCAACTCCCATTGTCAATTCCTAGCTTAGGCTAAGAACGACTAGTGATAGGAGTAAGCCAGGGCGACGATAGGCATCAATCAAGTGGAAGACTACTTATGCACTCAAGTTCAAGGTTAAACATAATCACTTCGTGATGTGATAACCTTAAAGGAAAGAACCTAACGTGGAACGAGCAACTTACAATGCGAAAATTAACTCGAATATTCCTGACGACGTGATTTCTGACAAGAGCATAAACACGATAATTGACTAAAAAAGAATCAAGTGACGGATACAAAAGAACTCAGCAACGAGGTTGTACTTGGGCAAATTTGGGCTATTCAATTAGGCTTATGAACCTTAGATCAGGGCGACATCTAGGGAGAGATAGACAAAGTCTTAGGTCTTCAGAGGCTAGTGTCAACCACACTGCTAGGTCTTGGGCCCAGTAGTTGAGCCACCACTCATACTACCCTAGCTCTGAGACTAGTGAATCAGAGAGGTCCCAAGGCATGGATGGACCTACAGGAAGTTCAGGAGTGCCATACTTGCACAGGGTAGAAGGCCCCTACAAGACGCAGCTGGAATACCTTAGGACCAACCGATTAGGTGCTAGCATCTATGAGGACGGCCTAGGAAGATCTGTGG
Source organism: Ceratopteris richardii (assembly GCA_020310875.1). Classification (NCBI taxonomy): domain Eukaryota; kingdom Viridiplantae; phylum Streptophyta; class Polypodiopsida; order Polypodiales; family Pteridaceae; genus Ceratopteris; species Ceratopteris richardii. The sequence continues at coordinate 43,729,460 of CM035433.1, read as the reverse complement.
TCCAAATCAAAAACCCAGACCAATCTATTCGGCTAGAGCACCCTGCTGTCAAATTTGAAAATGGTGCATACCTTGATAAAGAGGGAACCATATACGTGGTCACTAGCCACCCGGAGAGGACAGATGAATTCGGGAATGTGATCCTTGAGACGGACATAGAGGACCTAGAACAAGGAAACATGGGTGCAGAGCCCAGGACCCCTCGAGGGAAATCTGTTCTTACGAGAATTCTCACTCCTGAGTGGATTCCCGAAGACAACAAGAGCATAGATCTACTTCTGAACCGAGAGATTGATGAAGCCTTTTGGAGGTATAAATATGATCGACCAAATGATATATGAACAATCATGATCTATGAGTTTAAAGACCCAGATAGCCCAGGCAGAGTGACCTACTTAGATCACGCTTATGAGAGGATCTTTGTGGTTACAGAACATGATAGACATGCTTACACTTGGAAGGGTGAATTCGTTTTCCCCCAACCAAGATCGAATGTGTCCTATGGTCACCCTAGAGCTGGAACATCCCAAGCTCATGGAACTCAAAGAGACAGAAGTAGAGATAGGCCAGAAGTAAGCTTTGCCAACCCAGGGCGCAGAGAAAGAACGAGGACGGAAACAAACAGAGTAGAACTTGAGGTACTTAGAGCTCCCAGGAATCAAAGACATGCGGATGAGTTCCCTCTACCACGACCTAGAGAGCACACAAGGACTTTGAGACCGACTCAGCTAGTCAAGTCCATGCAAAACTACTTCGATGGCACTGGAGATCCCTACGATCATGTGGCTGAGTTCAGGCAAGTCTTGAGGGCTGAACAAGTGGAAGATCTATTCACGCAGTACAATGCCTTTGGTCTAACCCTTAGGAACACAGCCCTTACGTGGTTTCAACCATTGAATGAGAGGCAGTTCAGGAGCATAGACCAACTCCTAGAGGCTTTCATTATTGAATTCTCTAAGAGTGGCATAAGGCATAATACCTGCTCATTGATTCACAGCTTCAAGCAAACCCCTCAAGAGACTGTGAGGCTTGCTGGAAGAAGATTTCGGCAATACCTAGAGAGATGCCCTGTCCCTGAGCTACCCACACCAGCTAAGCAAGTGACTTTATTCTTGGATGGATTGCTAAGTACCAAATTGAGGTCATATGTGTATCTGAAGGACCCTAGGACTATAGAAGAGTGTGTATGCATGTGCATTGACATCGAGGATAACCTAAGGGAGGAGCTAGAGCTTTCCAAAATCTACAAAGACTCAGATAGTGCCTCTAGCCTCTCTTCCTCGCAATCCACATCAATTGAGGAATTAGCAGAGAAAGTAGCTCAGAAACTAGGTGTCTCTAGCAAACAAATCCCAAGGTTTGCCCCTGTGAAAAGATGCTATACTTGTGGAGGCGACCATATGGTGAATGTCTGTCCCATTATGGCTCAACCCCAAGTTAATCCTAGTAGCCAGTACTGCACCATAGAACGAAGGTACACCAATCACACCGCGCAAGATTGCCCCTACAATAAGCAAACCGTTAGACAGACGTACCCACAACCATACCCTCAACAAGGAAGTAACCAGAACCAGTACCCACCTCAGCAGTATGCGAGACCTCAACAAACCTACCAACCCTACCAAAACCAACAAAGGCCTCAGCCTGTGCTAGCACAACAACCCCCTGCTCCAGCTAATGTGATTCCGGTAAAGTATGCTGCTGCAGAAGAAAACCTGAATAGAGCTATAGTCCCTGTAACACCAGTGCTTTCAGAAAGTGATCCCAGTGACCATAGTTTTAATTCTACACACGTTGATAGCCCCCAGGCGTACTACATGCAATCTCCTGAACATGGTGAGTCCTACTATAGTGAGGAACCGAGTGAACCTAGTTGGGAGCCGGAGTACACAAATGTAATGTACACAAACCCTAACTCTAGACCCCAACCTAGACAGGTAAGACCCCCATTCCCTAGAAGACCATGCTACAGATGTCAGGGAGATCACCTCATTCGTGATTGCCCCATGTCGGCACCTACCCAAACCCAATCAGTGACAATCCAGGGCTTTTGCCAAGAGTGTGGAAAGGAGCATCTCTTATGAGATTGCCCAAAGAACCCCAATAATATGCCAAAAATCACTCCTATCAACGTTATTGGGTTAGTTGTAGACTCCACAGGGAGTGTGACTTCCACTGCACCAGTACAAGTAATCACTAGAGCCCATGCCTTGCAACAGAACCAAAGCGTAGGCCAGGAAAAGAGCCCAGATGTTAGTGAAACGGAGAGCATGACAAAGAAGAGGACTAGAGCTTGGAGAGATAGTCGTGAAAGAATGAAAAGACAATGGGCAAAAAAGATGAGTGAACTCGAGGAAAGCCTCAGAGAAACAAAGGCCAGGATAACTGAACTCACATCTCAAACTCCCTCTCACACTACCACACCACCACCATTCCCGTCTCCATCCGACCCGCCACCTTCCAACCCACCTCACACAATTCCACCACCCCCAAGAGTAGGATCAGTCCTAGCAGATCCCACTCCCGAGGACCTAAACATGGTGCTCAAAGCATATCAGGCCAGAATCCAAGAAGGGCCAACCGTAATCGATCATGAAAAATGCTACCCTAGAGCAACACTAGAGCTAGAACGAACCAAAATTTGTGCGAAGATGGTGGAATTGGCTGAGACCATGTTTGAAGCCAGTCACCTATTTAACATCTCTAGTTCAGCAAAGACACAGTTGCACTTTGATGGACTGTTAGAAAGAATAGAGAAGCTCATTGCACAATCAGAAAAGGAACCCGCCTCTCAACACAAGAACAAGGCGAGTGAAAGTGCAGGTCTTCCTGCCCAGGAAGCCTATGTGCCTAACTCTATGGAGCCAGACACATCATCTTCTCTGAATCGGTTCACACCAGAATTCTTACAAGAGATTCAAGAAGACAAATGGGCTAAAGAAAGTGAAGTCCCTCCTCCTATTGGACTTGTGGATGATGCACATGACCGATTCCCACAAGACATCCCCTCCATTTATGAGGAGCAGGAGAGCACCCACTCTCAGGAAAGACTAGACTTTGAGTCTAATTCTTTACAAGAATTACCCCACTTCACAGGCCCATGGGAAGCTAAGTCTACTTGTATGAGAGCACCCACGGTCATGGTAAGAAACTAAGACTCGATCATACCTAGGAACACAGAGGTAGTGAAAAACACTAAAGTACAATGCAACCTCACCTTAGAAGAACTACTCAAAGTAAGGCCAGAGCTATGGAAACATGTGGCCAAACAAGTACAAGAGATAGCAAAACCTCGTTCCCAGGTAGGATCCCAGAGAACAGTGCCAGAAATACCATTGGACAAGATAGGAGACATGAGTGAGGGCGAAGAGGGAAACACATATCTTCCTATCACCCATCAAGGATACACCACCAAGGCCATTTTAGACTCAGGCGCAGGGGTTGCAATTGCTACTACTTCCCTATGGAAGCATTGGGGCAAGCCAACACTCACGCCCACGAGGATGAAATTGCAAATGGCCGATGGTCACATAGAGAGACCCCTAGGGTTGTTAGAAGGAATAACTCTCACCACGTGTGGTGTCGAGTTCGAGCATACATTTGCTATATGTGATTTTAGCAAAAATCATGCCTATGAAATGATCTTGGGAAGACCATTTATGCGACAGTTGCAAGTGGTACAGGACTGGGGAACCAATTCTTTGTACCTGCAACACTTAGGTGTTACGACCAAAGTGAATCTCAAAGATTACTCTCATAGAGATGTCCCTCCTATCCAATGGAATCCCATCCATAGAGCCAAAGATGATACGGAATCTGTGCAATCCATAGGATCAGGATCCTCATGGATGCATGAAGACACCCACCTATGGATGTGCAAAGTGGCAGTAGAAGAGGAGAAAAGAGAAAAGGCCAGAGAAATAGGTGCAAACGAAACACATAGACCCATTCAAGACCCAGCCTATGCACCTGTAGTATTTCCAGATGAAGAATTTGAACCACATGGCTGGGCAGAAATCCTAGCAACAATGGATGTAGCCATCAATGAAGAACAATGGACACCTCACTGTGATGAAGATGGCTATGAAATTTCAGTCTTGTCCATAGAGCCAATCATGGGAGAGGCAGTGTTAGAAGAGTGCGAACCTAGCCCTGATGCATTTGAGGATGCAAGTGACTCCGATCTAGAGTCAATCATTATGGACCCACCTTTTGCATCAGATGAAGAATACTTCTATGAAGTAGCATTTCAACCCCAGAGGCACGGAGAGCTTACAAAAGACGTAAGGCTAGCCACACATGTAACCCCTAAGGAAGAAGGAAAGAAAAGGAAGAAGAAAGAAGTCACACAAGAAGAGGAGGAATCTTTGTTTGAGGTCCCAGAAAATTTTAAGAAGTATGAGATAGATGACAGGAGAGTCATGATCAGAATGCCTAAACGGGAGGCACAATCAGGAGAGGCCTATGATAACAAACAAACCACAAAGAAAATAGTTGTAGCCATAGAAGAAGGAGAAGAGAGATGCACGTACATAGGCCATGACGTGACGGAAGACGAAGAGCACAAATTGATAGCCTTGCTAAGAGAATACAGAGATGTGTTCGCTTGGAGTTACAAGGATTTGAAAGGAGTGGACCCTGACATATGCTCACACACTATCCCCATGACCTCCGATGCCAAACCCTCTAAGCAAAAGTCATACACATACAATGATAACTATGCTGCCAAGATCAAAGAGGTGATCGATAGACCGGTTGAAGCTGGATTTATCTATGAAATTGAGCATACTGAATGGGTATCCCCCATTGTTGTGGTGCCCAAGAAGAATGGCAAGCAGCGAGTATGCATTAACTTGAAGTCCGCTTCCTATCACAGAACATCTCTTAGAAAGAGTAGCAGGCAAGGAAGTGTACAGCTTCCTTGATGGATTTTCGGGCTACAATCAAGTAGCCATAGCTCCAGAAGATCAGCACAAGACGGCTTTTTCCACTGAATGGGGCATTTTTGCCTTTAGAGTAATGCCATTTGGGCTTACCAATGCACCAGCTACCTTCCAGAGGCTGATGTGCCATGTGTTTAAAGAGTTCCTGAGGAAGAACTTAGAAGTCTATGTTGATGATCTTTGTGCTCATTCCAACATTAGGCACACCCATATTCCCGAACTCAGACAAATCTTTGACAAATGTAGAGAATATCAAGTCTGCCTGAACCCAGAAAAGTGTGTCTTTATGGTAAGGCAAGGCAAGATTCTAGGACACATAGTGTCGAAGAATGGCATATCCACTGATGAAGAGAAAGTGAGAGCCATAGCAGAGCTACCTAGGCCAAGGAATGTCAAGGAAGTACAAGCTTTCATGGGACATTGTGGTTACTACCGCCGGTTCATTCACATGTATGCTGTCATTGCAAAGCCCATGTACGGACTTCTGACTAACTTTGAGTGGACTGATGAATGTGAGAATTCCTTCCAGGAGCTTAAACAAAGATTATGTTCAGCACCAATCTTAACCACACTAGATTGGAATAAGCCTTTCCATGTTCATGTGGATGCATCCAATTATGCCATTGGATGTGTGCTTGCTCAACCTACTGGTGAAGGTAATATGGATCTTCCAATTGCCTATGCTAGTAGACAATTGAACGCAGCTGAACAAAGCAGTGGGCTAAGCCATTAGTGCCAGTATTGACATACGGACCTAACCACCCAGTAATAAACACACAGGATAGAGAGGTAGTAAAAGCCCAAAAGTATCACATCATGGCAGGAAGTATGTACAAGCACACAGATCAAGGGATCTTGGCTTGTTGTGTGGAAGAGGATGAATACACTAAATGGTTGCAATTAGCACATGTAGGTGCATTAGAGCAACACTACTCAAAGCAACGAACTCTACAGACACTAAGGAGACTCGGGGTGCATTGGCCTACTATGGAGGCTGATGTCCAAAAGTTGTGCAAGGAATGCCCAATCTGTTGCACTAAACCACCTGTGGAACATGCCACTCTTTATTAAGTATCCATAGTGCCAGATTGGAGTCAACCATTAGTATCCTTCCTGAGTACGAAAGCCTTCCCTCCAGACATGACTCTGGCTCGGAAAAGAAGTCTAGAACAAGAAGCCCAAGAATACTCACTCATTGGGGATAATCTATACAAGCGTGGTAAGGATGGTTACCTGAGACTATGTGTCCATGAAAGTGAATATCTCAAGATCTTGGAAACTGCTCACCAAGGTGTAGCAGGAGGACACTTTGGACCAGATCGGGTGATCAAGGCAATACTATTTGCGGGCTTCTAGTGGCCGACCCTTCACATGGATGCACATACCTATGTGAAACGGTGTGATGTCTGTCAGCGAGCTCAACCTCCTATACGCAAAGTTGAGATGCCATAAACCCATGATGGGTGGACGTGCATTCTCTAAGTAGGGAATAGACTTTGTAGGTCCTATTAATCCCCCAGCTAAGGGTTCTCATGCGGAATACATCATTGTGGCGACAGACTATCTGACAAAGTGGGTAGAGGTAAAAGCCACAACGAGGAACGATGCTCAGACAACTGCTAAATTCTTGTTTGAGAATGTATTCACAAGATACAGGGCTACCTATAGAGCTAGTAAGTGATAGGGGCACTCACTTCTTGAATGAAGTGATTGAAAATCTGCTCCAAGAATTCTTGGTAGTTCATAAGAAGTCTGCCCCCTACCACCCTCAAGCTAATGGGCAAGCCGAAAGCACAAACAAGATTATGTGCAATGTGTTGACCAAACTAGTGAATAATAAACGCTCTGATTGGGACAAACAGCTACACCATGCTGTTTGGGCATACCGAGTCGCCTACAAAACGGTACTCCAAGCCACCCCCTTTCAGATGGTATTTGGCCAAAACGCCGTGCTACCGTTGGACTTCTTAATACCTACATTGAAAGTAGCACAAGAACAGGAATGGACGGGTCATGAACTCTCCTCTAGATTTTTTGACCTTGACCGATTAGGAGAAACAAGACTGAGGGCGGCTGCAGGGATATATGCAGCTAAGAAACGACAGAAGGCATACTTTGAAGCCCATGTTAAGGATAAAGGTTTGAAGGCAGGCGATCTAGTACTAGTCTACACTTTGAAACAACATGCGAGGAAATTAGAGAAACGTGGCTATGGACCCATGATCATTAATAGAATCTCAACGAGTGGAGCAGTACAGCTAGCCACCTTAGAAGGTGATATTTTTCCGAGCTACATAAGCGGATGCAGGGTCAAGTTGTATCAGGAACCTCTCACAGAGGAAATGCTAAGTCGACTCAATACTGCTAAGAAACGCAAAGAAGAAGAAAAGCGAATTCGAGAAGAAGCCCAAGCAGAAGCCTTAGAGCGCATACGGAGAATGAAATTAAGAAGACAAGGTAGAGAGCAACCTAGGCCAGATGCCGATGCAGATCAAGGATATCACATGGCTATGTGTGAAGTTTCAGGTATCAGCTCCCATAGGATAATTGATCGACGTCCTTTTATAACCTTAGATATAGGACAAGGAAAGGGTACAAGGACTGTAAGAGCCTTGATTGACTCAGGTGCAGCCACTAGTGCTGTTAAATTTTCTTACTGTCAAGAGTTGAAATTAACTGTCAATCCTATAGAAGCATATCTCATAGGATTGGGAGGTGTGGAAACCCCTTGCATGGGCGAGGTGGATCTTCCCATCTCCATTCAAGACAAAGTAATGACAGTCAAAGTATTAGTGTGTCAAGATGAGGACCTCACTGAGCCTCTTGTCTTGGGTCAGGACTGGATCTATGATCATGCAGTCAACCTAAACCTAAGAAGCGGACTCCTTCAGGTATGGGTAAATCATAGTCGAATTACAGTTGAATTGGAAAATGAGGCACTCAAGGAACTAGGTAAGGCACGAACTCCTAGTCCTTCCAGGGGTGCACATGAAGTTGACAATGCTATTCTTGTCCAAAAATGTATGATGCAAAAAGAGGATTGTCTCAACAACGGAGTCAAAGATAAGACGGTACTCCCTTCTTTTCCAAAGGCCAGAAGGATGCAGCAGCCAACGGCAGATCAAATACAGAAGAAGCAGAACACTACCTATACTGGAGGCCAAAAAAAGGAGCAAAGCAGATTGTTTCAGCCGATGAAACAAGTATGGAGGCGAAAAGGCGAACACACTGTTCCGACCAGGCCAACACCACGGCCAAAACCTCTTATTAGTAATCAACAACACGACACTAATAAGAAGTCCTTCATAAATTCTTCTGCGAATGTGAAGTCTATTTGGGTACCCAAGAATTCAATGAAGGCCAGCCCACAACCACGACACATCTGGGTGCCTAAGGCTTGCTTGTGGGCTCAAATAGCTACACCAAGGCCAAACCCTGTACAACATGTTTCACTCACTCGAACATCTGAGGCCCAGTCTTACACATCACGCACTAACACATATTCTTCCATGAGCACAAGTAGAATCACTTGTAAATGGGTCCCTAAAGAGCCCCATTTTTCAAGTAAATACCCTATCACACTCTCCAGAGCCTCCACAAAGTCAAAATCAAAACCTATCCATTGCAATTGGCAACCTAAAACTTGTAATAAACCCCCGGACCCCAATTGTAAATCCATGTACACCTACTAACTACTTCACTCTCACACCACATCATTCCGGAAACCACAGCTACCCCCACCACCACCATTGACCTCTCTGTTGAAACCTTCGTTCAGACATCACCCATCTCACCCCAGCATCCCCCATCACCACCTTCTCCACCCCCACCACCACCTCCCACCATGGAAGAAACGACAGTCATCACCTCTACCTTCACTTATAACCCATCCTCATTCACATCATTCTCATTTTGAGAACCCACCTCACAAGACACCCTCTTCTCTTTCATCACCAATCCCTTGTACACTTCAACCCTTCTATCCTCCGAACCCATAACTGGCCATCCCATAATTCCAAGTGAGGTTGGAAACCCGACACCCACAGAAGGCATCTTGTGTTTCCCAGCCTATCCCCCAATACGGGTACCTCCATTCCATGACCCTCCCTTCCCATCTGGCCCCTACACCTCTTTCAACCTGACCTCACCACCCCAATACCCGTCCTTTGTGGAGCAGTTCATCCGCTCTCCAATGTTTCAAAGGCACATTTCCCCGATGTTCGCAACGACATCAATTTACACGAACACCACACTCACTTCACCTACCATACCCACCTGCATGGTAGCCCCTGTACACACCACTCTGTCTGACCCAATGGACATTTCACCCACCACAGCACCTCTCCCCACGATTCCACCATCTCCCCCTCCACTACCCCCCACCTCACCACTCACCACATCATTGGCACACACAGCATTCACTACCTCCCTCCCCAATCCCACCTCCCCTGCATTTCAAACTTTTCCCCTTGCATCTCATAATGTAAATAGCATGTTCAACACATTACTTCAGTGTGCACAACAACTACAACAAGAATACCATCAATTGGAAGAACGCACTACGGCCCTCCAGGCAGAATCTCAGCGTCTGCAAGCTAGAGTCACCACTCTTGAAGCTCATTACCAAACGCTCCTAACCGAGCATACCACCTTACAGCAGGCTCACTCCGAATTGGAATCAAAGACATCGACAGTAGATGATCAAGCAGTCAAGGAACTAGAAACAGTGCTCCAAGCGCAAATGATATCTAATGCTACACTCAGAGGCAACCTTGGGCTATTAAGGAAGCATATGGCAGCAACACTAGAAGAGAACAAGAGGCTTCAACAACAAAACCAAGACAACTTTGAAGCGGCTATGGAAGGAACTACAGGAGCAACCATTAGCCCTACCAAGTATAGAGCAGTCCCATCGGAAGACATTCGCATCTTACTTGAGGAGCATGCAAATTTCTTGGAGTCATATGAAAAGTTAGAGACTGAATGTGCAGACCTAAAGAAACAGATAGCCAGTGCCCCCACAGCTCAACAAGAGCCGGTAATCTTGCAACACTCTACAGAAGAAGTAGAGACCCTCCAGAAACAGGTGGCAGAACTCCAAGCACGCCTCTTACCATATGAAAGGCCACCCTCGCCCACTGAAGAACCAGAACCTGAAACAGTAGTGGAAATCCCCATCGATGACAGCTATGAAGAGTCGTACGAGCCAATGCCAACACCCGGTGGTCGGACTACAGAGGAAGGACGGGACACTTTAGAAATTCAAGTTCTAGATTGGGTCAAAAGGGTCGAGAAAGTGGGTAAGACACATGATGATCGTGTTGCCGTGCAAATGCAATCTCTCACAAATGTGGAAGAAACTGTCCTTCGGTCTTCTTACTTTCAGAACCTATCCCACCAACGGTTAATCACAACATCAGAGTCGCAATACATGCCTTATTTTGTCTTGCTACATGATTATAATGCAGAAGTTAAAAGACATACAGGGAAGGAGCCCACATTTGCCACTCAATTTGAGCCAGAGGACTTACCGACAGATGCGCGTGCGGGCTCAATTTTCTAGCATAATTGGCGTGCGCGTCTACTAACCGATTACCCTGAGATGATGAGCACCTGGGCAACCATGCCACTGTATATCAAGTATAATCCATGTTATTGCCCAATGGTACGTCGCAGATCTTGGCAAGCATTTGCGATCAAGGTACGCAACAATAAAGAATGCTCGGCTTGGGTTAACTATCCATATTTTGCTCCACCTCGAGGGACCCCAATCGTAGCCTACATGATATCAACAATTCGGCACTGGTCTACACGTCTAAATAATGTACCCGACATAGCAGCGAAAATGTGTATGAAAATATTCGAGCTCATGACCATTGTTTTCAAAACCTTTCGGATGGTACAAGCTCCATACATCTCTGCCCCTGGATTCTCCCAAGGTAACAAGGATTTAGTCTATGACATGAGCCAGAATCCCTCGGTCACTATAATCTTTGCCTGGCATGCATGAATAAAGTACTTACCCGCATGCTTCAAGCAAACATTTGAGGAAATGTTCTCCACGGGATTCTGGGAATATCATTAAGAAATTTTCATTCCTAGACCCACACATTTGCTACATCTATTCGCAGTAGAACAAGCGATCCATGCAGATGAGTTACGTCTGCCACATCCGGACATTCCAGGACCAATTGATTGGGATCGTATGATGACAGACTTGGCCAGAGGACTACGCATACAAGAACATCAGCTTGCCACTCAGGTTGTGGAATATTACATCCAGCACTCCCAGCAACAAGGGTCTGTCAGGGACGACAGACGCGAGAGAGGGGGGTGTTGAGAGCAGTATGGGCACCCAAGGACTGACTAGACAAGGAAGCTGTGTTGACCTAAGTACCAACTTAGGGACTTGCGGAAAAAGAGACTATACCTCAATCCCCTCTCAAGTGCATATAGTGGGGATACACGCTTTTAATTATCAATCCAAAGAGTATACAAACCTAGCCGAGTGTATGAGGACATGCAATCATGTGATGATCAATGCAAATGAACTACTCAAAGAGTGTAAACAAGGCAAAGACTTATCCAAACAAGCTTCAACTGTTGGTCATGGCGTCACGATACTTGGTGCAGCAGTCGTCAGTATTTTGGACTTTTCTCCCAGCTCCGAGCTCCAAATATAGCGAATAGCATATGCGTTTCGAAGCTCTCAAGAAGACGCATCCAATGGTAGTAGTTTCAGTCAATTTTGACGCTCCTACTTTAAGTTATGAGCAAAATACTGAATCGCAGGAAATACCTTCCTACACTTCAGCACTTCCTACACTCCGCACACACCTTACCTACAACAAATAAACACTTTCATGGATAGACAACACTCACAAGCACTCTTTCCAAGCAATACACATGCATACAAGCTCACAGAGAAGAAGATACAGAGTGAAGAAGACACAAATTCGAATTTCTGTGCTCTCTATTCTCACAATGGCAAAAAGTCCTTTACAAAGAGTCACATTTGACTTATATACTTGTGCCCTAAAAATGGTCCTTTCACACAAGAGACCGGCACTTTATTTACTAAAAGACTAATTTCCTACTATTTTACATGGGTAAATCTCTAATCTTCTGTGGGGATGCATCTAGAGGACTCCTCTAGTGCATTTACAACGGAAATTATATTATAAGAATGATTATGATACAAAAATATGATGTCCAAATCGGAAAAATTTTGGGGCCCGTCTTTTTCTCTGCTTTGTGCTCTCTTTAGCTCTGCAACACTCTCCCCCTCTTGGTCTCTATCGTCCCTTGACAGGCTTTGCCTCTTGTCCTCGGTTTGTTGTCTGCACGCATCCAGTGGTTGAAGAAGCAATAAGGATTGTTAGACAATTGGGTATCTTATCCGAGGTTTGTCCTTTGCTTCTGGTTTGGCTTACTTAAGAGTTCTGAATACACGCACCCAGTGGTCAAAGAAGCAATAAGGACCGTTAGAGAATTTAGTATTTTGTCCGATCTATGTCCTTTGCTTCTGTTTTGCCCCTTGGTATTTCGTATATCACATATCTGGGTTGCTGTATTCAGTTGGGTTGCCACGCATGCCACCAGTGACCTATATCTTGCTTGTTGTTCTCTGATTTGTCCTGGTTGCAAACATGTGACCCCGTTGTATTGCTTTGAGCCTGTTTACTTTCTTCCACTGTGCAGGACCTGGATGATTTGTGTTGTTGCCTGATGCGTGCCCCTGCGGGGCTCTGTGCAGAGATATGTCTTCAGATATTTCTTTTTAGTGAAGCTGCTTCTTTCGTTGTCTTCTTCTTTTTTTTCTTTTACTTGATTCTCCCTCAACACTGCCCCCCTCTTGGACTCTGTCGTCCCTGACAGACTTTGATAAGCGACGGGCATATGTTTTATATATTTTTTGCTCTGTATCATTTAGCAGATTGGCCTCACGTATCATGAGTTGTTTCCATTGTTCTGCCTTCACACCATCATTGGGTGGCTGTCTGTGATCTGTGAAGAAGCTAAGTTCATATGCCACTAATCTGGCATTTAAATTTGACGACATCTTCAAAAAAATTTCTGAATCAATCTCAAAAAATCCTGTAAAGAATGATTCTTCAAAAGTTTGCATATATACACTTGGCAAGAACATTAATCTGGAATAATACGCCATTATTGTGGGGCGGCTAGGCATGACTGATAGATCAAAAATGAGGATTTCGGTGCCCTGGTTAATGCCGATGAAATTCAAAAAAGTGTATGCCGCATGCTTGAAGACTTTCAAAACTGTAAGTATCATGCTAAGTATTTTATTGGTCATTTTGACGGTTAGGTCAGGGACCGTCGCATAATTTTGCAGCCAAAATTCGATGGTTTTAATCATATATTCTTCTGTTGGCAAGTAGTTATGTGGCGGGCTCGGAAGCATAGGATAATTCAGCCACTGTTTATTTATAGTGCCATTCTTTTGCATATCCAAAAATTCTCTGGTATCCCTTCTGCGTGGTATAGGACAAAATGAAGGGTTTACTTGTAATAAATAAGGTGCTGCTTGCCAATGCACCCGTAGTGTGGGATGTTTCTCCAAAAATTTTCTCCTCCAAATTGGTTGTGCAGCTTCGAACTCTTCTTGGCTGTATATGAATGTGTCTTGTGTAAAATTGAGCTGCTCATCGGGACTCTTCTTTGTGGTCTTCTTTATGTATCGTCTCGTTTTCTCTTTCAATAATCCGTATGGAATATTGAAAGGCTTCATTATCTTGTCCAGGTCTTTACCTTTGATTTTGGCCTCTTTCATTACCTTGATGACTTCATTTTCAAAATTCTCCGTCAATCGGGACACCACTAGTGCCCGTTCCTTCTGACTTGTTTCTGCAGTGTATGGCATTGGATGATCATCATGTATGTCTGCCAACTGCTAATTTAGTGGAGAATGACAAATCGGGGGAGATAGAGGACGTACCTCTACCTCGTCAGTAGGATTTTCCTTTATTGGCTCTACTGGTATCCCGATCGGTGCTTTCTCTTGTATTTGAGTTTTTAATTGTGCTATGCATTCATCTTTCTCTTCTACTTCTTGCATGGCTGCCCTGAGTGCTTCTTTTGCTGCAAGTAACTCATTTCCGATTTCAGCTACATTATCCATGTTTTCACTGTAGCTTGTTGCCAGTTTTCCATGTGCTGTATTTAACTGCTTTTTTAATTCATTGATCTCTTGACTGTACTTCTGTTCCGACTCTTCTCTTAGTGTGTGCTCTTGTCTTAGCAAATCTGTATATTGTGCGATCTGATCTCTTAATTCTTTTTCTTTCGTTTCTGAGGATTCCTGTTGCTCGATCGGTTGATCATATAATAATGACTTCATTAGTTCCTTATTCCTGCTTCGTAATGTGTCATTCTCTTCCATGTATAATTTGAGCTGTGTCTCTAGCAGAGTACTTCTAGCTCTCATTCTCTCTTTGTCCGCCTCACTTGCATCATATAATCTCTGTAAATTTGCGAGCTGTGCTTGGAGTTGGTGATGCTGAGTGATTAATGATTCATATTGCGTTTTTGTTTCGAGCAACTCATTGCTTTTGATCGTTAGCGCCTTTTGTGCCTGGATGAGCTGTGATGACAGTTGTTCGCTCATTATTTGGAATTGATTCTTTTCTCGCATTGCTCTATCATAGTCTGCATCTATGTCCATCATTTGCTGTTGTGTATCCATGGCTGTCTGAATCATTTGTTTTACTACAGGTTTCAGCTGAGCAACATCCACATTTAGCCATGTTTTTTGTACACTCGGTTCTTCTCCGGTTGTGACATCTTTGCCCTGTGTCAGATGTAATGTAGTGTCATGGGGCTGCCTAATCTGAAGCTAGATCCTCTGCTCAGCCACCATGTTTTCTTGATTTCCTTGAGGTGTATCATCTGGCACCTCGATCACAATTTGTTCTTGGTTTTGTAGCTCCTCCGAATTCACGTTCACTGGAGTTTGGATTTCCTCTTTGATAGGTGGTTTTACATATGTAACACAGGTTGTATCTTCCTTGATGCTGATCTTTGTAGTGTCATTCAATTGAATGACATGCTCAGGTTCAATAGATTCTTCTACTCTCTTTTCCATTTCTTGGTTGTCCGGCGTCACTTCCACTTGATTAATTTCATTCCATTCTTCTTCTTGAGTTTCTATTCTTATATCAGTATCCAGAGTGTCTTTTTCAGGACTAGATTCCGTGTTGGTACTAGAATCATCGATGCCCAGCTCTTTGTATCTTCCAGCTTGTTTTGGAGTCTTCTCTGTACTCTGTTGTGGTTTCTCTTGACTTGCCTGTCTATAATGATGACCTTGGACATTTAAGTTTACTTGCCCTTGCATGTACTGATGTGTCTCTTCGAGCGCAACGGAAAGATCTCTCCTAGTAATAGGCATTTGAGCCTTCATGATCTTTGGTAATACATGTGTTCTCTGTGATTGTGGTGTAGCTTGGGCTTCCTCCTCCCGTAGACGCTTTGTACCCCTCATGGTTTTTTGTGAGCTGGTTCCAGCTGCTTCAACCATAACAAAAGCTTTCTTTTTCTTAGGGACTGTAGCGGATTTTGCATACTTGGCTAGCCCTTCTGATGTCGGCATCTCCCGTAAGCAATTTTTCATGTCAAGGGCTTCATATATGAGTAACGTTAAAGCTGAACTCCCATTCAGGAACTTCTTCTGTCCCCACTTCTTCTGGGCTTCAAATAGTCTTTCTTGGACATACCCTGTCAGATTCACCTTGTTCCCAATTTGTCTCATGGCATGTGATAGTAGTTGTACTATGATCTTTTGTGGTGCGGTGTACCTGTGCATATTAGGGAAACAGAAATGCTGGTGCACTAGACGGACAACGTCTTCGAGGTCTATTCTGTTAATCTCCACAAAGGATCTCTTCTTAGGATCATGACATTCCTCTTTGACACTAGTAATTCCTTCTTGATTCCATCCAAAAGCTTTATTGATCAGTTCATGAGTGAATTGGATGGTCTTCCATGTCCCTACTTTATCCAATACCCGTGCTTCTGGAACTGATATTTTTCTTGCAGTAGGTTGCAAGGTATTCATTACTTGTGCACACCTCTGAAAAACATAGATTGGCAATTTGAGAAATGCCTCTAGGCCTGTCTGCTTCCATACATCTTCAATATGCGGTAAACCTTGGATTATGGTCTTGAAATCTTGAGACATAATAGGGAAGTAATGATCCCTATCCATAATCTTGATAGTTGCCATGAAAATAAGTTCTGAGACTGGTTGGTCATCACGAAACCAATGGCCTCTTACTTTTGTTACTGATTCCAATGGAAGAAGCTGGTCCTCTTCCACTTGTGTAGCTTCGAAATTAGTAGACGCCATCTGCACTCAATATAGAGTATGAATTAGTTGCCATATATTATCAGAAATCCTCCTTTATTTGTTTGTCATAAGCTCGATATTGCTCCGAGTGAATGGTGTCGTCCCTTTCCCGTGGGTGTGAGAAAGGTAATACCTGGATTTTTCACATTTTTAGGTATTTTTATATTTTCATCTAAAAAGGAAAACAGAAAAGTTAGGTTATAGCCGAAGCGGTTATTATTTTTGGAGTAATTTTCTTAATGTATGTACAAGTGCTCTCCTATTTCCCAAGAGGAAAATGTGCTTGACTATCCTGAAATAGAAGAAAGATGTGCCGAATGCTTGGCCTTGTAATGTGGCCCTACTATGCATACTTTAGGTCCTGACAACTCCATATGTGTGCAATCGGAAATAGTTGTTTGATGTATGCAGTCTGTCTTGTCTTTCGGTACCCAAATCTGCTTCATTCTGGTGGAATGTAGTGTGTTCTCCACCTTCTTGGTAAATGTGGTTCTTCTCCTGTAGTAAGTCTGCTTTATCTGTTTTGTGGATCTTGAATTGGCTTGCATTGCGTCTGCAGACTCCTTCTTCCAATAGCTATTCTTCTATGGTTGAGGTTCCTCGTTTTGGTTTAGCTTCTTTGGAGTGCATGATTTAGGAATCCATATTTGCGATCGATCCGGTTGAGCGGCTATTACTTTCCTTGGGATCCAAATTGTAGCACTTCGTTGTTGTCTTTGCTGCTCAAAATTATCTGCTTTATTACTTGCTTGGTTGCTCCGATGTCGATAGTGCTTCTGTCGTCGAAGATATTCCTTCACTTGATCTTTCCTTATCCAAGCTTGTTGAGTGTACGGAATAGGGTATATTTTAATAGGTATAGATTTTGAATCTCTCAGAGTACTGGTCTCTCTTGTGCATGGTGCTTCATTGAGGTTGGTTTCAGACAGATTGACACTCTTGTGACTTGCTAGAATCGAAGATGGTATGCAAGCAGAATTCAATGCGTCCGCACATAAAGTACTTGACGGTGGGGTTTCTATAGTGCTAGTGAACATACACTCCTGACTTTGTTCATTGGGATAAACTTTTGGATCTATGCTTACAGGTTTGATTGGTCGTTCGTCTAGCAAACTAAATACCTCACGATGTCCTATCCTGGCAAAGATGTATCCTAAAGCCAATTGAATGGTCACCTCATATTCGTAAATCTAGTCTTGACCTAACACCACGTCTTCGAGTAAATCCTGATCACGACACACTATCAACTTCTGTTCCATAGTGTTGTTGCCAAGATGCAGAGGTAAGGTGATCTCACCTATGCATTGAGTAATCGTTCCTCCTATTCTTATCAACTGTGCTATCGATGGACGTACTTCCTCCTTGAGTTTTTGGGTCAAAGAAAGTTTGATACAGCTTATGGCAGCTCCTGTGTCAATGAGAGCATCCACCAAGTGGTACTCCGTTTTACCTGCTCCCAAATTTAAATACGGTTGCGTTCTCTGTGAACCTACGCTTTTAGTGGCTCTAAAATTAGCCATTGGGATGAGTTCTTCTCCTAGTCGATATCTCTCATCTCTCTCTCATCCACTCTTTCCGTTTCTTAATTCGTTCTAGGGCTTCCTGTCTCGCTTCTTCTCGTATCCTTTCCTCTTCCATACGTCGATTCTTGCCTTTGATTAATCGAGACATTGTTTCTTCGGTCAATGGTTCTAGATATTTTTTTACTCTACATCCGCTGATGTAGTTTGGTAATACATCTCCATCTATGGTTGCTAAGCTGATGGCTCCACTTGTCGATATACGATTGATGATTAATGGGCCATATCCTCTCTTCTGCAACTTCTTAGTGTGTTGTTTCAAGGTATATACCACGACTAAGTCACCTTCCTTCAACTTTTTGTCCTTAATGTGAGCATCAAAGTATGCTTTCTGTCGCCTCTTAGCAGCATAAATGCCTGCTACTGCTTGTAACCTAGTTTCGTGAAGCTTTTCTATTTGATCCAATTGAGCTGATAGTTCATGTCCTGTCCACTCGTAAGTAGTTGCTACTCTGAGAGTGGGAATTAAGAAATCAATTGGCAAAATGGCATTTTGTCCATATACTAATTTAAAAGGAGTAGTGCCTATGGCGGTTTTATAGGCTACTCAAAATGCCCATAAAGCATGATGTAATTGTTTATCCCAATCTGATCTACCATCGTTAACAATTTTTGTGAGAACTGTACACAAGATTTTATTCGAACCCTCAGCTTGTCCATTGGCTTGTGGGTGATAAGGAGCTGATTTCTTATGAATTACCAAGAATTCATTCAGTAGAGCTTCTATGATTTCATTCACAAAGTGCGTACCTCTATCACTCACAATTTCTATCGGTAGTCCAAATCTAGTGAAAATGTTCTCAAAGAGAAACTTAGCCGTGGTTCTTGCGTCATTTTTCTTGGTTGCTTTGGCTTCAACCCATTTGGTCAGATAGTCTGTGGCTACAATTATATATTCGGCATGGGATCCTTTCGCTGGTGGGCTAATAGGTCCTATGAAGTCTATTCCCTATTTAGTGAAAGCTCTGGCACTCATCATGAGTCTAAGTGGCATTTCATCTCTTCTAATTGGATATTTTGTCCGTTGGCAAGTATCACATCGTTGCACATATGTCATGGCATCTTGGTGTAGAGTTGAACACCACATTCCAGCAAGGAGGATCATTTTTGCTGTTTTATCTGCAGAGAAGTGCCCTCCTGTGGCTCATGTATGGGCCATCTCTAAAACACAAAGATATTCGTCTTTGTGAATGCACACTCTTAATTGGTTATCTCTCCCTCGTTTAAAAAGTTGTTTTCCTATAATGGCATAATCCTTACTTTGTTCTACAAGTGCACGTTTCCTTGCTGAAGTAGCTCCTTCTGGGTATTCTTGAGTTTTCAAGAACTTTACCAGAGGCATGCTCCATCTCGGTGCTATTGTGGAATAGCATAGAGTTGAGTTCTCATCTGGGTTTTGTTCTTGACAAATTTGGCACGCCGACACATAATTATGTGTGTCTCTCTGCATGGTCGGCCAATATATGCCTAACCTCTTCAGGGTTTGCCATGTTCCGTTTGCATTCAAATGAGTTTTCCATTGGTTTACATGTGCTTTCTGAAGCCACATTTCCTGTTCCTCTTCTTCTACACATCTCATTAACAATCCGCTTGAATCTTGGTGATACAAACTTCTCGCAATGATATGAAGGTTTTTAGTCTTCCAAAGGTCTTGGGTTCGGTTTGGTGTGATCCCATCTTTCGGTCCATGTGTAAGTATAGGGATCAACTTTTCTGCCCATTGGGGACATACTTCCAGGTTAAATAGGTATGTATCTGGCAGATCATCAGGTACTCCTAAGGGTGGTTCTCCATGGGTCATTCTTGATAAGTGATCTGCTCTTATGTGAGTATTTCCTTTCTTGACTACTACCTCAAAATCAAACTCCATTAGCAATAAAAACCATCGTACTAGTCGTCCTGTATTACAAGGCTTGTTGACTAGGTACAGTAGGGCTTGATGATCAATGAAGAATCTGAATTTTGCCAACAGGTAATGTCTGAACTTTTTGACTGCGTACACCATCCCTAGGCCTTCTCTCTCCGTGGTGGTATAATTGCGTTCTGCTTGATTTAATTGTCTACTAGCATAGGCTATAGGGTGGTCTAGTTTTCCTGTATCGGCAGGTTGAGCTAAGATGCAACCAATGGCAAACTTGGAAGCATCCACATGAATATGAAATGGCTTATTCCAGTTAGGTACTCGAAGGATTGGTGCTGAACTCAATCGATTCTTTAACTCATTGAAGGCTCTCTCGCATTCCTCGGTCCAATTAAATTGAGTCAATAATGCATAGAGAGGTCTAGCAATTATGGCGTACATATGTATAAATCTTCGATAGTATCCACAATGTCCCATAAATGCTTGAACTTCCTTAGCCGTCTTTGGTCTTGGTAAATCCAGAATTACTTTGATTTTGTCTTCATCAGTTGAGATTCCATTTTTGGAGACAATATGCCCTAATATTTTCCCTTGTCTAACCATGAAAACACATTTTTCTGGGTTAAGGCATACTCGATACTGTCGACATTTAGCAAAGATCTTTTCTAGCTCGGGGATATGTTCTGATCGTATAGCCGAATAAGTACAAAGATCATCCACGTAGACCTCCATACTTTTTCTTAGGAATTCTTTGAATACATGGCACATCAATCTTTGGAAGGTGGCTGGGGCATTAGTTAGACCAAAAGGCATGACTCTAAAGGCGTATACTCCCCATTCAGTTGCGAACGCTGTTTTATGTTGGTCCTCAGGAGCAATAGCTACCTGATTATACCCTGAAAAGCCATCTAGAAAGCTATAGACTTCCTTTCCTGCCACTCTTTCCAAGAGATGATCTGTAATTGGTAATGGATAACTATCCCTTATGGTCACGGCATTTACTTTCTTCAAATTGATGCACACTCGTAACTTTCCATTCTTTTTCGGTACAACCACCAAAGGTGACACCCATTCCGTGTGCTCAATCTCGTATATGAATCCAGCATCTAACAATTTGTCTATCTCTTCCTTTATCTTTGCTGAATACACATCATTGTATGTATATGGTCTTTGTTTAGAAGGTTTGGCTTCGGATGTCATGGGAATTCTATGAGCACAAATAGATGGATCTTGTAACATAATCCTGGTAGGAGATGGTTGAACCACACCCTAAGAGAGAGGATTAGGAAGTAATCCTCAACCATGGCTTTTGGGGCAAGTGGTTAGCCCATCACATTCCTAACCAAGAGGTTGTGAGTTCAATTCCTTACATTGGTATCAGAGCCTAGGAAGTAGGCTTGGGCAAGGTGGAATGATCCAATGGCCTCTAAAAAAGGCGCTTGGGCATCCTCCATGTGAAAGGGTAGGAATTGTGGAAGGCGCGCGCGTCGGTTTCAAGGATGGACCTTACAATGATTGGGGTGTATCTCTCAATCCGTATGTCGGATTGAGGCGTGTAATATACCGTTGGAAAGCTCTCGGAACGAACTTTCCAATGAGCTAGCTTGCAAGTGTGAATTCCTTGGGAATCCTTGGGTGGCACTTGATTGAGTGTTCAAGATACCAAGCATGGGTGAGAACAAGGTTCAAGACTGAGGTTGAGAACAAGGGCTCGAGACACCAAGGTTGCGAACAAGAAGGTTCAAGACACCAAGGTTGAGAGCAAGGGTTCAAGAGATCAAGGTTGCGAACAAGGTTCAAGAAACTATGCGAGGTTGAGGGACATCAATTCAAGGGCACCTAGGGAGTTCAAGGGATTGATCACCGAGGCTAGAGGGATACAAGAGTAGATCATTGAGGACAATGATCGACCAAGGGGGGAAGAATGTAACATAATCCTGGTAGGAGATGGTTGAACCACACCCTAAGAGAGAGGATTAGGAAGTAATCCTCAACCATGGCTTTTGGGGCAAGTGGTTAGCCCATCACATTCCTAACCAAGAGGTTCTGAGTTCAATTCCTTACAGCCCCAAAAGCCATGGTTGAGGATTACTTCCTAATCCTCTCTCTTAGGGTGTGGTTCAACCATCTCCTACCAGGATTATGTTACAGATCTACTCCTTTCAAGTCCTTATAGGTCCAGGCAAAAACATCCCGATATTCTCGTATGAGGCGTATTAACTCTTGTTCTTCCTCTATGGAGACATCTTGTCCTATGAAAGTACATCGTTCTTCTCCTTCTTCTAACGTTACTACTATCTTCTTGGTTTGTTCTTTATTGTCATATGCTATTCCCGGCTGTGCCTCTCTTTTAGGCATTTGAATAGCAATTTTTCTCTCTTCTACTTCATATTTCTTGAAGTGAGCGGGCACTTCAAACTGATCTTGTGGCTTGTTTTCTTCACCTTCTGGCTCTTTACCTAACTCCAGCTCTTCTTTCTGTGTAGGCTCTTGGTTGTTTTCATTAGCTGTGATGCTTGTTTTTTTATCTTCATCCTCAGGTTCCATTGGTTCTGGCTCCATTTCAATGCTCTCATAGTCCTCCTTCCATTCTTTCTCTATCACTTCCCCTTCTTCAGCCTCCTCAAGAACTACCACATAGAGACTAACATCATATCCTTCCTCACCAATACATTCATTCATAGTTATCACTTCTTCGTTCACGCATACATCGAGGGTCGCTAAAATCTCCATCCAGCCATGAGGTTCAAACTCTTCATCTAAAAAGACTTGAGGCATGTAAGCTGGATCTTGTATAGACCTAGCTACTCCTTGCCCTTGCTGCCATCCTTTTCTCCTATCCTCTTCCTTTTTGGCAGTTTGACATATCCATAGATGTGTGTCCTCGTTCATCCAAGTCTGGTCACTAGAACCTATGCTGTGAATTGATTGGTCATCTTCTTCCTTGTGAATTTGATTCCATTGTAAGGTAGGAACATCTTGATATGTATAAGTGTGAAGATTTATTCTCGTGGTTGTTCCTTCATGTTGTAGGTATACAACATCTTTTCCCCAATCTTGCACAACCTTTAACTGTCTCATGAAAGGTCTCCCCAATATCATTTCATAATTGCTTGGCCTTTCAAATTGACATATTGCTAATGTGTGTTCAAATTCAACTCCGCATGTGGTGAAAACTACTCGTTCCAATAATCCCAAGGGTCTTTCTGTGTGTCCGTCAGCCATTTGTATTTTCATACGCGTTGGTCTTAAAGCTGGTTTTCCCCATTTCTCCCAGATTTCTCTGGTAGCAATGCCTACACCAGCTCCTGAATCTAAGATGGCTTTGGTTGTATAACCCCTAAAGGTAATTGGAAGGCAAGTGTTTCCTTCATCTCCCTCACTAAAATCTCCTACCTTATCCACTGGGATCTTTATAGTATTTACTTCATCAGACATCTCTTTTTCTCTAGTCTTGACCTCCAATTGACTGGTCAATTTCTCCTTCAAATGTGGTTTAACCCTCAACAATTCCTCTAATGTTAGTGTACAAGGGATTTTTACTTTTTTAAGGTGTTGTATGATGTCCGCTGTTTGGACTGATGGGTTCGGTTCTTTTTTCCTTATTGAGGGGATGCAATACAATTCAGAATTATGTTCGTACTCCCCTGTGTAATTGGGCAATTCCTTTACTCCATCAACTCCTTTGTCACTAGGATCCATTGGTAAAATTTCTTCTGAATTTAATTCAGGTAGTGAATCCTCCATTTCCTCTTCTGCTTCTATCTCTTCAAAAGGTGGTTCAATTCCTTCTACTTTCTTCCATCTGTCTTCTTGGACTCTAGCCCACAAATCTTTAGGCCATTCTCCTTCTACTTCGGGAACAACGGATCCTTCCCTTTTTTCCTCACAATAATTGCCATTAAGTGTCTTACTTACTTCAGGTTTTTCATGGTCATTGGTGTTGATGCACTCTTGGAATTCTCTTTCAGGAATTCAGGTCTTGGGCAATGGCAATACACGTTTTTCTAAGGTCTGTTGAGCAACTTCTATCAATTTTTTGCAGATCTCCAACCTCTCTTTCTCTAGGTCACCTCTAGGATATTCTCTTTCATGTTGTTTGATGGTCGGTCCGGCTCCTATTCGTGCCTTGTATGCCTGAATCCACATAGCTAATTCTTCAGGCATGGGATCTGCTAACACTGATCCTACCTCTTCTTTTTTGTACTTTTCATTTTTATTTTCTTCTTCATTTTCCTCTTTTGGGTTTTGTTTGCTCTTCTCATTTTCCTTCTTCTGCAGTAACTTCTTTTCTTTTATTCTATCTCTACAGTTCTTCCATCTTTGGGTTCTTTTACTTACAACACTTTTTTCAGGCTCTTCCGAGTCTTCCACTCTCTATGGTGTGGGTGTATTCAATTCTGGGCTACTTTGATCGTGTTTTTCAGGTTTTTCTAGGGTCTCTCTAACTTTGGCTCTTGTTATTGCCTTCAATGGTACAGTATATTCCTTATCGCTCCCTGATGACTCGATTACTTCTATCACATTGATTTGCACGTTGGATGTAACCTTGTTGGGATTCTTGGGGCAATCTCTGAAAAGGTGTTCCTTACCACAATCACTACAGTAGCCTTCCCAGACTCGTTGTGGTGGTGGTGGGTTTGGCAATGTGCATTCTCTGATGTAGTGATCACCTCCACATCGGTAGCATGGTCCTCTGGGTACAGGCGGTCTGTTCATGGGTCGGGGTGGTATGGTTGCTCTAAGAGCTGTGTACATCATTGGCACATAATCCTGCTCATATCCATACGAGTTATCTTGTGTTTCTATGTCATAAGCATATGGGTCGTATGTTTGTCCATATTCTATCAGTGAGCTCTCATAAGAGGGATATGCTCCTTGACTATGGTCATATGATGAGTCATATGATTCATTACTAACCAAAGGTGTGGCTGGGACTATTGCTCTCTCTCGATTTTCTTCAGGTTGAGCTCTCTTGACTAGGACAACATTCTGAGGATGGGGTGGTTGTTGTCCTAGTACTGGTTGTGGTTGGGTGTATCCTTGATACGCATATGGTCGTGGCACTGGTGCCTGCGGCTGATAAGTGGGATATCTAAAGGCTTCACCTCCTTGATCTCTCTGAGGGTATCCATAAGGTCTCATGTATGGCTGTGCTGGTCTCGCTTGCCTATTGTAAGGGCAATTTTCTGTACTGTGATTTGTATATTTTTGTTCTATACTACAATATTGTAGAGATCCTGGGACAGTGGGTCTATTATAAGCATAAGCAGGTGGTGGGACTACTCCCCTAGTACACAAGTGAGAAGGATGATCACCTCCGCACTGCATACATCTTCTGAGCATGGGTACTCTCATAGGGTTATTGGGGTAGTTCCTCTGTCCTTGAACGTTCAACTTCTTTGCTACCAAATCGGCTATTTCCTCGACATTGTTTTTAGGGATTGATGTGCAACTGACCGAATCTTCACTTTTCAAGCTACCTTGAGGTATTTTCAGGTCCTCTGCTAGGTTGTCTTCTAGGTCTATACATTCCTTCATGCATTCTTGCAAAGTCTGAACTCTCTTTACATATACTAAAGATCTCAAAGATCCGTTCAACAATCCTTCCAAAAATAATTATACCATTTTATTTTGAGTAGGTCTCTCTTCTACTGGGCATCTGTCCACATACTGCTTGAATCTTCTTGCAGCCAATCTCACTGATTCGGTAGGGGCTTGTTTAAAGCTATGAATCAATGATGAAGAATTGTTTTTAATTCCTGACTTAGTGAATTCCTCAATCATTTCTTGGTAGACTTGTTCCATGTTTTGGAAATTATTAGGGTCCAATGGCTGAAACCATGCTAACGCAGTGTCTGACAAGGTAAGACCAAAGGTCTCATATTGAATCAAGAAGTCTTCCACCTGTTCGGCTCTGATTACTTGTTTAAATTCGGCTATATGATTGTAAGGTTCACTCGAGCCATCATAATGGTTTCTCATGCATTTGGCAACTTGAATTGGCCTTAATCTTCTTCCTGCTTCGGGTGGTCTAGGCATTACTGGGAAAATTGGTCTTCCTATTGGTATGCCTGTCCTCTGGCTACTGATGGTCTGACTGGAGCGGGGATTCCATGTCTTGGGTCAATAGTTGGTTGGGGTTGGTAATTAGGGTTATTTGCAGGCATTGCGAACTGCACATGTGGTCTGACTGGGATTTGGGTTTGTCGTGTTTGTTGTGTTTGGCCCGACTGTTGACATGAATCATTATGGGATGTTCCGAGTGGGTTTCTTGAAGTAGTGGCTTGGTCCCTAGGGGGAAACACTGGGATATTCTGATATTTCAACTCAACTCTTTCCGCTTCTGTTAAGGGCCAATATCTTCTCTGATTCTTATCCAGATATGTGATGATGGTGGGGAAATCAGGATCTTGTAACTCATAGATGGTGACTGGATTAGGGGCAGCCTCCCATATTGAAGAATGTGCTCTAAGAAGATGCTCTATCCCATTGATCAAATACACATCCATTAGGGAGTCGTCTTGGGGAATCAGGTCTCCCCTCCATATCCTAGCTACAGCAGATCTCCCTCTAGGTGTAGTTACTTGCTCTTCATTCCCACCTCCATTTAAGTTTGAAGCATTATTATCTTCACCATGTTCATTAATGTTTTCCGGGTGCTCCGTGACAATATATTGGATATCTCTTTTGTCCATGTAAAAACCTCCTACATACTTGACTGCTGGTCTAGGCACTATATAAGCCTCTGACGCTTTCTTTAACCTGGCCACTAATCTGTTTAGACCATCCAAATAAATAGGGATCTCATATTGGTTGGTGTTCACGTACTCCAAGGAGGTCCTGTACTCTCCCTCAATGATTCACATCATGCCAATCATGGGTACTGTGTTCTGCATATCCTCCGAAGCCATGGGAATTTCTTCCTCTGACTCACTGGAGGTCTCCGAATAATGTGAACGGTTACTTTGCTCTGCTACACTACCTACAGAAGAGATTACACTTCTTCGGCTTCCTAGGGTTCTTCCGGATCTCAGGTTCATCCACCTAACAACTCTGATCAACCCTTGCAACCCTCTAGCCTCTGGGATTCT
The DNA here is from genome assembly GCA_020310875.1 of Ceratopteris richardii. Taxonomy (NCBI): domain Eukaryota; kingdom Viridiplantae; phylum Streptophyta; class Polypodiopsida; order Polypodiales; family Pteridaceae; genus Ceratopteris; species Ceratopteris richardii. The sequence continues at coordinate 43,702,614 of CM035433.1, read as the reverse complement.
TCACTAAAGGTCAGAATTTCTAGAAGACTTTGGCTAGGAAATGACTGAAAAAGAATTTTTTCCAGATCACGATACTTGACTCCAGATTCCACGATACTCGATCTTTGTCTACAAACGATATACGATACTTCGACACAGGCGATATACGATCTCTGACTTAGGCGATACCCGATCTCTGATAAATATCGCGATCTCTGATAAACGATACCGATCGCTTGAGTGAAACGATACCGATCTTTGACCGAAACGATACCGATCTCTCGTGCAAACGATACACGACCTATGAACCAAACGATACACGATCTTTGAAGTGGAAACGATCGACGATCCCTGAACAAAACGATACGTGACCTTTGGTAAGTATCGCGATCTCTGAAAAACGATACACGATACTTAAGCCAAACGATACACGATCTCTGAATCTGAGAAACGATACACGATACTTAACCCAAACGATACACGATCTTTCAACGTGAAACGATACGCGATCTTTGAGTCTGAAACGATACACGATCTACGATCTCTGGCCGAAACGATACACGACCTATGAACCAAACGATACACGATCGCTGGTGAATATCGCGATCTTTGATCAAAACGATCTCTGGGCCAAAGGATACCAATAGGAGGGAAATATCGCGATACTCGACCACAGGAGCAAAACGATACTTGCTAAGTATCGCGATACTCGACCGCGGGAAAGATACAAGTAACTTGCAAAGTGACTTTTTGGGCTTTTTATACTTGGGATTTTTTCTACTTCAAAAGAAGAACTCAACTAAACAAAGACTGAACACTACTCTAGCTACCTACTCTACTCCCTCACTCTTCCTATTCTAGGCTAACAACTCACTACACACACTCCAAGAATGAGAAGTAGCAAGTGCGGTTGAAAATGACTTACCAAAGAAGAGAAAATCGCCACTCCTCCTCTTGCTTCAATGCCAAAAGCTACTTAACATCACACGAATGCCTCGGTTTGATTCGTCACTCCCCGGCAACGGCGCCAAAAAGTGTGTTGACCTAAGTACCAACTTAGGGACTTACGGAGAAAGAGACTATACCTCAATCCCCTCGCAAGTGCATATAGTGGGGATACACGCTTTTAATTATCAATCCAAAGAGTATACAAACCTAGCCGAGTGTATGAGGACATGCAATCATGTGATGATCAATGCAAATGAACTACTCAAAGAGTGTAAACAAGGCAAAGACTTATCCAAACAAGCTTCAACTGTTGGTCATGGCGTCACGATACTTGGTGCAGCAGCCGTCAGTATTTTGGACTTTTCTCCCACCTCCAAGCTCCAAATATAGCGAATAGTATATGCGTTTCGAAGCTCTCGAGAAGACGCATCCAATGGCAGTGGTTTCACTCAATTCTGATGCTCCTACTTCAAGTTATGAGCAAAATACTGAGTCGCGGGAAATACCTTCCTACACTTCAGCACTTCCTACACTCCGCACACACCTTACCTACAGCAAATAAACACTTTCATGGATAGACAACACTCACAAGCACTCTTTCCAAGAAATACACATGCATACAACCTCACAGAGAAGAAGATACAGAGTGAAGAAGACACAAATTCGAATTTCTGTGCTCTCTATTCTCACAATGGCAAAAAGTCATTTACAAAGAGTCACATTTGACTTATATACTTGTGCCCTAAAAATGGTCCTTTCACACAAGAGACCGGCACTTTATTTACTAAAAGACTAATTTCCTACTATTTTACATGGGTAAATCTCTAATCTTCTGTGGGGATGCATCTAGAGGATTCCTCTAGTGCATTTACAACGGAAATTATATTACAAGAATGGTTATGATACAAAAATATGATGTCCAAATCGGAAAGATTTTGGGGCCCGTCTTTTTCTCTGCTTTGTGCTCTCTTTAGCTCTGCAACAGAAGCCAGCGGAGAGAGTCAGAGCGAGGTGAAGGATTAAGTAGACAAAGCAATCGACGCAAATCTGGCAGATAGGTCCTTCAAATTTTTCCAAATCAACATCTTTATAATAGTGGTTCTTATCACTAACAATCATTGTACATACCATTTCCTATTTTTTTAGCTCCATTTTGTGCAAGCCAAGGAGTCCTTGAGCTTGAGGAGCCTTAGAAGTACCTACATATCAATTTTCGTATTTTTTAGACTCCGTTTAAGCCCTCAAATTGGCCCTGGAACCTAATTTTTAACTAGGCCGGACACTAGGTCTGGACAGGGCCAAAACCTAGTCAAAAACTATAAATAGAGTTAGAGAGCTCATTTTTGAGGTTAGATTGTAATTGAAGTGAACTTGTAAGAGCTTTTTGAAAGTAATCTAAGAACTCCATTGCTTCTCACTCTTTGTCTTGCCGTGTGTGCGCGTGTGTGTGTACGTGTGTGCATGTTTGTGTGCTTCTCACTCACGCACTTGTGCCTCCACTTGCTCGAGGTCTTCATACCATCCTCACGTCTTCCCGGATTGACATTAAAGGAGGTGCTACTCATCATTGAGCTACACCAAGGTGTATGCCACTGCCTCAAATGTTTCATCTTTGTGCGTGCTGATGTCACCTTGGGTGTCGGTTTGCTGTCCTTGTTCGTCTGTCTGCACATTTTCTTGGGAGTCATGAGTGCCCTGGCTGGCTTCATCATCGCCCTCCTCCTCATCTGTTTCGGTTCTTTCTTCTTCTGAACTGGATACTACTTGTCCTTGTTGTTGATTCGGGGGAGTGGTAGGGTAGCTTGGTCGTTCATATTCCTGAGAGAAAATCTAGCCTTCACAAAACTAAAATTCATTTGAGAAAGCATCCGGCATTTCAAAATCAAACGTTGTATCTATGGGTTCCGCTTCCAGGTTGGGTATCGGAAAAGAAAACGCTTCCACACCAATAGTGGTGGGAACTTCTACTGTAGTGGTGGTAGGTTCCTGAACTGATGTTGGTTGTGAGGTAATCGCACTAGTAGTGTTGGTCATGATAATCGTATGCGAATAGGTTGTACAGTTACAGGGGCTTCCGTCGGAGACTGTTCTGGAGAGGGTTGAGGAGAAGGGGACTCTGGAACTTGAAGGCATGGGATAGTTCCTCTCATGCGCTTTCTTGCTCGTCCTTTGCTAGATTTCCTAGCTTTCTTGGTTGTCCCTTTAAATGTTTTCAAATCCTCACTTGTCATTGCATGCTCGATTGGCAAGTCGTATGCCAAACACATATATACAATTCGCGTAAGAGCGCAGCATCCATGGATTACCTTTTTTGTTTTCGATCTATGTTGTGCTAAGTACAACTGATCAATCACCCAGCTTGCAAGATCAACAGTCTGCTGTCCAATACAAAACAAATATAGTCCAAACCAGATGCATTTGTGGGGCATGGTGAATCGATCCTGAGCGGGGAATGCAAAATGTTGCATACATATCCTTAAGGGTTTAGAGAGCTCAGGTGTGATCGCTGAATATCTTCCCACTTCATGACATCTCCACGTTTCATTGGCTCTGGAACCAGCCTCTCTCGCTCTATCGGAGTGTGTGTTCCATGTATCTTGATTGCAGCTCTAATCAAATCTTTTGTCAAATAAAACCTTTTGAATGAATGAATGTTCTTGGTAGATCCTTGTTCTCTGACGCCGTCAAAGTGGTTACTAGATAATAGCATCTGTAGAATCTGGTTTAGGTAATGGATCACTGAAATATTTTGTGAAGCCTGCTCTCGCCCAAACGTGCTTTAAGTCTTCTGTGTTCTGTAATGCTTCAAACTCTCTTGAGAAAAACTGGTACTTGCCCCACGTACGGGTATCAAAAGTCAAATTGGCCTCAAAAAGGATATCTGCATCCACCAATGGGCCTGCTAAACCTTGGAACCAATGAGAGTTGCGATGAATTTTTTAGTATATCCCCTAGGAGGGTCATCAATTGGCATAGGTCCTGGAAATCCCTGAAATTCTGGCGGTTGAGCCGTAGGATGTGGTTCAGCTAGTAATTCACCAACATTTGCCATGGGTACACTAGGGCCAGCTTCAGATGGTCCTTTTGCCTGCATGATGAATGATGCCAGTGTGTAGCAGATCTGCTACAAAAGATTAACACATTAGTATGGAAATTAATCATGATCCCATTAAAGTGAAAACGTAATCCATTTCCATAACCGATGTGTAACCCGTATAGCCGAGTGTTGTGATGTGGTTTATGGAATGATAGTTGCAAAACTAATGCAGGTCTCTAGACACCTACATGCTTCAGATGATGCATACATTTCTTGATGAGATGTTATTACAAGTGATGTTGGGTTATAGTGTGTGGATTTGTACAAGGTTCAGTTGTGAGTGAGTTATTACAAGGGTAGTATTTAGTCGGGATGGGAGTAATGTTAGATAAGGGGGTCGGAGTAGATGTCTGGATACGTTTCGGTATCCATTTCCTAAGAGTTTCTGAGCGGGTGATATGTTTTTGCTAAGGGCCAAAAGGTGATATCGGATGTGATGGTATTGAGGGGTGAAGATATTTTTGAGGCGTATATATTACATGGCTTGAGGGTTGAGCTATAATACACTGTTTTGGTACCCAAATCTGCCTGGGTGTGGGTTGATTTGTAAGGTACTTCTTGGCGATCCAAATCTATTGAATGTTCGTACTCGTAGAAGAAGGTCGAGAAGACGTTAGATACTGCTTCTAATTCTACTGTAACTTCTTCTTGTAATTGTCTGCATTGGTGAGATCTGTCTACGCTTTCTGTCCTTTTGGCACCCATATTTGTCTCGTGCCTCTTTCTTTGTGATATTGATACTCCTTTCCTCCTTGTGTCATCTGATATGGTTGTCGGTCTGGGTTCCTCCGTTGTGGATGACTCCTTTGTGGTTTAGGTTGAGAGGTCGGATGGACACTCTGCTTTGGAAAAGAAGGGAGGTCCAACACTTGCAAAACCTGCCCATTAGGAGGTGCATTGTTTTGTAGCAAAAATCTAGGCCAGTCCGCAGTAAGTGTGGAAGGATGGGCACTGTAGGCTGTTTTGCCCATATGGCTGCAGTCCACCTGACCGCTGATGTAACCCATCTGTCCGCTGCTGGAAGACCGTGGGAAAATCTCCTGACCATCTTCTATCTGGCAATGATCCATCGCCAAGCTCTCATGGGTTGACTTTGGAAGGAGCCTGCTTAGCCAAAGGATTTGGCCAAATATCTTCTGGTCCTCTGTCGCAAGCATTCCATAGGGTCTAGGGTTACATACCTCAGGCAGAGTGTTGTTAGGGAAGTCAAGCGGTATCACTTGTTGCTGATCTATGGTTCCAATCTGCAAGAGCCTTGTCTAAGATTTAGGTCCACTGAGTGATCGTATAGCCAATCTTGGCCAAGGATTAGGGGTTCTATCAGGTCGTCATCATGGCACACTAGTAGCTTTGCTGTCATGGTCACTTTGTTTATGAGGATAGGAAGGTCCACCTCACCCATGCAAGGGGTTTCCATGCCTCCTAGCCCTATGAGGTATGCCTCAATTGGCCGCATTTCTATTGCCGTGCTCTAGCATGACTGTAATGAATGGTCTCCTATCCACTATGCTAGGATGAGTGGTTGAATTTTGCTTGACACATGGCCATGGGGTATCTGGGTGTTGTTTCCAAATGGTTATAATGTTCTCTCCCTAGTCCTTGTCTTCTTAACTTCATGTGCTTAATGCGTTCTATAGATTTTTCCTGAGCTTCAACACGTATCCTATTTTCTTCCTCCTTATGCTTCTTTGCCAACGTGAGTCGTCTAAGCATATCCTCAGTAAGAGGTTCTTGATATAACTTGACTCTAAATCCACTAATGCAATTAGGCATTATGTCTCCTTCTAGGGTGGCTAATTGTACTGCTCCACTTGTCGAGAGTCTGTTAATGATCATAGGTCCATGACCTTGCTTTTCTAACTTCGTGCATGTTGTTTCAACATATATACTAGGACTAAATCTCCTTCTTTTAAGCCTTTATCTTTCACATGCGCATCAAAATGTGCTTTCTGTCGCTTCTTTGCTGCGTATATTCTTGCTGCTACCTTCAGCCTGGTTTCTCCTAATCGTTCCAAGTCCATTATCCTGGATGATAATTCATGCCCGGTCCACTGATGTTCTTGTGCAACCTTAAGGGTGGGTATCAAGAAGTCCAAAGGAAGCACAACATTCTGACCAAAAACCATATGAAAGGGAGTTGCATTGAGTACGGTCTTGTAGGCCACTCAATATGCCAAACAACATGGTGTAATTGTTTGTCCCAATCTGAACGTTTGTTGTTCACAAGTTTCGTCAGTACGTTACAAAGGATCTTGTTAGTGCTTTCAGCCTGACCATTGGCCTGAGGATGATATTGTGCAGATTTCTTGTGAATCACCATAAAATCTTGTAACAAATATTCAATGACTTGATTTAGAAAGTGAGTTCCTCGAGCGCTCACTAACTCTATAGGCAGTCCATATCTTGTAAAGACATTTTCAAATAAGAATTTTGTAGTCGTGTGTGCATCATTCTTTTTTGTGGCCTTGGCCTCTACCCATTTGGTAAGATAATCTGTGGCAACAATAATGTATTCAACATGTGTACCTTTTGCAAGGGGGTTAATGGGTCCTACAAAGTCTATACCCCACTTAGAAAATGCATGTCCTCCCATCATGGGTTTCAATGGCATTTCATCTCTGCGAGTAGGAAACCGAGTTCTCTAGCACACATCACATCTCTTAACATAGGTATGTGCATCCATGTGAAGAACCAAGAACCATAAACCGAGTTCTCTAGCACACATCACATCTCTTAACATAGGTATGTGCATCCACCATAATCCTGCAAAGAGGATGGCTTTGATGATCCTATCGGGTCCAAAATGACCTCTTGCAACACCTTGGTGTGCAATCTCTAGTACGCTCAAATAATTGCTTTCATGAACACATTGTCTTAGGTATCCATCTCGTCCTCATTTGTATAGATTGTCACCAATACGTGAATAGTCTTGAGCTTCCTGCTCTAGACTTCGTTGTTTTGCTAAAGTCATTCCTTGAGGGAATGTTTTTGTCAAGTATGTCACTAAAGGTTCACTCCAGTCTGGTGTGAGAGACACGTGATATAATGTAGCATGTTCTATTGGTGGTCTTTCACAACAAACAAGGCATTCTTTACACAATTTTTAGACATCTGCTTCCAAAGAAGGCCAATATACTCCTAGTCTATGCAGAGTCTGCAATGTACAAAATTTCAAATAATGTTGCTTTAATGCACCTACATGTGCTAATTGCAACCAATTCGCATGTTCTGACTCATCTACACAACAGACAAGAATATTTTGATTGTCCTGTTTATATATACTTCCTGCTATGATTTGGTATCTTTGAGATTCGGTAATCTCTCCTTCCTTGATCCTTATCCTAGGATTCTTAGGTCCATATGTGAGAATAGGGACTATAGGCTTAGCCCATTTTGGTGCTATCTCAAGGTTAAACAAATATGCATCTGGTAATTCATTCGGTATTCCTTGAGGAGCTTCTCCTGTGGTTAATCTTGAAAGGTGGTCAGCTCTAAGGTGTGTCTTTCCTTTCCTGACTACTACTTCGAAGTCATACTCCATGAGTAATAGAAACCAACGTATCAATCTTCCCGTGTTACAAGGCTTATTGACTAAGTACAATAATGCTTGATGATCTGTGAAGAATTTGAACTTGTTTGCCAACAAATAATGTCTGAATTTCTTCACTACATAGATCATTCCTAATCCTTCTTGTTCTGTAGTGGTGTAATTTCTTTCTGTTGCGTTCAATTGTCTGCTTGCGTAAGCTATGGGGAGATCTATATTACCTTCATTCGTGGGTTGTGCTAACACACATCCTATGGCATAGTTGGATGCATCCACATGTACATGGAATGGCTTGCTCCAATCCGGGGTTGTCAATATAGGTGCTGAGCACAAATGTCGTTTAAGTTCATTGAATGAGTTCTCACACTCATCTGTCCATTCAAACTTGGTCAAAAGAGAGTACAGAGGCTTGGCTATGATTGCATACATGTGTATGAATCGTCTGTAATAACCACAATGACCCATAAATGTCTGTACCTCTTTTATGTTATTTGGTCTATGTAGATCGGTGATTACCATCACTTTTTCCTCATCCGTAGAGATTCCGTTCTTTGACACAATGTGTCCTAGAATTTTTCCCTGTCTGACCATGAAAACACATTTTTTTGGGTTTAGACAAATTTGATATTCTCGACATTTTTCAAATACTTGTCTTAACTCGAGGATATGTGTTTGCCTGATATTTGAATGAGCACATATGTCATGGACATAAACTTCCAAACTCTTGCATAAGAATTCCTTAACAACATGACACATGAGTTGCTGGAAAGTGGTGGGTGCATTTGTTAAGCCAAAAGGCATTAGAATTACACGAAATGCAAAAATGCCCCATTCTGTGGCAAAAGCCGTCTTGTGTTGATCTTCTGGAGCAATGGCTACTTGATTATAGCCTGAGAAACCATCAAGAAAGTTGTAAACTTCCTTGCCCGCAACTCTTTCCAATAAATGTTCCGTGATAGGAAGAGGATAACTGTCTCTAATCGTGGCGGCATTAAATTTTTTAAGGTTAATACACACACGCAATTTTCCATTCTTCTTAGGCACAACCACAATGGAGGATACCCATTCGGTGTGCTCAATTTCGTAAATGAATCCTGCTTCTATCAAACAATCTAGAATCTTCGCAGCGTAGTTATCATTGTACGTGTATGGTTTCTGTTTCGTAGGTTTTGCATCTGGAGTCATAGGGATTCTATGGGAACATATATCTGGGTCTACTCCTTTCAAGTCTTTGTAACTCCAGGAGAACACGTCTCTATATTCACGCAATAGGGCAACTTCTTCTTCATTCGTCAAATCATGCCCTATGTATGTACATTTTTCTTCTTCTTCTTCTATGGCGACTATGATGTTTTTGGTTTTCTCTCGATTATCATATACTTCTCTAGCGTCAACTTTTATGTTAGGCATTCATACCATGATTCGTCTATCTTCTATTTCATACTGCTTGAAGTTCTCCGGTACCTCAAACAAGGATTCTTCTTCTTCTGACATGGTTTCTTTCTTCTTTCTTTTCTTACCTTCACTTTTGACAGTCACTTGTGTGGCTAAGCTCACCTCGTTCATAAGTTCTTCGTGGCTCTGAGGGTGAGTTTCTACTTCGTAGAAATATTCTTCGTCTGATGCAAAGGGTGGGTCCATAATAATTGACTCTAGATCAAAGTCACTTGCATCCTCAAATGCATCAGTGCTCGATTCACATTCTTCAATAATAGAATCACACATGATTGACTCTATCGTGAAAACTGAAATATCATAGCCATCCTTGTCATAGTGGGGTGTCCATTGTTCTTCATTGATGGCTACATCCATGGTTGCTAGGATTTCTGCCCAAGAAATACTACAGGTGCATAAGCTGGGTCTTGAAGGGTTCGTGGGTGTTGTTCTGCACCTAAGGTCTTGGCTTCTAACCGTTCTTCCTCTTGTTTTGCTACCTTACACATCCATAAATGAGTATCCTCGTGCAACCATGAGGGATCTGATTCTAATGAGTGTACCAATCCTGTCTCTTCTGGTGTCTTATGGATGGTATTCCATTGTATTGGGGGTACGTCTCGATGTGAATAGTCTTTAAGATTGACTTTTGTACTCACTCCTAAATATTGCAAGTACAAAGAATTAGTTCCCCAATCTTGTACAATTTTCAACTGACGCATGAATGGTCATCCTAAAATCATCTCATAAGCATGATTTTTACTAAAATCACAAATGGCGAAAGTATGCTCAAATTCCACACCACAAGTGGTGAGAGATATGCCTTCTAGTAAGCCTAATGGTTTTTCTATATGTCCGTCAACCATTTGTAGCTTCATCCTGGTGGGTCTTAGTGCTGGCTTACCCAAACGTTTCCATAAAGCGGTGATAGCGATGGCTACTCCGGCTCCTGAATCTAAGATGGCTTTAGTGGTGTAGCCCTGATGGGTTATAGGAAGATAAGTGTTACCTTCCTCTCCTTTGCTTACATCTCTGATTCTTTCTACGGGTATCTCTGGTACCTTCTTGTGTGATCCTATCTGTGAGGGTGTAGTAGCAAGCTCAAGGAATTGATTTGCTACATGTTTCCACAGTTCTGGTTTAATCTTCAACAACTCCTCTAGAGTGAGGTGACATTGTACTTTGGTGTTCTTTACCACTTTTGTGTTTCTAGGGATTACTGATTCTTCATTCCTCACTATTATAGTGGGTTGCTCTCATGCTAATAGACTTTGCTTCCCAAGGTCCTGTCAACTGAGGTAATTCTTGCAAAGAATTGGATTCAAAACCTGTGTGTTCACTCAGTTGCTCTTCCTCTACATCATTGTAAATAGAGGGGATGTCTTGGGGAAATTGCTCCTGCAAGTCATCTATTTCTTGAATAGGAGGATGAGTTCCTTATTCTTTTCTCCATTTCTCTTCCTGTATTTCTCTTAGAAATTCATGTGAATACCTATGTATGGAAGACAGGTTGTCTTCACCCTCTATGTTGGGTACTTGAGACAGGGATGGTGCATTCCTTTCCTGTGTCTCTGATCCAATAGGGTTCCTATGCAGATTCTTTTTCTCCTTGCTATCAATCAAGTATTCTAGCCTCCATTAATCCTTGAAAGTGTAATTCCGGTTTTACCATGTTATTCCAATTAAGATATCTAGAGGCTTCAAACATTGCTTATGCTAATTCTACCATCTTCATGCAAACTTTAGTCCTCTCAATTTCTAAGTGTGCTCGAGGGTAGTTCTTGCTCATTTTTGCTATCTGGGGTCCTTTTAATCTAGCTTGATATGCACGAAACATCATGTCTAAGTTTTCGGGTATGGGTTTTGCTAAAACTGATCCTGATTTTTGAGCTGGGTTCTCTTGATGTAATTCTTGCGAAGTCAATTCTAGGATTTTGGCTCTAGATTCTTTTAAACTTCCTTCCAACTCCGTTATCCTTTTACTCCACTTTCTCTTGATTCTTTCTCTAGAATCTTTCCAAGATTCCATCTTTTTACTACTAGACTCTCCAACTTCACTAGTTTCGGCTATTTTCTCCTGATTAAGCTGTTGATTCTGTAAGAGCGCTTGGGCTCTTGTTATAGCTTGGATAGGCATGTATGTAGGGTTGGATCCATCTGCATTGTGCACAATACCTATCACATTGATCGGTGTCACACTTGAAGCATTAGCAGGGTTCTTCGGACAATCTTTTATGATATGCTCTTTACCACAATTGGCACAGAAGCCTTGTGTATTATAGTATTGTGATTGTCATGATATCAGAGGATGTGGACAATCCTTTATGAAATGATCTCATTGGCACCTAAAGCATGGTCCTCTAGGGCCCTGTGGTCTTTGCTGTCTTAATTGGGGCCGTGGATTTGGGTTTGTGTACATCACATTAGTGTAGTCGGGCTCCCAACTAGGTTCCAATGGTGGACTATCATACTGATATGTTTCTACATGTTCTGGTGAGTCTGTGTAATACGCGGGTGGACTATCCACATGAGTAGAGTCAAAACTGTTAGAGTTTGGGTCACTCTCTATGATCAGTGGTGAAGAAGGCACTAAAGCCCTACTGAGATTCTCTTCTGCAACAGCGTATTTAACTGGGATGACATTAGCTAGTGGGGGTGGCTGCTGAGCTAAGACAGGTTGTGGTCTCTATTGAGCCTGATAAGGATAGTTTTGAGGAGGCCTATAGGAATGGGGCTGAGCATTATATTGGCCTTGATACCTACCTGACTGTGCTTATGCTTGTGGGTAGTTATGTCTCACTGCTTGTTTGTTGTAGGGGCAATCTTGAAACGTATGATTCGTGTATCGTCTCTCAATCGTATAGTACTGGCCACTAGGGTTGGCTTGTGGTTGTGTTGCATTGGGACACACATTTGCCATATGATCACCACCACAGGTGTAACAACGCTTCTTTGTTGTTACCCTTGGCATCTGTTTGCTAGAAACTCCTAGTTTCTGGGACACTTTTTCTGCTAGGTCTTCTATCAAGCTAGACAATTTTGAAGATGCTAGAGATGAACATTCTGAGTCTTTATGGACCTTTGAGAGTTCCAACTCATCTCCTAAGTTTTCCTCAATGTCTATGCAAATTCTTACACACTGCTCTAGCGTTCTGGGTTCTTTCAAGTATACATATGAACGTAGTTTAGAGCTCAACAAGCCATCTAAAAACAATGACACTTGCTTGGCTTGTGAGGGTAGCTCTTGCATTGGACATCTCTCCACATATTGTCTAAACCTACGTCCTGCAAGTCTAACTATTTCCTGGGGGGTCTGTTTAAAGCTATGAATCAATGAAGATGTGTCATGTCTGATTCCACTTTTAGAGAATTCAGTGATGAATGACTCTAAAAAGTGATGGATGTCTCTAAATTGCCTTTGTTGCAATGGTTGAAAGCAAGTTAAAGAGGTGTTCTTTAATGTTAGTCCAAATGCATTGTATTGTGTGAACATGTCTTCGACTTGTTTTGCTCGTAGCACTTGCTTAAATTCTGCAACATGATCATAGGGATCTCTTGTCCCATCAAAGTAGTTTTTCATGGATTTTACTAATTGAGTGGGTCTTAATATTCTTGCGTGTTCACGTGGTATAGGTAGAGGAAAATCATCTCTACCACCTGGTATCCTAGGTTCTCTTCGTCTATCCACTTTGTCCGTGTCTATGGTGGTTCTGTCTCTCCCTATGGGATGATCAATACTTACTTCAATTCTCTCTTTGTTTTTCTCTCTTTGATTACCATGGGTTGAGGATGTTCCTGCCCCTTGTTGGCTTGTGTTTACGTTTGCTCGAGATGGAGGGAATACTAAATCACCACCTCTCCATGTATAGGTATTTCTCGCGTGATCTGGTACTTCAAATACTCTTTCTGACGTTCCATCTAGGTATACAACCTTTCCAGGTGTATCTGGGTCCTTGAACTCGTAAACCATGATGGAGCCTACCTCACTAGGTTGTTCTGTTTTGTATCTCCAAAATGCTTCATATGTCTCTTTATTTACGAATAATTCTATGCTTTTGTTATCTTGAGGGATCCACTCTGGAATTAGTACTCTTGTTAGCACAGATTTCCCTCTAGGTGTTCTAGGTTCTTCTAATGGTTCTTTTCCTTGGGCTCTCGCTTCCGTCTCCAACTGAATTATGCCAAACTCATTGGTATTGTTTGGCTGAGTACTTATGATGTACATTGTTCCTTCTTTGTCTATGTATGTCTCTCTCTCGAATTTCACCACTACACGTTCCAATCCAATGGGTTGATCAGGATTGTGCATTTGCACCACTTGTCTTCGCAAACCATCCTCATAGATGCGAGCACCTAAGCGGTTGGTTTGGAGAAATTCTAATTGAGTTCTATAGGGTCCTTCGGGTCTTTCCAAATAAGCTATGTTTAACCCTCCTTATGGTCGCACTCGTATATGAGCTCAACTCGTAGGGATAACTATTATTCAACTGTTGTGCCCACCATCGTGCAGTAGTTCCTACACTTGCTTCTGATGATCTAAGGCTTCGTCGATCTGACTGGCCTATATGCTTCCCCGATCTAAGGCTCATGAATTTACTTCATGGCACTCTCTAATCGTCAATGGTTCTTTGTTTTTAATTGCTTGTTTCTTTTTGAATTTCTTTAGATTCTTGTCTTGTCTTACTGTATACGTCAGGAACCGACTTTTCGTGGTACTTTTGAGTTCTCATTCCGTCAAACTTAAGTTCTTTCCTTTAGGTTTTCGTATCACACACCTTTACTTTAGTCTTGGATTTGAAAAATTAAATCTCTTGAATTTGATGCATTCCTATCATCGTTAATCTAATCCACAATGCTACCGTTTATCCTAAGCTAATAATTGACTGAGGGGGTTGAGTATTCTTCCAACCTCATGTCAGCTGCTTTGATTGCTCTCATGCCCAAGAAGTCGCACTTCCCAAGCCCTGCGTTCTTCACTGCCTTGCCTTGATTGCCCTTGATTGCCCTTGCTAGACCTGTAAAAATCCAATATTAGACCTATTCACAATGGATGATCAAGCACTTGAATATATATACCATTAAAGGTCCTTTCCCGTTTGCCCAAATTTTAATGCCCCCTGGCTTTCTAGTCCCAAAGATGGTCAAGCTTAATTTATTCTCTCTAAAAAACCTCAAAACTATAAAGCTCAAAAAACGGACTTCAGATGAAAAAGATATGAGCGTTCAGGCCCTCGGGGGTAAAAACTGACAAACAGGTTTTTTTCTCCAAATATGAGCTAAGGGGTCTCCTATGAGTGCAATCACCTAAAAATTTTCAAAAAATAGCCCCAAATTTGCCCAAAAAATCAAACCCTAAAAATTGCATTTGGGGTGGACAATCGCGATGGTCTGGGACCGTCACGATGGCTCAGGTGAACCGTCACGATGGCGTGGCGCGTGAGCTATCGTGATACCAGTTTCACATCTAGTGTCCGGCATAGTTAAAAAATAGGTTCTAGGCGCTATTTGAAAGGGTAAACGGTGTCTAAAAATAACCAAAATTGGTACGCTCATTCTACCTAAGCTCCTCAAGCACAAAATGGAGCTATTAATTACAAAAAGAGTTTTTCTATGTTACATATGGTACAAAAGTGATGAAAATCACTGTTGGAGGTTTTTGAAAAGTATTTTGAAATATATTTGTTTGAAAAAATGATTCGACTGGCTCCCTGCTACTTCATTATGCTATGTCTTTACATGCTTCCTCGACGTCTATGCCTCTGGCTACTGCCAACAGGTGTATACGACACTGTACACTGATATTTTATCCCACATTCAACCAAAAATGCATTAAATTCAGAAAACATATATCCCCCCCAATCAGAACGGAGGGTGCCCATTTTACATGCTAAAAAATTTTCAGCCAAAACCAGAAACTGTTTGAAGCACATAAATACTTCGAACTTTGCTTTCAATGGACATGCACATGCATGCATGGAAAATTCATCAATGAAAGTCATGAAGTAAAGATAGTTCCCAAAGGAGGGTGTCTATGTAGGACCATGTACATCACTACGAACAAGCTTCAATTTTTGAGCAGCTCGAATTGTTAAACTTTATTGTTTAATCTGTTATCAAATTCTGGGTTCTTGGGATGGTTAGGGGTCTGTAAAAACAGAGGCCCTATTTGTATTTTGCCAAATTCTACAGATTCCGGTAGATGAACTACTTCACAGACTTAACGCGTGAATTATATTATCCTGCAACTACTATCTGCTGCACATGACAACATGTTTCAGCACAAGACAGTTATCTGCATATTACACTGTCCTTCACCACCAAGCACGTAAACACACAATTCGTCGCGTCAACGAAATATCATTTAACTTAATACTTCATCAAACTTAATACATACTAAACTCAACTAAGAGAAAGACAAAGGACTCAAAACTTCAACAAGGTGATACGCTTCACTTCCAGCATTCGCCCAACTCGCAGTCCGGCGACACTTACCTTCTATTCACGCTCGCTCCTTTTATTAATCAAAGGTTACAACTAATGCGCTACGCCCTTTCGGAATGCGTGCGACTTCACAGGATTCATATTACATTCTGGCGGCTCACACTGGCACGCACGGTGGACTCGAACTCGAAAAGGAAAATTACAAAATTCAGGGTTAATCTATGATACCCTGTACATACATGGAGCGAGCTAATTTGAATGTGCAGGCAATCTGTTGCTTCAAAGACTCTAGCATATTTTGCAAAATTTCATGTTCAATAAGCTGCGCATCATTCCGGAACGAACTGGCAGCTATTACTTGACTTATTAAAGACTCAATCTGAGTCTGCAAAAATGCTTCTTGTAAATAGAACTCGTTTGCTAAAGCAGCAGCTCGGTGCACCTTTATTTCAGCGATCTATACATCAATTCTGGACAACCTATCAGCTTGAATGCCCAGTTGCTTTTCCCTGCGGTCGAGTTCCTGAGATTGAAATTGCATTGTTTTGTAGAAATCTTCTTGCTCTTTTTGAATAGCTGTGACTTCCTTCTTTAACTGAAGAGTCTTGGAAATCTCTGAAGAAAGTTTGTGATCCCGTTGAAACAACTGCTCAGCTACCGTATGTAATTCGGCTTCAGCTTTAAGGACATTGGTGGTGAGCGACTGTGAAGCTTCTTCAAGTATGCTGAGTTTATCCCTCGTGGCATGGAGTTTGTTGCCTAACGCAGTCATGGCGTCTTCCTTATCAATCACTATCTGTTTCAGTGTAAGAATATCTGCATCTTAATTAGCAATAATAGAATCTTTTTTGGTCAATTGATCTTGCAGTCGCTGGATTTGGGTATGCACAAAGTGAATATCAATTTTAGCTTCGAGTAACTCTTCTTGGAGGGGTGCTATATCAACTTCTAAGAGGTCTACTTTGCTCTGAAGCTCCTGTTGAATGGTTTGTGTTGCCGTCTTCAATTGAAGAGGTAATTGCTGAGATAATTGAATTAACATTTGGCCCATGGATGCCAATTCGGCGAACATAACCCCGGTGGGGAGAGAAGGTACAGGCTGCAATGGTTGGGAAGACAGGAGATGTGGAGATAAGGGTGGAGAGTAGTCGGGAGAAGAAGGAAATTTGGGTGAGGCTTCCCGGATTGCAGTTGGCGGTGAGGAGGGCGAAGGATCGCCAGCAACCATAAGTGTGGTTGGAGGAGGAAGGGGGAGAAGGGTTGTCGGCAATAGTACAATACCTGTTTCATTTGGATGTGAAGACAAAATAGTAGCAACTTCGGTCACTGCCTCTTCGGCACCGGTCCGTTGCGTTGCCATGTCGGCTTGATCATCTACTACGCGTGAAGAAGATAGATGACACACAATGACAGTGGTGTCTTCCGTTGTCTCCTTCATAGCCTGGGCATCCGGTTGTTGTGTTTCCTCTTGCTGGGAAATATTAGCTACATCTTCCATAATGACATCTATATTCTGATGCTTACTAGGAGAAGAGGATGCACACACTACCTGTAAGGTCGTGGTTGTGTCATGAAAAATTTCAAGCTCTTGAACAACGATTGATTCCTGCACCTGGCTTTGAGAGGGGCTGATGCAATGACGCTTATGCTAGAAGAAATGAAGATCTTCGTCATCATCATCCTCCAGCATCTGTGTAGACTCCTCATGTAATAACAGAGTATTCGCTGGGGGTGGTTGTTCTGCTTGAATCACCGAAAGAAGAAAGTTGAGCAGGTGCGGTAATCTAGTCCCAGGGATTTCACTCTTTGCTAACTGTTTAGTAACGGCTTAGCATTCGTGGTGATTGCACCGAAAAAAGAAAGAAGTGAAATTGACTGCCTCTTGGGATGCAGTGTCTATCATTGAGTGAAATGGACGAGAGATGCCATACGTGCATTTTTGCAGGTTCAAAGCAGCGACTAAGAATTGAAGGGTTGTGCGCTCCTGTTTGGGACGACACAAAATGGCAAACTCATTAGACGAGTGCCTGGGGAAGAGGTCCTTCATGGTCACCATAGGAGGGAGTGGGCCATCGACCAACCCCTCCTGAGGGAGACGGAACCCCTCAGCGATGGTTCTGAGTGTAACAACAACACGAGGATTTAAGAATGCCAGCAGCCAGCATTGTTCTGTAGCTAGCGTAGCAGCTATGTCCGAGATTATCTGAGCAACAAATGGATGACACTCCACTGAATGCCAAGGCAATTCAGTGAAGGCCAAGAGACCACGAAGATGCAGATACTCGCTCACGTCCGGAGCGAGACCAGCATGGAAGGTAATGATATGCGCTAGAGCTTCCTTAGCGCAAGCAGAACATGCAAGAGCACAGGTCGCAAAAGGAGCACAAGCACACAAGAGTGCAATAGCAAAAAACAGCGTGAAAAATAGGATTAAGTAGAAACACTCAAAGATTCATACGAAAAGAAACCTAATCATCACATAGTGTTGGAAATATACAAGTATAATGGTGACATGCACGCATTAACAGAATCGACGACATTGAAGGCAGCTAGTAAACATGGTTAGGTAAGAAAAACGAAAAGATTATGGTCAATCAATTAGTCAACCAAAACACGTAGATATGAAAAGAAAGTCGAGTCAAAAGAGTGGCGAAAGAAATATTGATCACACATCATGACAATGAAGATGGTGGATGATAGGGACGAAGCTTCGATCCATTGATTGCCTTAGGAAGAAGGGTACCAGTTAAGGTGGATAACCAAAAAGTTGCTGGTCCCACTTATTCGGCAATATGGTAAGGACCAAACCAGCACAATTTAAACTTTTCGACAGATCGATTAGATTTAGCATTATAAAAGAGCACTAATTGGTCAATGGTAAACACGGGGGTTTTAAGAGAACGATCGTGAGTTCTTGCTTGTCTAAGCTGAACTTCCTATAACACCAAAAAACTCTCAAGGCGCTATTCATCTAGAGACCGTAAAGCCTCCAATCTGAAAGGAAATGATTCTTCCGGTAGTAATTTCTCCTCTAATGCCACGCGCAGACTAAGAACCACTAGTTCCATAGAGCAATCGCCTCGAAACCATAAGCCAACTTGAAAGGAGTTATTCTGGTTGCCACTTTATATGTTGTACGGTAAGCCCATAATACGGCAGGTAAGAATTGGTCCCATCTCTCTAGACAATCTAATACTAGTTTCTTTAAGATATTCAACAGAGATTTGTTGGTGCTCTCAGCGAGTCCATTTGCTCGTGGATAGTAGGGAGAATCGAACTTATGCACAATCTGGAAGGTTTTAGTAAGCACTGGCATTAATGTATTTGCAAAGTGTGTATCTTGATCAGTTACTATCTCCAAGGGTAACCCATAGTGTGGAAAAATATCCTTCATCAAACATTTAGCGACCGCAGTAGTTGTGGCTGACCGTAAAGCCCAAGCTTCAGCCCATCTAGTTGCATAATCTGTTCATGTAAGAATATATCTGTTATTGGTGAATATCATCGAAGGTGTAATTGGCCCTATAAAATCCAAACCCCATTTCTGGAAAGGTTCGAGAGGCAAAACGGGTTGAAGCGGGAAGTGATGTCTCTGTAAAGGTTGATCGAAACGCTGACACTCGTCGCACTGTTGCACATACTTGGTCACATCACGGTACATAGTAGGCCACCATAAGCCACTCTAGAGAATCTTCCGGTGGGTCAGGTCAACTGCAAAATGACCTCCAACTGGTGCCGAATGAGCCATTGTGATGACAAGCAATTTCGTGTGGGGGAACACATCTGAGTAGTACTCTCGAGTGATCCATGTAATATAACTGCCCTACAATTAACCAGAATCGTTGACTATACATAGCCAGTTTACGACTAGCAATCGAAGAGGTCATACCAGGAGGACATCCACTGGTCAAGAAAAGCATCAAAGTGTCATAGTAGGAGAATTTTATCGGCAATTCTTGTTGATCCTCTTGTACAATTTCAGTTGCATAGATAGCAGGTGTGGTATCATCAACTCCTTCCGGGAGTTCATCGGAATCCAACCGAGATAGAAAATCAGCAAGTGCATGTGCAGACCCTGGTCGATGTACTACTGAATAATCAAACTCTTGGAGCAATAATACCCATCTTGCTAGTCGTCCTCCCAAATGTTGTTGGTGAACAAGGTACACCAAGGCCACATGATCGACATGGAAGGTGAAGCGTCATCCTAGTAAATAATGCCAGAATTTCTTCACCGAATATACTAAACTGAGACATTCACGTTCAGTGACTCAATAATTTTGCTCTACCGGGGCCAATCTGTGGCTCGCATAATACACTGGACAGAACCATTTGTCCTTTTGCTGCATCAGCATGCTACCAATTGCAATGTCGGATGCATCCACAAAGACAATGAAATGGCAATTCCCAATTTGGCGCTTGTAGAATAGGAGCTTGCGTTAACAGTGACTTCAACCGATCAAAAGAGAGTTGGCATGTGTCTCGGTCCATTCAAACTAATGAGGAGTACTATTTATCAGTCGATTGAGTGGCGTGGCTAGATGAGCAAGCCACCGTAAATGGCGTCCATGCCAATGGATTTTTCCCAAGAAGCGCATCACTTCTTTGGGAGTCGTGGGAGCAGGTGCCTCCAATACGGCCTCACCTTATCTAGATCAACTTGAATCCCCTGTTTTGAGATAATGTGTCCTAGCAACTTGCCGCAAGATACCAAGAACACCGATTTATTTGGATTTAAGCATAAACCGTATTCTCGACACTTTGAAAAATAACACCGTAAATGGTAGAGATGCACCGAAGTATCACTGGATAAGGAGAATTCATCCAGGTAAACTCTCATAAATGTTAGATAAGGAGAGAATTTCTTGCATACAATGCTGAAACGTACTTGGAGCATTTTGCAGACCAAACCACATCATTGTACATGCATAAACACCCCAATTGGTTATAAATGTTGTCTTTGGAATGTCCTGCTCCACCATTCGTACTTGATTATAGCCGCTATACCCATCCAAAAAGGAATACATCTCGCGACCTGCCACATCATTGAGCATTGTGTCCAAAAACGGTAGAGGGAATGGATCAGGTACAGTTACTGCATTTAACTTCCGGTAGTCCACACATATCCGTAATTGCTTATTCTTCTTAGGGACTATCACAATAGGGGAAATCCACTCCGCGTGCTTGATAGGAACAATAAACCCAACCTTCAGCAAGCGATCCAATTCTGCTTTGACTTGGGTCGCATAATTAGGATTCATCCTATAGCTTGGTTGTTTAATAGGCCGAGTATCTGTTTTCAGCATAACCCTATGTTGATAGATACGCGGGTCCAACCCCTTCATATCTCAATAATCCCATGCAAACACATCAGAGAATTCACGTAGCAACTGCAACAAGTTATCTTGGAAGGTCTCTGATAATCCCGCCCTAATTTTTTATTGGTCGTGGGTTGGTTTCTTCACCTAAATTGCAGGTAACCAATTGGTCTTCTGGTACATAAAATTATCGGGGCATATCAAAATCATCAACTGGTTGAAACAATTGTTGGAGTCTCGAATCATCCAAGATCTTCGCTCTACTTTGTTCGGGTGCGCTCGTCAGTGGTACGACCGTATAGGTTGCCAGACTCCAGTTATCGGCCACC
This sequence comes from Ceratopteris richardii, assembly GCA_020310875.1. NCBI lineage: Eukaryota > Viridiplantae > Streptophyta > Polypodiopsida > Polypodiales > Pteridaceae > Ceratopteris > Ceratopteris richardii. The sequence continues at coordinate 43,681,521 of CM035433.1, read as the reverse complement.
ATTTGTAAGTCTACAGTTTTGAGTGCCATCAAATCCTTGTTAGCTTTAAGGAAAGCTTCCTCTTCATCATCTAAAAGACCATCCAGCATGTGTACAGGTTCGGCTACATATGGTCATGCATGCAAGTCGTAAGGCTTCATGTCATCCAATGGAACGACATATTTATGGTGGTTATTCTTAAAAATCAATTCATGTGCTCACCAATCCTATACTACCTTAGCTTGTTTTAACCATGGTCATCCAAAAAGCAGGTTATAGTCAAGGCTGGATTCTGGTAATTCCAAAACAACAAAGGTCATTTTAAAGATGGCTCCTTGAAGAGTAATAGGAATATTTTGCACCAATCCAATCGGATGAACTCGGGATTGATCAGCCATTCGGACAAAAAATTGGACAGATTCAATTTGTGTCCATCCCATCCGTTGACAAAGTGTTGCTGTTGCAATGTTTACACCAGAACCTCCATCAATTAATACTTGAGTGATTTTGTGATTCTTATACCAGACCGTAATCAAGGTACCATATGATCCACCGTCGGATCATGTTGAGGCTGAATTGTGGCTGTCGAAGGAGCACATGAAGGTCCTGAACTAACCTGTTGTTGGAAGTGTTGTTGTAGGCCAGGAACCAAAGCCAATAGTTGCCCCAATGGCAGTGTAATAGATGCCTTGGATAAGACATCCCATACCGAATCAAATTTTGTTGTTTCCAGTACGGTGTCCGGTGGGGACTCCGGTACTCTTTGGGTCAGGTTTTTGCTTTCCGGTACTGTATGCGGTATAGTTAGCTGCGTCCTCGGAACTGGATCAGGAAAAATAGTTTGCTCCTGCGTTGCCCACTTACTCGCTTTAGTAAACACCTTCTGCTGTTCACAAATTCCAGGTTCAAAAACCTCCGTAGCTGGCTGTAATTGCTTTCCCGAACGTGTTTGCACTACTGTTGTTTGAGTGTCGACTACAGGAATGTACACCATGTTCGCCATCAGGTGTTGTCGTTCCTTTTTCTTTTTTTCGTACTCGGCCGCATCTTTAGAGTACCTACGGATATGCCCTATTTCATCGCAAAAATAACATTTAGGTGGTGGAAGAGATGCATCTTCACCTATTGTACCCGCATTCCACCAAGTTTGTCCAAAGTTAGTTGACCGTGCTCCTCTATAATTATTGCATCCTTGGTAAGGAGTATTCCTCATTTGCGGTGGTACGTAGTGACTGGCCGGTTACCCTTGTTCCTGGATGATAGCATTGACCGCCGCTCTACTGTGCACCTTTGCCTTATAGGGACAAGTCTCTGTAGTATGGTCCACAGTGTGGCAAATAGCACAGTACATCTTATTCAGAGCGCATGCGGAGCCAGTGTGTCCAGTTGTTGGAAGCAGCCAGAGGCATAGAAGACGTGGAAGCATGTAACGACAGAGTAGGGAGCTAGCCGAATCTTTTTTCAAAGAATCATGTTTCAAAAATACTTTTCAAAAACCTCCAACGGTGATTTTTATCACTATTGTAACATATGTAACATAGAAAAACCCTTTTCTTAATTTCTAGCTCCATTCTGTGTAAGCCGAGGAGTCCTCAAGCCTGAGGAGCTTAGGTAGAATGAGCGTATCAATTTTCGTTATTTTTAGACACCGTTTACCCTTCCAAATAGCATCTAGGACCTAATTTTTAACTATGCCGGTCACTAGATGTGAAACCGGTCAAAACTAGTCTAGAAACTATAAAAAGAGCTAGAGAGCTCATTTTTGAGGTTGGTTAGTGTGAGCTTAGAGCTATTTTGAGCTTGTAAGAGTGTTCTTGAGTAATAGAGTTGATTTCTCACCTTCCATCGTGTCTTGCTTGTCTCTTCGTAGTGTGTGTGTATGTGTGTGTGCATCTTTGTGCTTCTCACCTTCACTCTCACTTCATCTCACATTCACGATCTTCATATCACTCCTATCTCTTCCGCGGATTGACATTAAGGAGGTGGAGCTTCTTAACGTGGTTCTCACCATTGTGCTAGAGCAACACCAAATTTGGCGCCGTTGCCGGGGATCGAGTCTAGGACGAATGTGTGATGGTAAAAGTATAGCAAGAAGTAGCGTTGGAAGGTAAAAATTCGTGTTTTTGTTGTCGTTTTTACTTAGTTTTTAGTGTTTTTCACCTCCCCCACACTCCATCTTCATCACCGCATCATCATCTTCATCTCCAAAAAAATCAGAAAATTCACCATATCCACCCATTCTCCTCATTTCCCCTCATTTGTGCATGCGAGAGAGTGAGAGAGAGCTTTTGTGCTTGCATGTGCTTTTGTCTTCTTGAGTTTTCTTGCAGGTACAGTGCTCTAGAGCATCAGGAAAGCTTGGAAAAGGTAAAATTTTCAGTTTCTGTCAGAGATTTCCGTCTGTGTCAGACCATCGCGATGGTCTGCCAAGTGCGGAATTTTTGGTAAGCGACCACACCACGGGATAGGCGACACAAGCGCACACACGAATCCACAGACGCATCTGCAAAATTCTCATTTTGGTGGACCATCGCGACGGTCTCAGACCATCGCGATTGTGTCACACCATCGCGATAGGCTCACACCATCGCGACGGCTCGGCCGGACCATCGGGACGGTCCCACGCCATCACGACGGTTCATTTGGACCATCGCGATGGTTCGCGGACCATCGCGACTATTCGGTTGACCCCACACCATCGCGATTGGTTCACGCCATCGCGTCGACGCTGCCACGTGGCAAGCTAGACCATCGCGACGGCTCGCACATCACGCCATCGCGACGATACACTCGGACCATCACGACACCTCAAAAATTGGACCATCGCGATTCGCTCACGCCATCGCGCCCTGACCATCACGATTGGCTCACGCCATCGCATCTGTGACCATCGCGACAGTTCACTTTGGACCATCGCGATTGTTCACGTTGACCGTTGACTGATGCCAACGCGATTGTCCGCCTGATCGAGCCATCGCCATTGCTCACTTTTGGACCATTGCGACCGTGCACTTCAGACCATCGCGATTGTTCACCTTCACGCCATTGCGACGGTCCCAGACCATCGCGATTGTCTCATGCCATCGCGATTGTGCACCCCCATCGCAAATTTTAGGGTCTCATTTTTTGGCCAATTTTGGGGCTATTTTTGGTAAATTTTTGGGTGATTAGACGCATAGGAGACCCCTTAGCTCATATTTGGAGAAAAAAACCTGTTTGTCAGTTTTTACCCCCCAAGGCCTAAACAATCATAACTTTTTCATCCAAAGTCCGTTTTTTGAGCTTAATAGCTCATTAGAAAGCTATTTTTAGATAAGCTATTTTGAGGTTGACCTAGTTTGGGACTAGAAAGCCAGGGGGCAAGCATTGAAAAGTTGGGCAAAAGGGAAGGGACTTAAAAGGTGTATATACTCAAGTGCTTGATCATCCAACTGTGAATTGGTCTAATATTGGATTTTTCCAGGTCTAGCAAGGGCAATCAAAGGCAACCAAAGCAAGGTAGTGAAGGGCATAAAGCTTGGGAAGCGCGGCTTCTTGGGCATAAGAACAACCAGAAAAGCTGACTCGAGGTTGCAAAATTACTCAACCCCCTCAGTCAATTCTTAGCTTAGGATAAACGTTAGCATTGTGGAGTAAAGACGATAGGAACGCCTCAAGTTCAAGAGAATTAAATTTACCAAGTTCAAGACTAAAGTAAAGGTGTGTGATACAAAAACCTAAAGGAAAGAACATAAGTCTGACGGAACGAGAACTCAAAGTACCACAAAAAGTCGAATTCCTGACGCATACATAAAGACAAGAATCTAAAGAAATTTAAAAAGAATCAAGAAAGTAATAACAAAGAATCTTTGACGATCTGAGCGTGTACTGAGTGTGTAAGGAAGAAAATTCATGAACCTTAGATCGGGCAAACATATAGGCAAGTCAGACCGACGAAGCCTTAGATCATCAGAGGCAAGTGTAAGAACTACTACACGATCGTGGGCTCAACAATTGAACACTAGTTATCCCTACGAGAGCTCAGATACTAGCAAATCAGAAATGGCATTTAGCACCGAAAGACCAGAAGGAGGGTCGAATGTAGCACATTTAGAAAAACCAGAAGGACCTTATAGAACGCAACTAGAGTTTCTCCGAACCAACCGATTAGGTGCTCGCATCTATGAGGATGGTTTGCAAAGGCAAGTGGTGCACATGCACAACCCCGATCAACCCATTGGATTGGAACGTCTAGTGGTGAAATTCGAGAGAGACGCGTACATAGACAAGGAAGGAACAATATACATCTTAAGTACGCAGCCAAACAATACCAATGAGTTTGGCGTGATTCAGATAGAGACGGAAACTAAATCTCAAGGAAAGGAACCATTAGAAGAACCTAGAACACCTAGAGGGAAATCTGTACTGACACAAGTAATAATCCCAGAATGGATCCCTCAGGACAACAGAATCATAGAGTTGTTTGTAAATAAAGAAACTGATGAAGCCTTTTGGAGATACAAGACAGAACTACTTAGTGAGGTAGGTATCATTAGGATATACGCGTTCAAGGACCCGGATACACCTGGAAAGGTTGTATACCTGGATGAGACTTCAGAAAGAGTCTATGTGGTGCCTGACCACGCTAAAAACACATACACATGGAGAGGTGAATTGGTATTCCCTCTATCTAGGACAAACATGAATACAAGCCAACAAGGGGCAGGAACATCATCAGCCCTTGGAAATCAAGGAGAAAAGAATAAAGAAAGACCCGAAGTAAGCTTCACTCATCCCATGGGGAGAGATAGAACAACCACGGACACTAATAGAGCGGATAGACAAAGAGATCATGGAATACCAGGTGGTAGAGATGATTTTCCTCTACCTAGACCACGTGAACACGCAACAATATTGAGACCCACTCAGTTAGTGAAATCCATGAAAAATTACTTTGATGGGACAGGAGATCCCTATGACCATGTTGCAGAATTCAAGCAAGTACTAAGAGCCGAACAAGTTGAAGACATGTTCACGCAATACAATGCATTTGGACTAACGTTAAAGAATACCGCTTTAACTTGGTTCCAACCATTGCAACAAAGGCAATTTAGAGACATCCATCACTTTTTAGAGTCATTCATCACTGAATTCTCTAAAAGTGGGATTAGACATGACACGTCTTCATTGATTCATAGCTTTAAACAAACCCCTCAGGAAACAGTTAGACTGGCAGGACGTAGGTTTAGACAATATGTTGAACAATGTCCAATGCAAGAGCTACCCTCACAAGCTAAACAAGTGTCATTGTTTCTAGATGGCTTGTTGAGCTCTAAACTACGCTCCTATACCTAAAGGAACCCAGAACGCTAGAGCAATGTGTAAGAATTTGTATAGACATTGAGGACAACTTAGGAGATGAGTTGGAACTCTCAAAGGTCTATAAGGACTCAGACTGTTCATCTCTAGCATCCACAAAATTGTCTAACTCGATAGAAGACCTAGCAGAAAAAGTGGCCCAGAAACTAGGAGTTTCTAGTAAACCTAGGGTACTAATGAACAAGCGTTGTTACACCTGTGGTGGTGATCATATGGCAAATGTGTGCCCCAATGCACCACAACCACAAGCCAACCCTAGTGGCCAATACTGTACAATTGAGAGAAGATACACGAATCATACGGCTCAGGATTGCCCATACAACAAATAGACCGTGAGACAGAACTACCCGCAAGCATACGCACAGCCAGGTAGGTATCAAGGCCAATACAATGCTCAGCCTTATTACTATAGGCCTCCTCAGAACTACCCCTACCAGGCTCAACAGAGACCTCAACCTGTCTTAGCTCAGTAGCCACCCCCACCAGCGAATGTCATCTCAGTCAAATACGCTGCTGCAGAAGAGAACCTAAGTAGGGCTTTAGCGCCTTCTTCACCTTTGATCACAGAGAGTGACCTGAACTCAAACAGTTTTGACTCTACGCATGTAGATAGTCCACCCGCATATTACACGGAGTCACCATAACATGCAGAAACATATCATTACGATAGTCCACCATACGTGCCTATCCAAGCTATAAGAAGAGCCCAGGCGCTCTTATAGAACCAACAGCTTAATCAGGAGAAAGTAGCTGGAAGTAGTGAAGTTGCAGAATCTAGCAGTAAAAAGATGAAATCTTGGAAAGATTCTAGAGAAAGGATAAAAAGGAAGTGGAGTAAAAAGATAACTAAGTTGGAAGGAAGTTTGAAAGAGTCGAGAGCCAAAATTCTAGAATTGACTTTGCAGGACTTGAATCAAGAGAATCCAGCTCAGAAATCAGGATCAGTTTTAGCAAAACCCATACCAGAAGATCTAGACATGATGTTTCGTGCATATCAGGCTAGATTAAAAGAGGGACCTCAGGTAGCTGAAATGAGTAAAAACTACCCTCGAGCTGATCTAGAAATTGAGAGAACTAAACTTTGCATGAAGATGGTAGAATTAGCGCAAGCTTTGTTCAAAGCCTCTAGATATCTTAATTGGAATAACATGGCAAAACCGGAATTACATTTTCAAGGACTAATGGAGAGGCTAGAATACTTGATAGAGAGTAAAGAGAAAAAGGATCAGCATAGGAACCATAGTGTCCCAGAGACACAGGAAAGGAATGCACCATCCCTGTCTCAAGTACCCAATACAGAAAGTCAAGACAATTTGTCTTCCATACATAGGTACTCACATGAATTTCTGAGAGAAATCCAAGAAGAGAAATGGAGAAAAGAACAAGGAACTCATCCTCCTATTCAAGAAATAGACGACTTGCAGGAACAATTTCCCCAAGATATTCCCTCTATTTACGATGATGTAGAGGAGGAACAACTGAGTGAACACACAGGATTTGAATATAATTCTTTACAAAAATTACCTCAGTTTACAGGACCTTGGGAAGCGAAGTCTATTAATATGAGAGCACCCACGATAATAGTGAGGAATGAAGAATCAGTAATCCCTAGAAACACGGAAGTGATCAAGAATACCAAAGTACAATGTAACCTCACTCTAGAGGAGTTGTTAAAGGTAAAACCAGAATTGTGGAAACATGTAGCAAATCAATTCCCCGAGCTTGCTACTACTCCCTCACAGATAGGATCACAAAATAAGGTACCAGAGATACACGTAGAAAAGATTGGAGATGTAAGTGAAGGAGAGGAAGGTAACACTTATCTTCCAATAACCCATCAGGGCTACACCACGAAAGCCATCTTAGATTCAGGAGCCGAAGTAGCCATTGCTACCACCGCTTTATGGAAACGTTGGGGTAAGCCAGCATTAAGACCCACCAGGATGAAGCTACAAATGGCTGACGGGCACATAGAAAAACCATTAGGCTTAGTAGAAGGCATATCTCTCACCACTTGTGGTGTAGAATTTGAGCATACCTTTGCCATTTGTGATTTTAGTAAAAATCATGCTTATGAGATGATATTGGGCCGACCATTCATGCGTCAGTTGCAAATTGTACAAGATTGGGGAACTAATTCTTTGTACTTGCAACATTTAGGAGTGACTACCAAAGTCAATCTTAAAGACTATTCACATCGAGATGTACCCCCAATACAATGGAATACCATCCATAAGACTCAGGTAGAGACGGAATCCGTGCAGTCATTAGAATCAGATCCTTCTTGGTTGCATGAGGACACTCATTTATGGATGTGTAAGGTAGCAAAACAAGAGGAAGAAAGGCTAGAAGCAAGGACCTTAGGTGCAGATCAAAATCCACGAACCCTTCAAGATCCAGCTTACGCACCTGTAGTATTTCCAGATGAAGAATTTGAACCCCATGGTTGGGCAGAAATCCTAGCAACCATGGATGTAGCCATCAATGAAGAACAATGGACACCCCACTTTGACGAGGATGGCTATGACATTTCAGTTTTCACGATAGAGCCAATCATGTGCGATGCAATTTTAGAAGAATGTGAACCTAGCACTGATGCATTTGAGGATGCAAGCGATTTCGATTTAGAATCAATTATCATGGACCCACCCTTTGCATCAGAGGAAGAATATTTCTACGAAGTAGAGACTCACCCTTAGAGACACGAGGAAATTATGAATGATGTGAGAATAGCCACTCAAGTGACTAGCAAGAGTGAAGGCAAGAAAAGAAAGAAGAAAGAAACCATGTCAAAAAAAGAAGAATCTTTGTTTGAAGTACCTGAGAATTTCAAGAAATATGAAATCGAAGATAGAAGATTCATGGTACGAATGCCTAATAGAAAGGCAAATGACGGACAAGTATATGATAACCGAGAGAAAACCAAGAAAATAATAGTAGCCATAGAAGGAGAAGAAGAAAAAAGTACATACATAGGGCATGATTTGATGAAGGAAGAAGAAGAAGAGCAAGTTGCCCTATTGCGCAAATATAGAGATGTGTTCGCATGGAGTTACAAAGATTTGAAAGGAGTAGATCCAGATATATGTTCTCATAGAATCCCTATGACTCCAGATGCAAAACCGACGAAACAGAAACCTTACACGTACAATGATAACTACGCTGCGAAGATTAAAGAGAAGATAGATCGGCTGATAGAAGCAGGATTCATTTATGAAATTGAGCATACCGAATGGGTATCCCCCATTGTGGTAGTGCCCAAGAAGAATGGAAAATTGCGTGTGTGTATTAACCTTAAAAAAGTTAATGCCACAACGATTAGAGATAGCTATCCTCTTCCTATCACAGAACATCTATTGGAAAGAGTTGCGGGCAAGGAAGTTTACAACTTCCTTGATGGTTTTTCAGGCTATAATCAAGTAGCCATTGCTCCAGAAGATCAACTCAAGACGGCATTTGCCACTGAATGGGGCATATTTGCATTTCGTGTAATGCCATTTGGCTTAACAAATGCACCCGCCACTTTCCAGCGACTCATGTGTCATGTTTTTAAGGAATTCTTACGATATTATGATTGCCAATGACATTGTATTTGTAGGTGATTTAATACATATATGATCATTACATTCTCATTTCACTTCTCTGTTTTAACTCCAACAAATCAGTGATCTTCTCAGAGCTTGTTTTCAGTGCTCAGTTTATCATTTGCCATATTTTAAAGCGTGGTAGATTCAGTATATTTTCTATTATATACCTACAAAATTTCATTAGCATTGCTTCTCTTGATCATGAGATATTAACATATCTTTGCTCACTGGTCTGTTGACTGTTGCAGCCCGTAAATGTTGGGATGATGTTGTGATTTGTTAAAATTGCAAGACCTCCCAAGAGACTTGGGAAGTACTCTCATCATATTTCTCCTCAAATACAAGAGCTAGGAAGAATCAATTATCGATGGAATTTACAACTCTTAAGAAACAACCAAAGCAAGGAGTGGCTGATTATGTAACCAAGATGAAAGATGTGGTTGACCAGCTTGCAAGCATTGAAGAGGAGATATAAGAAGAACACAGTGCGGTAGATCATTAATGGAATCAAGGCTGATGATAAGTGGGAGTCCTTCACCACAACAATGGACCTCTACATGGATATGCAAATATCTAACCTCAACACTTTGATGGGGCAACTCTTCACCCGTGAGACAAATCTCAATAAGAATGGTGAGAACTCTAGAGGTAACCAATCTTCTACCCTTTATACAAATAAGAATAAAGCTAAGGATAAAGGTAAAACCAAGAAGCATGAAGAAGAGGCTAGTACCTCTCAAGCTAATTATGCAAGAAGAGGAAGAGGTGCTAGAGGAAGGGGCAGAGGAGGAAAGCAAGGCAGGGGGAGACCCTACAACAATTAATCTTGCAACATTTGTGGTCTTAACAACCACACCACAGAAGAATGCTTCAAGAATACAATGAATCAAAGGGGAAGAGGCTTCCATAGAGGTAGCTATGGGAAATCAAGAGGTAGGTACAACAATGGTGGAGGCAACTACAACCATAACTACAATCAAGGCTACAACAAAAACAATTATCAAGGAGGCTTCAGAGGAAGAAGGGACTACAACAACTATACTGAAGACCAAGAAGACTCATTTATCATCATGAACATGACATCTAAGCAAGGTAAAGATGATGAGCATATTTTCTATATTGATTCAGGTTGTTCCAATCATGTAGCTGGGAATGTAGCTCTATTATCTGATCTTGAAGAACCCGAAGGGAAGCATGAAGTACAAAGAGGTGATGATACCAAACACTCAGTCAAGAAAATTGGAAATGTAAAAACATCTGATGGTAGCATGAACGTTTTGAGTAAAGTTTTGTATGTGTCAACTATAAAAAAAAACCTAATTAGTGTTGGGCAAATTGTTGAGAAAGGTTTACAAGTCAAATTGACTAAGCATGGAGCATATGTGGAAGACCCCTAACAAGGCTTCAAAAGGATTGTTAAAGGTGAGAAGTGTGGTAGATTATTCACATTTGAGATTGAAGACATAAAGAACATAGCACTATTCAATTATAGAGATCAAACCTTATCTAAGTTAGAAATATGGCACAAAAGGCTAGGACACATAGGAGAAAGAACTCTGAAGCAAATATGCAAGGATCAAAGTGTGCTTGGCATTCCCAATGTGACCAAGCAACATATGATATAAGCATGCCAATTTGGCAAAGCTCACAGGCAACCATTCAACAGGAAGGGATACATTCATAAAGACTATCTGGAGCTTGTACACATTGATGTGTGGGGTCCTAGCAAAGATCCATCAATCTCAGGTTCAAGGTACTATGTTTCATTTATTGATGATTACAATAGATGGACAATCCTTTATTTCATGAAGCATAAGGATGAGGTATTTACATGTTTCAAAAAGTACTTGGCACTAGTTGAAAACCAAATAGGAAGGATCTTGAAGAGGATTAGATCTGATGGAGGTGGTGAGTATTTTTCACATGAATTTGATTCATTTCTATAAGATAGAGGCATAAAGAGGGAAATAACAACAAGATAGACTCCTGAATTGAATGGAGTGGTAGAGAGAAGGAACAAGTTAATTGTTGAAGTTGCTAGGTCTATGTTGAATGAGAAGAACTCCCATCCAAATCCTTGGATGGTATGACACCCTATGAAGCGGCAGGAGACCCTCACTGGACCATAGCAAAATATTTGGGTGCATTGCTTATGCACACATTCCTTCACAAATTAGAGGGAAGCTTGACCCTAAAGCTTAGAAATTTATATTTATTGGGTATGATCAGAACCAAAAGGGGTATAGGCTATACAATCCCACTAAAAAAGCATTTATAGTTAGTAGGGATGTAGTGTTTGATGAAAATAATTCATGGTTTGAAGATGATTGTAGGAAAGTCAAGTTACCATATGATTTGGAAAATGATTTTCCAACCCTCACTCAAGAAGATCAACACTTAGCCAAAGATATCAACTCAGTGTATGAAGAACAGATTGACTTCAAGGCTTGGAAGTCAAGAGGCAAGAGCAAACTCACGCAATTAGAAGACATACCAGATGTTGGTGCAATTAAACCCAAGCCCACATACTTGGTTAACTACCTTATGCTTATCTTATTGGCATAACCTATGAAAGGCTTCATATGATTAACCTCTTGTAAATATACTTCACATTTATCCTTGTAAAAGTGGATTATACCCACGAGGAGTTAAGAAGCTCAAAATCATGTATCATTTGGTTGTTGACCAATGAGAAAATCTATCCTATATGTTAGCATTCACCTATTAGGTAGATCCAAGTTCAACTATAAGAAGAGGATCTAAAAGACCTGCATACATCTTGACCTTGAGAGATCATTTTGTAGTACAACCATTGTGAAGTGAGAGCTGACCCCATAGCTCATTCAGTTCTCACACATTGAGCAATGTTTGATTGCCAGTGACATTGTATTTGTACATGTTTTAGTACATAAATGATCATTACATTCTCATCTCACTTCTGTGTCATAACTCCATCAGAACAGTGATCTTGTCAGAGCTTGTTCTCTGTGTGTATTTTATCATTTGCAATGATTTAAAGCATGATCTCTACACAAAACCGTGGGGTTGAAAAACATACACTTCATGCAAATCACCATTCAAAAATGTAATTTTAATGTCCAATTGATGCACGTTCCAAATATGATGAGCTGCAAGTGCATAGATGCTATGAACATTAGTCATTCGACATGTACGAGTAAAAGTTTCATCTAAATCAGTGCCTTGTTCTTGAGCATCACCAGTTTGCAAAAAGCCTAGACTTATACCTATCAATTATTCCATTAGGCTTACAATCCAACCTGTATAACCACTTAGTGCCAATGGCCATCTTGCTAGGAGGCAAGTCACATAAAGAATAGGTACCATTTTTCATAATAGCATCGTATTCTAATTGCATAGCAGCCATCTAATTTTCTAAATTTTGTGCTTCATCAAATGAAATAGGCTCATTCTCATCACGGAGGCTAGAGGTAGCTATAGCATAGCAATCTAATGCAAAAGAAGAACTATGAGAGCTTGAACAAGTATGATATGATAGAGGTGCATCTAATTTGCTATCTTGCAAAGTGTGCACTAGCCATTTAGGCATAGTTTTTGCATCTTCTATATCACTATTCTCATCAACAAGTGCATCATGTAAATTTGCATCAGAAATGGAATGATGTACATCATCACATGAAACATGTAAAGGCTAAGAAGTTGCCTCATTTAGACCAGCACTAGACTATCCACCTATATAAAGAGGCAGCAAAGTGTCATACATATGTTTGGAGCTAACTGATGTACCTGAAAGTAATGGCTGAATACCATCTTCCAAAAACGACATCAAGTCTAACCAAAATGCATTTAGCCTATGGATGATACAAATGATAGCCTTTGCTTTTAGAACTGTACCCAAAAAAAGTACATTTCACTACTTTATCATCCAATTTCCTGCATTGTTTTTTAGGCACTAATGCATATGTTAGACAACCAAAGACACCCAAGTGAGCAACAAATGGCTTGCAAGCATGCCAAGCCTCATATGGAGTGATAGACTACAATGCTTTAGTGGGACACCTGTTAAGTACATATGTTGCACACATAACAACCTCAAGCCAAAACCTATGTGGTTAAGCCTGACTCTTGACCATGCACCTCCCCATCTCCATGAGTGACATATTCTTCCTTTCAGCAACTCCATTCTGTTGAGGTGGTGTTTCTCTAGCACAATGGTGAGAACCACGTTAAGAAACTCCACCTCCTTAATGTCAATCCGCAGAAGAGATAGGAGTGATATGAAGATCGTGAATATGAGATGAAGTGAGAGTGATGGTGAGAAGCACAAAGATGCACACACACACAACGAAGAGACAAGCAAGACACAATGGAAGGTAGGAAATCAACTCTATTACTCAAGAACACTCTTACAAGCTCAAAATAGCTCTAAGCTCTTCTCTACTCAAACAAGCTAACCTCAAAAATGAGCTCTCTAGCTCTTTTTATAGATTCTAGACTAGTTTTGATCGATTTCACATCTAGTGTCTGACATAGTTAAAAAATAGGTTATAGGCGCTATTTGAAAGGGTAAACGGTGTCTAAAAATAACCAAAATTGGTACGCTCATTCTTCCTAAGCTCCGCAAGCTCGAGGACTCCTCGGTTTGCAAAAAATGGAGCTATTAATTACAAAAAAGGTTTTTCTATGTTACATATGGTACAAAAGTGATGAAAATCACTATTGGAGGCTTTTGAAAAGTATTTTGAAATATATTTGTTTGAAAAAATGTTTCGACTGGCTCCCGGCTACTTCATTATGCTCTATCTTTACATGCTTCCTCGACATCTATGCCTCTGGCTACTGCCAACACCCCCCTCCCTCTCGCTTTTGTCGTCCTCGACAGAACCTTGTTGTGGGGTCTGTCGGATATAATTCTGTAATAGATCATGAGTGAGGGTGTGTTCTGAAATGTGGATACCTCAGGCAAGATCAACTTCAAGTGTCTCCCAATCGATGGGCTGAGGTTCCTCTGGTGGCAAATGCCTTCCAGGAGCGGCGACGTAGCACGGGTCTCCAGCATGGGTTGTACTTCAAGTGGAGAGGGGCCTTGACCCAGGTGCTCATCATTTCAAGATATTCTTGTAATAGATCCTAGCGCCAAGTTGGTTGAAAGATGGCTCCTCTCTGCGCTTCCTGTGGCCAGTCTTCAAGCTCAAACTGGGTAGTGTGAGAGGGTTTCTTGCCTGTTTCTTTTTCTATGGCCAGCTCATATTCCACCATTAACATAAAATAAGGCTTATATTGTAGTTCATGCCCAGATATATATCTATGAGCAAAATAAGGAGACCCTAAAATTCTTTCTTCTATCATTGCCATTGCGTGTAACTGTGCCTCTACCCGTGCTGAGTGGGTTCGTCCAAGCTCTTCAACCGTCTTCATCCATGCGAGAGTGGGAAGTTCAAAAGTCGTCTCGCCTTCGGCTGTGACTCATCCGCCTAGGATGGGTTGGGGTTCTTATGCTTCTTCAAAAGTTTCCTCCACCGGAATAGTCACTGTTTCTTCCTCTATTGGTATTTCCAATGGGGAGTCTGGCCTGGGGGGTGCTTCATATATTGCTATCCATGATTGAAGAGCCTGTAATGCATTGAGTTCCTCGATGATGTCAGGAGATGGGTCCGCAGGAGCTGATAGTCCTTGTGGTACAGGTGCTCTTAACTGCAATATCTTGTGTTCTTCTTTGAGCTTCTGGAATTCCTCGTTCATGTTGTCGTATTAGTCTAGCAATCTGACATGATCATCTAGTAACATTTTCATAGATTCTGAAGGAACAGCTTTAAAGCAACTGGGGCTCAACGGTTGGTCTGGTTGATCTAGAGCAGCTTCCAAATTCTCTCTGTTCTGTTCCTGTAGACGTTGATTTTCTTCTTTAGCTGCTACTAAGTGTCGTCTGAGTAATCCCATGTTTCTCATAAGCGTTGCATTCCGAATAGTCTGATCCCGGAACAAGTTTTCTATGTCAGTGATGGTCTCTTTGGTCTTTTCTTCACTTTCTAGTTCCAGTTTGTGATAGGCCTCGCAGAGCTCTTGGTATCTGGTGTTTAGCGAGGCATTCTCGATCGACAATGAATTTAGTTGCGATTGTAAATCGTTCGTGGTCTTTTGGAGCGTCTGGTAATTAATTCCAAGAGATGAAAATTCATCTCTCATTTGAATCATGCATGTAAACATCTGGCAAAATGCAGTGTCTATAGTGGGTGATAATATTAATGGTGCGCTAAATGAAGATGCGGTGGGTGTGGGTGTTGATGTAGGGGGTAAGGGAAATAGGGAGGGAAATGTGGATGAAGTGGTGATTGTGGAAAACATTGGGGTGCCTAAATATGGTGGTATCATGAAGGAAGTGAGTGGTGGTGCAGTGGGCGGTGATATATCCATGTCACTGGATGTGGTATCAAGTGTGGTGACTGTGAGTAATGGGGTGACTGTGGGTGTGTGCATGGGTATAAATACAATATTTACAAAAGTGGCAGAATAATTTACAGAGGGGGTCTCTTGTACTGCTTGGTGGAAGGGGGAAAGAGGGATTATAGTGGGTCGGGGAGGTGAGACGGGGGAAAAGGTCAATGGAGGTGGGAATGGGAAAAGGTGTGTTGGAGGTGTGGGGAAGGATGGGAAGGAAGGATGGAGAAATGGTTTGGATAGAAAGGTGGATGTCCAAAGAGGTAGGCTGGGTTGTGTAGGTGCGAGAAGTGTGGGAGGAATGGATCCAACAAAGGCTTCTACCGCCTCGCTATCCAAAGATGTGGATGGTCTGGGAGAAGTAGGGTGTACGGGTGAGACTGGATGGATGGGAGGTGATAGAGGAGCAATTGGGGTGGTAGGTACTTTGGTAACAATGGTGCTATGCACAATAGTGGTGCGAGGAGGGCAGTCAATCATGATTGTTTCTATTGCCAAAGATTGGTCAGGGATGAGACGCACTTCGCTGGCCTGTTCTGAAGATTGGCCATATGTGGGTACACGAATGTACTGACCTGGCTTTGATATTAGTCGTACTCTTCGAGGGTCAAATTTTGGTAGTGGTTTTCTCTGCAAATATCTTAATGCTTCATTAGATCCCACTAATTTAACAAGTTCCCTGAAACCTTTGATGTATACTTCTTCGAAACCGCCTGTGACGAGTTCCTATTCTATAAGTGCTTGGCTCTCTTCCTCAGTTAACTTCTTACGCACCCAAACTTTTTCCATGGTGCGATATAACTTCTTGATTGCCAAGTGTTGAGAGCAGTATGGGCACCCAAGGACTGACTAGACAAGGAAGCCAACGGAGAGAGTCAGAGTGAGGTGAAGGATTAAGTAGACAAAGCAGTCGACGCAAATCTGGCAGATAGGCCCTTCAAATTTTTCCAAATCAACATCTTTATAATAGTGGTTCTTATCACTAACAATCATTGTACATACCATTTCCTATTTTTGTAGCTCCATTTTGTGCAAGCCAAGGAGTCCTTGAGCTTGAGGAGCCTTAGAAGTACCTACATATCAATTTTCGTATTTTTTAGACTCCGTTTAAGCCCTCAAATTGGCCCTGGAACCTAATTTTTAACTAGGCCGGACACTAGGTCTGGACAGGGCCAAAACCTAGTAAAAAACTATTATTAGAGTTAGAGAGCTCATTTTTGAGGTTAGATTGTAATTGAAGTGAACTTGTAAGAGCTTTTTGAAAGTAATCTAAGAACTCCATTGCTTCTCACTCTTTGTCTTGCTGTGTGTGCGTGTGTGTGTGTATGTGTGTGCATGTTTGTGTGCTTCTCACTCACGCACTTGTGCCTCCACTTGCTCGAGGTCTTCATACCATCCTCACGTCTTCCCGGATTGACATTAAAGGAGGTGCTACTCATCACTGAGCTACACCAAATTTTGGCACCGTTGCCGGGGAATCGAGCTTTGAGGACGAGCGTGTGATGGTAAGACGTAGAGTTGAGATGTTGGCATCGTAGGTAATTTCTTTACCCTTCTTGTTTTTCTCTTCCTTACCTCACCACCATCATCATCCTCACCATCTCCCACCTCCATCTCCATCATCGCGAAAATTTCAGTTTTTTGATCATATCTCCTTCCTCCTTTCATTTCCCTCATTCCACTTGTGAGAGAGAGCGAGAGAGCGATATTGTGTGCGTTGTTTTTGCATCTTTGTTGAGTTTCTTGCAGGTTATAGCAGCATCATCCCCTCCAGCACGTTGCGCAGGTACGGAAATGTGCAGAAATGTCTCGCAGTCGCCAGCTTCTGTCGATCGCGATTGACAGAAACTTTCATCTTTTGGTAAAACCGAGTGCACCACAGTAGACTAGAGGCCTTGCACAGCACATTTCCCCAAAAATTTTTGAAAAAATTGCAAAATTTCAGTCCATCGCGATTGATAGCATCCATCGCGATTGACACTGTCCATCGCGACGGACAGCCAATCCATCGCGATTGACAGACCCCGACGGACACGTGTCCATCGCGACGGACACCCCTGTCCATCGCGACCGACAGAAAAATCGCGATTGATACCTGTCCATCGCGACTGACAGCCCTGTCGATCGCGATTGACACCAGTCCATCGCGACTGACACCAGTCCATCGCGATTGACACCAGTCCATCGCGACTGACACCAGTCCATCGCGACTGACACCAGTCCATCGCGATTGATACCAGTCCATCGCGATTGACACCTGTCCATCGCGATTGACACCAGTCCATCGGGATTGACAGCCCAGTCGATCGCGATTGACAGCCAATTTCGGCCAATTTTTTAGGGTTTTTTAATTTGAAGATTTTGGCTAATTTTGGACATGGATCATGGACTCTAGAGCACATAAGGAGGCTATAGGCAAATAACCTGAGGAAAACCTGTTGCCCTGTTGGCCTGTTTGAACCCTGTTTTAATCCCTGAAGCCTGAATTGACATAACTCTCTCATACGAAATCCGTTTGCTGTGATTCTTGTTTTGTTGGAAAGCTCGTGGGGAGTACAACCAAAACTGAGGGTTTGATAGGGTGTTTTGAAGTTGACCATACCCCGAGGTAGGAAAACTGAGGGATCCTTGGGATTGTTTTCCATAAAAGCAAAGGATAATTTGGTCTGTGAGTTACATGCATGAAAGTGGTCTATTGTGTCATTTGAATCTAAGTCTTGAGCTAACCGTGGGACTTTTACAGGTCCAGCAAGAGCACTTGAGGGCATTCTAAGCAAGAGTAAGTGCAAGCTTGGGAACACGCGTCCTGGGCACACCAGGGCAACCAAGAAGGAAACAAAAGGTTGGAAATTCTCAACTCCCATTGTCAATTCCTAGCTTAGGCTAAGAACGACTAGTGATAGGAGTAAGCCAGGGCGACGATAGGCATCAATCAAGTGGAAGACTACTTATGCACTCAAGTTCAAGGTTAAACATAATCACTTCGTGATGTGATAACCTTAAAGGAAAGAACCTAACGTGGAACGAGCAACTTACAATGCGAAAATTAACTCGAATATTCCTGACGACGTGATTTCTGACAAGAGCATAAACACGATAATTGACTAAAAAAGAATCAAGTGACGGATACAAAAGAACTCAGCAACGAGGTTGTACTTGGGCAAATTTGGGCTATTCAATTAGGCTTATGAACCTTAGATCAGGGCGACATCTAGGGAGAGATAGACAAAGTCTTAGGTCTTCAGAGGCTAGTGTCAACCACACTGCTAGGTCTTGGGCCCAGTAGTTGAGCCACCACTCATACTACCCTAGCTCTGAGACTAGTGAATCAGAGAGGTCCCAAGGCATGGATGGACCTACAGGAAGTTCAGGAGTGCCATACTTGCATAGGGTAGAAGGCCCCTACAAGACGCAGCTGGAATACCTTAGGACCAACCGATTAGGTGCTAGCATCTATGAGGACGGCCTAGGAAGATCTGTGGTCCAAATAAAAAACCCAGACCAATCTATTCGGCTAGAGCACCCTGCTGTCAAGTTTGAAAATGGTGCATACCTTGATAAAGAGGGAACCATATACGTGGTCACTAGCCACCCGGAGAGGACAGATGAATTCGGGAATGTGATCCTTGAGACGGACATAGAGGACCTAGAACAAGGAAACATGGGTGCAGAGCCCAGGACCCCTCGAGGGAAATCTGTTCTTACGAGAATTCTCACTCCTGAGTGGATTCCCGAAGACAACAAGAGCATAGATCTACTTCTGAACCGAGAGATTGATGAAGCCTTTTGGAGGTATAAATATGATCGACCAAATGATATATGAACAATCATGATCTATGAGTTTAAAGACCCAGATAGCCCAGGCAGAGTGACCTACTTAGATCACGCTTATGAGAGGATCTTTGTGGTTACAGAACATGATAGACATGCTTACACTTGGAAGGGTGAATTCGTTTTCCCCCAACCAAGATCGAATGTGTCCTATGGTCACCCTAGAGCTGGAACATCCCAAGCTCATGGAACTCAAAGAGACAGAAGTAGAGATAGGCCAGAAGTAAGCTTTGCCAACCCAGGGCGCACAGAAAGAACGAGGACGGAAACAAACAGAGTAGAACTTGAGGTACTTAGAGCTCCCAGGAATCAAAGACATGCGGATGAGTTCCCTCTACCACGACCTAGAGAGCACACAAGGACTTTGAGACCGACTCAGCTAGTCAAGTCCATGCAAAACTACTTCGATGGCACTGGAGATCCCTACGATCATGTGGCTGAGTTCAGGCAAGTCTTGAGGGCTGAACAAGTGGAAGATCTATTCACGCAGTACAATGCCTTTGGTCTAACCCTTAGGAACACAGCCCTTACGTGGTTTCAACCATTGAATGAGAGGCAGTTCAGGAGCATAGACCAACTCCTAGAGGCTTTCATTATTGAATTCTCTAAGAGTGGCATAAGGCATAATACCTGCTCATTGATTCACAGCTTCAAGCAAACCCCTCAAGAGACTGTGAGGCTTGCTGGAAGAAGATTTCGGCAATACCTAGAGAGATGCCCTGTCCCTGAGCTACCCACACCAGCTAAGCAAGTGACTTTATTCTTGGATGGATTGCTAAGTACCAAATTGAGGTCATATGTGTATCTGAAGGACCCTAGGACTATAGAAGAGTGTGTATGCATGTGCATTGACATCGAGGATAACCTAAGGGAGGAGCTAGAGCTTTCCAAAATCTACAAAGACTCAGATAGTGCCTCTAGCCTCTCTTCCTCGCAATCCACATCAATTGAGGAATTAGCAGAGAAAGTAGCTCAGAAACTAGGTGTCTCTAGCAAACAAATCCCAAGGTTTGCCCCTGTGAAAAGATGCTATACTTGTGGAGGCGACCATATGGTGAATGTCTGTCCCATTATGGCTCAACCCCAAGTTAATCCTAGTAGCCAGTACTGCACCATAGAACGAAGGTACACCAATCACACCGCGCAAGATTGCCCCTACAATAAGCAAACCGTTAGACAGACGTACCCACAACCATACCCTCAACAAGGAAGTAACCAGAACCAGTACCCACCTCAGCAGTATGCGAGACCTCAACAAGCCTACCAACCCTACCAAAACCAACAAAGGCCTCAGCCTGTGCTAGCACAACAACCCCCTGCTCCAGCTAATGTGATTCCGGTAAAGTATGCTGCTGCAGAAGAAAACCTGAATAGAGCTATAGTCCCTGTAACACCAGTGCTTTCAGAAAGTGATCCCAGTGACCATAGTTTTAATTCTACACACGTTGATAGCCCCCAGGCGTACTACATGCAATCTCCTGAACATGGTGAGTCCTACTATAGTGAGGAACCGAGTGAACCTAGTTGGGAGCCGGAGTACACAAATGTAATGTACACAAACCCTAACTCTAGACCCCAACCTAGACAGGTAAGACCCCCATTCCCTAGAGGACCATGCTACAGATGTCAGGGAGATCACCTCATTCGTGATTGCCCCATGTCGGCACCTACCCAAACCCAATCAGTGACAATCCAGGGCTTTTGCCAAGAGTGTGGAAAGGAGCATCTCTTATGAGATTGCCCAAAGAACCCCAATAATATGCCAAAAATCACTCCTATCAACGTTATTGGGTTAGTTGTAGACTCCACAGGGAGTGTGACTTCCACTGCACCAGTACAAGTAATCACTAGAGCCCATGCCTTGCAACAGAACCAAAGCGTAGGCCAGGAAAAGAGCCCAGATGTTAGTGAAACGGAGAGCATGACAAAGAAGAGGACTAGAGCTTGGAGAGATAGTCGTGAAAGAATGAAAAGACAATGGGCAAAAAAGATGAGTGAACTCGAGGAAAGCCTCAGAGAAACAAAGGCCAGGATAACTGAACTCACATCTCAAACTCCCTCTCACACTACCACACCACCACCATTCCCGTCTCCATCCGACCCGCCACCTTCCAACCCACCTCACACAATTCCACCACCCCCAAGAGTAGGATCAGTCCTAGCAGATCCCACTCCCGAGGACCTAAACATGGTGCTCAAAGCATATCAGGCCAGAATCCAAGAAGGGCCAACCGTAATCGATCATGAAAAATGCTACCCTAGAGCAGCACTAGAGCTAGAATGAACCAAAATTTGTGCGAAGATGGTGGAATTGGCTCAGACCATGTTTGAAGCCAGTCACCTATTTAACATCTCTAGTTCAGCAAAGACACAGTTGCACTTTGATGGACTGTTAGAAAGAATAGAGAAGCTCATTGCACAATCAGAAAAGGAACCCGCCTCTCAACACAAGAACAAGGCGAGTGAAAGTGCAGGTCTTCCTGCCCAGGAAGCCTATGTGCCTAACTCTATGGAGCCAGACACATCATCTTCTCTGAATCGGTTCACACCAGAATTCTTACAAGAGATTCAAGAAGACAAATGGGCTAAAGAAAGTGAAGTCCCTCCTCCTATTGGACTTGTGGATGATGCACATGACCGATTCCCACAAGACATCCCCTCCATTTATGAGGAGCAGGAGAGCACCCACTCTCAGGAAAGACTAGACTTTGAGTCTAATTCTTTACAAGAATTACCCCACTTCACAGGCCCATGGGAAGCTAAGTCTACTTGTATGAGAGCACCCACGGTCATGGTAAGAAACTAAGACTCGATCATACCTAGGAACACAGAGGTAGTGAAAAACACTAAAGTACAATGCAACCTCACCTTAGAAGAACTACTCAAAGTAAGGCCAGAGCTATGGAAACATGTGGCCAAACAAGTACAAGAGATAGCAAAACCTCGTTCCCAGGTAGGATCCCAGAGAACAGTGCCAGAAATACCATTGGACAAGATAGGAGACATGAGTGAGGGCGAAGAGGGAAACACATATCTTCCTATCACCCATCAAGGATACACCACCAAGGCCATTTTAGACTCAGGCGCAGGGGTTGCAATTGCTACTACTTCCCTATGGAAGCATTGGGGCAAGCCAACACTCACGCCCACGAGGATGAAATTGCAAATGGCCGATGGTCACATAGAGAGACCCCTAGGGTTGTTAGAAGGAATAACTCTCACCACGTGTGGTGTCGAGTTCGAGCATACATTTGCTATATGTGATTTTAGCAAAAATCATGCCTATGAAATGATCTTGGGAAGACCATTTATGCGACAGTTGCAAGTGGTACAGGACTGGGGAACCAATTCTTTGTACCTGCAACACTTAGGTGTTACGACCAAAGTGAATCTCAAAGATTACTCTCATAGAGATGTCCCTCCTATCCAATGGAATCCCATCCATAGAGCCAAAGATGATACGGAATCTGTGCAATCCATAGGATCAGGATCCTCATGGATGCATGAAGACACCCACCTATGGATGTGCAAAGTGGCAGTAGAAGAGGAGAAAAGAGAAAAGGCCAGAGAAATAGGTGCAAACGAAACACATAGACCCATTCAAGACCCAGCCTATGCACCTGTAGTATTTCCAGATGAAGAATTTGAACCACATGGCTGGGCAGAAATCCTAGCAACAATGGATGTAGCCATCAATGAAGAACAATGGACACCTCACTGTGATGAAGATGGCTATGAAATTTCAGTCTTCTCCATAGAGCCAATCATGGGAGAGGCAGTGTTAGAAGAGTGCGAACCTAGCCCTGATGCATTTGAGGATGCAAGTGACTCCGATCTAGAGTCAATCATTATGGACCCACCTTTTGCATCAGATGAAGAATACTTCTATGAAGTAGCATTTCAACCCCAGAGGCACGGAGAGCTTACAAAAGACGTAAGGCTAGCCACACATGTAACCCCTAAGGAAGAAGGAAAGAAAAGGAAGAAGAAAGAAGTCACACAAGAAGAGGAGGAATCTTTGTTTGAGGTCCCAGAAAATTTTAAGAAGTATGAGATAGATGACAGGAGAGTCATGATCAGAATGCCTAAACGGGAGGCACAATCAGGAGAGGCCTATGATAACAAACAAACCACAAAGAAAATAGTTGTAGCCATAGAAGAAGGAGAAGAGAGATGCACGTACATAGGCCATGACCTGACGGAAGACGAAGAGCACAAATTGATAGCCTTGCTAAGAGAATACAGAGATGTGTTCGCTTGGAGTTACAAGGATTTGAAAGGAGTGGACCCTGACATATGCTCACACACTATCCCCATGACCTCCGATGCCAAACCCTCTAAGCAAAAGTCATACACATACAATGATAACTATGCTGCCAAGATCAAAGAGGTGATCGATAGACCGGTTGAAGCTGGATTTATCTATGAAATTGAGCATACTGAATGGGTATCCCCCATTGTTGTGGTGCCCAAGAAGAATGGCAAGCAACGAGTATGCATTAACTTGAAGTCCGCTTCCTATCACAGAACATCTCTTAGAAAGAGTAGCAGGCAAGGAAGTGTACAGCTTCCTTGATGGATTTTCGGGCTACAATCAAGTAGCCATAGCTCCAGAAGATCAGCACAAGACGGCTTTTTCCACTGAATGGGGCATTTTTGCCTTTAGAGTAATGCCATTTGGGCTTACCAATGCACCAGCTACCTTCCAGAGGCTGATGTGCCATGTGTTTAAAGAGTTCCTGAGGAAGAACTTAGAAGTCTATGTTGATGATCTTTGTGCTCATTCCAACATTAGGCACACCCATATTCCCGAACTCAGACAAATCTTTGACAAATGTAGAGAATATCAAGTCTGCCTGAACCCAGAAAAGTGTGTCTTTATGGTAAGGCAAGGCAAGATTCTAGGACACATAGTGTCAAAGAATGGCATATCCACTGATGAAGAGAAAGTGAGAGCCATAGCAGAGCTACCTAGGCCAAGGAATGTCAAGGAAGTACAAGCTTTCATGGGACATTGTGGTTACTACCGCCGGTTCATTCACATGTATGCTGTCATTGCAAAGCCCATGTACGGACTTCTGACTAACTTTGAGTGGACTGATGAATGTGAGAATTCCTTCCAGGAGCTTAAACAAAGATTATGTTCAGCACCAATCTTAACCACACCAGATTGGAATAAGCCTTTCCATGTTCATGTGGATGCATCCAATTATGCCATTGGATGTGTGCTTGCTCAACCTACTGGTGAAGGTAATATGGATCTTCCAATTGCCTATGCTAGTAGACAATTGAACGCAGCTGAACAAAATTATACCACTACCGAGAGCGAAGGATTAGGCATGGTATATGCAGTTAAAAAGTTTAGACATTATTTGCTTGCAAATAAGTTTTAATTTTTTACTGACCATCAGGCATTGTTGTACTTGGTAAACAAGCCATGCAATACAGGTAGATTAGTAAGATGGTTTCTCTTACTAATGGAATATGACTTTGAGGTAGTGGTGAGAAAAGGGAGGACTCATTTGAGAGCAGACCATCTCTCTAGACTCACATCTGGAGAAGCCCCACAAGGAGTGTCAGATGACCTTCCTGATGCTTACTTGTTTAATTTGGAAGTGGTGCCGCAGTGGGCTAAGCCATTAGTGCCAGTATTGACATACGGACCTAACCACCCAGTAATAAACACACAAGATAGAGAGGTAGTAAAAGCCCAAAAGTATCACATCATGGCAGGAAGTATGTACAAGCACACAGATCAAGGGATCTTGGCTTGTTGTGTGGAAGAGGATGAATACACTAAATGGTTGCAATTAGCACATGTAGGTGCATTAGAGCAACACTACTCAAAGCAACGAACTCTACAGACACTAAGGAGACTCGGGGTGCATTGGCCTACTATGGAGGCTGATGTCCAAAAGTTGTGCAAGGAATGCCCAATCTGTTGCACTAAACCACCTGTGGAACATGCCACTCTTTATTAAGTATCCATAGTGCCAGATTGGAGTCAACCATTAGTATCCTTCCTGAGTACGAAAGCCTTCCCTCCAGACATGACTCTGGCTCGGAAAAGAAGTCTAGAACAAGAAGCCCAAGAATACTCACTCATTGGGGATAATCTATACAAGCGTGGTAAGGATGGTTACCTGAGACTATGTGTCCATGAAAGTGAATATCTCAAGATCTTGGAAACTGCTCACCAAGGTGTAGCAGGAGGACACTTTGGACCAGATCGGGTGATCAAGGCAATACTATTTGCGGGCTTCTAGTGGCCGACCCTTCACATGGATGCACATACCTATGTGAAACGGTGTGATGTCTGTCAGCGAGCTCAACCTCCTATACGCAAAGTTGAGATGCCATAAACCCATGATGGGTGGACGTGCATTCTCTAAGTAGGGAATAGACTTTGTAGGTCCTATTAATCCCCCAGCTAAGGGTTCTCATGCGGAATACATCATTGTGGCGACAGACTATCTGACAAAGTGGGTAGAGGTAAAAGCCACAACGAGGAACGATGCTCAGACAACTGCTAAATTCTTGTTTGAGAATGTATTCACAAGATACAGGGCTACCTATAGAGCTAGTAAGTGATAGGGGCACTCACTTCTTGAATGAAGTGATTGAAAATCTGCTCCAAGAATTCTTGGTAGTTCATAAGAAGTCTGCCCCCTACCACCCTCAAGCTAATGGGCAAGCCGAAAGCACAAACAAGATTATGTGCAATGTGTTGACCAAACTAGTGAATAATAAACGCTCTGATTGGGACAAACAGCTACACCATGCTGTTTGGGCATACCGAGTCGCCTACAAAACGGTACTCCAAGCCACCCCCTTTCAGATGGTATTTGGCCAAAACGCCGTGCTACCGTTGGACTTCTTAATACCTACATTGAAAGTAGCACAAGAACAGGAATGGACGGGTCATGAACTCTCCTCTAGATTTTTTGACCTTGACCGATTAGGAGAAACAAGACTGAGGGCGGCTGCAGGGATATATGCAGCTAAGAAACGACAGAAGGCATACTTTGAAGCCCATGTTAAGGATAAAGGTTTGAAGGCAGGCGATCTAGTACTAGTCTACACTTTGAAACAACATGCGAGGAAATTAGAGAAACGTGGCTATGGACCCATGATCATTAATAGAATCTCAACGAGTGGAGCAGTACAGCTAGCCACCTTAGAAGGTGATATTTTTCCGAGCTACATAAGCGGATGCAGGGTCAAGTTGTATCAGGAACCTCTCACAGAGGAAATGCTAAGTCGACTCAATACTGCTAAGAAACGCAAAGAAGAAGAAAAGCGAATTCGAGAAGAAGCCCAAGCAGAAGCCTTAGAGCGCGTACGGAGAATGAAATTAAGAAGACAAGGTAGAGAGCAACCTAGGCCAGATGCCGATGCAGATCAAGGATATCACATGGCTATGTGTGAAGTTTCAGGTATCAGCTCCCATAGGATAATTGATCGACGTCCTTTTATAACCTTAGATATAGGACAAGGAAAGGGTACAAGGACTGTAAGAGCCTTGATTGACTCAGGTGCAGCCACTAGTGCTGTTAAATTTTCTTACTGTCAAGAGTTGAAATTAACTGTCAATCCTATAGAAGCATATCTCATAGGATTGGGAGGTGTGGAAACCCCTTGCATGGGCGAGGTGGATCTTCCCATCTCCATTCAAGACGAAGTAATGACAGTCAAAGTATTAGTGTGTCAAGATGAGGACCTCACTGAGCCTCTTGTCTTGGGTCAGGACTGGATCTATGATCATGCAGTCAACCTAAACCTAAGAAGCGGACTTCTTCAGGTATGGGTAAATCATAGTCGAATTACAGTTGAATTGGAAAATGAGGCACTCAAGGAACTAGGTAAGGCACGAACTCCTAGTCCTTCCAGGGGTGCACATGAAGTTGACAATGCTATTCTTGTCCAAAAATGTATGATGCAAAAAGAGGATTGTCTCAACAACGGAGTCAAAGATAAGACCGTACTCCCTTCTTTTCCAAAGGCCAGAAGGATGCAGCAGCCAACGGCAGATCAAATACAGAAGAAGCAGAACACTACCTATACTGGAGGCCAAAAAAAGGAGCAAAGCAGATTGTTTCAGCCAATGAAACAAGTATGGAGGCGAAAAGGCGAACACACTGTTCCGACCAGGCCAACACCACGGCCAAAACCTCTTATTAGTAATCAACAACACGACACTAATAAGAAGTCCTTCATAAATTCTTCTGCGAATGTGAAGTCTATTTGGGTACCCAAGAATTCAATGAAGGCCAGCCCACAACCACGACACATCTGGGTGCCTAAGGCTTGCTTGTGGGCTCAAATAGCTACACCAAGGCCAAACCCTGTACAACATGTTTCACTCACTCGAACATCTGAGGCCCAGTCTTACACATCACGCACTAACACATATTCTTCCATGAGCACAAGTAGAATCACTTGTAAATGGGTCCCTAAAGAGCCCCATTTTTCAAGTAAATACCCTATCACACTCTCCAGAGCCTCCACAAAGTCAAAATCAAAACCTATCCATTGCAATTGGCAACCTAAAACTTGTAATAAACCCCCGGACAAGCACACAGATCAAGGGATCTTGGCTTGTTGTGTGGAAGAGGATGAGTACACTAAATGGTTGCAATTAGCACATGTAGGTGCATTAGAGCAACACTACTCAAAGCAACAAACTCTACAGACACTAAGGAGACTCGGGGTGCATTGGCCTACTATGGAGGCTGATGTCCAAAAGTTGTGCAAGGAATGCCCAATCTGTTGCACTAAACCACCTGTGGAACATGCCACTCTTTATTAAGTATCCATAGTGCCAGATTGGAGTCAACCATTAGTATCCTTCCTGAGTACGAAAGCCTTCCCTCCAGACATGACTCTGGCTCGGAAAAGAAGTCTAGAACAAGAAGCCCAAGAATACTCACTCATTGGGGATAATCTATACAAGCGTGGTAAGGATGGTTACCTGAGACTATGTGTCCATGAAAGTGAATATCTCAAGATCTTGGAAACTGCTCACCAAGGTGTAGCAGGAGGACACTTTGGACCAGATCGGGTGATCAAGGCAATACTATTTGCGGGCTTCTAGTGGCCGACCCTTCACATGGATGCACATACCTATGTGAAACGGTGTGATGTCTGTCAGCGAGCTCAACCTCCTATACGCAAAGTTGAGATGCCATAAACCCATGATGGGTGGACGTGCATTCTCTAAGTAGGGAATAGACTTTGTAGGTCCTATTAATCCCCCAGCTAAGGGTTCTCATGCGGAATACATCATTGTGGCGACAGACTATCTGACAAAGTGGGTAGAGGTAAAAGCCACAACGAGGAACGATGCTCAGACAACTGCTAAATTCTTGTTTGAGAATGTATTCACAAGATACAGGGCTACCTATAGAGCTAGTAAGTGATAGGGGCACTCACTTCTTGAATGAAGTGATTGAAAATCTGCTCCAAGAATTCTTGGTAGTTCATAAGAAGTCTGCCCCCTACCACCCTCAAGCTAATGGGCAAGCCGAAAGCACAAACAAGATTATGTGCAATGTGTTGACCAAACTAGTGAATAATAAACGCTCTGATTGGGACAAACAGCTACACCATGCTGTTTGGGCATACCGAGTCGCCTACAAAACGGTACTCCAAGCCACCCCCTTTCAGATGGTATTTGGCCAAAACGCCGTGCTACCGTTGGACTTCTTAATACCTACATTGAAAGTAGCACAAGAACAGGAATGGACGGGTCATGAACTCTCCTCTAGATTTTTTGACCTTGAACGATTAGGAGAAACAAGATTGAGGGCGGTTGCAGGGATATATGCAGCTAAGAAACGACAGAAGGCATACTTTGAAGCCCATGTTAAGGATAAAGGTTTGAAGGCAGGCGATCTAGTACTAGTCTACACTTTGAAACAACTTGGCTATGGACCCATGATCATTAATAGAATCTCAACGAGTGGAGCAGTACAGCTAGCCACCTTAGAAGGTGATATTTTTCCGAGCTACATAAGCAGATGCAGGGTCAAGTTGTATCAGGAACCTCTCACAGAGGAAATGCTAAGTCGACTCAATACTGCTAAGAAACGCAAAGAAGAAGAAAAGCGAATTCGAGAAGAAGCCCAAGCAGAAGCCTTAGAGCGCATACGGAGAATGAAATTAAGAAGACAAGGTAGAGAGCAACCTAGGCCAGATGCCGATGCAGATCAAGGATATCACATGGCTATGTGTGAAGTTTCAGGTATCAGCTCCCAAAGGATAATTGATCGACGTCCTTTTATAACCTTAGATATAGGACAAGGAAAGGGTACAAGGACTGTAAGAGCCTTGATTGACTCAGGTGCAGCCACTAGTGCTGTTAAATTTTCTTACTGTCAAGAGTTGAAATTAACTGTCAATCCTATAGAAGCATATCTCATAGGATTGGGAGGTGTGGAAACCCCTTGCATGGGCGAGGTGGATCTTCCCATCTCCATTCAAGACGAAGTAATGACAGTCAAAGTATTAGTGTGTCAAGATGAGGACCTCACTGAGCCTCTTGTCTTGGGTCAGGACTGGATCTATGATCATGCAGTCAACCTAAACCTAAGAAGCGGACTTCTTCAGGTATGGGTAAATCATAGTCGAATTACAGTTGAATTGGAAAATGAGGCACTCAAGGAACTAGGTAAGGCACGAACTCCTGGTCTTTCCAGGGGTGCACATGAAGTTGACAATGCTATTCTTGTCCAAAAATGTATGATGCAAAAAGAGGATTGTCTCAACAACGGAGTCAAAGATAAGACGGTACTCCCTTCTTTTCCAAAGGCTAGAAGGATGCAGCAGCCAACGGCAGATCAAATACAGAAGAAGTAGAACACTACCTATACTAGAGGCCAAAAAAAGGAGCAAAGCAGATTGTTTCAGCCGATGAAACAAGTATGGAGGCGAAAAGGCGAACACACTGTTCCGACTAGGCCAACACCACGGCCAAAACCTCTTATTAGTAATCAACAACACGACACTAATAAGAAGTCCTTCATAAATTCATCTACGAATGTGAAGTCTATTTGGGTACCCAAGAATTCAATGAAGGCCAGCCCACAACCACGACAAGTCTGGGTGCCTAAGGCTTGCTTGTGGGCTCAAATAGCTACACCAAGGCCAAACCCTGTACAACATGTTTCACTCACTCGAACATCTAAGGCCCAGTCTTACACATCACGCACTAACACGTATTCTTCCATGAGCACAAGTAGAATCACTTGTAAATGGGTCCCTAAAGAGCCCCATTTTTCAAGTAAATACCCTATCACACTCTCCAGAGCCTCCACAAAGTCAAAATCAAAACCTATCCATTGCAATTGGCAACCTAAAACTTGTAATAAACCCCCGGACCCCAATTGTAAATCCATGTACACCTACTAACTACTTCACTCTCACACCACATCATTCCGCTTAGTTCTTAGGTCTACCCAATTCCTAACTACACACACAAGCGCCGAGCACTTACTGACCCCCTAACCTCTCCCGAACCTCATGTTAATGTTGTAACGGGGACACAGTGTCATTTTTTGTGTCCATTGCAATGTTAACATTTATTCAGATATTCTCACAGAACCGGTTGCGAATTTTTCAACATGGCTGAGGTGGCAGGAACTAGCTCTCAAACAAAAACGAGCCAGCAAGTGGTGGACTTAGACAGTTTACCCGTGTTGCCTGAGACAAACGAAAGACCAGAAGAATTGCAGGCCATCAAAATCATACCTATAATGGACCCTCCCAGTGGCCATACCATGCCCGTAGGAAAAGCTTCCCACTGGTTTAGTGAAGTGGCAGGACCCTTGGGAGAGGGCACATACCTATGGGAACCAGAGTTGGACTTTAATGGGAAGCAAGGCAAATACCATTTCTTTACAAGAGAATTCGAGAAGTTACAAAATGCAGAAGGTCTACGTTCGGTATGGAAGAAGGCAGGATTGGATGCATATTTCAGTGCACGGCTCCCAAAGCCTGACTTCATGCGATGCTACTATGTCATCAACACCTTGACTCCAAACAAGAACCCAAAAGGTGCAAGCTCATTTGTGATCCCATCTCTAACAAAAGGAAATGAGCTCAAGAGGTTTAGGTTATCCAACAACTTGGTGAGAGAGGCCCTAGATATGCGCGGAATGCATATTCCTACAGAGAAGGAAACCCTAGTGCCGGATTACATGAAGAATCGAAGCCTCACCAAACTCAAGGACATGGTGTCCATGACGCCTAATGTTGCAATACACCTTCGCATGTGCATGCAACACTTTGCTTTTCCTGCCCAAGATAGATTCACCATGCCGCCCAAAAAGATTTGGTTTAGTTTGTATCTGGCAGAGACACAGAGCCTCACCATCAACTTACCCCACTGGATAATTGATCAGATACACCTAGCTCACAAACGATGACCGCGGAAACAGGTTTTATATGGTTGTTGTGCTCTGACAAGAATCATTTATAGGTGTTTGGCTTATGACATCCCTATTCAACGGGCCCTAATGTGGAATCGTGTAGAGCA
This sequence comes from Ceratopteris richardii, assembly GCA_020310875.1. Taxonomy (NCBI): domain Eukaryota; kingdom Viridiplantae; phylum Streptophyta; class Polypodiopsida; order Polypodiales; family Pteridaceae; genus Ceratopteris; species Ceratopteris richardii. Next base: position 43,649,814 of record CM035433.1, on the reverse strand, counting down.
GTTTAGAGGCAGGACATCCATTGGACCCCCTTCTAAGAAGATGAGAGGTACTGTCCAAGTCCCTTGTGCTCAACCACGTGGAGCCACCCTAACACCAGACGTCACCCCTCCACCCCGAAGAGTCCGACCATTCACACTCCGACTTCCAAGACGCAGCACCGATGGTTCTACCTTGATATTCCCTCCCATCCCAACCGATCTTGAATTTCCCAGTGGTGCACCTTTGGAAGAACTCACGAATGAAGATTTCGAACAATTATTACAAGATGTAGAGCTGGAGGCAGAAGAGGCACAACAAGTGAAGAATGTGCAAATGCAAGCAACAACCGCCCAAGTACCTGTCACCACAGTGGAAGTGGATGAAGAGGATGATAAAGATGAAGGTCAGGAGGAAGATGAGGAGGATTATGATCAAGGGCATCATGATGAGCAACAAGAAGTGCTAGAAATTGTAGGTGCACCTGCATATACAGCTCAACTACAAAGGTTATACGACACAATCAAAGCAGTGCAAGAAAGGCATCAACTCTCTCTTGTGTCAGGTCAAGCTTTGATGCAAGAAATGCTATCAGATGATGGGGTGGATCAACATTTCATTGACACCCTCAAATTAGTGTCAGAATCTTTGGGAGTTCCGGAGGATGTCAACACAGCAGTCCGCCTGTCCGTGAGGTATGACAAACGTAGAGTTGACACATTACCACGCGCAGGTAAGACTATCAGGATACCCGTCACAGAACAAGAAGTACCCATTGAAACCACAGCTACCCCCACCACCACCATTGACCTCTCTGCTGAAACCTTCGTTCAGACATCACCCATCTCACCCCAGCATCCCCCATCACCACCTTCTCCACCCCCACCACCACCTCCCACCATGGAAGAAACGACAGTCATCACCTCTACCTTCACTTATAACCCATCCTCATTCACATCATTCTCATTTCGAGAACCCACCTCACAAGACACCCTCTTCTCTTTCATCACCAATCCCTTGTACACTTCAACCCTTCTATCCTCCGAACCCATAACTGGCCATCCCATAATTCCAAGTGCGGTTGGAAACCCGACACCCACAGAAGGCACCTTGTGTTTCCCAGCCTATCCCCCAATACGGGTACCTCCATTCCATGACCCTCCCTTCCCATCTGGCCCCTACACCTCTTTCAACCTGACCTCACCACCCCAATACCGGTCCTTTGTGGAGCAGTTCATCCGCTCTCCAATGTTTCAAAGGCACATTTCCCCGATGTTCGCAACGACATCAATTTACACGAACACTACACTCACTTCACCTACCATACCCACCTGCATGGTAGCCCCTGTACACACCACTCTGTCTGACCCAATGGACATTTCACCCACCACAGCACCTCTCCCCACGATTCCACCATCTCCCCCTCCACTACCCCCCACCTCACCACTCACCACATCATTGGCACACACAGCATTCACTACCTCCCTCCCCAATCCCACCTCCCCTGCATTTCAAACTTTTCCCCTTGCATCTCATAATGTAAATAGCATGTTCAACACATTACTTCAGTGTGCACAACAACTACAACAAGAATACCATCAATTGGAAGAACGCACTACGGCCCTCCAGGCAGAATCTCAGCGTCTGCAAGCTAGAGTCACCACTCTTGAAGCTGATTACCAAACGCTCGTAATCGAGCATACCACCTTACAGCAGGCTCACTCCGAATTGGAATCAAAGACATCGACAGTAGATGATCAAGCAGTCAAGGAACTAGAAACAGTGCTCCAAGCGCAAATGATATCTAATGCTACACTCAGACGCAACCTTGGGCTATTAAGGAAGCATATGGCAGCAGCACTAGAAGAGAACAAGAGGCTTCGACAACAAAACCAACACAACTTTGAAGCGGCTATGGAAGGAACTGCAGGAGCAACCATTAGCCCTACCAAGTATAGAGCAGTCCCATCGGAAGACATTCGCATCTTACTTGAGGAGCATGCAAATTTCTTGGAGTCATATGAAAAGTTAGAGACTGAATGTGCAGACCTAAAGAAACAGATAGCTAGTGCCCCCACAGCTCAACAAGAGCCGGTAATCTTGCAACACTCTACAGAAGAAGTAGAGACCCTCCGGAAACAGGTGGCAGAACTCCAAGCACGCCTCTTACCATATGAAAGGCCACCCTCACCCACTGAAGAACCAGAACCTGAAACAGTAGTGGAAATCCCCATCGATGACAGCTATGAAGAGCCGTACGAGCCAATGCCAACACCCGGTGGTCGGACTACAGAGGAAGGACGGGAGACTTTAGAAATTCAAGTTCTAGATTGGGTCAAAAGGGTCGAGAAAGTGGGTAAGACACATGATGATCGTGTTGCCGTGCAAATGCAATCTCTCACAAATGTGGAAGAAACTGTCCTTCGGTCTTCTTACTTTCAGAACCTATCCCACCAACGGTTAATCACAACATCAGAGTCGCAATACATGCCTTATTTTGTCTTGCTACATGATTATAATGCAGAAGTTAAAAGACATACAGGGAAGGAGCCCACATTTGCCACTCAATTTGAGCCAGAGGACTTACCGACAGATGCGCGTGCGGGCTCAATTTTCCAGCCTAATTGGCGTGCACGTCTACTAACCGATTACCCTGAGATGATGAGCACCTGGGCAACCATGCCACTGTATATCAAGTATAATCCATGTTATTGCCCAATGGTACGTCGCAGATCTTGGCAAGCATTTGCGATCAAGGTACGCAACAATAAAGAATGCTCGGCTTGGGTTAACTATCCATATTTTTCTCCACCTCGAGGGACCCCAACCGTAGCCTACATGATATCAACAATTCGGCACTGGTCTACACGCCTAAATAATGTACCCGACATAGCAGCGAAAATGTGTATGAAAATATTCGAGCTCATGACCATTTTCTTCAAAACCTTTCGGATGGTACAAGCTCCATACATCTCTGCCCCTGGATTCTCCCAAGGTAACAAGGATTTAGTCTACGACATGAGCCAGAATCCCTCGGTCACTATAATCTTTGCCTGGCATGCACGAATAAAGTACTTACCCGCATGCTTCAAGCATACATTTGAGGAAATGTTCTCTACGGGATTCTGGGAATATCATTCAGAAATTTTCATTCCCAGACCCACACATTTGCTACATCTATTCGCAGTAGAACAAGCGATCCATGCAGATGAGTTAAGTCTGCCACATCCGGACATTCCAGGACCAATTGATTGGGATCGTATGATGACAGACTTGGCCAGAGGACTACGCATACAAGAACATCAGCTTGCCACTCAGGTTGTGGAATATTACATCCAACACTCCCAGCAACAAGGGTCTGTCAGGGACGATAGACGCGAGAGAGGGGGGTGTTGAGAGCAGTATGGGCACCCAAGGACTGACTAGACAAGGAAGCTGTGTTGACCTAAGTACCAACTTAGGGACTTGCGGAGAAAGAGACTATACCTCAATCCCCTCTCAAGTGCATATAGTGGGGATACACGCTTTTAATTATCAATCCAAAGAGTATACAAACCTAGCCGAGTGTATGAGGACATGCAATCATGTGATGATCAATGCAAATGAACTACTCAAAGAGTGTAAACAAGGCAAAGACTTATCCAAACAAGCTTCAACTGTTGGTCATGGCGTCACGATACTTGGTGCAGCAGCCGTCAGTATTTTGGACTTTTCTCCCACCTCCAAACTCCAAATATAGAAAATAGCATATGCGTTTCGAAGCTCTCGAGAAGACGCATCCAATGGCAGTGGTTTCACTCAATTTTGATGCTCCTATTTCAAGTTATGAGCAAAATACTGAGTCACGGGAAATACCTTCCTACACTTCAGCACTTCCTACACTCCGCACACACCTTACCTACAGCAAATAAACACTTTCATGGATAGACAACACTCACAAGCACTCTTTCCAAGCAATACACATGCATACAAGCTCACAGAGAAGAAGACACAGAGTGAAGAAGACACAAATTCGAATTTCTGTGCTCTCTATTCTCACAATGGCAAAAAGTCCTTTACAAAGAGTCACATTTGACTTATATACTTGTGCCCTAAAAACCGTCCTTTCACACAAGAGACCGGCACTTTATTTACTAAAAGACTAATTTCCTACTATTTTACATGGGTAAATCTCTAATCTTCTGTGGGGATGCATCTAGAGGACTCCTCTAGTGCATTTACAACGGAAATTATATTACAAGAATGGTTATGATACAAAAATATGATGTCCAAATCGGAAAAATTTTGGGGCCCGTCTTTTTCTCTGCTTTGTGCTCTGTTTAGCTCTGCAACACTCTCCCCCTCTTCGTCTCTGTCGTCCCTTGACAGGCTTTGCCTGTCCTCGGTTTGTTGTCTGCACGCATCCAGTGGTTGAAGAAGCAATAAGGACTGTTAGACAATTGGGTATCTTATCCGAGGTTTGTCCTTTGCTTCTGGTTTGGCTTACTTAAGAGTTCTGAATACACGCACCCAGTGGTCGAAGAAGCAATAAGGACCGTTAGAGAATTTGTTATTTTGTCCGATCTATGTCCTTTGCTTCTGTTTTGCCCCTTGGTATTCCGTATATCACATATCTGGGTTGCTGTATTCAGTTGGGTTGCCACGCACGCCACCAGTGACCTATATCTTGCTTGTTGTTCTCTGATTTTTCCTGGTTGCAAACATGTGACCCCGTTGTATTGCTTTGAGCCTGTTTACTTTCTTCCACTGTGCAGGACCTGGATGATTTGTGTTGTTGCCTGATGCGTGCCCCTGCGGGGCTCTGTGCAGAGATATGTCTTCAGATATTTCTTTTTAGTGAAGCTGCTTCTTTCGTTGTCTTCTTCTTTTTTTTCTTTTACTTGATTCTCCCTCAACACTGCCCCCCTCCTGGACTCTGTCGTCCCTGACAGGCTTTGATAAGCGACGGGCATATGTTTTATATATTTTTTGCTCTGTATCATTTAGCAGATTGGCCTCACGTATCATGAGTTGTTTCCATTGTTCTGCCTTCACACCGTCATTGGGTGGCTGTCTGTGATCTGTGAAGAAGCTAAGTTCATATGCCACTAATCTGGCATTTAAATTTGACGACATCTTCAAAAAAAATTCTGAATCAATCTCAAAAAATCCTGTAAAGAATGCTTCTTCAAAAGTTTGCATATATACACTTGGCAAGAACATTAATCTAGAATAATACGCCATTATTGTGGGGCGGGTAGGCATGACTGATAGATCAAAAATGAGGATTTAGGTGCCCTGGTTAATGCCGATGAAATTCAAAAAAGTGTATGCCGCATGCTTGAAGACTTTCAAAACTGTAAGTATCATGCTAAGTATTTTATTGGTCATTTTGACGGTTAGGTCAGGGACCGTCGCATAATTTTGCAGCCAAAATTCGATGGTTTTAATCATATATTCTTCTGTTGGCAAGTAGTTATGTGGCGGGCTCGGAAGCATAGGATAATTCAGCCACTGTTTATTTATAGTGCCATTCTTTTGCATATCCAAAAATTCTCTGGTATCCCTTCTGCGTGGTATAGGACAAAATGAAGGGTTTACCTGTAATAAATAAGGTGCTGCTTGCCAATGCACCCGTAGTGTGGGATGTTTCTCCAAAAATTTTCTCCTCCAAATTGGTTGTGCAGCTTCGAACTCTTCTTGGCTATATGTGAATGTGTCTTGTGTAAAATTGAGCTGCTCATCGGGACTCTTCTTTGTGGTCTTCTTTATGTATCGTCTCGTTTTCTCTTTCAATAATCCGTATGGAATATTGAAAGGCTTCATTATCTTGTCTAGGTCTTTACCTTTGATTTTGGCCTCTTTCATTTCCTTGATGACTTCATTTTCAAAATTCTCCGTCAATCGGGACACCACTAGTGCCCGTTCCTTCTGACTTGTTTCTGCAGTGTATGGCATTGGATGATCATCATGTATGTCTGCCAACTGCTCATTTAGTGGAGAATGACAAATCGGGGGAGATAGAGGACGTACCTCTACCTCATCAGTAGGATTTTCCTTTATTGGCTCTACTGGTGTCCCGATCGGTGCTTTCTCTTGTATTTGAGTTTTTAATTGTGCTATGCATTCATCTTTCTCTTGTACTTCTTGCATGGCTGCCCTGAGTGCTTCTTTTGCTGCAAGTAACTCATTTTCGATTTCAACTACATTATCCATGTTTTCACTATAGCTTGTTGCCAGTTTTCCATGTGCTGTATTTAACTGCTTTTTTAATTCATTGATCTCTTGACTGTACTTCTGTTCCGACTCTTCTCTTAGTGTGTGCTCTTGTCTTAGCAAATCTGCATATTGTGCGATCTGATCTCTTAATTCTTTTTCTTTCATTTCTGAGGATTCCGGTTGCTCGATCGGTTGATCATATAATAATGACTTCATTAGTTCCTTATTCCTGCTTCGTAATGTGTCATTCTCTTCCATGTATAATTTGAGCTGTGTCTCTAGCAGAGTACTTCTAGCTCTCATTCTCTCTTTGTCCGCCTCGCTTGCATCATATAATCTCTGTAAATTTGCGAGCTGTGCTTGGAGTTGGTGATGCTGAGTGATTAATGATTCATATTGCGTTTTTGTTTCGAGCAACTCATTGCTTTTGATCGTTAGCGCCTTTTGTGCCTGGATGAGCTGTGATGACAGTTGTTCGCTCATTATTTGGAATTGATTCTTTTCTCGCATTGCTCTATCATAGTCTGCATCTATGTCCATCATTTGCTGTTGTGTATCCATGGCTGTCTGAATCATTTGTTTTACTACAGGTTTCAGCTGAGCAACATCCACATTTAGCCATGTTTTTTGTACACTCGGTTCTTCTCCGGTTATGACATCTTTGCCCTGTGTCAGATGTAATGTAGTGTCATGGGGCTGCCTAATCTGAAGCTGGATCCTCTGCTCAGCCACCATGTTTTCTTGATTTCCTTGAGGTGTATCATCTGGCACCTCGATCACAATTTGTTCTTGGTTTTGTAGCTCCTCCGAATTCACGTTCACTGGAGTTTGGATTTCCTCTTTGATAGGTGGTTTTACATATGTAACACAGGTTGTATCTTCCTTGATGCTGATCTTTGTAGTGTCATTCAATTGAATGACATGCTCAGGTTCAATAGATTCTTCTACTCTCTTTACCTTTTCTTGGTTGTCCGGCGTCACTTCCACTTGATTAATTTCATTCCATTCTTCTTCTTAAGTTTCTGTTCTTATATCAGTATCCAGAGTGTCTTTTTCAGGACTAGATTCCGTGTTGGTACTAGAATCATCGATGCCCAGCTCTTTGTATCTTCCAGCTTGTTTTGGAGTCTTCTCTGTACTCTGTTGTGGTTTCTCTTGACTTGCCTGTCTATAATGATGACCTTGGACATTTAAGTTTACCTGCCCTTGCATGTACTGATGTGTCTCTTCGAGCGCAGCGAAAAGATCTCTCCTAGTAATAGGCATTTGAGCCTTCGTGATCTTCGGTAATACATGTGTTCTCTGTGATTGTGGTGTAGCTTGGGCTTCCTCCTCCCGTAGACGCTTTGTACCCCTCATGGGTTTTTGTGAGCTGGTTCCAGCTGCTTCAACCATAACAAAAGCTTTCTTTTTCTTAGGGACTATAGCGGATTTTGCATACTTGGCTAGCCCTTCTGATGTCGGCATCTCCCGTAAGCAATTTTTCATGTCAAGGGCTTCATATATGAGTAACGTTAAAGCTGAACTCCCATTCAGGAACTTCTTCTGTCCCCACTTCTTCTGGGCTTCAAATAGTCTTTCTTGGACATACCCTGTCAGATTCACCTTGTTCCCAATTTGTCTCATGGCATGTGATAGTAGTTGTACTATGATCTTTTGTGGTGCCGTGTACCTGTGCATATTAGGGAAACAGAAATGCTGGTGCACCAGACGGACAGCGTCTTCGAGGTCTATTTTGTTAATCTCCACAAAGGATCTCTTCTTAGGATCATGACATTCCTCTTTGACACTAGTAATTCCTTCTTGATTCCATCCAAAAGCTTTATTGATCAGTTCATGAGTGAATTGGATGGTCTTCCATGTCCCTACTTTATCCAATACCCGTGCTTCTGGAACTGATATTTTTGTTGCAGCAGGTTGCAAGGTATTCATTACTTGTGCACACCTCTGAAAATCTGGAACATAGATTGGCAATTTGAGAAATGCCTCTAGGCCTGTCTGCTTCCATACATCTTCAATATGCGGTAAACCTTGGATTATGGTCTTGAAATCTTGAGACATAATAGGGAAGTAATGATCCCTATCCATAATCTTGATAGTTGCCATGAAAATAAGTTCTGAGACTGGTTGGTCATCACGAAACCAATGGCCTCTTACTTTTGTTACTGATTCCAATGGAAGAAGTTGGACCTCTTCCACTTGTGTAGCTTCGAAATTAGTAGACGCCATCTGCACTCAATATAGAGTATGAATTAGTTGCCATATATTATCAGAAATCCTCCTTTATTTGTTTGTCATAAGCTCGATATTGCTCCGAGTGAATGGTGTCGTCCCTTTCCCGTGGGTGTGAGAAAGGTAATACCTGGATTTTTCACATTTTTAGGTATTTTTATATTTTCATCTGAAAAGGAAAACAGAAAAGTTAGGTTATAGCCGAAGCGGTTATTATTTTTGGAGTAATTTTCTTAATGTATGTACAAGTGCTCTCCTATTTCCCAAGAGGAAAATGTGCTTGACTATCCTGAAATAGAAGAAAGATGTGCCGAATGCTTGGCCTTGTAATGTGGCCCTACTATGCATACTTTAGGTCCTGACAACTCCATATGTGTGCAATCGAAAATAGTTGTTTGATGTATGCAGTCTGTCTTGTCTTTCGGTACCCAAATCTGCTTCATTCTGGTGGAATGTAGTGTGTTCTCCACCTTCTTGGTAAATGTGGTTCTTCTCCTGTAGTAAGTCTGCTTTATCTGTTTTGTGGATCTTAAATTGGCTTGCATTGCCTCTGCAGACTCCTTCTTCCAATAGCTATTCTTCTGTGGCTGAGGTTCCTCATTTTGGTTTAGCTTCTTTGGAGCGCATGATTTAGGAATCCATATTTGCGATCGATCCGGTTGAGCGGCTATTACTTTCCTTGGGATCCAAATTGTAGCACTTCGTTGTTGTCTTTGCTGCTCAAAATTATCTGCTTTATTACTTGCTTGGTTGCTCCGATGTCGATAGTGCTTCTGTCGTCGAAGATATTCCTTCACTTGATCTTTCCTTATCCAAGCTTGTTGAGTGTACGGAATAGGGTATATTTTAATAGGTATAGATTTTGAATCTCTCAGAGTACTGGTCTCTCTTGTGCATGGTGCTTCATTGAGGTTGGTTTCAGACAGATTGACACTCTTGTGACTTGCTAGAATCGAAGATGGTATGCAAGCAGAATTCAATGCGTCCGCACATAAAGTACTTGACGGTGGGGTTTCTATAGTGCTAGTGAACATACACTCCTGACTTTGTTCATTGGGATAAACTTTTGGATCTATGCTTACAGGTTTGATTGGTCGTTCGTCTAGCAAACTAAATACCTCACGATGTCCTATCCTTGCAGAGATGTATCCTAAAGCCAATTGAATGGTCACCTCATATTCGTAAATCCAGTCTTGACCTAACACCACGTCTTCGAGTAAATCCTGATCACGACACTCTATCAACTTCTGTTCCATAGTGTTGTTGCCAAGATGCAGAGGTAAGGTGATCTCACCTATGCATTGAGTAATCGTTCCTCCTATTCCTATCAACTGTGCTATCGATGGACGTACTTCCTCCTTGAGTTTTTGGGTCAAAGAAAGTTTGATACAGCTTATGGCAGCTCCTGTGTCAATGAGAGCATCCACCAAGTGGTACTCCGTTTTACATGCTCCCAAATTTAAATACGGTTGCGTTCTCTGTGAACCTACGCTTTTAGTGGCTCTAAAATTAGCCATTGGGATGAGTTCTTCTCCTAGTCGATATCTCTCATCTCTCTCTCTCATCCCACTCTTTCCGTTTCTTAATTCGTTCTAGGGCTTCCTGTCTCGCTTCTTCTGGTATCCTTTCCTCCTCCATACGTCGATTCTTGCCTTTGATTAATCGAGACATTGTGTTGAAGCTCAAAGTCAAGGACAAAGCAGGAAGCACATCAAAAGGTGGACACACGAGGAAAGGGAGCAAGTAGGGAGCTCCAAGAAGTGTATGTCAAATTTTCAGAAGAATCCCCTACAAAAATAGTGATTTTCATCACTAAAAACCATTGTAAATACCATTATCTATTTTTAGTAACTCCATTTTGTTCAAGCCGAGGAATCCTCGAGCTTGAGGAGTATTAGAAGTACCATCGTACCAAATTTCATAATTTTTAGACTTCGTTTGAGCCCTCAAATAAGCCCTGGAACCTAATTTTTAACTAGGCCGGACACTAGGTCTGGACAGGGCCAAAACTAGTCAAAAAACTATAAAAAGAGCTAGAGAGCTCATTTTTGAGGTTAGCTTGTTAGAGAATAGAACTTTTGTAAGAGAACTCTTTTGCAATCTAAGCTTTCCATTGTTCCTCTCTTTGATCTTACTTTGTGCGCGTGTGTGTGTATGTGTGTGCATGTTTGTGTGCTTTCACTCACGCACTTGTGCCTTCACTTGCTCGTGGTCTTCATACCGGTCCTCACGTCTCCGCGGATTGACAAGTAAAGGAGGTGGTGCTTACGCTTGAGCTACACCAAATTTTGGCGCCGTTGCCGGGGAGAGAGCTTCGAGGACGAGCGTTGTGATGGTAAGATCGTAGATTTGCGACGTTGGAAGGTAAAAAAACTGTCATTTCAGTTCATTTTCTGTTTTTTCCTCTTCATCTTCATCATCATCATCATCTCCACCTTCGTCCATCTTCTTCTTCATAGAAAATTCTTGTTTTAGTGCATTTTCACCATCTTCATACCATTTTTCATGCATTATTGTGTGGGAAGGAGTTAGGAGAAGCAAGGGAGAGCAAGCGCTGTGTTTTTTTTTCATGATTTTCTGCTCATACGGAGCTCGCCATAGCCGGCGCTCAGAAATTTGAATTTCCCGCCAAAAAACGCGATTCTGTGATGAAAATCGCGATTCTGTGAAAATTCAAAATTTTTTGAAAAATCACGATTTTCAATTTTCCCGCCTAAAAGTTGGTTGAAAAGAATCGCGATTCTGTGTTTTTTCTCAAAAAAACACGATTCTCTGCTCAAAATCGCGATTTTCAAAAAACACGATTCTCTGCTCAAAATCGCGATTCTCACCAATCACGATTTTCAGCAAAAACACGATTTTGTGAAAAACACGACTTTCTGCTCAAAATCGCGATTCTCACAAATCACGATTTTCAGCGAAAAATACGATTTTGAGAAAAACACGATTCTCTGCTCAAAATCGCGATTCTCACCAATCACGATTTTCAGCAAAAACACGATTTTGTGAAAAACACGACTTTCTGCTCAAAATCGCGATTCTCACAAATCACGATTTTCAGCGAAAAATACGATTTTGAGAAAAACACGATTCTCTGCTCAAAATCGCGATTCTCACCAATCACGATTTTCAGCAAAAACACGATTTTGTGAAAAACACGACTTTCTGCTCAAAATCGCGATTCTCACAAATCACGATTTTCAGCGAAAAATACGATTTTGAGAAAAACACGATTCTCTATGACAAAATCGCGATTTTCATGCCAAAAACACGATTTTGTGAAAAAGGCGATTCTGTGAAAATACGAATTTTTGCTCAAAATCGCGATTTTCAAAAACACAATTTTGTGCTCAACATCGCGATTTTCATGTCAAAGACACGATTCTGAGAAAACACGATTTTCAGTCAAAATTGCGATTTTGTGAATCACGATTCTCTGAGTCAAAATCGCGATTTTCAAAAACACGATTCTGTGCTCAAAATCGCGATTTTCATGTCAAAAAACGCGATTTTCAGAAACACGATTTTGTGATCAACATCGCGATTTTCAGAAACACGATTTTGTGATCAACATCGCGATTCTCTGAAACACGATTTTGTGATCAACATCGCGATTCTCTGAAACACGATTTTGTGATCAACATCGCAATTTTCATAAACACGATTTTTTGCTCAAAATCGCGATTTTCAAAAAAATACGATTTTGTGCTCAACATCGCGATTTTCTGAGTTCACAAAATCGCGATTCTCTGAAAGTTCACAAAATCGCGATTTTCTCCAAAGGTCCTGTTTGCCTGTTTTGACCCCCAGGAGCCTGATTTGACATAACTTTCTCATCCAAAGTCCATTTTTTGAGCTCTATAGCTTGTTGGAAAGCTCGTTTCAAATCCTACACGATCTCAACTGTTTTTTTCAAGAATAATGCGTTGATTTTGAGATAGGATAATTTGAAGTTGACCCTCAGGTGGGACTAGGGAACCAAGGGGGCTCTAAAGAATTGTGAACCATACCAAAGGGAAAATTTGGACTCTTGACTAAAGCTTATGAACCTGAGATCTGGTAGACACTTAGGCAAGGATAAACAAAGCATTAGATCTTCTGAGGCTAGTGTCAACCATACATCCAAGTCTTGGGCACAACAACTAAGTGGTCATCTTTTACTCAGATCAGACACAAGTGATTCAGAAATGTCTTTTAGTATGGGAAAACCTGCAGGTGGCTCAGGGACTGCCCATCTACAAACACCGGAAGGTCCCTATAAGACACAGTTGGAATATATTCGGACCAACCAATTAGGTGCTCGCATCTATGAGGATGGTCTGAGGCGATCAGTGGTCCAACTCAAAAATCCAAATCAATCCTTTGGACTTGAACACCCGGTGGTCAAGTTCGAAGAGGGTTCATACATTGATAAGGAAGGAACCATGTATGTGGTTACCAACCAACCAGATAGGACCGATGAGTTTGGAAATATCATTCATGAGAATGAGATAGGAGACCTAGAACAAGGAAATATAGGACAAGGACCCCACACTCCTAGAGGCAAGTCAGTTTTGACCCGAGTGATCACTCCAGACTGGATCCCTCAAGACAACAAAAGCATAGAACTATTTTTGAATAGAGAAACAGAGGAAGCCTTTTGGAGATTCAAGCCAGAACAACCTAGCCAATTGGGCATAGTCATCATCTACGAGTTCAAGGATCCAGAGATACCAGGGAAGGTTGTCTACCTGGATAACACATCAGAGAAAATTTTCTTGGTAACAGAACATGATAGACATGCATATACTTGGAAGAATAAATTGATTTTCCCCCCACCAAGATCCAATGTTTCCCCTGGCCTCCAAGGAGTAGGATCATCCCACGCTCATGAAGCCCAGAGAGGAAGAACTAGAGAGAGACCTGAGGTAAGTTTTGCACACACCGTGGGCAGGAATAGAGCAGGATTTGAAAATGAAAGACCTGAAAGAGAGAGACATCAAGCACATAGGCAACAAAGAGATGAACAGGATTTTCCATTGCCTAGACCCCGGGAGTACCCAAGAACCCTTAGACCCATTCACGTGATCAAGGCAATGAAGAACTATTTCGATGGGACAGGGGATCCTTATGATCATGTGGCCGAGTACAAACAAGTGCTGAGAGCCGAACAAATTGAGGACTGGTTCACCCAGTACGAGGCATTTGGTTTGACCCTTAAAGGCACTGCCTTAGCTTGGTTTCAACCATTGAGTAGAAGCAGCTATCGCGATATAGGTCAACTGCTAGACGAATTCATTGTAGAATTTTCCAAGAGTGGTATCAGGCATAACACATCGTCCCTGATCCATAGTTTCAAGCAGACACCCCAAGAAACAGTGCGACTAGCAGGTAGAAGGTTCAGACAGTACCTAGAAAGATGCCCTACTCCAGAGTTACCCACACCAGCTAAACAAGTGGCTTTGTTCTTAGATGGCTTACTGAGCACCAAGTTAAGATCATATGTGTACTTGAAAGATCCTAGATCCATAGAAGAGTGTGTGCGGACGTGCATAGACATAGAAGATAACTTGGGTGAGGAGTTAGGATTGTCCAAACTCTACAAAGATTCAGATAGTTCTACTAGTCATACTTCAAAGATCTCCACAGAAATAGAAGAGATAGCTGAGCAAGTTGCCAAGAAGCTGGGAGTCCAAAATAAACAAACACAGAGAGTCACTTCATTGAATCGGTGCTATACTTGCGGAGGTGACCACATGGCTAACGTATGCCCAATGCAAAACCAAAACATTAGAGAAAGGAATGCTCCATATTGCACTATTGAGAGAAAATACACAAACCACACGGCTCAAGATTGTCCCTACAATAGGCAGGCTGTTAGAAAAAATTATCAGCAACCTTACCCACAAGGTAGGTATCAGAATCAATACCAACAGCCATATTATAGACCACAACAGCAATATCAGGTACCATATAGGCCACAACCTGTCTTGGGAAACCAACCACCAGCTCCAGCCAACGTGATTCCAGTCAAATATGCTGTGGGAGAGGAAAATCCAAATAGAGCATTGGTGCCACTAACCCCATTGATACCAGATAATGACTCTCATGCTCATAGTTCAGACTACTCCCATGAAGGTAGTCCACATGCTTATTACACAGAGTCACCTGAACATAGTGAGATTTACTCGTATCAATATGAGGTACCGCCTATGGAGCAAAATTGGGAGCCAGAATACTCCAATGTCATGTACACAAATCCTAACCCTAGGCCCCAGTTGAGACAAATGAAACCACAAGCCCCTAGAGGATCTTGTTTCAGATGTCATGGTGACCATTTCATTCGTGACTGTCCCCACCCACCATCTCCGAGTCAAGGACAGGCTATCACAATACAGGCTTTTTGTCCTGATTGTGGCAAAGACCATCTCCCCAGAGATTGTCCAAGAAACCCCTCTAGTGCACCCAAGATTACACCCATTAATGTGGTAGGCTTAGTGGCAGATCCAAGTTCAAGTAGTAGCAATGTGGCTCCTATACAAGCTGTCACTAGAGCACAAGCCTTAAAACAGGATAAACCAGTAGAACAATCAGAGTCGAGTGAATCGAGAGAGCCTAGTAAGAGGAAAACAAGAACATGGAAGGATACCAAAGAGAAGGCCAATCGTAAGTGGAATAAAAAGTTATCGGAACTAGAAGAAATCTTAAAAGAAGCGAAAACAAAAATTGAAGACATTGCATCTCAAAGCCCCTCGCATGCCGAAACTCCATCCACTCCACCTCATCCCACCCCACCACCCATTGTAAATAGACCGCAACCAGGGTCTATTCTTGCAGATCCAACCCCAGAAGGCTTGGACATGATGTTCAAGGCCTACCAGGCTCGACTTCAAGAAGGGCCTACAGCGGCAAACCTAGACAAGAGTTACCCCAGAGCAGATTTAGAGATTGAACGGATGAAAATGTGCATGAAAATGGTAGAACAAGCTCAAGCCATACTTGAGACTAGTCAAAAGTTCAATCAGACAAACTCTATCAAATCAGATTTGCATTTCCAGGGCTTACTAGAAAGATTAGAGCAATTGGTAAACAAACCACAAGTTTCTTTACCTCCACAGGCTCAACCAGTTATTGAAAGAGGAAGCTCACCACCAATGGGAGCTTATGTTCCTAATTCCACGGATCCAGGAATACCTCCTTCAATTCAACAGTACTCTCAAGAATTCTTGCGGGAAATACAAGAAGAGAAATGGGCCAAGGAGAAGGGTAATTCCCCTCCTATTCATGAGATTGATGATCTTCATGATCAATTTCCCCAAGACATCCCATCTATTTACGAAGATGAAGCAGAACAACAAGAAGACGAAAGGTTAGATTTTGAATCTAATACCTTAGAAGAACTGCCTCAATTTCCAGGCCCATGGGAATCTGAATCTCTCCAGATTAGAGCTCCCACAATACTAGTAAGAAATGAAGACTCAGTGGTTCCAAGGAACACGGATGTCGTGAAGAACACTAAGGTTCAGTGTCATCTCACTGTAGAAGAGCTGCTCAAAGCAAAACCTGAGCTCTGGAATCATGTGAAGGATCAGGTTCCAGAACTTGATTCCAACATGCCAAAAGCAGGCTCCAAGCAAAGGGTACCAGAGATACCTCTAGACAAAATAGGGGACATGTGTGAGGGTGAAGAAGGTAATACTTATCTTCCCATCACTTACCAAGGTTACACAACCAAAGCAATCATAGATTCAGGTGCTGGTGTTGCTATTGCGACCACCTCCTTGTGGAAGCAATGGGGCAAGCCCACATTAAGACCAACTAGAATGAAGCTTCAAATGGCTGATGGTCATTTTGAAAGACCTCTAGGATTGCTAGAAGGGATCACTCTAACCACTTGTGGTGTAGAGTTTGAGCACACATTTGCTATATGTGACTTTGAGAAAAATAATGTCTTTGAGATGATCCTAGGAAGACCCTTCCTACGACAATTGCAAATAGTACAGGATTGGGGAACTAACTCCTTGTACTTACAGCACTTAGGGGTCACCACTAAGGTCAATTTGAAGGATTACACCTTCAGAGATGTACCACCCCTACAGTGGAATTCTATCCACAAAACGAAAGAAGATTCCATCTCTGTGCATTCTGAAAGTTCACCTGATCCATCATGGCTACATGAAGATACTCATTTGTGGATGTGCAAGGTCGCAAAGGAAGAGGAAAAACGTTTAAAGGCAAGAGAAGAAGGAACTTCGCTAGGAGATAGACCAGTTAGGGACCCAGCCTACACACCGATGATCTTTCCAGATGAGGAGTTTGAGCCTCATGGCTGGCCAGAAATCTTAGCCACCATGGACATTGCTGTCAATGAGGAACAGTGGACACCTCATTGTGATGAGGAGGGTTATGATATCTCAGTGTTCATGTGTCAACCCTTGCTAGAAGAATGTGACCCTAGTGATGTCATAGAAGAAGAAGAGAATGACGATGATTT
This sequence comes from Ceratopteris richardii, assembly GCA_020310875.1. Lineage (NCBI taxonomy): Eukaryota > Viridiplantae > Streptophyta > Polypodiopsida > Polypodiales > Pteridaceae > Ceratopteris > Ceratopteris richardii. The sequence goes on along the minus strand of CM035433.1, from coordinate 43,632,934 downwards.
GGAGTCTATTGTGATGGATAGTTGCTTTAACTCAGAGCAGCACTATCTAGAAGATATAGGAGTGTTCACCCAGAAAGAAGAAGAACCTCTCACAAGTATTAAAACAGTAAACTCAAAGGATGGAAGTGAGAGTAGTCAAAAGAAAAAGAAAAGAAAAGTAGTGAAACAAGAAAAGGAGGAATCAGTGTTTGAAGTACCAGAAAACTTCAAGAAATATGAAGTTGACGACCGCAAAATTTTGGTACGAATGCCTAAGAGAGAGGCCATCATAGGAGAATCATATGATAATAAAGAAAAGACCAAGAAGATTGTAGTGACCATTGAAGAGAACGAAGAGAGATGCACATATATAGGAGATGACCTAAGTGCAAGAGAAGAAATGGAGCTCATAGCTCTATTAAGGGAATATAGGGATGTGTTTGCATGGCACTATAGAGACTTAAAAGGGGTAGATCCAAGAATTTGCTCTCATACTATCCCCATGACTTCTGATGCTAAGCCCACCAAACAGAAGCCCTACACATATAATGATACCTATGCAGCAAAAATAAAAGAAGAAATTGATAGGTTGATTGAAGCCGGATTCATCTATGAGATTGAGCATACCGAATGGGTGTCCCCCATTGTTGTGGTACCCAAGAAGAACGGGAAGTTGCGAGTGTGTATTAACCTTAAAAAAGTTAATGCCGCTACGATTAGAGATAGTTATCCACTTCCAATCACAGAACACCTTTTGGAGCGTGTTGCAGGCAAGGAAGTTTATAGCTTCCTTGATGGATTTTCAGGTTACAATCAAGTAGCCATTGCCCCAGAAGATCAACACAAAACAGCTTTTGCTACAGAGTGGGGAATCTTTGCATTTCGTGTGATGCCATTTGGGCTCACCAATGCACCTGCAACATTCCAAAGGCTCATGTGTCATGTCTTCAAAGAGTTCTTGCGAAAGAGCTTAGAAGTGTATGTGGATGATTTATGTGCTCATTCCCAAGAAAGAAGGGTTCACATCCCTGAGCTCAGACAAATCTTCAACAAGTGTAGAGAATATCGAGTGTGTCTAAACCAAGAAAAGTGTGTGTTTATGGTGCGTCAAGGTAAAATCTTAGGGCATATTGTTTCTAAGAATGGAATCTCAACAGATGAAGATAAGGTACGAGCCATAGCGGAACTACCAAGGCCAAGGAATGTTAAAGAGGTACAAGCCTTTATGGGCCATTGTGGATATTACCGTAGGTTTATCCACATGTACGCGATCATAGCTAGACCCCTTTATGCCTTGTTGTCTAATTTTGAGTGGAACGACGAATGCGAGAATTCTTTCAATGAACTGAAGAAACGTTTGTGCACAGCACCAATATTGACCACTCCTGATTGGAATAAGCCATTCCATGTCCATGTGGATGCATCCAATCATGCCATAGGATGTGTGCTAGCACAACCCACAGGTGAAGGGAATTTAGATTTGCCCATAGCATATGCTAGTAGACAACTAAACCCAGCCGAAAGAAATTATACCACAACCGAGCGAGAAGGGTTAGGCATGGTATATGATGTAAAGAAGTTTAGACACTATTTATTGGCCAACAAGTTCAAGTTTTTCACTGATCATCAAGCTTTGTTATATTTGGTCAATAAACCTTGCAATACTGGACGCTTAGTAAGATGGTTCCTCTTACTAATGGAGTATGACTTTGAAGTTGTTGTCAGGAAAGGTAGAACCCACCTTCGGGCAGATCACCTTTCTCGCATTACTTCAGGAGAGTCACCACAAGGAGTGTCTGATGAACTACCTGATGCTTATCTGTTCAATTTGGAAGTTGTTCCTAAATGGGCAAATAAGTTGGTACCAGTCCTAACCTTCGGCCCTGCAAATAAGAATGTGAAAACATCACAAGAAGAAATTGTAAAATCACAAAAATATCACATATTGGCAGGAAGCATGTACAAACAAGATACTGAGGGTGTATTAGCTTGTTGTGTCGAGGATGATGAACATAGTAGTTGGTTGCAGCAAGCTCATGAGGGATTGCTAGGAAATCACTATTCTAAACAACGAACATTGCAGAATTTGAAACGTTTAGGAGTGTATTGGCCTAGCATGGACAAAGAAATACATGAGTGGATCAAGAATTGTCCAATGTGCAGAGAGAGACCACCAGTGGAGCATGCGACCCTTTATCAAGTATCATTAATTCCAGATTGGAGTGCTCCATTGGTAGAGTTTATGAGATCGGGAAGATTACCCAAAGAGGCCAGTCTAGCAAGAAGACGAAATATGGAGTAAGAGGCTCAAGGCTATGCCTTAGTAGGGGAGAACCTATACCGGAGAGGTAAAGATGGTTACTTAAGACTGTGCGTTCATGAATCAGACTATTTAAGGGTCTTAGAGACTGCACACAGTGGTGTTGCAGGTGGACATTTTGGTCCTGACCGAGTGATTAAGACCATTCTGTTCTCAGGACTTTGGTGGCCCACTCTTCATATGGATGCACATACCTATGTGAAGAAATGTGACACATGCCAACGTGCACAATATCCAGTTAGAAAAGACGAGATGCCTTTGAGGCCAATGATGGGAGGGCGTGCATTTTCCAAGTGGGGCATAGACTTCATAGGTCCTATTAATCCCCCTGCTAGAAACTCCCATGCAGAGTATATTATTGTAGCCACAGATTACCTTACCAAGTGGGTAGAAGTCAAAGCCACAACAAAGAATGATGCTCAGACTACGGCTAAGTTCTTATTCGAGAATGTGTTCACGAGATATGGACTATCAATAGAGTTGGTGAGCGATAGAGGCACACACTTCTTGAATGAAGTCATTGAAAATCTTCTCCAAGAAGTCTTGGTGATACATAAGAAATCCGCCCCCTATCATCCACAAGCCAACGGACAAGCCGAGAGTACCAATAAGATCCTCTGTAACGTATTGACAAAATTGGTAAATAATAAACGCTCTGATTGGGACAAACAACTTCATCATGCTGTTTGGGCTTATCGAGTTGCCTACAAAACGGTACTCAACGCCACCCCATTTCAGATGGTCTTCGGACAGAACGCTGTGCTACCATTAGATTTCTTAATCCCTGCCTTAAAAGTAGCACAAGAGTATGAGTGGAATGGGCATGAATTGTCCTCTAGGATCTTTGATCTCGAACGCTTGGGTGAAACGAGGCTACGAGCGGCAGCAGGCATCTACGCTGCAAAGAAGAGGCAAAAGGCATACTTTGATGCACACATCAAGGATAAGGGATTGAAAGAGGGAGATCTAGTGTTGGTATACACACTAAAACAACATGCCCGTAAGTTGGAAAAAAGAGGATATGGACCCATGATCATTAATAGAATTTCCACTAGTGGTGCAGTTCAGTTGGCCACTCTAGAAGGAGATATCTTGCCAAACTATATTAGTGGCTGTAGAGTCAAGCTATATCAAGAACCTCTTACTGAGGATATGCTAATGAGACTCAACACTGCGAAGAAGCGAAAAGAAGAAGAGTTAAGAGTGAGAGAAGAAGCACAGGTAGAGGCCAGAGAGCGTATTAGGCGAAATAAGTTAAGGCGATTAGGCCTAGAAGTCAACTCAAAAGCCCCAAAATATCACATGGATATGTGTCAAAAGTCATACATAGCGACTTCTCAGGTCATTGACCGAAGACCCTTTGTGACCATAGAGATAGGACAAGGGAAGGGTGCAAGGACGGTGAAAGCATTGATTGACTCAGGTGCAGCAAGTAGTGCAGTTAGACTTTCCTACTGCCAAGACTTGGGGTTGAACATCAATCCCATAGAAGCTTATCTCATAGGATTGGGAGGTGTGGAAACCCCTTGTTTGGGCGAGGTGGAACTTCCCATCTACCTTCAAGATGTTCCAATGAAAGTCAAAGCGCTAGTATGTCAAGATGAGAACCTTACAGAACCACTTGTCTTGGGTCAAGATTGGATCTATGACCATGCAGTTAACTTAAATCTAAGAAGTCAAATTCTTCAAGTTTGGGTACATGAACAATGCATTACATTAGAATTAGAGAACTGCATGCTCCTAGATCATGGCACCACACACTCTCTTAGTTCTTCCAAGACTAATCATATGAAAGAAGATGTTGTATGTGTCAAAAGCTCTATGATGCAGAAGGAGTCAATCGTGGAAGACCAGGTTCGAAGGCGGGTGGATCTTTCTTCTTCTCCAAAGAATCAAGTAGCCACAGTAGTGAGTCCACCACACAAGCAAACACAACCGTTCACGACAAGTGCTACATCAAATAGAAAGACACCATTCGATAAAAAAGCAGTTCCGAGCATGAAGCAGATATGGGTACGCAAAGGAGAGCAACCACCAGCCTTGCCCCCACAAATCCCATCCATGCACACCAACCAGGCCAGAAGACGAAGGAAGCAGCTCAGACAAGCTCAATCACAAGGTATCCAACAAGTTTGGGTGCCTAAGAAGTTAGCTGCAGCTCAACAAGGGCAATTACAGATGTGGGTACCTAAGAAGCTCTTACATCCACAACAACCTATGTTCTCCCACATGCGAAAGGTCTCACCCAAGAAGCCAAAAAGAGAAGAGGGTAAGAACCACGTACAGAGACCGAAAGAAGATCAAATTAGCTCTTCAAGAAAAGTAGGAAGACGTGCAAAAAGGATATGGGTTTGGAAGCCAAAAGTACAAGCAGTCTCCATCGAACCAAAGCGCCAACCACACTGGATACCACCGTTCAGAACGCATCCAAAGAGGAAGACGCCTGAAGTGATCTCTACAGTGCCAAATGATGTTCTAAAATGGACTCCAATAAGGAGGATTACATCAATTCGAGACTCAATGGATACCTCCACCAAGGTCGGCATCAACCTCCACAAATAACATCGAAAGCCTCGAACGAGCAACAACCATGTGCTCCTTGCACAACCCTGTCTTTTGCACCATTTAGGTCATGCATTTCCAAAGTATGCATTAATATAGGGCCACATTACACGGCCGTGCATAGACACACTTGAGAATCCCATGCACAAGAGCACAGTGACATATGTCGAACATTTCTATTGATACTAACTTTTGTGTTCTTGTTTTGTGATATCCTTTTTCTCAAAAAAAAAAAAAAAAAAAAAGAAGTGGGAGAGAGCTTGTTCCCAGTGTGTCTCGGCCAGCAGTGGGATTATTGCTGCCTTATCTGGTAGATGACAAGCATTTGGCATGAACATGGCATCTACAACTATGATTTTCTCTTGCCATGGTAGGAATGAAGAGCTTGAAGGTCCGCAACTTGAGTGATGCTTAACTACTTCATGTACCAGAGCATCCAAGGAGATATCTGCAAAAGGTAGTTTTGGAGGAGAAGACTCCTGCATATGGTGAGCTAAAGAGCATATGTGAAACTCAGCTTGGTGTAGTTACCCGATGTTGCTTGCCAAGGAATATAAAGCAATTCAATTCTCAGTATTTCCTGAACCAGTATGGAACAGTAGCACTGGTGAATGGTCTATGTCAATCAGCATGGTAATCTCTTAGAAACCGGCACGTGTCCAATATTCCTCTGAGTGTCAATATAGGGAAGTGAACGTGCAGGAGCCCAAGCTCAGAAATGCACATTGTTAGTGACAAATGTTGCTTTGAAAAGAGGAGAGGGGATCCACCACTCAAAAGATCTCATCAGTGGACAATCAACATGGACATTCATCAACAAGGTTCCATCCCAAAGGCCGAGTGTACAACACGAAGAGGCAAACATCCATCAACCTTCGCCATGGTAAGTATCTTTACTCTGGAAACACCATAACCATGATAGTTTAGGAAACCTCTTCGTCAGCATACCCTTGAGCACTTAGCTCAAGACCCGCAATTTTTGCACCATACTTCTTCCAATGCATTTTCCAAGTAAGCATGCGTAGGGCTACATTACAAGGCCGTGCACAAGGCACATACTTTTTTCAACCCAGGCACGAACACACTTACCCATCATTCATTATGGGTTATGAGTAGTTGGCATGAATGCTCTCAACATCATCTTTAAAAGAGGTAGCAGACATCATGGGAACAACATCCATATCTCGGAAGCAAATTGAAGCCAGTAGTTGCTCCAAATCACTCTTGACAACCTCTTCTGAGCAACTTGCAGTTTTGAAAGCTCACAACGACACATTCTTGCTGGAATCCAAGGAACCAGCTCATACAACGGATGGACATCACCTCTCAAAGCACTACACAGAACAGCCCTTCCAACAAGGGTCTGTCAGGGACGACAGACTCGAGAGGGGGGGGAGTGTTGAAGCTCAAAGTCAAGGACAAAGCAGGAAGCACATCAAAAGGTGGACACACGAGGAAAGGGAGCAAGTAGGGAGCTCCAAGAAGTGTATGTCAAATTTTCAGAAGAATCCCCTACAAAAATAGTGATTTTCATCACTAAAAACCATTGTAAATACCATTATCTATTTTTAGTAACTCCATTTTGTTCAAGCCGAGGAATCCTCGAGCTTGAGGAGTATTAGAAGTACCATCGTACCAAATTTCATAATTTTTAGACTTCGTTTGAGCCCTCAAATAAGCCCTGGAACCTAATTTTTAACTAGGCCGGACACTAGGTCTGGACAGGGCCAAAACTAGTCAAAAAACTATAAAAAGAGCTAGAGAGCTCATTTTTGAGGTTAGCTTGTTAGAGAATAGAACTTTTGTAAGAGAACTCTTTTGCAATCTAAGCTTTCCATTGTTCCTCTCTTTGATCTTACTTTGTGCGCGTGTGTGTGTATGTGTGTGCATGTTTGTGTGCTTTCACTCACGCACTTGTGCCTTCACTTGCTCGTGGTCTTCATACCGGTCCTCACGTCTCCGCGGATTGACAAGTAAAGGAGGTGGTGCTTACGCTTGAGCTACACATTGTTTCTTCGGTCAATGGTTCTAGATATTTTTTTACTCTACATCCGCTGATGTAGTTTGGTAATACATCTCCATCTATGGTTGCTAAGCTGATGGCTCCACTTGTCGATATACGATTGATGATTAATGGGCCATATTCTCTCTTCTGCAACTTCTTAGCGTGTTGTTTCAAGGTATATACCACGACTAAGTCACCTTCCTTCAACTTTTTGTCCTTAATGTGAGCATCAAAGTATGCTTTCTGTCGCCTCTTAGCAGCATAAATGCCTGCTACTGCTTGTAACCTAGTTTCGTGAAGCTTTTCTATTTGATCCAATTGAGCTGATAGTTCATGTCCTGTCCACTCGTAAGTAGTTGCTACTCTGAGAGTGGGAATTAAGAAATCAATTGGCAAAATGGCATTTTGTCCATATACTAATTTAAAGGAGTAGTGCCTATGGCGGTTTTATAGGCTACTCAAAATGCCCATAAAGCATGATGTAATTGTTTATCCCAATCTGATCTACCATCGTTAACAATTTTTGTGAGAACTGTACACAAGATTTTATTCGAACTCTCAGCTTGTCCATTGGCTTGTGGGTGATAAGGAGCTGATTTCTTATGAATTACCAAGAATTCATTCAGTAGAGCTTCTATGACTTCATTCACAAAGTGCGTACCTCTATCACTCACAATTTCTATCGGTAGTCCAAATCTAGTGAAAATGTTCTCAAAGAGAAACTTAGCCGTGGTTCTTGCGTCATTTTTCTTGGTTGCTTTGGCTTCAACCCATTTGGTCAGATAGTCTGTGGCTACAATTATATATTCGGCATGGGATCCTTTCGCTGGTGGGCTAATAGGTCCTATGAAGTCTATTCCCCATTTAGTGAAAGCTCTGGCACTCATCATGGGTCTAAGTGGCATTTCATCTCTTCTAATTGGATATTTTGTCCGTTGGCAAGTATCACATCGTTGCACATATGTCATGGCATCTTGGTGTAGAGTTGGCCACCACATTCCAGCAAAGAGGATCATTTTTGCTGTTTTATCTGCAGAGAAGTGCCCTCCTGCGGCTCCTGTATGGGCCATCTCTAAAACATAAAGATATTCGTCTTTGTGAATGCACACTCTTAATTGGCTATCTCTCCCTCGTTTAAAAAGTTGTTTTCCTATAATGGCATAATCCTTACTTTGTTCTACAAGTGCACGTTTCCTTGCTGAAGTAGCTCCTTCTGGGTATTCTTGAGTTTTCAAGAACTTTACCAGAGGCATGCTCCATCTCGGTGCTATTGTGGAATAGCATAGAGTTGAGTTCTCATCTGGGTTTTGTTCTTGACAAATTTGGCATGCCGACACATAATTATGTGTGTCTCTCTGCATGGTCGGCCAATATATGCCTAACCTCTTCAGGGTTTGCCATGTTCCGTTTGCATTCAAATGAGTTTTCCATTGGTTTACATGTGCTTTCTGAAGCCACATTTCCTGTTCCTCTTCTTCTACACATCTCATTAACAATCCACTTGAGTCTTGGTGATACAATCTTCCCGCAATGATATGAAGGTTTTTAGTCTTCCAAAGGTCTTGGGTTCGGTTTGGTGTGATCCCATCTTTCGGTCCATGTGTAAGTATAGGGATCAACTTTTCTGCACATTGGGGACATACTTCCAGGTTAAATAGGTATGTATCTGGCAGATCATCAGGTACTCCTAAGGGTGGTTCTCCATGGGTCATTCTTGATAAGTGATATGCTCTTATGTGAGTATTTCCTTTCTTGACTACTACCTCAAAATCAAACTCCATTAGCAATAAAAACCATCGTACTAGTCGTCCTGTATTACAAGGCTTGTTGACTAGGTACAGTAGGGCTTGATGATCAATGAAGAATCTGAATTTTGCCAACAGGTAATGTCTGAACTTTTTGACTGCGTACACCATCCCTAGGCCTTCTCTCTCCGTGGTGGTATAATTGCGTTCTGCTTGATTTAATTGTCTACTAGCATAGGCTATAGGGTGGTCTAGTTTTCCTGTATCGGCAGGTTGAGCTAAGATGCAACCAATGGCAAACTTGGAAGCATCCACATGAATATGAAATGGCTTATTCCAGTTAGGTACTCGAAGGATTGGTGCTGAACTCAATCGATTCTTTAACTCATTGAAGGCTCTCTCGCATTCCTCGGTCCAATTAAATTGAGTCAATAATGCATAGAGAGGTCTAGCAATTATGGCGTACATATGTATAAATCTTCGATAGTATCCACAATGTCCCATAAATGCTTGAACTTCCTTAGCCGTCTTTGGTCTTGGTAAATCCAGAATTACTTTGATTTTGTCTTCATCAGTTGAGATTCCATTTTTGGAGACAATATGCCCTAATATTTTCCCTTGTCTAACCATGAAAACACATTTTTCTGGGTTAAGGCATACTCGATACTGTCGACATTTAGCAAAGATCTTTTCTAGCTCGGGGATATGTTCTGATCGTATAGCCGAATAAGTACAAAGATCATCCACGTAGACCTCCATACTTTTTCTTAGGAATTCTTTGAATACATGGCACATCAATCTTTGGAAGGTGGCTGGGGCATTAGTTAGACCAAAAGGCATGACTCTAAAGGCGTATACTCCCCATTCAGTTGCGAACGCTGTTTTATGTTGGTCCTCAGGAGCAATAGCTACCTGATTATACCCTGAAAAGCCATCTAGAAAGCTATAAACTTCCTTTCCTGCCACTCTTTCCAAGAGATGATCTGTAATTGGTAATGGATAACTATCCCTTATGGTCGCGGCATTTACTTTCTTCAAATTGATGCACACTCGTAACTTTCCATTCTTTTTCGGTACAACCACCAAAGGTGACACCCATTCCGTGTGCTCAATCTCGTATATGAATCCAGCATCTAACAATTTGTCTATCTCTTCCTTTATCTTTGCTGAATACACATCATTGTATGTATATGGTCTTTGTTTAGAAGGTTTGGCTTCGGATGTCATGGGAATTCTATGGGCACAAATAGATGGATCTACTCCTTTCAAGTCCTTATAGGTCCAGGCAAAAACATCCCGATATTCTCGTATGAGGCGTATTAACTCTTGTTCTTCCTCTATGGAGACATCTTGTCCTATGAAAGTACATCGTTCTTCTCCTTCTTCTAACATTACTACTATCTTCTTGGTTTGTTCTTTATTGTCATATGCTATTCTCGGCTGTGCCTCTCTTTTAGGCATTTGAATAGCAATTTTTCTCTCTTCTACTTCATATTTCTTGAAGTGAGCGGGCACTTCAAACTGATCTTGTGGCTTGTTTTCTTCACCTTCTGGCTCTTTACCTAACTCCAGCTCTTCTTTCTGTGTAGGCTCTTGGTTGTTTTCATTAGCTGTGATGCTTGTTTTTTTATCTTCATCCTCAGGTTCCATTAGTTCTGGCTCCATTTCAATGCTCTCATAGTCCTCCTTCCATTCTTTCTCTATCACTTCCCCTTCTTCAGCCTCCTGAAGAACTACCACATAGAGACTAACATCATATCCTTCCTCATCAATACATTCATTCATAGTTATCACTTCTTCGTTCACGCATACATCGAGGGTCGCTAAAATCTCCATCCAGCCATGAGGTTCGAACTCTTCATCTAAAAAGACTTGAGGCATGTAAGTTGGATCTTGTATAGACCTAGCTACTCCTTGCCCTTGCTGCCATCCTTTTCTCCTATCCTCTTCCTTTTTGGCAGTTTGACATATCCATAGATGTGTGTCCTCGTTCATCCAAGTCTGGTCACTAGAACCTATGCTGTGAATTGATTGGTCATCTTCTTCCTTGTGAATTTGATTCCATTGTAAGGTAGGAACATCTTGATATGTATAAGTGTGAAGATTTATTCTCGTGGTTGTTCCTTCATGTTGTAGGTATACACCATCTTTTCCCCAATCTTGCACAACCTTTAACTGTCTCATGAAAGGTCTCCCCAATATCATTTCATAATTGCTTGGCCTTTCAAATTGACATATTGCTAAGGTGTGTTCAAATTCAACTCCGCATGTGGTGAAAACTACTCGTTCCAATAATCCCAAGGGTCTTTCTGTGTGTCCGTCAGCCATTTGTATTTTCATACGCGTTGGTCTTAAAGCTGGTTTTCCCCATTTCTCCCAAATTTCTCTGGTAGCAATGCCTACACCAGCTCCTGAATCTAAGATGGCTTTGGTTGTATAACCCCTAAAGGTAATTGGAAGGCAAGTGTTTCCTTCATCTCCCTCACTAAAGTCTCCTACCTTATCCACTGGGATCTTTATAGTATTTACTTCATCAGACATCTCTTTTTCTCTAGTCTTGACCTCCAATTGACTGGTCAATTTCTCCTTCAAATGTGGTTTAACCCTCAACAATTCCTCTAATGTTAGTGTACAAGGGATTTTTACTTTTTTAAGGTGCTGTATGATGTCCGCTGTTTGGACTGATGGGTTCGGTTCTTTTTTCCTTATTGAGGGGATGCAATACAATTCAGAATTATGTTCGTACTCCCCTGTGTAATTGGGCAATTCCTTTACTCCATCAACTCCTTTGTCACTAGGATCCATTGGTAAAATTTCTTCTGAATTTAATTCAGGTAGTGAATCCTCCATTTCCTCTTCTGCTTCTATCTCTTCAAAAGGTGGTTCAATTCCTTCTACTTTCTTCCATCTGTCTTCTTGGACTCTAGCCCACAAATCTTTAGGCCATTCTCCTTCTACTTCGGGAACAACGGATCCTTCCCTTTTTTCCTCACAATAATTGCCATTAAGTGTCTTACTTACTTCAGGTTTTTCATGGTCATTGGTGTTGATGCACTCTTGGAATTCTCTTTCAGGAATTCGGGTCTTGGGCAATGGCAATACAGGTTTTTCTAAGGTCTGTTGAGCAACTTCTATCAATTTTTTGCAGATCTCCAACCTCTCTTTCTCTAGGTCACCTCTAGGATATTCTCTTTCATGTTGTTCGATGGTCGGTCCGGCTCCTATTCGTGCCTTGTATGCCTGAATCCACATAGCTAATTCTTCAGGCATGGGATCTGCTAACACTGATCCTACCTCTTCTTTTTTGTACTTTTCATTTTTATTTTCTTCTTCATTTTCCTCTTTTGGGTTTTGTTTGCTCTTCTCATTTTCCTTCTTCTGCAGTAACTTCTTTTCTTTTATTCTATCTCTACTGTTCTTCCATCTTTGGGTTCTTTTACTTACAACACTTTTTTCAGGCTCTTCCGAGTCTTCCACTCTCTATGGTGTGGGTGTATTCAATTCTGGGCTACTTTGATCGTGTTTTTCAGGTTTTTCTAGGGTCTCTCTAACTTTGGCTCTTGTTATTGCCTTCAATGGTACAGTATATTCCTTATCACTCCCTGATGACTCGATTACTTCTATCACATTGATTTGCACGTTGGATGTAACCTTGTTAGGATTCTTGGGGCAATCTCTGAAAAGGTGTTCCTTACCACAATCACTACAGTAGCCTTCCGAGACTCGTTGTGGTGGTGGTGGGTTTGGCAATGTGCATTCTCTGATGTAGTGATCACCTCCACATCGGTAGCATGGTCCTCTGGGTACAGGCGGTCTGTTCATGGGTCGGGGTGGTATGGTTGCTCTAGGAGCTGTGTACATCATTGGCACATAATCCTGCTCATATCCATACGAGTTATCTTGTGTTTCTATGTCATAAGCGTATGGGTCGTATGTTTGTCCATATTCTATTAGTGAGCTCTCATAAGAGGGATATGCTCCTTGACTATGGTCATATGATGAGTCATATGATTCATTACTAACCAAAGGTGTGGCTAGGACTATTGCTCTCTCTCGATTTTCTTCAGGTTGAGCTCTCTTGACTGGGACAACATTCTGAGGATGGGGCGGTTGTTGTCCTAGTACTGGTTGTGGTTGGGTGTATCCTTGATACGCATATGGTCGTGGCACTGGTGCCTGCGGCTGATAAGTGGGATATCTAAAGGCTTCACCTCCTTGATCTCTCTGAGGGTATCCATAAGGTCTCATGTATGGCTGTGCTGGTCTCGCTTGCCTATTGTAAGGGCAATTTTCTGTACTGTGATTTGTATATTTTTGTTCTATACTACAATATTGTAGAGATCCTGGGACAGTGGGTCTATTATAAGCATAAGCAGGTGGTGGGACTACTCCCCTAGTACACAAATGAGAAGGATGATCACCTCCGCACTGCATACATCTTCTGAGCATGGGTACTCTCATAGGGTTATTGGGGTAGTTCCTCTGTCCTTGAACGTTCAACTTCTTTGCTACCAAATCGGCTATTTCCTCAACATTGTTTTTAGGGATTGATGTGCAACTGACCGAATCTTCACTTTTCAAGCTACCTTGAGGTATTTTCAGGTCCTCTGCTAGGTTGTCTTCTAGGTCTATACATTCCTTCATGCATTCTTGCAAAGTCTGAACTCTCTTTACATATACTAAAGATCTCAAAGATCCGTTCAACAATCCTTCCAAAAATAATGATACCATTTTATTTTGAGTAGGTCTCTCTTCTACTGGGCATCTGTCCACATACTGCTTGAATCTTCTTGCAGCCAATCTCACTGATTCGGTAGGGGCTTGTTTAAAGCTATGAATCAATGATGAAGAATTGTTTTTAATTCTTGACTTAGTGAATTCCTCAATCATTTCTTGGTAGACTTGTTCCATGTTTTGGAAATTATTAGGGTCCAATGGCTGAAACCATGCTAACGTAGTGTCTGACAAGGTAAGACCAAAGGACTCATATTGAATCAAGAAGTCTTCCACCTGTTCGGCTCTGATTACTTGTTTAAATTCGGCTATATGATTGTAAGGTTCACTCGAGCCATCATAATGGTTTCTCATGCATTTGGCAACTTGAATTGGCCTTAATCTTCTTCCTGCTTTGGGTGGTCTAGGCATTACTAGGAAAATTGGTCTTCCTATTGGTATGCCTGGTCCTCTGGCTACTGATGGTCTGACTGGAGCGGGGATTCCATGTCTTGGGTCAATAGTTGGTTGGGGTTGGTAATTAGGGTTATTTGCAGGCATTGCGAACTGCACATGTGGTCTGACTGGGATTTGGGTTTGTCGTGTTTGTTGTGTTTGGCCCGACTGTTGACATGAATCATTATGGGATGTTCCGAGTGGGTTTCTTGAAGTAGTGGCTTGGTCCCTAGGGGGAAACACTGGGATATTCTGATATTTCAACTCAGCTTTTTCCGCTTCTGTTAAGGGCCAATATCTTCTCTGATTCTTATCCAGATATGTGATGATGGTGGGGAAATCAAGATCTTGTAACTCATAGATGGTGACTGGATTAGGGGCAGCCTCCCATATTGAAGAATGTGCTCTAAGAAGATGCTCTATCCCATTGATCAAATACACATCCATTAGGGAGTCGTCTTAGGGAATCAGGTCTCCCCTCCATATCCTAGCTACAGCAGATCTCCCTCTAGGTGTAGTTACTTGCTCTTCATTCCCACCTCCATTTAAGTTTGAAGCATTATTATCTTCACCATGTTCATTAATGTTTTCCGGGTGCTCCGTGACAATATATTGGATATCTCTTTTGTCCATGTAAAAACCTCCTACATACTTGACTGCTGGTCTAGGCACTATATAAGCCTCTGACGCTTTCTTTAACCTGGCCACTGATCTGTTTAGACCATCCAAATAAATAGGGATCTCATATTGGTTGGTGTTCACGTACTCCAAGGAGGTCCTGTACTCTCCCTCAATGATTGACATCATGCCAATCATGGGTACTGTGTTCTGCATATCCTCCGAAGCCATGGGAATTTCTTCCTCTGACTCACTGGAGATCTCCGAATAATGTGAACGGTTACTTTGCTCTGCTACACTACCTACAGAAGAGATTACACTTCTTCGGCTTCCTAGGGTTCTTCCGGATCTCAGGTTCATCCACCTAACAACTCTGATCAGCCCTTGCAACCCTCTAGCCTTTGGGATTCTTCACTAAAGGTCAGAATTTCTAGAAGACTTTGGCTAGGAAATGACTGAAAAAGAATTTTTTCCAGATCACGATACTTGACTCCAGATTCCACGATACACGATCTCTAGCCTAAAATGATACACGATCTTTGGGCTCAAACGATACTCGATATTTGATCTCAGACGATACTCGATCTCTGTCTACAAACGATATATGATACTTCGACACAGGCGATACACGATCTCTGACTTAGGCGATACCCGATCTCTGATAAATATCGCGATCTCTGATAAACGATACCGATCGCTTGAGTGAAATGATACCGATCTTTGACCGAAACGATACCGATCTCTCGTGCAAACGATACACGACCTATGAACCAAACGATACACGATCTTTGAAGTGGAAATGATCGACGATCCCTGAACAAAACGATACGCGACCTTTGGTAAGTATCGCAATCTCTGAAAAACGATACACGATACTTAAGCCAAACGATACACGATCTCTGAGTCTGAAAAACGATACACGATACTTAACCCAAACGATACACGGTCTTTCAACGTGAAACGATACGCGATCTTTGAGTCTGAAACGATACACGATCTACGATCTCTGGCCGAAACGATACACGACCTATGAACCAAACGATACACGATCGCTGGTGAATATCGCGATCTTGATCAAAACGATCTCTGGGCCAAACGATACCGATAGGAGGGAAATATCGCGATACTCGACCACAGGAGCAAAACGATACTTGCTAAGTATCGCGATACTCGACCGCGGGAAAGATACAAGTAACTTGCAAAGTGACTTTTTGGGCTTTTTATACTTGGGATTTTATCTACTTCAAAAGAAGAACTCAACTAAACAAAGACTGAACACTACTCTAGCTACCTACTCTACTCCCTCACTCTTCCTATTCTAGGCTAACAACTCACTACACACACTCCAAGAATGAGAAGTAGCAAGTGCGGTTGAAAATGACTTACCAAAGAAGAGAAAATTGCCACTCCTCCTCTTGCTTCAATGCCAAAAGCTACTTACCATCACACGAATGCCTCGGTTTGATTCGTCACTCCCCGGCAACGGCGCCAAAAAGTGTGTTGACCTAAGTACCAACTTAGGGACTTGCGGAGAAAGAGACTATACCTCAATCCCCTCGCAAGTGCATATAGTGGGGATACACGCTTTTAATTATCAATCCAAAGAGTATACAAACCTAGCCGAGTGTATGAGGACATGCAATCATGTGATGATCAATGCAAATGAACTACTCAAAGAGTGTAAACAAGGCAAAGACTTATCCAAACAAGCTTCAACTGTTGGTCATGGCGTCAAGATACTTGGTGCAGCAGCCGTCAGTATTTTGGACTTTTCTCCCAGCTCCAAGCTCCAAATATAGCAAATAGCATATGCGTTTCGAAGCTCTCGAGAAGACGCATCCAATGGCAGTAGTTTCACTCAATTCCGACGCTCCTACTTCAAGTTATGAGCAAAATACTGAGTCGTGGGAAATACCTTCCTACACTTCAGCACTTCCTACACTCCGCACACACCTTACCTACAGCAAATAAACACTTTCATGGATAGACAACACTCACAAGCACTCTTTCCAAGCAATACACATGCATACAAGGTCACAGAGAAGAAGATACAGAGTGAAGAAGACACAAATTCGAATTTCTGTGCTCTCTATTTTCACAATGGCAAAAAGTCCTTTACAAAGAGTCACATTTGACTTATATACTTGTGCCCTAAAAATGGTCCTTTCACGCAAGAGACCGGCACTTTATTTACTAAAAGACTAATTTCCTACTATTTTACATGGGTAAATCTCTAATCTTCTGTGGGGATGCATCTAGAGGACTCCTCTAGTGCATTTACAACGGAAATTATATTACAAGAATGGTTATGATACAAAAATATGATGTCCAAATCGGAAAAATTTTGGGGCCCGTCTTTTTCTCTGCTTTGTGCTCTCTTTAGCTCTGCAACAGAAGCCAGCGGAGAGAGTCAGAGCGAGGTGAAGGATTAAGTAGACAAAGCAGTCGACGCAAATCTGGCAGATAGGCCCTTCAAATTTTTCCAAATCAACATCTTTATAATAGTGGTTCTTATCGCTAATAATCATTGTAGATACCGTTTCCTATTTTTTTAGCTCCATTTTGTGCAAGCCAAGGAGTCCTTGAGCTTGAGGAGCCTTAGAAGTACCTACATATCAATTTTCGTATTTTTTAGACTCCGTTTAAGCCCTC
Organism: Ceratopteris richardii; assembly: GCA_020310875.1. NCBI lineage: Eukaryota > Viridiplantae > Streptophyta > Polypodiopsida > Polypodiales > Pteridaceae > Ceratopteris > Ceratopteris richardii. Next base: position 43,615,884 of record CM035433.1, on the reverse strand, counting down.
AAATTGGCCCTGGAACCTAATTTTTAACTAGGCCGGACACTAGGTCTGGACAGGGCCAAAACCTAGTCAAAAACTATAAATAGAGTTAGAGAGGTCATTTTTTAGGTTAGATTGTAATTGAAGTGAACTTGTAAGAGCTTTTTGAAAGTAATCTAAGAACTCCATTGCTTCTCACTCTTTGTCTTGCCGTGTGTGCACGTGTGTGTGTACGTGTGTGCATGTTTGTGTGCTTCTCACTCACGCACTTGTGCCTCCACTTGCTCGAGGTCTTCATACCATCCTCACGTCTTCCCGGATTGACATTAAAGGAGGTGCTACTCATCATTGAGCTACACCAAGGTGTATGCCGCTGCCTCAAATGTTTCATCTTTGTGCATGCTGATGTCACCTTGGGTGTCGGTTTGCTGTCCTTGTTCGTCTGTCTGCACATTTTCTTGGGAGTCATGAGTGCCCTGGCTGGCTTCATCATCGCCCTCCTCCTCATCTGTTTCGGTTCTTTCTTCTTCTGAACTGGATACTACTTGTCCTTGTTGTTGATTCGGGGGAGTGGTAGGGTAGCTTGGTCGTTCATATTCCTGAGAGAAAATCTAGCCTTCACAAAACTAAAATTCATTTGAGAAAGCATCCGGCATTTCAAAATCAAACGTTGTATCTATGGGTTCCGCTTCCAGGTTGGGTATCGGAAAAGAAAACGCTTCCGCACCAATAGTGGTGGGAACTTCTGCTGTAGTGGTGGTAGGTTCCTGAACTGATGTTGGTTGTGAGGTAATCGCACTAGTAGTGTTGGTCATGATAATCGTATGCGAATAGGTTGTACAGTTACAGGGGCTTCCGTCGGAGACTGTTCTGGAGAGGGTTGAGGAGAAGGGGACTCTGGAACTTGAAGGCATGGGATAGTTCCTCTCATGCGCTTTCTTGCTCGTCCTTTGCTAGATTTCCTAGCTTTCTTGGTTGTCCCTTTAAATGCCTTCAAATCCTCACTTGTCATTGCATGCTCGATTGGCAAGTCATATGCCAAACACATATATACAATTCGCGTAAGAGCGCAGCATCCATGGATTACCTTTTTTGTTTTCGATCTATGTTGTGCTAAGTACAACTAATCAATCACCCAGCTTGCAAGATCAACAGTCTGCTGTCCAATACAAGACAAATATAGTCCAAACCAGATGCATTTGTGGGGCATGGTGAATCGATCCTGAGCGGGGAATGCAAAATGTTGCATACATATCTTTAAGGGTTTAGAGAGCTCAGGTGTGATCGCTGAAATATCTTCCCACTTCATGACATCTCCACGTTTCATTGGCTCTGGAACCAGCCTCTCTCGCTCTATCGGAGTGTGTGTTCCATGTATCTTGATTGCAGCTCTAATCAAATCTTTTGTCAAATAAAACCTTTTGAATGAATGAATGTTCTTGGTAGATCCTTGTTCTCTGACGCCGTCAAAGTGGTTACTAGATAATAGCATCTGTAGAATCTGGTTTAGGTAATGGATCACTGAAATATTTTGTGAAGCCTGCTCTCGCCCAAACGTGCTTTAAGTCTTCTGTGTTCTGTAATGCTTCAAACTCTCTTGAGAAAAACTGGTACTTGCCCCACGTATGGATATCAAAAGTCAAATTGGCCTCAAAAAGGATATCTGCATCCGCCAATGGGCCTGCTAAACCTTGGAACCAATGAGAGTTGCGATGAATTTTTTCAGTATATCCCCTAGGAGGGTCATCAATTGGCATAGGTCCTGGAAATCCCTGAAATTCTGGCGGTTGAGCCGTAGGATGTGGTTCAGCTAGTAATTCACCAACATTTGCCATGGGTACACTAGGGCCAGCTTCAGATGGTCCTTCTGCCTGCATGATGAATGATGCCAGTGTGTAGCAGATCTGCTACAAAAGATTAACACATTAGTATGGAAATTAATCATGATCCCATTAAAGTGAGACCGTAATCCATTTCCATAACCGATGTGTAACCCGTGTAGCCGAGTGTTGTGATGTGGTTTATGGAATGATAGTTGCAAAACTAATGCAGGTCTCTAGACACCTACATGCTTCAGATGATGCATACATTTCTTGATGAGATGTTATTACAAGTGATGTTGGGTTATAGTGTGTGGATTTGTACAAGGTTCAGTTGTGAGTGAGTTATTACAAGGGTAGTATTTAGTCGGGATGGGAGTAATGTTAGATAAGGGGGTCGGAGTAGATGTCTGGATACGTTTCGGTATCCATTTCCTAAGAGTTTCTGAGCGGGTGATATGTTTTTGCTGAGGGCCAAAAGGTGATATCGGATGTGATGGTATTGAGGGGTGAAGAGATTTTTGAGGCGTATATATTACATGGCTTGAGGGTTGAGCTATAATACACTGTTTTGGTACCCAAATCTGCCTGGGTGTGGGTTGATTTGTAAGGTACTTCTTGGCGATCCAAATCTATTGAATGTTCGTACTCGTAGAAGAAGGTCGAGAAGACGTTAGATATTGCTTCTAATTCTACTGTAACTTCTTCTTGTAATTGTCTGCATTGGTGAAATCTGTCTACGCTTTTTGTCCTTTTGGCACCCATATTTGTCTCGTGCCTCTTGCTTTGTGATATTGATACTCCTTTCCTCCTTGTGTCATCTGATATGGTTGTCGGTCTGGGTTTCTCCGTTGTGGATGACTCCTTTGTGGTTTAGGTTGAGAGGTCGGATGGACACTCTGCTTTGGAAAAGAAGGGAGGTCCAACACTTGCAAAACCTGCCCATTAGGAGGTGCATTGTTTTGTAGCAAAAATCTAGGCCAGTCCGCAGTAAGTGTGGAAGGATGGGCACTGTAGGCTGTTTTGCCCATATGGCTGCAGTCCACCTGACCGCTGATGTAACCCATCTGTCCGCTGCTGGAAGACCGTGGGAAAATCTCCTGACCATCTTCTATCTGGAAATGATCCATCGCCAAGCTCTCATGGGTTGACTTTGGAAGGAGCCTGCTTAGCCAAAGGATTTGGCCAAATATCTTCTGGTCCTCTGTCGCAAGCATTCCATAGGGTCTAGGGTTACATACCTCAGGCAGAGTGTTGTTAGGGAAGTCAAGCGGTATCACTTGTTGCTGATCTATGGTTCCAATCTGCAAGAGCCTTGTCTAAGATTTAGGTCCACTGAGTGATCGTATAGCCAATCTTGGCCAAGGATTAGGGGTTCTATCAGGTCGTCATCATGGCACACTAGTAGCTTCGCTGTCATGGTCACTTCGTTTATGAGGATAGGAAGGTCCACCTCACCCATGCAAGGGGTTTCCATGCCTCCTAGCCCTATGAGGTATGCCTCAATTGGCCGCATTTCTATTGCCGTGCTCTAGCATGACTGTAATGAATGGTCTCCTATCCACTATGCTAGGATGAGTGGTTGAATTTTGCTTGACACATGGCCATGGGGTATCTGGGTGTTGTTTCCAAATGGTTATAATGTTCTCTCCCTAGTCCTTGTCTTCTTAACTTCATGTGCTTAATGCGTTCTATAGATTTTTCCTGAGCTTCAGCACGTATCCTATTTTCTTCCTCCTTATGCTTCTTTGCCAACGTGAGTCGTCTAAGCATATCCTCAGTAAGAGGTTCTTGATATAACTTGACTCTACATCCACTAATGTAATTAGGCATTATGTCTCCTTCTAGGGTGGCTAATTGTACTGCTCCACTTGTCGAGAGTCTGTTAATGATCATAGGTCCATGACCTTGCTTTTCTAACTTCGTGCATGTTGTTTCAACATATATACTAGGACTAAATCTCCTTCTTTTAAGCCTTTATCTTTCACATGCGCATCAAAATGTGCTTTCTGTCGCTTCTTTGCTGCGTATATTCTTGCTGCTACCTTCAGCCTGGTTTCTCCTAATCGTTCCAAGTCCATTATCCTGGATGATAATTCATGCCCGGTCCATTGATGTTCTTGTGCAACCTTAAGGGTGGGTATCAAGAAGTCCAAAGGAAGCACAACATTCTGACCAAAAACCATATGAAAGGGAGTTGCATTGAGTATGGTCTTGTAGGCCACTCAATATGCCAAACAACATGGTGTAATTGTTTGTCCCAATCTGAACGTTTGTTGTTCACAAGTTTCGTCAGTACGTTACAAAGGATCTTGTTAGTGCTTTCAGCCTGACCATTGGCCTGAGGATGATATTGTGCAGATTTCTTGTGAATCACCATAAAATCTTGTAACAAATATTCAATGACTTGATTTAGAAAGTGAGTTCCTCGAGCGCTCACTAACTCTATAGGTAGTCCATATCTTGTAAAGACATTTTCAAATAAGAATTTTGTAGTCGTGTGTGCATCATTCTTTTTTGTGGCCTTGGCCTCTACCCATTTGGTAAGATAATCTGTGGCAACAATAATGTATTCAACATGTGTACCTTTTGCAAGGGGGTTAATGGGTCCTACAAAGTCTATACCCCACTTAGAAAATGCATGTCCTCCCATCATGGGTTTCAATGGCATTTCATCTCTGCGAGTAGGAAACCGAGTTCTCTGGCACACATCACATCTCTTAACATAGGTATGTGCATCCATGTGAAGAGTGGGCCACCATAATCCTGCAAAGAGGATGGCTTTGATGATCCTATCGGGTCCAAAATGACCTCTTGCAACACCTTGGTGTGCAGTCTCTAGTACGCTCAAATAATTGCTTTCATGAACACATTGTCTTAGGTATCCATCTCGTCCTCATTTGTATAGATTGTCACCAATACGTGAATAGTCTTGAGCTTCCTGCTCTAGACTTCGTTGTTTTGCTAAAGTCATTCCTTGAGGGAATGTTTTTGTCAAGTATGTCACTAAAGGTTCACTCCAGTCTGGTGTGAGAGACACGTGATATAATGTAGCATGTTCTATTGGTGGTCTTTCACAACAAACAAGGCATTCTTTACACAATTTTTAGACATCTGCTTCCAAAGAAGGCCAATATACTCCTAGTCTATGCAGAGTCTGCAATGTACAAAATTTCAAATAATGTTGCTTTAATGCACCTACATGTGCTAATTGCAACCAATTCGCATGTTCTGACTCATCTACACAACAGGCAAGAATATTTTGATTGTCCTGTTTATATATACTTCCTGCTATGATTTGGTATCTTTGAGATTCGGTAATCTCTCCTTCCTTGATCCTTATCCTAGGATTCTTAGGTCCATATGTGAGAATAGGGACTATAGGCTTAGCCCATTTTGGTGCTATCTCAAGGTTAAACAAATATGCATCTGGTAATTCATCCGGTATTCCTTGAGGAGCTTCTCCTGTGGTTAATCTTGAAAGGTGGTCAGCTCTAAGGTGTGTCTTTCCTTTCCTGACTACTACTTCGAAGTCATACTCCATGAGTAATAGAAACCAACGTATCAATCTTCCCGTGTTACAAGGCTTATTGACTAAGTACAATAATTACAATAATGCTTGATGATCTGTGAAGAAGTTGAACTTGTTTGCCAACAAATAATGTCTGAATTTCTTCACTACATAGATCATTCCTAATCCTTCTTGTTTTGTAGTGGTGTAATTTCTTTCTGTTGCGTTCAATTGTCTGCTTGCGTAAGCTATGGGGAGATCTATATTACCTTCATTCGTGGGTTGTGCTAACACACATCCTATGGCATAGTTGGATGCATCCACATGTACATGGAATGGCTTGCTCCAATCCGGGGTTGTCAATATAGGTGCTTAGCACAAATGTCGTTTAAGTTCATTGAATGAGTTCTCACACTCATCTGTCCATTCAAACTTGGTCAAAAGAGAGTACAGAGGCTTGGCTATGATTGCATACATGTGTATGAATCGTCTGTAATAACCACAATGACCCATAAATGCCTGTACCTCTTTTATGTTATTTGGTCTATGTAGATCGGTGATTACCATCACTTTTTCCTCATCCGTAGAGATTCCGTTCTTTGACACAATGTGTCCTAGAATTTTTCCCTATCTGACCATGAAAACACATTTTTTTGGGTTTAGACAAACTTGATATTCTCGACATTTTTCAAATACTTGTCTTAACTCGAGGATATGTGTCTGCCTGATATTTGAATGAGCACATATGTCATCGACATAAACTTCCAAACTCTTGCATAAGAATTCCTTAACAACATGACACATGAGTTGCTAGAAAGTGGTGGGTGCATTTGTTAAGCCAAAAGGCATTAGCATTACACGAAATGCAAAAATGCCCCATTCTGTGGCAAAAGCCGTCTTGTGTTGATCTTCTGGAGCAATGGCTACTTGATTATAGCCTGAGAAACCATCAAGAAAGTTGTAAACTTCCTTGCCCGCAACTCTTTCCAATAAATGTTCCGTGATAGGAAGAGGATAACTGTCTCTAATCGTGGCGGCATTAAATTTTTTAAGGTTAATACACACACGCAATTTTCCATTCTTCTTAGGCACAACCACAATGGAGGATACCCATTCGGTGTGCTCAATTTCGTAAATGAATCCTGCTTCTATCAAACAATCTAGAATCTTCGCAGCGTAGTTATCATTGTACGTGTATGGTTTCTGTTTCGTAGGTTTTGCATCTGGAGTCATAGGGATTCTATGGGAACATATATCTGGGTCTACTCCTTTCAAGTCTTTGTAACTCCAGGAGAACACGTCTCTATATTCACGCAATAGGGCAACTTCTTCTTCATTCGTCAAATCATGCCCTATGTATGTACATTTTTCTTCTTCTTCTTCTATGGCGACTATGATGTTTTTGGTTTTCTCTCGATTATCATATACTTCTCTAGCGTCAACTTTTATGTTAGGCATTCATACCATGATTCGTCTATCTTCTATTTCATACTGCTTGAAGTTCTCCGGTACCTCTAACAAGGATTCTTCTTCTTCTGACATGGTTTCTTTCTTCTTTCTTTTCTTACCTTCACTTTTGACAATCACTTGTGTGGCTAAGCTCACCTCGTTCATAAGTTCTTCGTGGCTCTGAGGGTGAGTTTCTACTTCGTAGAAATATTCTTCGTCTGATGCAAAGGGTGGGTCCATAATAATTGACTCTAGATCAAAGTCACTTGCATCCTCAAATGCATCAGTGCTCGATTCACATTCTTCAATAATAGAATCACACATGATTGACTCTATCGTGAAAACTGAAATATCATAGCCATCCTTGTCATAGTGGGGTGTCCATTGTTCTTCATTGATGGCTACATCCATGGTTGCTAGGATTTCTGCCCAACCATGGGGCTCGAATTCTTTGTCTAGAAATACTACAGGTGCATAAGCTGGGTCCTGAAGGGTTCGTGGGTGTTGTTCTGCACCTAAGGTCTTGGCTTCTAACCGTTCTTCCTCTTGTTTTGCTACCTTACACATCCATAAATGAGTATCCTCGTGCAACCATGAGGGATCTGATTCTAATGAGTGTACCAATCCTGTCTCTTCTGGTGTCTTATGGATGGTATTCCATTGTATTGGGGGTACGTCTCGATGTGAATAGTCTTTAAGATTGACTTTTGTACTCACTCCTAAATATTGCAAGTACAAAGAATTAGTTCCCCAATCTTGTACAATTTTCAACTGACGCATGAATGGTCATCCTAAAATCATCTCATAAGCATGATTTTTACTAAAATCACAAATGGCGAAAGTATGCTCAAATTCCACACCACAAGTGGTGAGAGATATGCCTTCTAGTAAGCCTAATGGTTTTTCTATATGTCCGTCAACCATTTGTAGCTTCATCCTGGTGGGTCTTAGTGCTGGCTTACCCAAACGTTTCCATAAAGCGATGATAGCGATGGCTACTCCGGCTCCTGAATCTAAGATGGCTTTAGTGGTGTAGCCCTGATGGGTTATAGGAAGATAAGTGTTACCTTCCTCTCCTTTGCTTACATCTCTGATTCTTTCTACGAGTATCTCTGGTACCTTCTTGTGTGATCCTATCTGTGAGGGTGTAGTAGCAAGCTCAAGGAATTGATTTGCTACATGTTTCCACAGTTCTGGTTTAATCTTCAACAACTCCTCTAGAGTGAGGTGACATTGTACTTTGGTGTTCTTTGCCACTTTCGTGTTTCTAGGGATTACTGATTCTTCATTCCTCACTATTATAGTGGGTTGCTCTCATGCTAATAGACTTTGCTTCCCAAGGTCCTGTCAACTGAGGTAATTCTTGCAAAGAATTGGATTCAAAACCTGTGTGTTCACTCAGTTGCTCTTCCTCTACATCATTGTAAATAGAGGGGATGTCTTGGGGAAATTGCTCCTGCAAGTCATCTATTTCTTGAATAGGAGGATGAGTTCCTTATTCTTTTCTCCATTTCTCTTCCTGTATTTCTCTTAGAAATTCATGTGAATACCTATGTATGGAAGACAGGTTGTCTTCACCCTCTATGTTGGGTACTTGAGACAGGGATGGTGCATTCCTTTCCTGTGTCTCTGATCCAATAGGGTTCCTATGCAGATTCTTTTTCTCCTTGCTATCAATCAAGTATTCTATCCTCCATTAATCCTTGAAAGTGTAATTTCGGTTTTGCCATGTTATTCCAATTAAGATATCTAGAGGCTTCAAACATTGCTTATGCTAATTCTACCATCTTCATGCAAAGTTTAGTCCTCTCGATTTCTAAGTGTGCTCGAGGGTAGTTCTTGCTCATTTTTGCTATCTGGGGTCCTTCTTTTAATCTAGCTTGATATGCACGAAACATCATGTCTAAGTTTTCGGGTATGGGTTTTGCTAAAACTGATCCTGATTTTTGAGCTGGGTTCTCTTGATGTAATTCTTGCGAAGTCAATTCTAGGATTTTGGCTCTAGATTCTTTTAAACTTCCTTCCAACTCCGTTATCCTTTTACTCCACTTTCTCTTGATTCTTTCTCTAGAATCTTTCCAAGATTCCATCTTTTTACTACTAGACTCTCCAACTTCACTAGTTTCGGCTATTTTCTCCTGATTAAGCTGTTGATTCTGTAAGAGCGCTTGGGCTCTTGTTATAGCTTGGATAGGCATGTATGTAGGGTTGGATCCATCTGCATTGTGCACAATACCTATCACATTGATCGGTGTCACACTTGAAGCATTAGCAGGGTTCTTCGGACAATCTTTTATGATATGCTCTTTACCACAATTGGCACAGAAGCCTTGTGTATTATAGTATTGTGATTGTCATGCTATCAGAGGATGTGGACAATCCTTTATGAAATGATCTCATTGGCACCTAAAGCATGGTCCTCTAGGGCCCTGTGGTCTTTGCTGTCTTAATTGGGGCCGTGGATTTGGGTTTGTGTACATCACATTAGTGTAGTCGGGCTCCCAACTAGGTTCCAATGGTGGACTATCATACTGATATGTTTCTACATGTTCTGGTGAGTCTGTGTAATACGCGGGTGGACTATCCACATGAGTAGAGTCAAAACTGTTAGAGTTTGGGTCACTCTCTATGATCAGTGGTGAAGAAGGCACTAAAGCCCTACTGAGATTCTCTTCTGCAGCAGCGTATTTAACTGGGATGACATTAGCTAGTGGGGGTGGCTGCTGAGCTAAGACAGGTTGTGGTCTCTATTGAGCCTGATAAGGATAGTTTTGAGGAGGCCTATAGTAATGAGGCTGAGCATTATATTGGCCTTGATACCTACCTGGCTGTGCTTATGCTTGTGGGTAGTTATGTCTCACTGCTTGTTTGTTGTAGGGGCAATCTTGAACCGTATGATTCGTGTATCGTCTCTCAATCGTATAGTACTGGCCACTAGGGTTGGCTTGTGGTTGTGTTGCATTGGGACACACATTTGCATATGATCACCACCACAGGTGTAACAACGCTTCTTTGTTGTTACCCTTGGCATCTGTTTGCTAGAAACTCCTAGTTTCTGGGCCACTTTTTCTGCTAGGTCTTCTATCAAGCTAGACAATTTTGAAGATGCTAGAGATGAACATTCTGAGTCTTTATAGACCTTTGAGAGTTCCAACTCATCTCCTAAGTTTTCCTCAATGTCTATGCAAATTCTTACACACTGCTCTAGCGTTCTGGGTTCTTTCAAGTATACATATGAACGTAGTTTAGAGCTCAACAAGCCATCTAAAAACAATGACACTTGCTTGGCTTGTGAGGGTAGCTCTTGCATTGGACATCTCTCCACATATTGTCTCAACCTACGTCCTGCAAGTCTAACTATTTCCTGGGGGGTCTGTTTAAAGTTATGAATCAATGAAGATGTGTCATGTCTGATTCCACTTTTAGAGAATTCAGTGATGAATGACTCTAAAAAGTGATGGATGTCTCTAAATTGCCTTTGTTGCAATGGTTGAAAGCAAGTTAAAGAGGTGTTCTTTAATGTTAGTCCAAATGCATTGTATTGTGTGAACATGTCTTCGACTTGTTTTGCTCGTAGCACTTGCTTAAATTCTGCAACATGATCATAGGGATCTCTTGTCCCATCAAAGTAGTTTTTCATGGATTTTACTAATTGAGTGGGTCTTAATATTCTTGCGTGTTCACGTGGTATAGGTAGAGGAAAATCATCTCTACCACCTGGTATCCTAGGTTCTCTTTGTCTATCCACTTTGTCCGTGTCTATGGTGGTTCTGTCTCTCCCTATGGGATGATCAAAACTTACTTCAATTCTCTCTTTGTTTTTCTCTCTTTGATTACCATGGGTTGAGGATGTTCATGCCCCTTGTTGGCTTGTGTTTACGTTTGCTCGAGATGGAGGGAATACTAAATCACCACCTCTCCATGTATAGGTATTTCTCGCGTGATCTGGTACTTCAAATACTCTTTCTGACGTTCCATCTAGGTATACAACCTTTCCAGGTGTATCTGGGTCCTTGAACTCGTAAACCATGATGGAGCCTACCTCACTAGGTTGTTCTGTTTTGTATCTCCAAAATGCTTCATATGTCTCTTTATTTACGAATAATTCTATGCTTTTGTTATCTTGAGGGATCCACTCTGGAATTAGTACTCTTGTTAGCACAGATTTCCCTCTAGGTGTTCTAGGTTCTTCTAATGGTTCTTTTCCTTGGGCTCTCGCTTCCGTCTCCAACTGAATTATGCCAAACTCATTGGTATTGTTTGGCTGAGTACTTATGATGTACATTGTTCCTTCTTTGTCTATGTATGTCTCTCTCTCGAATTTCACCACTACACGTTCCAATCCAATGGGTTGATCAGGATTGTGCATTTGCACCACTTGTCTTCGCAAACCATCCTCATAGATGCGAGCACCTAAGCGGTTGGTTCGGAGAAATTCTAATTGAGTTCTATAGGGTCCTTCGGGTCTTTCCAAATAAGCTATGTTTAACCCTCCTTATGTTCGCACTCGTATATGAGCTCAACTCGTAGGGATAACTATTATTCAACTGCTGTGCCCACCATCGTGCAGTAGTTCCTACACTTGCTTCTGATGATCTAAGGCTTCGTCGATCTGACTGGCCTATATGCTTCCCCGATCTAAGGCTCATGAATTTACTTCATGGCACTCTCTGATCGTCAATGGTTCTTTGTTTTTAATTGCTTGTTTCTTTTTGAATTTCTTTAGATTCTTGTCTTGTCTTACTGTATACGTCAGGAACCGACTTTTCGTGGTACTTTTGAGTTCTCATTCCGTCAAACTTAAGTTCTTTCCTTTAGGTTTTCGTATCACACACCTTTACTTTAGTCTTGGATTTGAAAAATTAAATCTCTTGAATTTGATGCATTCCTATCATCATTAATCTAATCCACAATGCTACCGTTTATCCTAAGCTAATAATTGACTGAGGGGGTTGAGTATTCTTCCTACCTCATGTCAGCTGCTTTGATTGCTCTCATGCCCAAGAAGTCGCACTTCCCAAGCCCTGCGTTCTTCACTGCCTTGCCTTGATTGCCCTTGATTGCCCTTGCTAGACCTGTAAAAATCCAATATTAGACCTATTCACAATGGATGATCAAGCACTTGAATATATATACCATTAAAGGTCCTTTCCCGTTTGCCCAAATTTTAATGCCCCCTGGCTTTCTAGTCCCAAAGATGGTCAAGCTCAATTTATTCTCTCTAAAAAACCTCAAAACTATAAAGCTCAAAAAACGGACTTCAGATGAAAAAGATATGAGCGTTCAGGCCCTCGGGGGTAAAACTGACAAACAGGTTTTTTTCTCCAAATATGAGCTAAGGGGTCTCCTATGAGTGCAATCACCTAAAAATTTTCAAAAAATAGCCCCAAATTTGCCCAAAAAATCAAACCCTAAAAATTGCATTTGGGATGGACAATCGCGATGGTCTGGGACCGTCACGATGGCTCAGGTGAACCGTCACGATGGTGTGGCGCGTGAGCTATCGTGATACCAGTTTCACATCTAGTGTCCGGCATAGTTAAAAAATAGGTTCTAGGCGCTATTTGAAAGGGTAAACGGTGTCTAAAAATAACCAAAATTGGTACGCTCATTCTACCTAAGCTCCTCAAGCTCAAGCACTCCTCGGCCTGCAAAAATGGAGCTATTAATTACAAAAAGAGTTTTTCTATGTTACATATGGTACAAAAGTGATGAAAATCACTATTGGAGGTTTTTGAAAAGTATTTTGAAATATATTTGTTTGAAAAAATGATTCGACTGGCTCCTTGCTACTTCATTATGCTATGTCTTTACATGCTTCCTCGACGTCTATGCCTCTGGCTACTGCCAACAGGTGTATACGACACTGTACACTGATATTTTATCCCACATTCAACCAAAAATGCATTAAATTCAGAAAACATATATCCCCCCCAATCAGAACGGAGGGTGCCCATTTTACATGCTAAAAAATTTTCAGCCAAAACCAGAAACTGTTTGAAGCACATAAATACTTCGAACTTTGCTTTCAATGGACATGCACATGCATGCATGGAAAATTCATCAATGAAAGTCATGAAGTAAAGATAGTTCCCAAAGGAGGGTGTCCTGTAGGACCATGTACATCACTACGAACAAGCTTCAATTTCTGAGCAGCTCGAATTGTTAAACTTTATTGTTTAATCTGTTATCAAATTCTGGGTTCTTGGGATGGTTAGGGGTCTGTAAAAACAGAGGCCCTATTTGTATTTTCCCAAATTCTACAGATTCCGGTAGATGAACTACTTCATAGACTTAACGCGTGAATTATATTATCCTGCAACTACTATCTGCTGCACATGACAACATGTTTCAGCACAAGACAGTTATCTGCATCTTACACTGTCCTTCACCACCAGGCACGTAAACACACAATTCGTCGCGTCAACGAAATATCATTTAACTTAATACTTCATCAAACTTAATACATACTAAACTCAACTAAGAGAAAGACAAAGGACTCAAAACTTCAACAAGGTGATACGCTTCACTTCCAGCATTCGCCCAACTCGCAGTCCGGCGACACTTACCTTCTATTCACGCTCGCTCCTTTTATTAATCAAAGGTTACAACTAATGCGCTACGCCCTTTCGGAATGCGTGCGACTTCACAGGATTCATATTACATTCTGGCGGCTCACACTGGCACGCACGGTGGACTCGAACCCGAAAAGGAAAATTACAAAATTCAGGGTTAATCTATGATACCCTGTACATACATGGAGCGAGCTAATTTGAATGTGCGGACAATCTTTTGCTTCAAAGACTCTAGCATATTTCGCAAAATTTCATGTTCAATAAGCTGCACATCATTCCGGAACGAACTGGCAGCTATTACTTGACTTATTAAAGACTCAATCTGAGTCTGCAAAAATGCTTCTTGTAAATAGAACTCGTTTGCTAAAGCAGCAGCTCGGTGCAACTTTAATTCAGCGATCTATACATCAATTCTAGACAACCTATCAGCTTGAATGCCTAGTTGCTTTTCCCTGCGGTCGAGTTCCTGAGATTGAAATTGCATTGTTTTGTAGAAATCTTCTTGCTCTTTTTGAATAGTTGTGACTTCCTTCTTTAACTAAAGAGTCTTGGAAATCTCTGAAGAAAGTTTGTGATCCCGTTGAAACAACTGCTCAGCTACCGTATGTAATTCGGCTTCAGCTTTAAGGACATTGGTGGTGAGCGACTGTGAAGCTTCTTCAAGTATGCTGAGTTTATCCCTCGTGGCATGGAGTTTGTTGCCTAACGTAGTCATGGCATCTTCCTTATCAATCACTATCTGTTTCAGTGTAAGAATATCTGCATCTTGATTAGCAATAATAGAATCTTTTTTGGTCAATTGATCTTGCAGTCGCTGGATTTGGGTATGCACAAAGTGAATATCAATTTTAGCTTTGAGTAACTCTTCTTGGAGGGGTGCTATATCAACTTCTAAGAGGTCTACTTTGCTCTGCAGCTCCTGTTGAATGGTTTGTGTTGCCGTCTTCAATTGAAGAGGTAATTGCTGAGATAATTGAATTAACATTTGGCCCATGGATGCCAATTCGGCGAACATAACCCCGGTGGGGAGAGAAGGTACAGGCTGCAATGGTTGGGAAGACAGGAGATGTGGAGATAAGGGTGGAGAGTAGTCGGGAGAAGAAGGAAATTTGGGTGAGGCTTCCCGGATTGCAGTTGGCGGTGAGGAGGGCGAAGGATCGCCAGCAACCATAAGTGTGGTTGGAGGAGGAAGGGGGAGAAGGGTTGTCGGCAATAGTACAATACCTGTTTCATTTGGATGTGAAGACAAAATAGTAGCAACTTCGGTCACTGCCTCTTCGGCACCGGTCGGTTGCGTTGCCATGTCGGCTTGATCATCTACTACGTGTGAAGAAGATAGATGACACACAATGACAGTGGTGTCTTCCGTTGTCTCCTTCACAGCCTGGGCATCCGGTTGTTGTGTTTCCTCTCGCTGGGAAATATTAGCTACATCTTCCATAATGACATCTATATTCTGATGCTTACTAGGAGAAGAGGATGCAGACACTACCTGTAAGGTCGTGGTTGTGTCATGAAAAATTTCAAGCTCTTGAACAACGATTGATTCCTGCACCTGGCTTTGAGAGGGGCTGATGCAATGACGCTTATGCTAGAAGAAATGAAGATCTTCGTCATCATCATCCTCCAGCATCTATGTAGACTCCTCATGTAATAACAGAGTATTCGCTGGGGGTGGTTGTTCTGCTTGAATCACCGAAAGAAGAAAGTTGAGCAGGTGCGGTAATCTAGTCCCAGGGATTTCACTCTTTGCTAACTGTTTAGTAACGGCTTAGCATTCGTGGTGATTGCATCGAAAAAAGAAAGAAGTGAAATTGACTGCCTCTTGGGATGCAGTGTCTATCATTGAGTGAAATGGACGAGAGATGCCATACGTGCATTTTTGCAGGTTCAAAGCAGCGACTAAGAATTGAAGGGTTGTGCGCTCCTGTTTGGGACGACACAAAATGGCAAACTCATTAGACGAGTGCCTGGGGAAGAGGTCCTTCATGGTCACCATAGGAGGGAGCGGGCCATCGACCAACCCCTCCTGAGGGAGACGGAACCCCTCAGCGATGGTTCTGAGTGTAACAACAACACAAGGATTTAAGAATGCCAGCAGCCAGCATTGTTCTGTAGCTAGCGTAGCAGCTATGTCCGAGATTATCTGAGCAACAAATGGATGACACTCCACTGAATGCCAAGGCAATTCAGTGAAGGCCAAGAGACCACGAAGATGCAGATACTCGCTCACGTCCGGAGCGAGACCAGCACAGAAGGTAATGATATGCGCTAGAGCTTCCATAGCGCAAGCAGAACATGCAAGAGCACAGGTCGCAAAAGGAGCACAAGCACACAAGAGCGCAATAGCAAAAAACAGCGTGAAAAACAGGATTAAGTAGAAACACTCAAAGATTCATACGAAAAGAAACCTAATCATCACATAGTGTTGGAAATATACAAGTATAATGGTGACATGCACGCATTAACAGAATCGGCGACATTGAAGGCAGCTAGTAAACATGGTTAGGTAAGAAAAACGAAAAGATTACGGTCAGTCAATTAGTCAACCAAAACACGCAGATATGAAAAGAAAGTTGAGTCAAAAGAGTGGCGAAAGAAATATTGATCACGCATCATGACAATGAAGATGGTGGATGATAGGGACGAAGCTTCGATCCATTGATTGCCTTAGGAAGAAGGGTACCAGTTAAGGTGGATAACCGAAAAGTTGCTGGTCCCACTTATTCGGCAATATGGTAAGGACCAAACCAGCGCAATTTAAACTTTTCGACAGATCGATTAGATTTAGCATTATAAAAGAGCACTAATTGGTCAATGGTAAACACGGGGGTTTTAAGAGAACGATCGTGAGTTCTTGCTTGTCTAAGCTGAACTTCCTATAACACCAAAAAACTCTCAAGGCGCTATTCATCTAGAGACCGTAAAGCCTCCAATCTGAAAGGAAATGATTCTTCCGGTAGTAATTTCTCCTCTAATGCCACGCGCAGACTAGGAACCACCAGTTCCATAGAGCAATCGCCTCGAAACCATAAGCCAACTTGAAAGGAGTTATTCCGGTCGCCACTTTATATGTTGTACAGTAAGCCCATAATACGGCAGGTAAGAATTGGTCCCATCTCTCTAGACAATCTAATACTAGTTTCTTTAAGATGTTCAACACAGATTTGTTGGTGCTCTCAGCGAGTCCATTTGCTCGTGGATAGTAGGGAGAATCGAACTTATGCACAATCTGGAAGGTTTTAGTAAGCACTGGCATTAATGTATTTGCAAAGTGTGTATCTTGATCAGTTACTATCTCCAAGGGTAACCCATAGTGTGGAAAAATATCCTTCATCAAACATTTAGCGACCGCAGCAGTTGTGGCTGACCGTAAAGCCCAAGCTTCAGCCCATCTAGTTGCATAATCTGTTCATGTAAGAATATATCTGTTATTGGTGAATATCATCGAAGGTGTAATTGGCCCTATAAAATCCAAACCCCATTTCTGGAAAGGTTCGAGAGGCAAAACGGGTTGAAGCGGGAAGTGATGTCTCTATAAAGGTTGATCGAAACGCTGACACTCGTCGCACTGTTGCACGTACTTGGTCACATCACGGTACATAGTAGGCCACCATAAGCCACTCTAGAGAATCTTCCAGTGGGTCAGGTCAACTGCAAAATGACCTCCAACTGGTGCCGAATAAGCCATTGTGATGACAAGCAATTTCGTGTGGGGGAACACATCTGAGTAGTACTCTCGAGTGATCCATGTAATATAACTGCCCTACAATTAACCAGAATCGTTGACTATACATAGCCAGTTTACGACTAGCAATCGAAGAGGTCATACCAGGAGGACATCCACTGGTCAAGAAAAGCATCAAAGTGTCATAGTAGGAGAATTTTATCGACAATTCTTGTTGATCCTCTTGTACAATTTCAGTTGCATAGATAGCAGGTGTGGTATCATCAACTCCTTCTGGGAGTTCACCGGAATCCAACCGAGATAGAAAATCAGCAAGTGCATGTGCAGACCCTGGTCGATGTACTACTGAATAATCAAACTCTTGGAGCAATAATACCCATCTTCCTAGTCTTCCTCCCAAATGTTGTTGGTGAACAAGGTACACCAAGGCCACATGATCGACATGGAAGGTGAAGCGTCATCCTAGTAAATAATGCCAGAATTTCTTCACCGAATATACTAAACTGAGACATTCACGTTCAGTGACTGAATAATTTTGCTCTACCGGGGCCAATCTGTGGCTCGCATAATACACTGGACAGAACCATTTGTCCTTTTGCTGCATCAGCATGCTACCAATTGCAATGTCGGATGCATCCACAAAGACATGAAATGGCAATTCCCAATTTGGCGCTTGTAGAATAGGAGCTTGCGTTAACAGTGACTTCAACCGATCAAAAGAGAGTTGGCATGTCTCGGTCCATTCAAACTAATGAGGAGTACTATTTATCAGTCGATTGAGTGGCGTGGCTAGATGAGCAAGCTACCGTAAATGGCGTCCATGCCAATGGATTTTTCCCAAGAAGCGCATCACTTCTTTGGGAGTCGTGGGAGCAGGTGCCTCCAATACGGCCTCACCTTATCTAGATCAACTTGAATCCCCTGTTTTGAGATAATGTGTCCTAGCAACTTGCCGCAAGATACCAAGAACACCGATTTATTTGGATTTAAGCATAAACCGTATTCTCGACACTTTGAAAAATAACACCGTAAATGGTAGAGATGCACCGAAGTATCACTGGATAAGGAGAATTCATCCAGGTAAACTCTCATAAATGTGGTTAGATAAGGAGAGAAAATTTCTTGCATACAATGCTGAAACGTACTTGGAGCATTTTGCAGACCAAACCACATCATTGTACATGCATAAACACCCCAATTGGTTATAAATGTTGTCTTTGGAATGTCCTGCTCCACCATTCGTACTTGATTATAGCCGCTATACCCATCCAAAAAGGAATACATCTCGCGACCTGCCACATCATCGAGCATTGTGTCCAAAAACGGTAGAGGGAATGGATCAGGTACAGTTGCTACATTTAACTTCCGGTAGTCCACACATATCCGTAATTGCTTATTCTTCTTAGGGACTATCACAATAGGGGAAATCCACTCCGCGTGCTTGATAGGAACAATAAACCCAACCTTTAGCAAGCAATCCAATTCTGCTTTGACTTGGGTCGCATAATTAGGATTCATCCTATAGCTTGGTTGTTTAATAGGCCGAGTATCTGTTTTCAGCATAACCCTATGTTGATAGATACGCGGGTCCAACCCCTTCATATCTCAATAATCCCATGCAAACACATCAGAGAATTCACGTAGCAACTGCAAAGAGTTATCTTGGAAGGTCTCTGATAATCCCGCCCTAATTTTTTACTGGTCGTGGGTTGGTTTCTTCACCTAAATTGCAGGTAACCAATTGGTCTTCTGGTACATAAAATTATCGGGGCATAGCAAAATCATCAACTGGTTGAAACAATTGTTGGAGTCTCGAATCATCCAAGATCTTCGCTGTACTTTGTTCGGGTGCGCTCGTCAGTGGTACGACCGTATAGGTTGCCAGACTCCAGTTATCGGCCACCATTTGTAAGTCTACAGTTTTGAGTGACATCAAATCCTTGTTAGCTTTAAGGAAAGCTTCCTCTTCATCATCTAAAAGACCATCCAGCATGTGTACAGGTTCGGCTACATATGGTCATGCATGCAAGTCGCAAGGCTTCATGTCATCCAATGGAACGACATATTTATGGTGGTTATTCTTAAAAATCAATTCATGTGCTTACCAATCCTATACTACCTTAGCTTTTTTTAACCATGGTCATCCAAAAAGCAGGTTATAGTCAAGGCTGGATTCTGGTAATTCCAAAACAACAAAGGTCATTTTAAAGACGGCTCCTTGAAGAGTAATAGGAATATTTTGCACCAATCCAATCGGATGAACTCGGGATTGATCAGCCATTCGGACAAAAAATTGGACAAATTCAATTTGTGTCCATCCCATTCTTTGACAAAGTGTTGTTGTTGCAATGTTTACACCAGAACCTCCATCAATTAATACTTGAGTGATTTTATGATTCTTATACCAGACCGTAATCAAGGTACCATATGATCCACCGTCGGATCATGTTGAGGCTGAATTGTGGCTGTCGAAGGAGCACATGAAGGTCCTGAACTAACCTGTTGTTGGAAGTGTTGTTGTACGCCAGGAACCAAAGCCAATCGTTGCCCCAATGGCAGTGTAATAGATGCCTTGGATAAGACATCCCATACCGAATCAAATTTTGTTGTTTCCAGTACGGTGTCCGGTGGGGACTCCGGTACTCTTTGGGTCAGGTTTTTGCTTTCCGGTACTGTATGCGGTATAGTTTGCTGCGTCCTCGGAACTGGATCAGGAAAAATAGTTTGCTCCTGCGTTTCCCACTTACTCGCTTTAGTAAACACCTTCTGCTGTTCACGAATTCCAGGTTCAAAAACCTCCGTAGCTGGTTGTAATTGCTTTCCCGAACGTGTTTGCACTACTGTTGTTTGAGTGTCGACTACGGGAATGTACACCATGTTCGCCATCGGGTGTTGTCGTTCCTTTTTCTTTTTTTCGTACTCGGCCGCATCTTTAGAGTACCTACGGATATGCCCTATTTCATCGCAAAAATAACATTTAGGTGGTGGAAGAGATGCATCTTCACCTATTGTACCCGCATTCCACCAAGTTTGTCCAAAGTTAGTTGACCGTGCTCCTCTATAATTATTGCATCCTTGGTAAGGAGTATTCCTCATTTGCGGTGGTACGTAGTGACTGGCCGGTTACCCTTGTTCCTGGATGATAGCATTGACAGCCGCTCTACTGTGCACCTTTGCCTTATAGGGACAAGTCTCTGTAGTATGGTCCACAGTGTGGCAAATAGCACAGTACATCTTATTCAGAGCGCATGCGGAGCCAGTGTGTCCTGTTGTTGGAAGCAGCCAGAGGCATAGAAGACGTGGAAGCATGTAACGACAGAGTAGGGAGCTAGCCGAATCTTTTTTCAAAGAATCATGTTTCAAAAATACTTTTCAAAAACCTCCAATGGTGATTTTTATCACTATTGTAACATATGTAACATAGAAAAACCCTTTTCTTAATTTCTAGCTCCATTTTGTGTAAGCCGAGGAGTCCTCAAGCTTGAGGAGCTTAGGTAGAATGAGTGTATCAATTTTCGTTATTTTTAGACACCGTTTACCCTTCCAAATAGCATCTAGGACCTAATTTTTAACTATGCCGGTCACTAGATGTGAAACCGGTCAAAACTAGTCTAGAAACTATAAAAAGAGCTAGAGAGCTCATTTTTGAGGTTGGTTAGTGTGAGCTTAGAGCTATTTTGAGCTTGTAAGAGTGTTCTTGAGTAATAGAGTTGATTTCTCACCTTCCATCGTGTCTTGCTTGTCTCTTCGTAGTGTGTGTGTATGTGTGTGTGCATCTTTGTGCTTCTCACCTTCACTCTCACTTCATCTCACATTCACGATCTTCATATCACTCCTATCTCTTCCGCGGATTGACATTAAGGAGGTGGAGCTTCTTAACGTGGTTCTCACCATTGTGCTAGAGCAACACCAAATTTGGCGCCGTTGCCGGGGATCGAGTCTAGGACGAATGTGTGATGGTAAAAGTATAGCAAGAAGTAGCGTTGGAAGGTAAAAATTTGTGTTTTTGTTGTCGTTTTTACTTAGTTTTTAGTGTTTTTCACCTCCCCCACACTCCATCTTCATCACCGCATCATCATCTTCATCTCCAAAAAAATCAGAAAATTCACCATATCCACCCATTCTCCTCATTTCCCCTCATTTGTGCATGCGAGAGAGTGAGAGAGAGCTTTTGTGCTTGCATGTGCTTTTGTCTTCTTGAGTTTTCTTGCAGGTACAGTGCTCTAGAGCATCAGGAAAGCTTGGAAAAGGTAAAATTTTCAGTTTCTGTCAGAGATTTCCGTCTGTGTCAGACCATCGCGATGGTCTGCCAAGTGCAGAATTTTTGGTAAGCGACCACACCACGGGATAGGCGACACAAGCGCACACACGAATCCACAGACGCATCTGCAAAATTCTCATTTTGGTGGACCATCGCGACGGTCTCAGACCATCGCGATTGTGTCACACCATCGCGATAGGCTCACGCCATCGCGACAGCTCGGCCGGACCATCGCGACGGTTCCACGCCATCGCGACGGTTCATTTGGACCATCGCGACGGTTCGCGGACCATCGCGACTATTCGGTTGACCCCACACCATCGCGATTGGTTCACGCCATCGCGTCGACGCTGCCATGTGGCAAGCTAGACCATCGCGACAGCTCGCACATCACGCCATCGCGACGATACAGTCGGACCATCACGACACCTCGAAAATTGGACCATTGCGATTGGCTCACGCCATCGCGCCCTGACCATCGCGATTGGCTCACACCATCGCATCTGTGACCATCGCGACAGTTCACTTTGGACCATCGTGATTGTTCACGTTGACCGTTGACTGATGCCATCGCGATTGTCCGCCTGATCGAGCCATCGCCATTGCTCACTTTTGGACCATTGCGACCGTGCACTTCAGACCATCGTGATTGTTCACCTTCACGCCATCGCGACGGTCCCAGACCATCGCGATTGTCTCATGCCATCGCGATTGTGCACCCCCATCGCAAATTTTAGGGTCTCATTTTTTGGCCAATTTTGGGGCTATTTTTGGGAAATTTTTGGGTGATTAGACGCATAGGAGACCCCTTAGCTCATATTTGGAGAAAAAAACCTGTTTGTCAGTTTTTACCCCCCAAGGCCTGAACAGTCATAACTTTTTCATCCAAAGTCCGTTTTTTGAGCTTAATAGCTCATTAGAAAGCTCTTTACGAGTACTACGTGACCTCAACTGTTTTTTTCTTAAAGGATACGTCATTTTTAGATAAGCTATTTTGAGGTTGACCTAGTTTGGGACTAGAAAGCCAGGGGGCAAGCATTGAAAATTTGGGCAAAAGGGAAGGGACTTAAAAGGTGTATATACTCAAGTGCTTGATCATCCAACTGTGAATTGGTCTAATATTGGATTTTTCCAGGTCTAGCAAGGACAATCAAAGGCAACCAAAGCAAGGCAGTGAAGGGCATAAAGCTTGGGAAGCGCGGCTTCTTGGGCATAAGAACAACCAGAAAAGCTGACTCGAGGTTGGAAAATTACCCAACCCCCTCAGTCAATTCTTAGCTTAGGATAAACGTTAGCATTGTGGAGTAAAGACGATAGGAACGCCTCAAGTTCAAGAGAATTAAATTTACCAAGTTCAAGACTAAAGTAAAGGTGTGTGATACGAAAACCTAAAGGAAAGAACATAAGTCTGACGGAATGAGAACTCAAAGTACCACAAAAAGTCGAATTCCTGACGCATACATAAAGACAAGAATCTAAAGAAATTTAAAAATAATCAAGAAAGTAGTAACAAAGAATCTTTGACGATCTGAGCGTGTACTGAGTGTGCAAGGAAGAAAATTCATGAACCTTAGATCGGGCAAACATATAGGCAAGTCAGACCGACAAAGCCTTAGATCATCAGAGGCAAGTGTAAGAACTACTACACGATCGTGGGCTCAACAATTGAACACTAGTTATCCCTACGAGAGCTCAGATACTAGCAAATCAGAAATGGCATTTAGCACCGAAAGACCAGAAGGAGGGTCGAATGTAGCACATTTAGAAAAACCAGAAGGACCTTATAGAACGCAACTAGAGTTTCTCCGAACCAACCGATTAGGTGCTCGCATCTATGAGGATGGTTTGCGAAGGCAAGTGGTGCAAATGCACAACCCCGATCAACCCATTGGATTGGAACGTCCAGTGGTGAAATTCGAGAGAGACGCGTACACAGACAAGGAAGGAACAATATACATCTTAAGTACGCAGCCAAACAATACCAATGAGTTTGGCGTGATTCAGATAGAGACGGAAACTAAATCTCAAGGAAAGGAACCATTAGAAGAACCTAGAACACCTAGAGGGAAATCTGTACTGACACGAGTAATAATCCCAGAATGGATCCCTCAGGACAACAGAATCATAGAGTTGTTTGTAAATAAAGAAACTGATGAAGCCTTTTGGAGATACAAGACAAAACTACTTAGTGAGGTAGGTATCATCAGGATATACGAGTTCAAGGACCCGGATACACCTGGAAAGGTTGTATACCTGGATGAGACTTCAGAAAGAGTCTTTGTGGTGCCTGACCACGCTAAAAACACATACACATGGAGAGGTGAATTGGTATTCCCTCTATCTAGAACAAACATGAATACAAGCCAACAAGGGGCAGGAACATCATCAGCCCTTGGAAATCAAGGAGAAAAGAATAAAGAAAGACCCGAAGTAAGCTTCACTCATCCCATGGGGAGAGATAGAACAACTACGGACACTAATAGAGCGGATAGACAAAGAGATCATGGAATACCAGGTGGTAGAGATGATTTTCCTCTACCTAGACCACGTGAACACGCAAGAATATTGAGACCCACTCAGTTAGTGAAATCCATGAAAAATTACTTTGATGGGATAGGAGATCCCTATGACCATGTTGCAGAATTCAAGCAAGTACTAAGAGCCGAACAAGTTGAAGACATGTTCACGCAATACAATGCATTTGGACTAACGTTAAAGAATACCGCTTTAACTTGGTTCCAACCATTGCAACAAAGGCAATTTAGAGACATCCATCACTTTTTAGAGTCATTCATCACTGAATTCCCTAAAAGTGGGATTAGACATGACACGTCTTCGTTGATTCATAGCTTTAAACAAACCCCTCAGGAAACAGTTAGACTGGCAGGACGTAGGTTTAGACAATATGTTGAACAATGTCCAATGCAAGAGCTACCCTCACAAGCTAAACAAGTGTCATTGTTTCTAGATGGCTTGTTGAGCTCTAAACTACGCTCCTATGTGTACCTAAAGGAACCCAGAACGCTAGAGCAATGTGTAAGAATTTGTATAGACATTGAGGACAACTTAGGAGATGAGTTGGAACTCTCAAAGGTCTATAAGGACTCAGACTGTTCATTTCTAGCATCCACAAAATTATCTAACTCGATAGAAGACCTAGCAGAAAAAGTGGCCCAGAAACTAGGAGTTTCTAGTAAACCTAGGGTACTAATGAACAAGCGTTGTTACACCTGTGGTGGTGATCATATGGCAAATGTGTGCCCCAATGCACCACAACCACAAGCCAACCCTAGTGGCCAATACTGTACAATTGAGAGAAGATACACGAATCATACGGCTCAGGACTGCCCATACAACAAACAGACCGTGAGACAGAACTACCCGCAAGCATACGCACAGCCAGGTAGGTATCAAGGCCAATACAATGCTCAGCCTTATTACTATAGGCCTCCTCAGAACTACCCCTACCAGGCTCAACAGAGACCTCAACCTGTCTTAGCTCAGCAGCCACCCCCACCAGCGAATGTCATCTCAGTCAAATACGCTGCTGCAGAAGAGAACCTAAGTAGGGCTTTAGTGCCTTCTTCACCTTTGATCACAGAGAGTGACCTGAACTCAAACAGTTTTGACTCTACGCATGTAGATAGTCCACCCGCATATTACACGGAGTCACCAGAACATGCAGAAACATATCATTACGATAGTCCACCAGTGGAACCTAGTTGGGAGCCAGACTATGCTAATGTGATGTACACAAACCCAAATCCACGGCCCCAATTAAGACAGCAAAGACCACAGGGCCCTACAGGACCATGCTTTAGGTGCCAAGGAGACCATTTCATAAAGGATTGTCCACATCCCCCGATATCACGACAATCACAATACTATAACATCCAAGGCTATTCTGCCGATTGTGGTAAAGAGCAGATAATCAAAGATTGTCCTAAGAACCCAGTTAACGCTTCAAATGTGACACCGATCAATGTGATAGGCATTGTAAACAACGCAGATGGATCCAACCCTATATACGTGCCTATCCAAGCTATAACAAGAGCCCAGGCGCTCTTATAGAACCAACAGCTTAATCAGGAGAAAGTAGCTGGAAGTAGTGAAGTTGCAGAATCTAGTAGTAAAAAGACGAAATCTTGGAAAGATTCTAGAGAAAGGATAAAAAGGAAGTGGAGTAAAAAGATAACTGAGTTGGAAGGAAGTTTGAAAGAGTCGAGAGCCAAAATTCTAGAATTGACTTTGCAGGACTTGAATCAAGAGAATCCAGCTCAGAAATCAGGATCAGTTTTAGCAAAACCCATACCAGAAGATCTAGACATGATGTTTCGTGCATATCAGGCTAGATTAAAAGAGGGACCTCAGGTAGCTGAAATGAGTAAAAACTACCCTCGAGCTGATCTAGAAATTGAGAGAACTAAACTTTGCATGAAGATGGTAGAATTAGCGCAAGCTTTGTTCAAAGCCTCTAGATATCTTAATTGGAATAACATGGCAAAACCGGAATTACATTTTCAAGGACTAATGGAGAGGCTAGAATACTTGATAGAGAGTAAAGAGAAAAAGGATCAGCATAGGAACCCTAGTGTCCGAGAGACACAGGAAAGGAATGCACCATCCCTGTCTCAAGTACCCAATACAGAAAGTCAAGACAATTTGTCTTCCATACATAGGTACTCACATGAATTTCTGAGAGAAATCCAAGAAGAGAAATGGAGAAAAGAACAAGGAACTCATCCTCCTATTCAAGAAATAGACGACTTGCAGGAACAATTTCCCCAAGATATTCCCTCTATTTACGATGATGTAGAGGAGGAACAACTGAGTGAACACACAGGATTTGAATATAGTTCTTTACAAAAATTACCTCAGTTTACAGGACCTTGGGAAGCGAAGTCTATTAATATGAGAGCACCCACGATAATAGTGAGGAATGAAGAATCAGTAATCCCTAGAAACACGGAAGTGATCAAGAATACCAAAGTACAATGTAACCTCACTCTAGAGGAGTTGTTAAAGGTAAAACCAGAATTGTGGAAACATGTAGCAAATCAATTCCCCGAGCTTGCTACTACTCCCTCACAGATAGGATCACAAAATAAGGTACCAGAGATACACGTAGAAAAGATTGGAGATGTAAGTGAAGGAGAGGAAGGTAACACTTATCTTCCAATAACCCATCAGGGCTACACCACGAAAGCCATCTTAGATTCAGGAGCCGGAGTAGCCATTGCTACCACCGCTTTATGGAAACGTTGGGGTAAGCCAGCATTAAGACCCACCAGGATGAAGCTACAAATGGTTGACGGGCACATAGAAAAACCATTAGGCTTACTAGAAGGCATATCTCTCACCACTTGTGGTGTAGAATTTGAGCATACCTTTGCCATTTGTGATTTTAGTAAAAATCATGCTTATGAGATGATATTGGGACGACCATTCATGCGTCAGTTGCAAATTGTACAAGATTGGGGAACTAATTCGTTGTACTTGCAACATTTAGGAGTGACTACCAAAGTCAATCTTAAAGACTATTCACATCGAGATGTACCCCCAATACAATGGAATACCATCCATAAGACTCAGGTAGAGACGGAATCCGTGCAGTCATTAGAATCAGATCCTTCTTGGTTGCATGAGGACACTCATTTATGGATGTGTAAGGTAGCAAAACAAGAGGAAGAAAGGCTAGAAGCAAGGACCTTAGGTGCAGATCAAAATCCACGAACCCTTCAAGATCCAGCTTACGCACCTGTAGTATTTCCAGATGAAGAATTTGAACCCCATGGTTGGGCAGAAATCCTAGCAACCATGGATGTAGCCATCAATGAAGAACAATGGACACCCCACTTTGACGAGGATGGCTATGACATTTCAGTTTTCACGATAGAGCCAATCATGTGCGATGCAATTTTAGAAGAATGTGAACCTAGCACTGATGCATTTGAGGATGCAAGCGATTTCGATTTAGAATCAATTATCATGGACCCACCCTTTGCATCAGAGGAAGAATATTTCTACGAAGTAGAGACTCACCCTCAGAGACACGAGGAAATTATGAATGATGTGAGAATAGCCACTCAAGTGACTAGCAAGAGTGAAGGCAAGAAAAGAAAGAAGAAAGAAACCATGTCAAAAAAAGAAGAATCTTTGTTTGAAGTACCTGAGAATTTCAAGAAATATGAAATCGAAGATAGAAGAATCATGGTACGAATGCCTAATAGAAAGGCGAATGACGGACAAGTATATGATAACCGAGAGAAAACCAAGAAAATAATAGTAGCCATAGAAGGAGAAGAAGAATAAAGTACATACATAGGGCATGATTTGACGAAGGAAGAAGAAGAAGAGCTAGTTGCCCTATTGCGCGAATATAGAGATGTGTTCGCATGGAGTTACAAAGATTTGAAAGGAGTAGATCCAGATATATGTTCTCATAGAATCCCTATGACTCCAGATGCAAAACCGACGAAACAGAAACCTTACACGTACAATGATAACTACGCTGCGAAGATTAAAGAGGAGACAGATCGGCTGATAGAAGCAGGATTCATTTATGAAATTGAGCATACCGAATGGGTATCCCCCATTGTGGTAGTGCCCAAGAAGAATGGAAAATTGTGTGTGTGTATTAACCTTAAAAAAGTTAATGCCGCAACGATTAGAGATAGCTATCCTCTTCCTATCACAGAACATCTATTGGAAAGAGTTGCGGGCAAGGAAGTTTACAGCTTCCTTGATGGTTTTTCAGGCTATAATCAAGTAGCCATTGCTCCAGAAGATCAACACAAGACGGCATTTGCCACTGAATGGGGCATATTTGCATTTCGTGTAATGCCATTTGGCTTAACAAATGCACCCGCCACTTTCCAGCGACTCATGTGTCATGTTTTTAAGGAATTCTTACGCAAGAGTTTGGAAGTTTATGTCGATGACAAATGTGCTCATTCTAATATCAGGCAGACGCATATCCCAGAGTTAAGACAAATATTTGACAAATGTCGAGAATATCAGGTTTGTTTGAACCCAGAAAAATGTGTTTTCATGGTCAGACAAGGCAAAATTCTAGGACACCTTGTGTCAAAAAATGGAATCTCTACGGATGAGGAAAAGGTGAAGGTAATTGCGGATCTACCTAGGCCGACGAACATCAAAGAGGTACAAGCATTTATGGGTCATTGCGGTTATTATAGGAGATTCATACACATGTATGCAATCATAGCCAAGCCTTTGTACTCTCTTTTAACCAACTTTGAATGGACAGATGAATGTGAAAATTCATTCAATGAACTTAAACGATGCTTGTGCTCAGCACCTATATTGACTACCCCCGATTGGAGTAAGCCATTCCATGTACATGTGGATGCATCCAATTACGCCATAGGATGTGTGTTAGCACAACCCATGAGTGAAGGTAACATCGATCTCCCCATAGCTTACGCGAGCAGACAATTGAACGCAGCAGAAAGAAATTACACCACGACGGAACGAGAAGGATTAGGGATGATCTACGCGGTAAAGAAGTTTAGGCACTATTTGTTGGCAAACAAATTCAAGTTCTTTACAGATCATCAAGCCCTATTGTACTTAGTCAACAAACCCTGTAACACACGACGACTAATACGTTGGTTTCTATTACTCATGGAGTACGATTTTGAAGTAGTAGTCAGGAAAGGAAAGACACATCTTAGAGCTGACCACCTTTCGAGATTAACCTCAGGAGAAGCTCCTCAAGGAGTAGTGGATAAGTTACCAGATGCTTATTTGTTTAATCTTGAGATAGCACCAGAATGGGCTAAGCCTATGGTCCCTATTCTGACATACGGACCCAAGAATCCTAGGATAAAGATCAAAGAAGGAGAGATTACCAAATCTAAGAGATAGCAAATCATAGCAGGAAGCATATATAAACAGGATAATCAAAAGATTCTTGCTTGTTGTGTAGATGAATCAGAACATGCAAATTGGTTGCAATTAGCACAGTAGGTGCATTAAAGCAACATCATTCGAAACATCGAACATTACAGACTCTGCATAGACTAGGAGTATATTGGCCTTCGATGGAAGCAGATGTCTACAAGTTGTGTAAAGAATGCCATGTTTGTTGTGAAAGACCACCAGTAGAACATGCTACATTATATCACGTGTCTCTCACACCAGACTGGAGTGAACCTTTAGTGACATACTTGAGGACGAAGACATTCCCTCAAGGAATGACCTTAGCACGACAACGCAGTCTAGAGCAGGAAGCTCAAGACTATTCACTTATTGGCGATAATCTATACAAAAGAGGACGAGATGGATATCTAAGACAATGTGTTCATGAAAGCGATTATCTGAGCATACTAGAGATTGCACACCAAGGTGTTGCAGGAGGTCATTTTGAACCTGAAAGGATAATCAAAGCCATCCTCTTTGCAGGATTATGGTGGCCCACTCTTCATATGGATGCTCATACCTATGTTAAGAGATGTGATGTGTGCCAAAGAACTCAATTTCCTACTCGCAGAGATGAAATGCCATTGAAACCCATGATGGGCGGACGTGCATTTTCAAAGTGGGGTATAGACTTTGTAGGACCCATCAATCCCCCCGCAAAAGGTACACATACGGAATACATTATTGTGGCCACAGATTATCTTACCAAATGGGTAGAGGCAAAAGCCACAAAAAAGAATGATGCACACACAACTGCAAAATTCTTATTTGAGAATGTCTTTACAAGATATGGATTGCCTATAGAGTTAGTGAGTGATCGCGGAACTCACTTTCTAAACCAAGTCATTGAATATTTGTTACAGGATTTTATGGTGATTCACAAGAAATCCGCACCATATCATCCTCAGGCCAATGGTCAGGCTGAAAGCACTAATAAGATCCTTTGTAACGTACTGACGAAACTCGTGAACAACAAACATTCAGATTGGGACAAACAGTTACACCACGCTGTTTGGGCATATCGAGTGGCCTACAAGACCGTACTCAATGCAACTCCCTTTCAGATGGTTTTTGGTCAGAATGTTGTGCTTCCTTTGGACTTCTTGATACCGACCCTTAAGGTTGCACAAGAACATCAGTGGACCGGCCATGAATTATCAGCAAGAATAATGGACTTGGAACGATTAGGCGAAACCAGGCTAAAAGCAGCAGCGGGAATATATGCGACAAAGAAACGATAGAAAGCATATTTTGATGCACATGTGAAAGATAAAGGCCTAAAAGAAGGAGATTTAGTTCTAGTATATACGCTGAAACAGCACGCACGGAAGTTAGAAAAGCGAGGTTATGGACCTATGATCATTAACAGACTCTCAACAAGTGGAGCAGTACAATTAGCCACTTTAGAAGGAGATATAATGCCTAATTACATTAGTGGCTGTAGAGTCAAGTTATACCAAGAACCTCTTATTGAGGATATGCTTAGACGACTCACGTTGGCAAAGAAGCGTAAGGAGGAAGAAAATAGAATACGAGCTGAAGCTCAGGCAGAAGCCATAGAACGCATTAAGCGCATGAAGCTAAGAAGACAAGGACTAGGGAGAGAACATTATAACCATCTGGAAACTACACCCAGATATCCCATGGCCATGTGTCAAGTAAAGTCAACCACTCATCCTAGTATAGTGGACAGGAGACCATTCATTACAGTCAGGCTAGAGCACGGCAACCCTTGCCAAGAGCTCAGGGCTTTAATTGACTCAGGTGCTGCGACTAGTGTGATTAGATGGTCCCACTATAAGGACTCAGGAATAGAAATGCGGCCAATTGAGGCATACCTCATAGGCTTAGGAGGCATGGAAACCCCTTGCATGGGTGAGGTGGACCTTCCTATCCTCATAAACGAAGTGACCTTGACAGTGAAGCTACTAGTGTGCCATGATGACGACCTGATAGAACCCCTAATCCTTGGCCAAGATTGGCTATACGATCACTCAGTGGACCTAAATCTTAGACAAGGCTCCTTACAGATTGGAACCTTAGATCAAAAGCGAGTGATACCGCTTGACTTCCCTAATGGCATTCCGGTTGAGGTTTGTAACCCTAGACCCTATGAAATACATGTGACGGAAGACCGGAAGATCTTTGGTCCATCAATCACATTACATCTACACCAACCCACTCGGGCTTGGCTATGGACAGTTGTCAATCAGAAGGACGACAGGAGATCTTCCCTGGGGCTTCCTGCAAACTAGAAGGGGTAATTACCCAACCGCTAGGGCAGATGGACACAATCAACGGTCAGGTGGGTTGCATCAGCGGCCAAATGAGCACAATACCCTGCGGTGCTCATCCTTCCAAACTTGTTGCGGACTGGCCTAGATTAAAGATAAATAACGAATCACTTCCTAATGGGCAGGTCACGCAAGTGTTGGATCTCCCTTCTTTTCCAAAGCAGAGCGTCCAATGGACCTCTCAAACCCAACCACGAAGGAGTTTACCACGACAGAGGAACCTAGACCGACGACACCACCAGACAAGGCAAAGAAAGCCGCAGTATCAGCATCACAGAACAAGTGGCACGAGACAAATATGGGTGCCAAAAGAACAGAAAGCATCGATAGATTTCAACAACTCAGACATTGATAAGAAGAAGTCAAAGCAGAAGCAGAATCAGTATCCAAGATCCCCTCGATCTTCTTCCCCAAGTACAAATACTCGACAGATTTGGATCGCCAAGAAGTATCTTATCAATCGACCCACACCCACGCAGATTTGGGTACCCAAACAATGTATTATAGCCCAACCCTCTAGCCATGTAATATATACCCCTCAGAAATCTTTCCATCCTTCAATACCACCAAACCCGATACCACTTTTTGTCCCTCAGCAAAAACACACCACCCACTCAAAGACTCTTCGGAAATGGATACCGAAACGTATCCAGACATCTTCTTGTACCCCCTTATCTAACAATTCTCCCACCCCGTTTAAACACCACCCTTGTAATAATTCATCCTCAACCAAACCTTGTACAAATTCATACACCAAAACCCCACATCATGCATTATAAGAGCTCATCAAGTAATGTATGCATAATCTGACAATGTAGGCATCTAGAGACATGCATTAGCTCTGCAAAAAATCATTGCATCAATCACTTCACGACACTTGGCTACACGGGTTACACAACAGTTATGGAAAGGGATTGCGGTCTCACTTTATTGGGATCATAATTAATTTCCATGCTAATGTGTTAATCTTTTGTAGCAGATCTTTTCCATTAGCTCGTCAGTCATCATGCAAACCGAAGAAGGACCATCAGAAGCTGGCCCAAGCACACCAATGGCCAATATTGGAGAATTACTCGCAGAATCTTATCTTACGGAGCAACCACCAGAGTTTCAAAGTTTTCCAAGACCCATGCCAATCGACGATCCTCCTAGAGGATATACCGAGAAGATTCATCGTAACTCTCACTGGTTTCAAGGCCTAACAGGACCATTAGCAGATGCTGATTTCATATTTGAGGCCAATTTGGCATTTGATCTTCGCACATGGGCCAAGTACCAGTTCTTTTCACGAGAATTTGAAGGACTATAGAATACACAAGATTTAACGCACGTTTGGGCACGAGCGGGATTTACAGAATATTTTAGTGACCCCCTGCCTAAACCCGATTTTTACAGATGCTTTTACCTAGTAACCACCTTGACAGCTTCAGAGAACAAGGATCTACCCAGCACATTCATGTTACCATCCTTGGTAAACGACCCTCCATTCAGAAGGTTTTATTTGTCCAAAGATTTAATTCGTGCAGCTCTCAAAATACATGGAACACACACTCCGATGGAGAGAGAACGGCTAGTTCCAGAGCCGATGAACGTGGTGATGTAACTAAGTGGGAGGATATTTCAGCTATAACCCCTGAGCTCTCCAAGCCATTGCGGATATGCATGCAACACTTTGCTTTCCCAGCTCAGGATCATTTTACCATGCCCCACAAAAGAATCTGGTTTGGATTATACTTAGCATGTACTGGACCTCAAACGGTTGATCTAGCTAGCTGGATAATTGATCAGCTCTATTTGGCACAACATAGATGGGAGCGAAAGAAGGTCATCAATGGATGTTGTGCACTTACAAGGATTATATATATGTGCTTGGCATATGACCTGCCGATCGAACGTGCATTGACCAGTGAGGAACTGAAAGCATTCAAAGGGACCACTAAGAAGGCTAGAAAGTCTAGCAAAGGCAGAGTCGAAAAGCGGATGAGAGGCACTATCCTGTGCTTAGAAGTCCCAGAATCACCCTCACCACAACCATCTCCAGAGCAGTCACTGACAGCAGCCACTCCACAGTATAACCTATTCGTATCAGATTATCAAGACCAGTGGTAACGGAGGGCACCACCAGTATTGTTGCACCTCAAGCAGCCACAACCCCAGAACCTATCACCATAGCAGCTGCAATTCCCACCACCATTGGTGCAAAAGCTTTCTCTTTTCCAATACCCCATTTAGAAGCAGAACAAGCAGCGCCACTGAACACAACGTTCGATTTTGAGATGCCCGATGCATTCTCCAATGAGTTCCAGTTTTCAGAAGGACAATTGTTTTCTCAAGAATTTGAAAGGCCTAGCTACCCTACCACACCCAGGGATCAGCCACAAGGACAGATTGTGTCTAGCTCTGATGACGAAAGAACAGCAACAAAGGAGACGATGAAGCTAGCCAGGAAACTCAGGAATCCCAAGAGCATGAACAGACAGATGGCCAAGGCCAACAAACAGACACACATGGTGATAAAAGTACCCATGAAGATGAAACTTACGAAGCAGCAGCTTACACACTGGCTATTAAGAAGCTATATAGAACTATGGAAAAAGTTTGGGCACGCAAAAAGCTGACTGAGGAAGAGAGTCAAGCAATAATAGAACAGGAACTTGTCACAAGCGGATTCGAAGACGCATACATCAAAGGATTCAGAGAGTTAGTCAAATCAGTAGGCTCCAACGAAGCACTTAGGTACTTGCAAAGAAAGCAACTACGACAGTTTGACCCCCGCAGAGTACGACTACTTTCAAGGCCCGGCGAATACATTCGTGTACCAACCGGAACACAGTCTTCAGAGAACAAGCTAGGGAGGCACGCCTCGTCCCCGAAAGTTCGTTGGCAGCAGAAACCATCCTTGTAGATTCCCCACCCCGCGCTACAACTGTACATACCTCAGTAGTCACTGAAGTACTGACCACCCCAACTGCTCCTCCATCACCGCCAGTCCATCCAGCCTCCCCTCTTCACCCTCCTTCTCCCCGACTAACATCTTCTATCGTTGGTGACGTAGCAGAAATCGTCTTTACGACCACTCACCCCATAATTCCTACACCCATTAGACCCAGTCTACCCCCTCACACATCCACCTTTCTCTCCAACCCATTCCTCCATCCATCTTTCCCGTCCTTCCCCACACCTCCACGACCCCTTTTCCCATTCCCACCGCCATTAACCTTCTCCCCAGTATCACCTCCCCGACCCACTGTAACCCCTCTTTCCCCTTTCCACCCAAATACACCAGCCAGTCCCCCTGTAGATTACTCCTCAACCTTTGTAAATCCCGTATTTACACCAGCACAAGCACCCACAATCACACCCATATTCACAGTCACCGCACTGGACACGTCCAATGACATGGACATCTCACCACCCACTGCACCATCACTCACTTCACTCACGGCACAAACATATTTAGGCACCTCACAATTTTCAACAATCACCACAGCATCCACCTTCCCAACCCCATTCCCCGTTCCCCTTGCATCTACACCCACTGCATCTTCATTTAGCACCCCATTAATACTATCACCCACTGTAGATAATGCATTTCAACAGATGTTCATGTGTATGACGCAAGTAAGAGATGAGTTCACATCTCTTGGCAATAATTATCAGCAGCTGCAGAGGACAACCACTGACTTACAGTCACAGCTTAATTTATTGTCTATTGAGAATGCCTCACTGAACACCCGCTACCAAGAATTACGAGAGGCCTATCATAAATTAGAACTAGAAAGCGAAGAAAAGACCAAGGAAGCCACTGCTGACCTGGATAACTTATTAAGAGCCCAGACAATCCGCAATGCAACGCTAACACGAAACATGGGCTTACTCAAAAGACATCTAGCAGCAGCAAAGGAGGAAAACGAGCGCCTACAGGATCAGAACCGAGAAAACTTAGAAGCAGCTCTTGACCACCCAGACCAACCTTTGAGTCCTAGTCGGTTCAAAGCCATTCCCTCAGACTCGATGAGGATGCTGCTAGAAGATCATGTAAGACTGCTAGATGAATACGACCGCATGAACGAGGAGTTACAGAAACTCAAAGAAGATCATAAATTACTCCAGTTACGAGCACCGCCACACCAAGACATACCAGCACTTGTGGACCCCTCTCCTGACATCTTAGAGGAACTCAACGCATTACGGGCCCAGGTATCAAACCTTGAATCAAGGATCACAGTATATGAAGCACCACCAAGGCCAGATTCCCCACCTGAGCTTCCAGCTGAGGAAGAAACTGTCACCATCACGGTGGAGGAAACGTTTGAAGAGGCGTACGAGCCACAACCCATCCCAGGCGGACGCGTCACGGCCGAAGGCCAGATGACTTATGAACTCCCGACCCCCGCGTGGATGAAGACAATTGAGGAACTTGGGACCACACACTGAGCTAGAGTAGAGGCACAATTACATGCCATGGCGATGATAGAAGAAAGAATTTTACAGTCTCCATTCTTTGCTCATTTGGCCCCGCGACGATACATATCTGGGCATGAGCTACAGTATAAACCGTATTTTATGTTAATGGCCGAATACCAGTTAGCCATTGAGAAAGAGACAGGTAAGAAACCATCACATGCGACTCAATTTGAGGAGGATGATTTACCACTCGATGCGCAGCAAGGAGAGATCTATCAACCAGAGTGGCGCAAAGAGTTATTACAAAAGTATCCAGAAATGACGAGTACATGGGTAAAGACACCTTTGCATTTAAAATACAACCCATGTTGGGGACCAGTACCACAACGCCGCTCCTGGACTGCCTTTGCTATCAAGGTACAAAACAATAAGCAGTGCCAGGATTGGTTGAATTACCCCTATTTTAAGCCACCCATCGAGTTACCAACTGTTGGCTACATGATGGCTACAATTCGCCACTGGCTCCCTAGACTAAAGCATATGGACGATATAGCGGCGCATATGACTGTCAAAATCTTTGACATGATGCAAATGATTTTTAAAGTCTTCCGACGCGTCAAGGCACCTCATGTAAACACCCCGGGCTTTGAGCATGGCAATTTCGATCTGGTATATGATATGAGTACAACGCCATCGCTACGGGTGTGTTATGCCTGGCATTGCAGAATAAAGTATCTACCGGCGTGCTACAAGCAGACGTTCGAAGAGATCTTCACCACCGGCTTCTGGGAATACCATTCAGAGGTATTCATAAGCAGGCCCACACATTTATTGCACTTATTTGCCTGTGAACGAATGGTCTATTCCACACACTATCAACTCCCACCTCCGGAAGAACCGCAACCAATAGACAGGGAGAAACTCGAGGCCGACCTGGCCCGAGGCATTCGTATCTCCGAGCATATCCTCGCTCAAGACCTCCTACAGAACTATATCCAGCAGACCTCACAACAAGGTTCTGTCAGGGACGACAGAAGCGAGAGGGAGGGGGGTGTTGGAAGCAGCCAGAGGCATAGAAGACGTGGAAGCATGTAACGACAGAGCAGGGAGCTAGCCGAATCTTTTTCCAAAGAATCATGTTTCAAAAATACTTTTCAAAAACCTCCAATGGTGATTTTTATCACTATTGTAACATACGTAACATAGAAAAACCGTTTTCTTAATTTCTAGCTCCATTTTGTGCAAGCCGAGGAGTCCTCGAGCTTGAGGAGCTTAGGTAGAATGAGCGTATCAATTTTCGTTATTTTTAGACACCGTTTACCCTTCGAAATAGCATCTAGGACCTAATTTTTAACTATGCCGGTCACTAGATGTGAAACCGGTCAAAACTAGTCTAGAAACTATAAAAAGAGCTAGAGAGCTCATTTTTGAGGTTGGTTAGTGTGAGCTTAGAGCTATTTTGAGCTTGTAAGAGTGTTCTTGAGTAATAGAGTTGATTTCTCACCTTCCATCGTGTCTTGCTTGTCTCTTCGTAGTGTGTGTGTATGTGTGTGTGCATCTTTGTGCTTCTCACCTTCACTCTCACTTCATCTCACATTCACGATCTTCATATCACTCCTATCTCTTCCGCTGATTGACATTAAGGAGGTGGAGCTTCTTAACGTGGTTCTCACCATTGTGCTAGAGCAACACCTATGTTCTTACATTTAGTACAGTAAATTTGTTTTAGAGGATCCTGGTTGGAATGCTTGGATGCCTTCAACCACTCTAGATCTTCAGTGAATCCACCCACTTTATTTTCTAGCTGTAAGGCCACTGCAATTACAGCATCCAAGGTCATTCCCCCCACACATCGTATGATCATAATTTGTTTTAATTGGGGATTTAGTCTATTTATAAACCACCACTGAGTGATGATGTCATCTGGTAAGTTGGCATGCGCTGGCGGAACCTATCGTAAATGAGTTCGGAAGAGAGTGGCATAATCCTGTACATTGTGGTGTGGCTTCTGCTTGTTATTCTGCAGGTAATAAAAAATTTCTGCTGGGTTTTTCTTTAACCGAAACTATTGTAGAAAGGCATCCTTCACATCATCATACTGCCGAAAATGGTTCAAATCATATTCAGTTAACCAGCGAGCAGCTTCATTGACCAAGGTTGACTGGAACATGATGGCTTTATAAGCAGGGTCTGCTAGATAATTCAAAACTTCATAATTAATTTCAAATGTCTTCACATGCGCGTCGGGATCATATCCCGGAAAACCTCCAAATTTTGTGTAC
Organism: Ceratopteris richardii; assembly: GCA_020310875.1. NCBI lineage: Eukaryota > Viridiplantae > Streptophyta > Polypodiopsida > Polypodiales > Pteridaceae > Ceratopteris > Ceratopteris richardii. The sequence goes on along the minus strand of CM035433.1, from coordinate 43,577,677 downwards.
ATGACTCCGACCAGCATCGGACGTGGTGGAATAATCTATTGTTGTTGTTGTTGTTGTTGTTGTTGTTGTTGCTGCTACTGCTATTGTTGCTATTGTTGTTGTTGTTGATGGGAACTACTCATGTTGCTTGAACTTTGGGGACAGACTTCTTGATGTCCTTGGACCGTATGGTCACTTTGCCAATTTTTTGATCCAAAAATATCTCTGAGCTGATTACTTAGCTCAACATCGAACAGCCCTTTCTCAACCTTAGTATCAAAATTGGCTAGACTTGCACCTAAAAACGGTGAATGCAGCAAATATCACCAAAAAGCACCGAATTGTCACCGGAGAGCACCGAATTGTCACCGGACAATATGGAACTGTCATCGAAAATCACCGAATTGTCTCCAGATAATGTTGAATTGTCGCCGGACAACGCCGAAATACCACCAAGAACTAATGTACTATCTTCAAAAGGTACCGGACTGTCACCAGAACACACCGGATTATCACCACATTCTACCGAACTGCTTCTGCACAGCACCAAACCGCCACCGAAATTGCCACTCGCTTGTTGAGTTGAACCTTCTGCAACTGAACTTGATTGTTCTTCACTTCTACCACCAGAGGGTGACCCTAACAGATTCGGAACTGCCCAAGGATGTGGGTCCCTTCAATATTTGGGGTACGATTCACCGGAGCGTGTTACTGGCATATATCAAAGGATTCGTCTTTGAGCCTTAACCTTCTTCTTCAACTCGCTACTCCATTTCCCACAGACGGCGCCAATGTTAAACTTTATTGTTTAATCTGTTATCAAATTCTGGGTTCTTGGGATGGTTAGGGGTCTGTAAAAATAGAGGCCCTGTTTGTATTTTCCCAAATTCTATAAATTCCAGTAGATGAACTACTTCACAGACTTAACGTGTGAATTATATTATCCTACAACTACTATCTGCTGAACATGACAACATATTTCAGCACAGGATAGTTATCTGCGTATTACACTGTCCTTCACCACCAGGCATGTAAACACACAATTTGCCGCGTCACCAAAATATCATTTAACTTAATACTTCATCAAACTTAATACATACTAAACTCAACTAACAGAAAGACAAAAAACTCAGAACTTGAGCAAGGTGATACGCTTCACTTCCAGCATTCGCCCAGACTTGCAATCGGGCAACACTTACCTTCCGTTCACGCTCGCTCCTTTTATTAATCAAAGGTTACAACTAATGCGCTACACCCTTTTGGAATGCATGCAAAATTACAGGATTCATATTACATTCTGGCGGCTCACAGAATCGAACCATCTTTTGGGGATGAGGAATGCTTCATTTTGCCCAAAATATAGCCTTCACGGACATGTTTACCAGGTTCATCAAGTTTGAGCAGAGAGGACGCCATTTCAGATTTTTGCAAGCATAGCAAACTACCAAAATTCAGATGACCAAAGCATACATGGCAAAGCTTTGCATCTGACATAGCCTGAGAAACTTGAATTGCACATGCTGAATCATTCACAGATTTTGCACAATCTATGAGCTTATACATCCCATAACATAAAAGCCAGAAGCAATAATGACATCTCCCTTTGATAGATCATGAATTATACATCTATCATCAACAAATTTCACAACCAAGCGGATCCTGGCTAATGCTGAAACTGATAAGACATTTTTCTTGATCCTTGGGACAAATAAAGCATCTAACAATGTAAAAGAACTACCATCAGCAGTAGTCAAAATGATCTTACCAACTCCCATGATAGGATAAGAGGAGTTTTTGGTGCATGTCATAATATTCCATTTAGGTGTAGGCTCAAGTGAAGTGAAGAAACTTTGTTGTGAGGTAATATGTTTGGTTGCCCCACTATCAAAGGACCAAACATCTGAGTCTATTGCAAAAACTGTTCATGAGAAGATGGTTCATAACTGCAAACAGTACTAAATGTCCATTCTTCATTTTGCACAAGATTTGTAGACTCTGTTTTGGGTGTAGAGGCCTTGACAACAACCATTCCAACGTCTTTCTTCCTTGCCTCTTTTGTAGTGAGTTTTGGACAACTCTTTATGGCATGATCATTTCGTTTATAGTATTTGCAAAACAATTTCTACTTTTTTGTTTTTTTCTCGTCTTTGTCATCTTTCTTTGATTGTGCAGAATTAAAAGACTTTTGCTTACTAGTAGATGAGCTCCATTTACCTTTGCCCTTCTGACTAGTCAAGAAAGCTTGATCTGCAACATGCATAATGGACCTATTGTGCCTAGACTGATCTTCCTACAATAGAAGAGAGACTAACTCCTCCAATGTAAAGGCATTTGGATTGCCTTTCATCATCATCAATCAAAGAGTAGAAGCAAAACTCTGATATGAATCTGAAAGAGCATTCAGAACAATTTGCACAAGTGAACTGTTAGGCAAGATTTCATCAATATAAATCAACTATTCCTTCAAATCTTTGATCTTTGCCAAAAAATTGTCCATGAAATCTCCTTATTCATGTGTTCACTCTCCAAGTGTTTTCGGAGGTAAGCGACACGATCTTCAATCCTTTCCTAGTATAAAGTGGTAAGTGTATCCCAAGCATCCTTTGTTGTTTTGCAAGAGCAAATGTGAGGAATAATGGCAGGTTTGAAGTTGCTCTACAGTAGGTGCAGCAAGAACCGCAGCACAAATAGGAACCTAAAGAATATCACCATCTTCAATGCCATCTTCATCACCGTCAGTAAGTGTATTTGCAGGTGTAATAGGATGTTTTTCAACACCCTGAACAATATTCGAGTCCTTTTGCAACTAATACATGACACATCATATAAGCCCATAATCGATAACTGGTACCATCCAACTTACCCTCAATAGCCAACATACGGAATACATCATTGCTTTCAGCCATGGCCACTGATTAAAATGACAATGCCTCAAAAAGTTGAACATAACTACCTTGTCGAGTTTTGCTAAACTATAGCAGACTTGGAGGTGCTTATACTGGCGAACAAAAACTTGTATATATCTTTGGCACAAAAAGACAAAATTTTCTACACAGACACTTCGATAGTGCATTTAGAGGTTGAAACAAGCTCAGATCGCGATGAGTATGCTCACCAAATTTCATGTGCTTTTGAGACTCTGATCGGAGGGTGTCGATGATGCCCTAAATGAAGTGGCAACCTAATCTGATACAAATTGTTGGAGTTTGAGGTTTTTGGAGGCATGCAAACAGCACAAGGAAGAAGACGAATCTTGGAGCACAACACACAATATTGAATGTATCACCAAAAGAATGTACAAAGATAAGTAACCCCTTAGGGTTATAGGTGTATACACAAGCCAAGGGAAAAACCTCCTAAAAAGAGGGGCAAAAGTGTCCTAGTGTGTTCACACACATCACTACCAAAATATATCAACAAAAATGTACCAATGAAAGCAATAATTGGAGCACAATTAGTTAAAATCAAGGAAAAATGAAGTCAAAAAAGCTCTAACAAAGAGGACAATCAAGGAAAAAGGAAAGAAATTCATGGAAAAAAAAGGAAAGAAAAAGAAAACTCCAAATTACACAAGATGATAAAAGAACAAGAGAAAGACTCACAATTGAGTAAATAGCATAAGATAGGAAAAAGAGGATCAATTTGTTGAACCACTTACTCAATAAATAAAGACATTATTAAAGAAATATCAAACTAGATTTACGGAGAGCCCTATAACGGATAAACATGATCAAGATTATCCTAAATGTGATGAGGAAAAGAAAATATTTTTATTATGTAAAAAATTGATTGAAAGCGCTAAAAAAATATTGGAAAAGAACAAGTCACTAAAGAGACTAGAATAATTTATGAGAAATTTAAAGAAGATATGGTGTGGCAAGAATTGAGAGCAAAGAAAGGAAAATAATATAATACTTAACAACCACATATTACTAAAGTAGGTGAATTAAAAGAAAAGGATGATAAAATGGATCTACTAAGCATGAGCTATAGGAAAATGAAAATACATTATCAAATAAAAAAAGCTAAAACTTTAGAACAATTAAAGGATATGGAGATAACATGTGAACTCTCTTTGCAAAAATTCCTAAAACAAAAACCAAAATTTGGAGAAATGGCAAAAAAATCAAATGACAATAAATGATTAGGATACTTCAAGGAAAGAATCTACTCCAGCGTTTCAAATCCCCTTAGATAAGATAGTTGGATGTTGTGAAGGTGAAGAAGGAAATACAACTATTTGCTTAGACTATCAAGGTCAAGCTATTCTAGATAATGGTGTTGGAATGGAAATACTAACAAAAAAGGAAAATCAAAATTGAAACCTACCAAATTAAAACTTTAATTAGTGATGGACATATGGAACAACCTATATGATTATTGGATAAAACCACTTTGAAAATTGTTGTATAAATTTTGAGCACACCTTAGATGTTGTAGAATTTCTAGAGTTGAACACATATGACATCATACTCAGAAGATCATGCTTAAGACAACTAAAAGTGGTTAAATATTGGAGAAATAATATTTTTACCTTCAACATGAAGTAAATACTACTAAAATGAATTTGAGAAATCATTGACATCAGGAAATATCCCTAAGAGACTAGAAGAAAATTCAGCAACAAGTGGAAACATCCATTGTTTCAAGTGCAATAGGAGATTTAGACTTTGATGATGAAGCTCAAATATGGATGTTCAGACCTAAAAATTGGAGGAATGTATCCCTTGATGAAGGAAGAATGGAAATTGGAGAGAGAATTTGATGATCCTAGTTATATATCCATGTATTTTGATGATAAAAATTTTGACATTTATGTGTGGGATCATATATTATCAACCTTAGATGTGATAGTATGTGAACAGACATTAGTAAAAATATGGAATCTAGAAGGATATGAAATTATACCTTTCAACATGGTTAAAACCATTATTCAAGATTATAAGGAACAAGTGTATTTTTTTACAAGAACCTAATGCTCAAGATTGTTGGTGCAAGGCAATCAACAATTGAAGTTTTAATGAAGGTTTGGAAGTCAAGGACTCAAGAAAAGTTCAAGTTATGAAGCATGGAGGGAGTGCATATTCAGAAGATGAAAATGTGTACACATATGTACATTAATTCAGAGATAGTTCACTTATACTTTTGTATAGTCATGATATTGTAAATATTTGCCTATATATACAAGTAAAAAGTTGGGGAAAATATGGGAGAGCATGTGAATAGAGAAATTAGTAGCTGTATGAGTCATTAGACATCCTAGAAGTGAGTTGAGTCTCTCTCATCACACAGTTATAAAATTCCTTCAGGAATGAAAGAAAATTACGCCTGATGTTTTTGTGTATTCTCCTTCTGTGCTTGATCATTTCAAGAATCCTTTTGTAGATTTCTAAGTCCATAGTTAATGAGTCTATGGTTAAAGTTTGAGAGCTTAATTGTAAACAGGCTGTGAGAATTTTGAGTAGGAACATTCATATGTGAAGAAGTGTTCAGTGGTTCCTGAAACAGGCACAAACTTTGATGTTAAACTTTTGGTCAGTTCTCCTTCCACATTGTAAAGTTTTGACCAAGCAAGCACTCAATCTTTAAGTTGGAAGGTAAGCGACCTGTGGCTAAAAACATTTTCATAAACGGGTTCTAGATTAAGAGAAACAAGTGTTAGAAGCTACAGGTGTCTGAATCGACTTCTTAGAAGAATAGTTTTAGACATAGGTAACTTGTTGAGATCATTGCTCAAGATCTACTGAATATTTTGGAGTGATTCAACTTGGAGAAGGTGCGCAAACTATAGGAGACACCTTATGCAAAGTTTCATAAAAAACTTTACACAATTGATAAGTTAATGAGAGAGATATGCGCAGCAGACTTTCTATGTAGTCATCTCCTTCACAGTTTTTTAAATCTTCATAATTGATCATTGATCCTCTAAATTTGGTGAAGGTTTGAGTTACTCTTGTTATAGAGGTGCTATAATTACAAGAGTAGCTTGTTCTTTTGGAGATTAACACTCTCCATCAGTGGTATCAAAGCAGGAAGTATCAAAATTGAAGGAAGGAGGATCCCGACTGCTGCAAACATAAAGAATTCAACAATTAAAGATTCAGAAGGTGAAAGCTTGAGAAGGAGGCCATACGACATCAAGAAATACAAAAGGAGTATCATTCGAAGTAAAGGTACATCTATTACTCATAAAGTTTGAAGAATTCAATACAATGGTGAAGAAAGGATGCGAGACTCTGTTCAAATAGAGAAGTTGGATAGAGAGAACTATCCAGCATGGTCAATGAGGATGGAAGCTCATCTTATGAGCAAAGACTTGATAAGTTATATCACAGGTGAAGAATAAAGGGGGAGCTGTTGGTGCAAGGCAATCAACAATTGAAGTTTTAATGAAGGTTTGGAAGTCAATTACTGAAGAAAAGTTCAAGTTATGAAGCATGGAGGAAGTGCATATTCAGAAGATGAAAATGTGTACACATATGTACATTAATTCAGAGATAGTTCACTTATACTTTTGTATAGTCATGATATTGTAAATATTTGTCTATATATACAAGTACAAAGTTGGGGCAAATATGGGAGAGCATGTGAATAGAGAAATTAGTAGTTGTATGAGTCATTAGACATCCTAGAAGTGATTTGAGTCTCTCTCATCACTCAGTTGTAAAATTCCTTCAGGAATGAAAGAAAATTGCACCCGATGTTTCTATGTATTCTCCTTCTGTGCTTGATCATTTCAAGAATCCTTTTGTAGATGTCTAAGTCCATAGTTAATGAGTCTATGGTTAAAGTTTGAGAGCTTAATTGTAAACAGGCTGTGAGAATTTTGAGTAGGAACATTCATATGTGAAGAAGTGTTCAGTGGTTCCTAAAACAGGCACAAAATTCGATGTTAATCTTTTGGTCAGTCCTCCTTCCACAGTGTAAAGTTTTGAGCAAGCAAGGACTCAATCTTTAATTTGGAAGGTAAGCTACCTGTGACTAAAAGCATTTTCATAAACACATTCTAGATTAAGAGAACCAAGTGTTAGAAGTTACTGGTGTCTGAATCGACTTCTCAGAAGAACAGTTTTAGACATAGGTAACTTGTTGAGATCATTTCTCAAGATCTACTGAATCTTTTGGAGTTATTCAACTTGGAGAAGGTGCGCAAACTATAGGTGATACCTTGTGCAAATTTTCATCAAAAACGTTATACAATTGTTAAGTTAATGAGAGAGATATGTGCAGTAGACTTTCTGTGTAGTCATCTCCTTCACAGTTTTTTAAATCTTCATAATTGATCATTGATCCTCTAAATTTGGTGAAGGTTTAAGTTACTCTTGTTATAGAGGTGCTCTAATTACAAGAGTAGCTTGTTCTTTTGGAGATTAATCCTCTCCATCAAAGATTGTATAAGAGATTAGATTCATGATAAAACAAAATGACTTCATTTGTGAGGAGAGTAATAAGGAAAACCACATTTTTGTTTAAACTTGAAAAAGGTGTTAATGCAACCATGATAAAAGACAATTATCCTTTTGTGTGTTTTCTCACTAAACATAAATTTTTCGATGGATCTTAGGAACATATTCCATTAATGAAAAATTTATAGATTATGTTTAAATATTGAGAAGTGTCTATTCTTTGTGAGGCAAGTGACAAATATAAGGCCCATTGTGTTAAAACTAGAATATTAACAGATGAATATAAAACAAAAGTCTTTCCTTTTTTTAAGGAAGTTTGGCAATAGCCTACTCTCCCAAACTTTAATTAATAGAAAGAACAAATGTACAAGTGAATGGCCCTAGCACACATGGGATCCCCCCCCCCAAATTTCTTGAAATTCCAAGACCAACCACATTGAAGGAGTTACACTGATTTATGAGGCATTGTGGACATTATAGAAGATTTGTGCATAATTATGAAATAATTGCTAAAACCTTTTATGCTCGAATAAGTAAGTTTGATTGGAATAAGGAGTGTCTAGAGGCTTTTAAAAAGTTGAAGAATTGGCTAAGTTCCAAACCAATATTGAAACCACCAAGTTGGGAAAACGATTTTGCATGTACATTTTGATGCTTCAAACGTTGCACTAGGGTGCATTTTAGCTCTATGGAAGATACCAAGTTGGATTTTTTTATTGCATATCCAAGTAGGTAACTTAATCAACCTAAAAGAAACTACACAACTAGAGTAAGAGAAGTTAGTGATCATTTATGTTGTGAAGGCATTCAAGCATTATCCCTTAGCAACCAAATACAAATTCTTTGTGGATCATCAAGCCCTACTTTACTTAGTAAACAAAGCTTGTAATAGAGAAAGACTTGTTAAATGTTTATATTGCTAATGGAATTTGATTTTGAAGTGGTAGTCAAACAAGGGAAAACTCACATTAGAGCAAACCATCTAAATAGATTGAGTAATGGAGAAGAACCTATTTTTATGATAAATTTCCAGATATATATCTCTTTAATGTGGAAGCAATACCTACTTGGGCTATGGATATAGGACACATAATAAATTTTGGTACTAAGTTTGGGTATAAAGATTGCAGTAAAGAGATATATCAAAGCATATTGACCTAATCAGATTAGAGGTGTTCATTATTTTGTAAAACAATGCACAAAATGTAATGAACATCAATTTTCTAGCCATATAACTTTATTCATTTTTTATAAAAGTCCTTTTTTGGAGTGAGGAAATAGTAAAATACTTATAGAGAATAAGGAGAATGATCAAGGGGGATTTCATGATAAAGTAATATCATTGGAATGTAAAGATTGCTTTAATAGGTGATCTGTTACATAAAAAACAAAAAGATGGATATTTGAGAATATGTGTGAGTGAATATGAATATGTACCCATTCTTCAATTAGCTCATGTTGGTACTATAGTTGGACATTTTTCACTTGATAGAACTACAAAGTTAATTATTTATGTTGGAATATGGTGGCCTACCATTCATCAAGATGCAAAGTTATTTGTAAAACGATGTAATGCATGCCAAAGAAATAAAAATCCAATGAAAAAGGATGAGATGCCACTTAGACCAATAATGAGTTTCAAAGCTTTTTCAAAATGAGGAATAGATTATATTGGACCAATGTCACCTCCACCAAGAAGCTCTCATGTTGAATATATAGTTCTCACAACAAATTAATTGACAAAGTGAGTAGAAGCTAAAGCAACTAGAAGAAATTATGCTTAGACAAACGATAAATTCTTGATTGAACATATATTTTTAAGGTTTGACTTACCAATTTAGATATTAAGTGATAGATGTACTCATTTTTAAATGAATTCATACATCGTCTACTGATAGATTTTTTTAATATACATAGATTGTCAGCCTCAGATCATCCTCAAGCTAATGGATTAGCTAAAAGTAAAAATAAAGTGTTGTGTAATGTCTTAGTGATGATAGTAATTAATACAAAATGATAGTGAGATAAGTAGTTACACCATGATCTTTGGGCATATAGAGTTGCTTATAAAACTAGTATAGGCAAAACATCTTTTTTTCCACAAAAAGATCCTTCCATTAGTAAGTAAAAATGCCCAATGGGCTACAATCCCAATTAGGGACCAGGGAAAACCCCTTTTAATTTGGTATATGTTCAAAATGCTATTCTTCCTATGGATTTTTTTATTCCAACACGTAAAGTAGCAAAAAAATTTTAGTGGAAAGGAAATCGATTTGTAGAAAGAATTTCTAACTTTGAAAATGTTGGAGCATTTAGGACTCAAGTAATTAATTATTATGCTAATAAAAGAAGATAGAAACCATATTTTGATGCACATATAGAGGATAAAGGCTTGAAAGAAGGAGATTTGGTACTTGCATTCACAATAAAGAGTTGGGGAAGAAAATACATAAAAGAGGACATGGACCATACATACTTCATAGACTAGCTCCTTGTGGGGCAATCAAATAGCCACTTTAATTGGGATTATAATGCCTAATTACATAAGTGGTTGTAGGATAAATAAATATTTGGAACCATTGATTGAACAACAATGGCATAAACTTCAAATTACATCAAACAAAAAGGAAGAAGAAAGACAAGGGCTCAAGACCAAGCATAAATAAGAATTCAAATGATAAAAGATCAAATGACATGGAATTAAAATGCATGTATATAAAATTTTCTTGTTGTATATTTTTTTGTCTTTTAAATTTTATTTCATTCTTTTGATTTTTTGTCTTGAAATCCTGTTTATTTTTTGTATATACATTATTGTTTGATTTAATGAATGACAACAATGAGGACATTAGCTTCAAATGCACAATCCTACCAAGATTAAGAGAAGTGGAGAGAGATCCTTTTGCAAAAAAGAGAGAAGAAGTACATGATTAGTAGGGAGATTATAGATAAGGTAGATTCTCATGTGTAAGATATATTTTTTAGTATTCATCAACTAGAAAAAACATCTATCAATAAGGAAACACATTTACAAAAGAAGTAGATGCAAAGAAACTCCCCCATTCTCAATCATAATGAAAAATAGGAGGGGGAGGAAAGTACAAGTAGATGCAAGGACATATAAAATATGATGAAAAAAATTGTAAATAATGTTTCAATTTATTTGAACATACACACACACAATAAAGCTTATTTTTAGGATATTTTTATTTCATTAAAAAAGCAATAAAACTAAAAAGAAATGTATTTTTAACTTTTAAGGTAATAAATTGATGATTTGAGCTTGCAGAAAAGAAGACTTCTTAAAGATTATACATTTTTTATTTTTAAGCAAGAGTCTTTTCAATGTGTATATATTAAGATTTTTTTTTTATGATTTCATTCTCTCTTTGAGTTTGAAAAAAAAATATACGAAAGATAATGGAGCACTAGTTAGAGTTCAATTGGAGAAAAATGCAAATGGCTTAGGAGATGCTATCAAGGATTGTATTCTCGCCAACAAGAGGTCATTGGTTCTTGGACGCAGGATAAATTTTTGAAGAGGAAAAAAAGAACCTAGAAAAAGTAACCAAGTATGTGCACTTGGTAAAGTTGGTGAAATTCAAATTTATATGAATGACTTGAGATGTAGAAAAATTAAATAAGAGCAAGAATACCATGGGGGTATGGGGGAACTTGGCATTAAGGGGTTTGTAGTGCTTCGGATAGTAATGATTGACATCCCCAAGTGTATCAAAGAAATGGAGCCAATGGACAAGCACATATGGAATGAGAATGAGCAAAAGGAATATCTAAGATGCAGTATCACATACTTTGAAGGAGTTTATAGAGGTATCCACGTTTTGAAGGATTTTATAGAGGTATCCACATCAACCAGCAAGTGATTAGCAAAGCTCACCAACATCAACTAGCAAGTGATAAGGAGCACTAGTGAGAGTTTAATTGGAGAAAAATACAAATGGCTTAGGAGATGCTATCAAGGATTGTATTCTCACCAACAACAGTTCATTGGTTTTTGGACGCAGGAGAAATTTTTGAAGAGGAAAAAAAGAACCTAGCAAAAGTAACCAAGTATGTGCACTTGGTAAAGTTGGTGAAATTCAAATTTATATGAATGACCTGAGATGTAGAAGAATTAAATAAGAGCAAGAATATCATGGGGGTATGGGGGAACTTGGCATTAAGAGGTTTTTAGTGCTTTGGATAGTAATGATTGACATCCCCAGGTGTATCGAAGAAATGGAGCCAACGGACAAGCACATATGGAATGAGAATGAGCAAAAAGAATATCTAAGATGTAATATCACATATTTTGAAGGAGTTTATAGAGGTATCCACATCAATCAACAAGTGGTTAGGAAAGTTGCATGCTTGAAGGAAGTTATTAACTATAACATCAATTATGTGAGAAAGGGAAAAAATTCCTATGAACATAATAAAAAATTCACAGATTCTACTTCTAAAGTGGTCAATTTGGTAGTTAGGCTAGTTCATAATTAATTTTGTTCAGCTCAAATGACTAGGGATAATAAACCTCATAAAGCAATTACCCTAGCATTCATGAGCAAAGGAGGAAAAATGAAAATGGATATGTCTAGGTATACCTTGAAATATCTTTTGGAGTTTGAGGCTTGCTGAAGCACATAAACAACACAAGGAAAAAGAAGGAGCTTGGACCACAACACATTACTCAATGTATTACCAAGCAAATGTACAAATATAAATCACCCATTAGGTTTATAGGCATATATACAAGTTGGGGGAAAAAACCTCCTAGAGAGGGAAAAAAGTGCCCTGACAATCCTACGTGTGATCATACACATTAGTACCAAAATATATCAACAAATCTCCCATGGGGTTGATGTAGTGAAGAAGAAGCTGGCACTCATGTATAAGGAAGTGCCAAGCTATGTGGAAAGAGATCAATCCACGAAGGGAAGTAAGCAAAAAGCTTTGCAAAAAGCTTCAAACTTCTCCCTAGGCAAAGCCTTTGTGAAAAGTTCTGCAACATTGCCTTGTGTGGGAACATAAGCCGAATTGATGTCTCCAATAGAGCACATTTCCATGGCATAATTGTTGGTGCAGACCAATCACCAATTGAAGTTTGGAAGACAAAAATATGGAGATAAGATCAAGTCTTGAAGCAAAGAAGGTGGTTACATTCACAGGATGAATGATATGTACACATATGTACATTAGTGAAGACATAGATCACTTATACTTTTGTCTAGTTATAAGCTTGTACATATTTGCCTATAAATACCTTGGAAAAATGTCGGGGCAATAGAGGAGACAATAGGAGAGTATGAGAATAGTGCATTTGTAAGTTGTAAGACTCATTAGAGTTCATAGGAATGAGAAGAAGTCTCTCTCACAACTCAATTCTGATTTTCTGAGGAATAGAAGAAAAAGTTGCGCCCGAAGTTTTTGTGTCTTCTCCTTCTGTGGTAGATATTCTGTGAAATGCTTTTGTACAAGTCTAAGTCTAGAGTTGATCAACCTCTGTTCAAAATTTCAGCTTCCAATTGTAATCAGGTTAAGAGAATTGTGTGTAGGAACATTCATATGTAAAGAATGTTCACAGTCTTCTGAAACAGGCGCAGATTTCGAGCTCAATGAAATGAGTAGTGCTCAGTGCACAGTGTAAAGTTTTACACATATGATAGATCAAAATCTAATTTAAGAGATAAGCTATCTATAGCCAAAAGGATTTGATAAAACGGGTTCGACATTGTGAGAACTAAAGCTAAGAAGTTAGGGGTGTCCAAATCGACTTCTCAGAAATGCAGATTTAGACATAGGTAACTTGTGAAGTAGATTTCTCAAGATCTACTGAATCTTTTGGAGTGATTTGACTTGGAGGAGGTGCGCAATCTTTAGGCGACACCTTGTGCAAAGTTTCATAAAAAACTTTACACATTTACTTAGTCAATGAGAAAGATATATGCAGCAGACTTTCTGAGTAATTTCCTTCTTCACAGTTTGTTCAAGAATTTGATATTTCGTCATTGATCTTTTAAATTGGTGAAGGTTTTGACTTACTCTTGATATAGAGGTGTTCTAAGTTCAAGAGTAGGTTGTTCTTTTGGAGATTAACACTCTCCATCAGTGGTATCAGAGCAGGAAGCATCAGAATCAAGGAAAGGGAGACTCTGACTACTGCAGAAATACAAACTTTACATCCTGAAGGATCAAAAGGACAAAGATTGAAGAAAGCTTGAAGGAAGACACATTGAAGTTGTCAAAAGGATTAGAAGAAGTAATATTCGAAGTCAAGAAGAAGGCTTCACAATCAATATCTGATTATGTGACAAAGATGAAGGACATTGCAGATGCATTAGGAGCAGTGGATGAAGACATTGAAGAAGATAAATTGGTAAGGCAAATTCTCATAGGACTAAGAGGTGATGAGAAGTGGAAACCTTTTATTTTGTCCACAGAACTTTCATTGGATCATTTCAATCCTGATTTGAATCAATTGTTAGGACATATGCTAACTTTTGAGAATGATATCAAAGGAGATGTTGACAAGAGTGCAGGTCATGCAATGTATTCTAAAGACAAGAAGAAAACTAACAAAGGAAAGCAACAAGCAAATGAAGAAGAAGGCACAACTAGTCAAGCCAACTTCCTAAGAGGAAGAGGAGGTGGCAAAGGTAGAGGAAGAGGCAAGAGTAACAAAGATGGATCCAAAGCTTGCTGGATTTGTGGTAAGACAAATCATTTAGCCAATGATTGTTGGCATAACACTCAAAGTAATGGAGGATACAATCAGAACTATAATTCAAGAGGAAGAGGAGGCAGAAATCAAAGAGGTAATTTCAGAGGTAGAGGTAGTAGGGGTTACTTTGGAAGAAATGCAGGTAGAGGTTTCCAAAGTCAACAATATAACAATACCTACTACAATTATGCTTCAGATCAAAAGGAAGATTCAACATTGATAATGAATGCAACTTGTGAAAGGCAGAATGAAGATCAAAGAGTCTTCTACATTGACTCAAGGTGTAGCAATCACCTGAGTGGTAATATAGCCTTGATGACTGATTTGGAGAATAAGGTATCTAATCATGTTGTTCAAATAGGTGACAACACAAAGCACAATGTGAAGTCAATTGGATCAGTGAAAGCCAAGGATGGTAGCACCTTATTGAGTAAGGTCTTGTATGTTCCTACAATTCCTAAGAATTTGATAAGTGTAGGACAAATTGTGGAAATTAAAGGTTATGAAGTAAGGTTCACTAATGAAGGAGTGTTTGTGGAAGACCCTAGCAATGGGTATAAACAAATTGTTTCAGGGAAGAAAGAAGGAAGATTGTTCACATTGAAGATTCAAGGTAATGTTGGTCATGCCTTGTTCACTTATGGAGGACATAAGATCTCTGAGTTAGATCTTTGGCACAAGAGACTTGGACATTTCAATGAAAGAGGTATTAAAGACATGATTAATAATGGTTCAGTGCTTGGATTGCCTAATGTTGCAGGTCAACATATGACATACAGATGTGAGGCATGTCAATTAGGTAAGGCTCATAAGCAACCCTATTCTAAGCATGGGTTTATGTATTCAGAGAAACTTGAGTTGGTACACACAGATGTGTGGGGACCATCAAAGGACTTCAGTATCAATGGCTCAAGGTATTATGTGATTTATGTTGATGATGCTACTAGATGGATCACTATCTATGTGATCAAAGATAAGTCAGAAGTATTCAATACATTCAAACATTATCATGTGTATGCAGAGAGAATTACAGGACATAAATTGAAAAGACTAAGGTCAGATGGAGGGGGAGAGTATTTCTCTAATGAGTTCAATGATTACTTGTGGAATGCAGGTATAAAAAGAGAGGTTACTTGCAGGTACTCTCCTCAACAAAATGGTGTAGCAGAAAGGAGGAATAGGACTCTTGTTGAGTTTGCAAGATCCATGATGAAGGAGAAAAATTGCCCAAATTATTTGTGCGCTGAGGCTGTAAATACAGCTACTTATTTGGTTAATAGGCTACCATGTAAAGCCTTGCATGGTATGACACCTTATGAGGCATGGTGGGGTAAGAGACCTACACTAGACCATTGCAAAGTATTTGGATGTTTGGCCTATGCATATGTGCCATCACAATTAAGGCACAAATTGGAACCTAACGCTGAAAAATATGTGTTTATTGGTTATGATGATAAGCAGATGGGATACAGGTTGTGGAGTCCATCCACAAAACATTTTCTTGTATCAAAAGATGTTACATTTGATGAGCAAGGTACTTGGTATGCAGGTACTATCAATATTAATACAGATGATGAAGAAATTGTGAGCCAAAGGAAAGGTAAATCAAAGGTTTGGATATTTGATGAGCAAGAGAATAATGAAGTGCGGGTTGAAGTGGAAGAAACACCAAGATTTGATCCTGAATGTGAAGAACCAGAAACCTCAAGAAGTGGAGAACTTAGGAGGTCTACAAGGAACAAATGGCAACCTACAAGGTACAGCTATGATACTTCATTCTTGACTACTAAGGATTATGCTTACATGATTAAAGCAGATGAAGACCCTTCTACATATGAAGAGGCAAAAGGTAAAGAGATTTGGGAAAAAGCTATGCAAGAAGAATATGATGCATTGATGGAGAATCAAACATGGGATTTGGTTCCAAAACCAAATAGTCAGAAGATCATTGGATGCAAATGGGTCTATAATACAAAGAGATTTGCAGATGGAAGTGTGTCTAGGTACAAAGCTAGACTTGTTGTGAAAGGGTTTGCTCAGACATATGGTGTTGACTATGATGAGACTTATAGTCCAGTGGCAAAGATGACAACCATCAGAACACTCATAGCAATTGCTGCATGCAAAGGTTGGAAATTGTGTCAATTAGATGTGAAGAATGCTTTTTTGAATGGCTATATTTCAGATGATGTTTTCATGGAGCAACCTCAAGGATTTAGAGATGGAAGATATCCAGATCATGTGTGTAAGCTCAAGAGAGCTTTATATGGCTTGAAGCAGGCCCCAAGGGCATGGAACTATAGGCTTGTAAAGTTCTTTAAGGAACTTGGATTTCAAGTATCAAAAGCAGATAGTAGCTTGCTTGTTAAAGCAAGTGATGATGGGTTCATTTACATATGTATATATGTTGATGATATAATTCTTACAGGTACAGATGAGAAAGGCATACAAAGCCTAAAGAAGCAAATGGAGAAAGAGTTCAAAATCAGTGACTTGGGAGATTTGTCATACTTCTTGGGCATGGAGATTTCATACACTCAACATGGAGTGTATGTGACTCAAGAGAGGTACTTGAAGAACTTGTTAACCAAGTTTAAAATGAATGATTGCAGAGTAGCACCTACTCCAATGGAGGTGAATCACAAATTAAGCAGATTTGGAGGTGAAGAGTTCAAGAACATGAAGCAATATCAGAGTTTGGTTGGTAGTCTTATCTATGCTACATTAACTAGGCCTGATTTATCATATGCAGTTGGTGTGTTGTCTCAATTTATGCATTGTCCTAGGAAGGAGCATTGGATTGCAGGTCAAAGAGTGTTGAGGTACATTAAGGGAACACTCAAAGAGGGTTTGTATTATGGTTTTACATCATATACAAATATCAAAATATATATTGATGCAGATTGGGCAGGTAATCCAGATGATAGAAGGTCAACCTATGGATACATGTGTTATGTGGGAGATAAGTTAATCTCCTGGTGCTCAAAGAAGCAACATACAGTTGCTTTGTCATCTACAGAAGCAGAGTACAAAGGCATGGTTGAAGCTGCAAAAGAAGTGATATGGCTTAAGACTCTCATGAAGAGTTTTGACACTATACAAATCATACCTATCATTTATGGTGATAACATGAGTTCATTATATCTAGCTGCTAATCCTGTTTTTCATGCGAGGACCAAACACATTGAGATACAGTATCACTTTCTAAGAGAGAAGGTGATGGATAAGGAGATTGAAGTTATACATACTTCAACAAAAGATCAGATAGCTGATATGCTTACAAAAAGTTTAGATGGACCAAAGTTACAGAAGTTCAAAGACATGGCAGGCATAAAGAAGATAAGAGAAACCTCAATTGATGATTGAGGGGGAGCTGTTGGTGCAGACCAATCACCAATTGAAGTTTGGAAGACAAAAAGATGGAGATAAGATCAAGTCTTGAAGCAAAGAAGGTGGTTACATTCACAGGATGAATGATATGTACACATATGTACATTAGTGAAGACATAGATCACTTATACTTTTGTCTAGTTATAAGCTTGTACATATTTGCCTATAAATACCTTGGAAAAATGTCGGGGCAATAGAGGAGACAATAGGAGAGTATGAGAATAGTGCATTTGTAAGTTGTAAGACTCATTAGAGTTCATAGGAATGAGAAGAAGTCTCTCTCACAACTCAATTCTGATTTTCTGAGGAATAGAAGAAAAAGTTGCACCCGAAGTTTTTGTGTCTTCTCCTTCTGTGGTAGATATTCTGTGGAATGCTTTTGTACAAGTCTAAGCCTAGAGTTGATCAACCTCTGTACAAAATTTCAGCTTCCAATTGTAATCAGGTTAAGAGAATTGTGTGTAGGAACATTCATATGTAAAGAATGTTCACAGTCTTCTGAAACAAGCACAGATTTCGAGTTCAATGAAATAAGCACACAAGTGTCATAGCAACCACCCCAATACAAATCAAAAAAATCATGTAAATCTGATCCTTGTTTGGGATAAAACAATCCATGTAGTCAGGTACTACTCAAGTAGCGAAAGATGCCCTTAATCACCTAACAACACTTGACACATGGGCAATGCATAAACTTGTTGATCGTAGAGATAGTACACTAAATATCAGGTCAAGTTATGCATAAGTAAATCAAGCATCCAACAACTTGTTGATAGAGAACAACATCAAATGCACCTCAAGCATCATGAAGACTCAACCGTGAACCTGTTACCATAGGAGTGGCAATAGGTTTGCAATATTCAAGGCTAAGTGTTGCAATAATGTGTCAATATGTTTTGTTGGACAGAAAGCTATTTCCCCCCATCAACTTGCATAAATTGAATGTGCAAATGATGATGCAAAGGCCCAAATATGACATCTCAAAAGAAGCATGAAAATCAGCCTTAAATTCAGCAAGATGCTTCTCATTAGGACTAGTGAGCAACATGTCATCAACATATACAACAATGATTAGAAGTACATCATCTTCACACTTAACATATAATGTGCTCTCAATTCGATTGTTCTCAAACACGTGCAATCAAGTAGGCATGTATCTTTTCATACGAAGCGCATGGTGCTTACTTCAAACCATACAATGCCTTTTTCATCTTGCACACTTAGTTTTCATGCCTTTTCTACACAAAACCACAAGGCTCAAATAGATACACTTCTTCATGTAAGTCACCATTTAGAAATGCAATTCTAATGTCCAACTGATGTACATTCCAACCATGATGAGCTGCAAGTGCACAAATGCTACAAAGAGTGGTCATTCAACATGTGGGAGCAAAGGTCTCATCGAAATCAATGCCTCCCTCTTGAGCATAACCTTTGGCAACAAGCCTTGCCTTATAGCTTTCAACTATTCCATCATGTTTATGTTTTAGCTTGTATACCCATGTAGTGTTAATGACCTTTTTCCCTATAGGCAAATCACATAAAGACTAAGTACCATTCTTCATAACAGCATCATATTTTAATTGCATAGTAGCCATCCTGAATTGTGTGCTTCATCAAAAGAAATAGGCTCATTCTCATCACAAAGACTAGAGGCATCCATTGCATAGCAATACGATGCAAAGGAAGCACTATGAGAGATTGAATGGGTATAATATGACAAATTTACATCTAATTTTCTATCTCTCAAAGTTTGCACTAGCCATTTAGGCATTATTTTAGCCTCTTCTATGTCAGCCCTCTCATCAATAAGTGCATCATGTAAATTTTCACATAAATGGAATGATTTGCATCATCATGTGAAACGTATAAAGATTGAGAAATTACCTTATTTGGATGAGCACTTGAATGTCCACTTGTAAAAAGATGCAATAGAGTGTCATACACATCTTTAAAGCTAACTAAAGTCTCATTTGTACATGAAAGTAATGGCTAAATTGCATCTTCCATAAAAACAACATCATGACTAACCAAAATGTGTTTAGTCTATGGATGATACAGATAATAGCCTTTGCATTCTAAACCGTACCCAACAAAAATACATTTGACTACTTTGTCATCCAATTTCATGCATTTTTTTAGGCATTAATGCATATTCCAGACAACCAAAGATACACAAATGAGAAATAGATGGATTGCGACCATGCCAAGTCTCATATGGAGTGATTGATTGTAGTGATTTGGTGGGACATCTATTAAGTACATATGATGCACACATAACAACCTCAAGAAAGAAGCTATGTGGTAAAGCTTGACTTTTGACCAGACATCTCACCATCTCCATGAGAAACCTATTCTTTCTTTTAGAAATTCCATTTTATTGAGGTGCATATGACACTGTACACTAATGTTTTCTCCTACAATTAGCAAGAAATGCATTAAATCAGAAGACATGTACCCCTCAATTAGAATGGAGGGTGCCCACTTTATTCGCAGATAAATTTTCAGCCATAAGTAGAAAGTGTTTGAAGCACATAAACATTCAATCTTTACTTTTAGTGGATACACCCATGCACACCTAGAGAAATCATCAATAAAATTCACAAAGGTACTTCTCAAAGGGTGTCTACGTAGGACCACAAACATCACTATAAAAAAGCTATAATTTATGAGCAGCTCGAACTGAACCATGTTTTGGTAGAGAAAACACCATTTATGATTTCTATAAGCATACCAAACAAGAAAATTTCAGATGACCAAAGTATGCAAGCCAAAGCTTTGCATTTGAGATAGCCTAAGAATCTTGAATTGCACATGCTAAATCATTCATAAATGTTTCATGGTCTATGAGCTTATACAATTCATGACATGAAATGTCAGAAGCAATAATAACATTCCCATTTGAGAGATCATGAAATGTATATATATCATCAACAAATTTGACAACCAAGCCAGATGTTGATGCTGAAGGTCAAGGAAAAAGCACAGGAGCACATCAAAGAGGTGGACACCCAAGAAGAAGGAGCAAGTAGGGAGCTCCAAGAAGTGTATGTCAAATTTTTAGAAGAAATCCCTATAAAAATAGTGATTTTCATCACTAAAAACCATTGTAAATGCCATTTTCTATTTTTGTAACTCCATTTTGTTCAAGCCGAGGAGTCCTCGAGCTTGAGGCTAAAGGTCAAGGACAAAGCACAGGAGCACATCAAAGAGGTGGACACCCAAGAAGAAGGAGCAAGTAGGGAGCTCCAAGAAGTGTATGTCAGATTTTTAGAAGAAATCCCTATAAAAATAGTGATTTTCATCACTTAAAATCATTGTAAATACCATTTTCTATTTTTCTAACTCCATTTTGTTCAAGCCAAGGAGTCCTCAAGCTTGAGGAGTATTAGAAGTATCATCCTACCAATTTTCATAATTTTAAGACTTTATTTGAGGCCTCAAATAAGCCCTGGAACCTAATTTTTAACTAGGCCAGACACTAGGTCTGGACAAGGCCAAAACTACTCAAAAAACTATAAAAAGAGCTAGAGAGCTTATTTTGGAGGTTAGCTTGTTAGAGAATAGAGCTTTTTGTAAGAGAACTCTTTTGCAATTGAAGCTTTCCATTGTTCCTCTCTTTGATCTTACCTTGTGTGCGTGTGTGTGCATTTTGTGTGCTTTCACTCACGCACTTGTGCCTTCACTTGCTCATGGTCTTCATACCAGTCCTCGCGTCTCCGCGGATTGACAAGTAAAAGAGGTGGTGCTTACGCTTGAGCTACACCAAATTTTGGCGCCGTTGTCGGGGAGAGAGCTTCGAGGACGAGCACTGTGATGGTAAGATCGTAGTTTTGCGACGTTGGAAGGTAAAAAAACTATCATTTTTGTTCATTTTCTGATTTTTCTTCTTCATTTTCATCACCATCACCATCTCCATCTTCTTCTTCATAGAAATTTCTTGTTTTTTAGTGCATTTTTACCATTTTCATACCATCTTTCATGCATTATTGTGCGAGGAGGAGTTAGGAAGTGCAAGAGAGAGCAATCGCTTGTGATGATTTTCTGCACATACGGAGCTCGCCATTGCTCGGCGCTCAAAAATTTGAATTTCTCGCCAGAAAACACGATTCTGTGATGGAAATCGCGATTCTATGAAAAATTCAAATTTTTTTTGAAAATCGCGATTTTCTATTTCCTGCCTAAAAGGTTGCTGAAAGAAACACGATTCTGTGGTCATTCTCAGAATCGCGATTCTCTGGTCGTGCTCAAAATCGCGATTCTCACAAATCACGATTTTCAGCCAAAAACACGATTGTGATCAAACACGATTCTCTGAGACAAAATCGTGATTCTCAAAAAACACGATTCTCTGCTGGCAATCGCGATTCTCAAAAACACGATTCTCTGCTGACAATCGCGATCCTCAAAAAACACAATTCTTTGTTGACAATCGTGATTCTCAAAAACACGATTCTCTGCTGGCAATCACGATTCTCTATTGGCGATCGCAATTCTCTTGAGATTCACAAGATCGTGATTCTCTGATTTCATAGCATCGCGATTCTCTTGAGATACACAGTATCGCGATTCTCTTGAGATTCACAGTATCACGATTCTCTTGAGATTCATAGTATCACGATTCTCTTGAGATTCAGAGTATCGGGATTCTCTTGAGATTCACAGTATCGCGATTCTCTTGAGATTCACAGTATCGCGATTCTCTTGAGATTCACAGTATCGCGATTCTCTTGAGATTCACAGTATCGCGATTCTCTTGAGATTCACAGTATCGCGATTCTCTTGAGATTCACAGTATTGCGATTCTCTTGAGATTCACAGCATCGTGATTCTCTGATTTCATAGCATCCCGATTCTCTTGATTTCACAAAATCGCGATTCTCTTACAAAATCGTGATTTTTCCATAAGGCCCTGTTTGCCTGTTTTGATCCCCAAGAGCCTGATTTGACATAACTTTTTCATCCAAACTCCATTTTTTGAGCTCTATAGCTCGTTGGAAAGCTTGTTTCGAATCCTACACGGCCTCAATTGTTTTTTATAAGAATAATGTGTTGGTTTTCAGATAGGACAATTTGAAGTTGACCT
Source organism: Ceratopteris richardii (assembly GCA_020310875.1). Lineage (NCBI taxonomy): Eukaryota > Viridiplantae > Streptophyta > Polypodiopsida > Polypodiales > Pteridaceae > Ceratopteris > Ceratopteris richardii. Next base: position 43,555,095 of record CM035433.1, on the reverse strand, counting down.
TCAGGTGGGACCTGGAACCCAAGGGGACTCCAAAGAATTTTGAACCATACCAAGGGAAAATTTTGGACTCTTAACCAAAGCTTATGAACCTGAGATCTGGTAGACATCTAAGCAAGGATAGACAAAGCATTAGATCTTCTTAGTCGAGTGTCAACCATACAGCTAGGTCTTGGGCACAACAACTAAGTGGTTGTCCTTACGTACTAAACTCTGACACAAGTGACTCAGAAATGTCTTTTAGCATGGGGAAACCTGCAGGTGGCTCAAGAACTACCCATCTACAAACACCAGAAGGTCCCTATAAGACACAATTGGAATATATTCAGACCAACCGATTAGGTGCTCGCATCTATGAGGATGGCCTGAGGCGATCAGTGGTCCAACTCAAAAATCCAGATCAACCCTTTGGACTTGAACACCCGGTGGTCAAGTTCGAAGAGGGTTCGTACATTGATAAGGAAGGAACCATGTATGTGGTCACCAACCTACCGGATAGGACTGATGAGTTTGGAAATATCATTCATGATAATGAGATAGGAGACCTAGAACAAGGAAATGTAGGACAAGGACCCCAAACTCCTAGAGATAAGTCAGTTTTGACCAGAGTGATCACTCCAGATTGGATCCCTAAAGACAACAAAAGCATAGAACTATTCTTGAATAGAGAAACAGAGGAAGCCTTTTGGAGATTCAAGCCAGATCAACCTAGCCAACTGGGCATAGTCATCATCTATGAATTCAAAGATCCTGAGATACCAGGTAAAGTTGTCTACCTGGATAACACATCAGAGAAGATATTCTTGGTAACAGAACATGATAGACATGCATATACTTGGAAGAGTGAATTTGTTTTTCCTCCACCAAGATCCAATGTTTCCCATGGCCTCCAAGGAGTAGGATCATCCCAAGCTCATGAAGTCCAGAGAGAAAGAAATAGAGAGAGACCTGAGGTAAGTTTTGCACACCCTGTGGGCAGGAATAGATCAAGAGTTGAAAATGAAAGACCTGAAAGAGAGAGACATCAAGCACATAGGCAACAAAGAGATGAACAAGATTTTCCATTGCCTAGACCCCGAGAGCACACAAGAACCCTTAGACCCACTCAAGTGATCAAGGCAATGAAAAATTATTTTGACGGGACAGGAGATCCTTATGATCATGTGGCCGAGTTCAAACAAGTGTTAAGAGTTGAACAGGTTGAGGATTTGTTCACCTAGTATGAGGCATTTGGTTTGACTCTTAAGGGCACTACCTTAGCTTGGTTTCAACCACTGAGTAGTCCCAACTATCACGATATAGGTCAGCTGCTAGAAAAATTCATTGTAGAATTTTCCAAGAGTGGTATCAGGCATAACACATCATCTTTGATCCACAGTTTCAAGCAGACACTACAAGAAACAGTGGGACTAGCAGGTAGAAGGTTTAGACAATACCTAGAAAGATGCCCTGCTCCAGAGTTACCCACACAAGCCAAACAAGTGGCTTTGTTCTTAGATGGCTTACTGAGCATAAAGTTGACATCATATGTGTACTTGAAAGAGCCCAGATCCATAGAAGAGTGTGTGCGGACGTGCATTGACATAGAAGATAACTTGGGTGAGGAGTTAGGATTATCCAAACTCTATAAGGATTCTGATAGTTCTACTAGTCATACTTCAAAAATCTCCACGGAAATAAATGAGATAGCTGAGCAAGTTGCCAAGAAGCTGGGAGTCCAAAATAGACAAACACAAAGAGTCACCTCATTGAACCGATGTTATACCTTCGGAGGGGACCACATGGCTAACGTATGCCCAATGCAAAACCAAAACAGTAGAGAAAGGAATGCTCCACATTGCACTATTGAGAGAAAATACACGAACCACACGGCTCAAGATTGTCCCTACAATAGGCAGGCTATTAGACAAACTTATCAGCAACCTTACCAACAAGGTAGGTATCAGAACCAATACCAACAGCCATATTATCAACCACAACAGCAATATCAGGCACAATATAGGCCACAACCAGTCTTGGGAAACCAACCACCAGCTCCTGCCAACGTGATTCCAGTCAAGTATACTGCGGGAGAGGAAAATTCAAATAGAGCACTGGTTCCACTAACCCCATTGATACCAGATAATGACTCTCATGCTCATAGTTCAGACTACTCCCATGAAGGTAGTCCACATGCTTATTATACTGAGTCACCTGAGCATAGTGAGATTTACTCATATCAATATGAGGCACCACCTATGGAGCAAAATTGGGAGCTAGAATACTCCAATGTCATGTACACAAATGCTAACCCTAGGCCCCAATTGAGACAAATGAGACCACAAGCCCCTAGAGGAACTTGTTTCAGATGTCAAGGTGACCATTTCATTCATGATTGTCCCCACCCACCATCTCCGAGTCAAGGTCATGCTATCACAATACAAGCTTTTTGTCCTGAATGTGGCAAAGACCATCTTCCCAGAGATTGTCCAAGAAACCCCTCCAGTGCACCCAAGATTACACCCATTAATGTGGTAGGCTTAGTGGCGGATTCAAGTTCAAGTAGCAGTAACGTGGCTCCTGTACAGGCAGTTACTAGGGCACAAGCATTAAAACAAGATAAACCTGCAGAACAATCGGAGTCGAGTGAATCAGGAGAGCCTAGTAAGAGGAAAACAAGAACATGAAAAAAATACCAGAGAGAAGGCCAATCGCAAGTGGAATAAAAAGTTATCGGAATAAGAAGAAAGCCTAAAAGAAGCAAAAACAAAGATAGAAGACATTGCATCTCAAAGTCCCTCGCATGTCGAAACTCCATCCACTCCACCTCATCCCACCCCACCACCCATTCTAAATAGACCGCAACCAGGGTCCGTTCTTGCAGATCCAATGCCAGAAGGCTTGGACATGATGTTCAAGGCCTACCAGGCTTGACTTCAAGAAGGGCCAACAGCTGCAAATCTAGACAAGAGTTACCCTAGAGCGTATTTAGAGATTGAACGGATGAGGATGTGCATGAAAATGGTAGAACAAGCTCAAGCTATACTCGAGACTAGTCAAAAGTTCAATCAGACAAACTCTGTCAAACTGGATTTGCATTTCCAGGGCTTACTAGAAATATTAGAGGAGTTGGTAAACAAACCACAAGTTTCTTTACCTCCACAGGCTCAACCAGTTATTGAAAGAGGAAGCTCACCACCAATGGGAGCTTATGTTCCTAATTCCACGGATGTTGGAATACCTCCTTCAATTCAACAGTACTCTCAAGAGTTCTTGCGGGAAATACAAGAAGAGAAATGGACCAAGGAGAAGGGTAATTCCCCTCCTATTCGTGAGATTGATGATCTTCATGATCAATTTCCCCAAGACATTCCATCTATTTACGGAGATGAAGTAGAACAACAAGAAGATGAAAGATTAGATTTTGAATCTAATACCTTAGAAGAACTGCCTCAATTTTCAAGCCCATGGGAATCTGAATCTCTTTAGATCAGAGCTCCCACAATACTGGTCATACATGAAGACTCAGTGATCCCAAGGAACACTGATGTCGTGAAGAACACTAAGGTTCAATGTCATCTCACGGTAGAAGAGCTGTTAAAAGCAAAACCTGAACTATGGAATCATGTGAAGGATCAGGTTCCAGAACTTGATTCCAAAATGCCAAAAGTAGGCTCTAAGCAAAAAGTATCAGAGATACCTCTAGCCAAAATAGGGGACATGTGTGAGGGTGAAGAAGGTAATACTTATCTCCCTATCACCTACCAAGGTTACACAACCAAAGCAATCATAGATTCAGGTGCTCGTGTTGCTATCGCGACCACCTCCTTGTGGAAGCAATGGGGTAAACCCACATTAAGAACAACTAGAATGAAGCTTCAAATGGCAGATGGTCATTTTGAAAGACCTCTAGGATTGCTAGAAGGGATAACTCTAACCACTTGTGGTGTAGAGTTTGAGCACACATTTGCTATATGTGACTTTGAGAAAAATAATGTTTATGAGATGATCCTAGGAAGACCCTTGCTACGACAATTGCAAATAGTACAAGATTGGGGAACCAATTCCTTGTACTTACAGCACTTAGGCGTCACCACCAAGGTCAATTTGAAGGAATACTCCTTCAGAGATGTACCACCCCTATAGTGGAACCCTATCCATAAAGCAAAAGAAGATTCAATCTCTGTGCATTTTGGAAGTTCTCCTGACCCATCTTGGTTGCATGAAGATACTCATTTGTGGATGTGCAAGGTCGCAGAGGAAGAGGAAAAATGCTTGAAGGCAAGAGAAGAAGGAACTTCTCCAGGAGATAGACCAGTTAGAGACCCAGCCTACACACCGATGATCTTCCCAGATGAGGAATTTGAGCCTCATGGCTGGCCAGAAATCTTAGCCACCATGGACATCGTTGTCAATGAAGAACAATGGACACCTCATTGTGATGAGGAGGGCTATGATATTTCAGTGTTCATGTGTCAGCCCTTGCTAGAAGAATGTGACCCTGGTGATGTCATAGAAGAAGAAGAGAATGACAATGATATAGAGTCCATTGTGATGGATAGTTGCTTTAACTCAAAGCAGCACTATCTAGAAGATATAGGAGTGTTCACCCAGAAAGAAGAAGAACCTCTCACAAGTATTAAAATGGTAAATCCAAAGGATGGAAGTGAGAGCAATCAAAAAAAAAAGAACATAAAAGCAGTGAAAAAAGAAGAGGAGGAATCATTGTTTGAAGTACCAGAAAACTTCAAGAAATATGAAGTTGACGACCGCAAAATTTTGGTACGAATGCCTAAGAGAGAGGCCATCATAGGAGAATCATATGATAATAAAGAAAAGACCAAGAAAATTGTAGTGACCATTGAAGAGAATGAAGAGAGATGCACATATATAGGAGATGACCTAAGTGCAAGAGAAGAAATGGAGCTTGTAGCTCTATTAAGGGAATATAGGGATGTGTTTGTGTGGCACTATAGAGACTTGAAAGGGGTAGATCCAAGAATTTTCTCTCATACTATCCCCATGACTGCTGATGCCAAGCCCACCAAACAGAAGTCCTACACATATAATGATACATATGCAGCCAAAATAAAAGAAGAAATTGATAGGCTGATTGAAGCTTGATTCATCTATGAGATTGAGCATACTGAATGGGTGTCCCCCATTGTAGTGGTGCCCAAGAAGAATAGGAAGTTGCGAGTGTGTATTAACCTTAAAAAAGTTAATGCCGCTACGATCAGAGATAGTTATCCACTTCCAATCACGGAACACCTATTGGAGCGTGTTGCAGGCAAGGAAGTTTATAGCTTCCTTGATGGATTTTCAAGTTACAATCAAGTAGCCATTGCCCCAGAAGATCAACACAAAATAGCTTTTGCCACAGAGTGGGGAATCTTTGCATTTTGTGTGATGCCATTTGGGCTCACCAATGCACCTGCAACATTCCAAAGGCTCATGTGTCATGTCTTCAAAGAGTTCTTGCGAAAGAGCTTAGAAGTGTATGTGGATGATTTATGTGCTCATTAGCAAGAAAGAAGAGTTCACATCCCTGAGCTCAGACAAATCTTCAACAAGTGTAGAGAATATCGAGTGTGTCTGAACCCAGAAAAGTGTGTGTTCATGGTGCGTCAAGGTAAAATCTTAGGTCATATTGTTTCTAAGAATGGAATCTCAACAGATGAAGATAAGGTACGAGCCATAGCGGAGCTGCCAAGGTGAAGGAATGTTAAAGAGGTACAAGCCTTTATGGGCCATTGTGGATATTACCGTAGGTTTATCCACATGTACGCGATCATAGCTAGACCCCTTTATGCCTTGTTTTCTAATTTTGAGTGGAACGACGAATGCGAGAATTCTTTCAATGAACTGAAGAAACGTTTGTGCACAGCACCAATACTGACCACTCCTGATTGGAATAAGCCATTCCATGTCCATGTGGATGCATCCAATCATGCCATAGGATGTGTGCTAGCACAACCCACAGGTGAAGGAAATTTAGATTTACCCATAGCATACGCTAGGAGACAGCTAACTGCAGCTGAACGAAACTATACCACAATTGAGCGAGAGGGCTTAGGGATGGTATATGCTGTGAAGAAGTTTAGACACTATTTATTGGCCAACAAGTTCAAGTTTTTCACTGATCATCAAGCTTTGTTATATTTGGTCAATAAACCTTGCAATATTGGACGCTTAGTAAGATGGTTCCTCTTACTAATGGAATATGACTTTGAAGTTGTTGTCAGGAAAGGTAGAACCCACCTTCGGGCAGATCACCTTTCTCGAATCACTTCAAGAGAGTCACCGCAAGGAGTTTGTGATGAATTACCCAATGCTTATCTGTTCAATTTAGAAGTTGTTCCTAAATGGGCAAACAAGTTGGTACCAGTTCTAACCTTCGGCCCTGCAAATAAGAATGTGAAAACATCACAAGAAGAAATTGTAAAATCACAAAAATATCACATATTGGCAGCAAGCATGTACAAACAAGATACGGAGGGTGTTCTCGCTTGTTGTGTCGAGGATGATGAGCATACTAGCGGGTTGCAACAAGCCCATGAAGGATTGCTAGGAAATCACTATTCTAAACAACGAACATTGCAGAATCTGAAACGTTTAGGAGTATATTGGCCTAGCATGGACAAAGAAATACATGAGTGGATTGAGAATTGTTCAATGTGCAGAGAGAGACCACCAGTGGAGCATGCCACCCTTTATCAAGTGTCATTAATTCCTGACTAGAGTGCTCCATTGGTAGAGTTTATGAGATCAGGAACCTTACCCAAAGAGGCCAGTCTAGCAAGAAGATGAAGCATGGAGCAAGAGGCTCAGGACTATGCTTTAGTTGGAGACAACTTATATCGAAGAGGCAGGGATGGTTATCTAAGATTGTGCGTTCACGAATCAGACTATTTGAAAATCTTAGAAACTGCACACAACGGTGTTGTAGGTGACACTTCGGTCCTGATCGAGTAATCAAGACCATTCTATTCTCAGGACTTTGGTGGCCCGCTCTTCATATGGATGCACATACCTATGTGAAGAAATGTGACACATGCCAACGTGCACAATATCCAGTTAGAAAAGATGAGATGCCTTTGAGGCCAATGATGGGAGGACATGCATTCTCGAAATGGGGTATAGACTTTGTAGGTCCTATTAACCCCCTAGCTAGAAACTCCCATGCAGAGTACATTATTGTAGCCATAGATTACCTTACCAAGTGGGTAGAAGTAAAAGCCACAACAAAGAATGATGCTTAGACAACGGCTAAGTTCTTATTTGAGAATGTGTTCACGAGATATGGATTACCGATAGAGTTAGTAAGTGATAGAGGTACACACTTCTTGAATGAAGTCATTGAAAATCTTCTCCAAGAATTCTTGGTGATACATAAGAAGTCTGCCCCCTATCATCCACAAGCTAACGGACAAGCCGAGAGCACGAATAAGATCCTATGTAATGTATTGACAAAATTAGTGAATAATAAACGCTCTGATTGGGACAAACAGCTACATCATGCTGTTTGGGCTTATCGAGTTGCCTATAAAACGGTACTGAATGCCACCCCATTTCAAATGGTCTTTGGACAGAATGTTGTGCTACCATTGGACTTCCTCATCCCAGCCTTAAAAGTAGCACAAGAGCATGAGTGGAATGGACATGAATTGTCCTCTAGGATCTTTGATCTAGAACGCTTAGGTGAGACAAGGCTACACGTGGCGACAGGCATCTATGCTGCAAAGAAAAGACAAAAGGCATACTTTGATGCACACATCAAAGATAAAGGATTGAAAGAGGGAGACCTAGTGCTGGTTTATACCTAAAGCAACATGCCCGTAAGTTGGAAAAAAGAGGATACAGACCCATGATCATTAATAGAATTTCCACTAATGGTGTAGTTCAGTTGGCCACTCTAGAAGGAGATATCTTGCCAAACTATATTAGTGGATGTAGATTCAAGCTATATCAAGAACCTCTTACTGAGGATATGCTAATGAGACTCAACACTACTAAGAAGCGAAAAGAAGAAGAGTTAAGAGTGAGAGAAGAAGCACAGGCAGAGGCAAGAGAGCGTATTAGGCGAAATAAGTTAAGGCAACTAGGCCTAGATGTCAACTCAAAAGCCCCAAAATATCACATGGATATGTGCCAAAAATCAGGCATAATTACTTCTCAAGTCATTGACCGATGTCCCTTTGTGACCATAGAGATAGGACAAGGAAAGGGTGCAAGGAGTGTGAAAGCATTGATTCACTCAGGTGCAGCAAGTAGTGCAGTTAGATTGTCCTACTGCCAAGACTTGCAGCTGAACATCAATCCCATAGAAGCTTATCTCATAGGATTGGGAGGTGTGGAAACCCCTTGTGTGGGCGAGGTGGAACTTCCCATCTACCTTCAAGATGTTCCAATGAAATTCAAAGCGCTAGTGTGTCAAGATGAGAACCTTACAGAACCACTTGTCTTGGGTCAAGATTGGATCTTTGACCATGTTGTTAACTTAAACCTAAGAGGTCAAATCCTTCAATTTTGGGTACAGGAACAATGCATTACAATAGAATTGGAGAACTGCATGCTCACAAATCTAGATGTCCCACATTCTCATAGTTTTTCTAGGACTAATCATATGGAAGAAGATGTTGTATGTGTCAAAAGCTGTATGATGCAGAAAGAGTCAATCGTGGAAGAACAAGTTCGAAGACAGGTGGATCTTTCTTCTTCTCCAAAGACTCAGGTGGCCACAGTAGTTCCACCACAAAGACAAACACAAATGTTCACGACAATTGCTAAATCAAATAGAAAGACACCATTCAACAAGAAAGCAGTTCCGGGCATGAAGCAGATCTGGGTACGCAAAGGAGACCAACCACCAGTGTTGAACTCACAAATCCCCTCCAAGCAAGCCCACCAGGCAGACGAACGAAGAAGCTAGGGGAAGCTCAACCACAAGGTATCCGACAAATTTGGGTGGCCAAGAAATTAATTGCAGCTCAACAAGCGCGATTACACATGTGGGTACCCAAGAAACTCTTACATGCACAATGCCCTATGCTCTCCTCCATGCAAAAGGTCCCAACAAAGAAGCCAAGGAGGGAAAAGGGTCAGAACCAAGCACAGAGATTGAAAGAAGATCAAATCACCTCCTCAACAATGGTAAGAAGACAATTATCAAGGATATGGGTTTGGAAGCCAAAAGCACCCAAGGCCCCCATAGTACCAAAGAGTCAAACACAAAGGATCAAAGCCTCAAGAAACCATCCAAACATGGAGCAGCCAAAGGAGATCACTAAACATTCGAAGACCATTCTCAAATGGATCCCTATAAGGAGGAAGGCTCAGTGGTCATCTCAAGATTCAATGGATACCTTCAAGAAAGCAGGCATCAACATCCACAAATAACCTCGAAAGCCTCGACGAGCGACAATCATGTGCTCCTTGCACAACCCTGTCTTTTGCACCATTCAGGTCATGCATTTCCAAAGTATGCATTAATATAGGGCCACATTACATGGCCGTGCATAGACACATTTGAGAGTCCCATGCACAAGAGCACATTGACATATATCACTTTTTTTTTTATATACTAACATCTGTCGTCTTGTTTGGTGCCATTGTTCCAAAAAAAAAAAACAAACAAACAAAAAACAAAAAAAAAAGAGAAGAAAGAGAGAGAGAGAGAGAGAGAGTTTGCTCCCAGGTTTGGTTCATGGAACGTGAATGAGTCATGCTTAGTTGAAGGTGGAACCATTGATTACTGGGCAGTTATCAGTTTTGATAGAAGTGTGTCTTGGCTAGCAGATGATATAATTGCTACTTTATTTGGTAGATGTCAAGAACTTGGCATGAACATGGCATCCACAACTATGGTTTCCTCTTACCATGGTAGGAGTGAAGAGTAGGAGTGAAGAGCTGGAAGGTCCGCAACTTGAGTGATGCTTAACTACTGCATGTACGAGAGCATCCAAGGAGATATCTGCAAGGGGTAATTCTGGTACCCTGCAAATCTTTGTATGTATACTGGATGAGAAGACTCCTGCTTATGACAGGATCATCCACTCAAAGGATCTCATCAGTGGACCATCAACACGGACATTCATCAACAATGTTCCATCCCAAAGGTCGAGTGTACAACACGAAGAGATGAACATCGATCGACCTTCTCCATGGTAAGTATCTTTACTTTGGAAACATCATAACCATGATAGCTTAGGAAGCCTCTTCGTCGGCATACCCTTGAGCACTTAGCTCAAGAACCCCAATTTTTGCACCATACTTCTTCCGATGCATTTTCCAAGTAAGCATGCATAGGGCTACATTACAAGGCCGTGCACAAGGCACATATTTTCCTCAACCCATGCACTAACACACTTACCCATCATCCATTATGGGTTATGAGTACTTGGCATGAATACTATGAACATCAACTTTGGAAAATCTAGAGGACATCGACGGAGACTCACAACGACACAATCATGCTGGAATCCAATGAAGATGTGCATACCAAGGCACTACAACTAGCAAAGGCTCGCAGTGACAGAGGAAGAACTCGACAACCAACCCTGCCACATCTGGAAGCCAGACGACTTTTGTTCATATAGAAGGAACACTCCCTCTCAAAGCACTACTTGGAACAACCACTACAACAAGGGTCTGTCAGGGACGACAGACTCGAGAGGGGGGGGAGTGTTGAAGCTGAAGGTCAAGGACAAAGCACAGGAGAACATCAAAGAGGTGGACACCCAAGAACAAGGAGCAAGTAGGGAGCTCCAAGAAGTGTATGTCAAATTTTCAGAAGAAATCCCTATAAAAATAGTGATTTTCATCACTAAAAACCATTGTAAATACCATTTTCTATTTTTGTAACTCCATTTTGTTCAAGCCGAGGAGTCCTCGAGCTTGAGGCTGATGGTCAAGGACAAAGCACAGGAGCACATCAAAGAGGTGGACACCCAAGAAGAAGGAGCAAGTAGGGAGCTCCAAGAAGTGTATGTCAAATTTTCAGAAGAAATCCCTATAAAAATAGTGATTTTCATCACTAAAAACCATTATAAATACCATTTTCTATTTTTGTAACTCCATTTTGTTCAAGCTGAGGAGTACTCGAGCTTGAGGAGTATTCGAAGTATCATCCTACCAATTTTCATAATTTTTAGACTTCATTTGAGGCCTCAAATAAGCCCTGGAACCTAATTTTTAACTAGGCCACACACTAGGTCTGGACAAGGCCAAAACTACTCAAAAAACTATAAAAAGAGCTAGAGAGCTCATTTTGGAGGTTAGCTTGTTAGAGAATAGAGCTTTTTGTAAGAGAACTCTTTTGCAATCGAAGCTTTCCATTGTTCCTCTCTTTGATCTTACCTTGTGCGCGTGTGTGTGTATGTGTGTGCATGTTTGTGTGCTTTCACTCACGCACTTGTGCCTTCACTTGCTCGTGGTCTTCATACTAGTCCTCATGTCTCCGCAGATTGACAAGTAAAGGAGGTGGTGCTTATGCTTGAGCTACACTAGATAATATATTTTTCTTGATAATTGGCACATATAGGACATCTAAAAATGTAAAAGGGCCACCATCAATAGTGGTCAGAATGATCTTTCCAACTCGAATGATAGAATAAGAGGAGTTCTTGGCACATGTGATAGTATTCCCTACAGAAGCACGCTCACATGAAGCAAAGAAACTACACTGCGAGGTAATATGTTTGGTTGCATCACTATCAAAGTACCAAACATCCAAGTCTACTACATACAGACACTACTCATGAGAAGATGGATCATAGCTACAATGAGAAGTAAATTCTGATTCTTTATTTTGAACAAGATTAACATACTCTATTCTAGGTGTAGAGACCTTTGCAACAATCATTCCATCCTCTTTCTCCTTTGCTCTTTTGTAGCAAATTAATGACATGATCATTTTCCTTGTAACATTTGCAAAATAGTTTCTGCTTTTTTATCTTCTTGTCATATTTTTCTTCCTTCTTTGATTGTGCAGCATTAGAAGATTCCTACTTACTAGTAGATGACATCCATTAAGCTTTACCCTTCTAAATAGCTAAGAAAGCTTGATCTGCAACATGCATAATTGACATGTTCTTCCTAGACTTACATTTTTGTGGAAACACTGAGACTAGCTCCTCAAATGTTAAGGCATTTGGATTGCCTTTTTCCATCAACCAAAGAATGGAAGCACAAAATTTGATATGAATCTAGAAGGCCATTAAAAAAAGTTTGCACCAGTGAATCAATTGGTAAGATTTCATTAGTAAAAATCAACTCTTTTTTTTTATCATTGATCTTCGTCAAAAAATTATCCATTGAATCTCCTTGATTCATATGCTTATACTCAAAAATTTGTCGGAGGTAAGCAACGTGAGCTTCATTTCTTGCCTGGTATAATTTTGTAAGAGTATCACAAGCAACTTTTGTTATCTTATAGGAGCAAAGCTGCGGAATAACAGTGCAGTTGATTGAAAAATCTATCAATGCATGTGCATGTGCATCTCTCCAATCCTAATAAATTTGCTCTATAGTAGATGCAATAGGAACCGGACAATGATCAGGAGACACCATCTACATCACCTTCAATCATTGTATTTGCAGGTGCAGTAGGACATTTTTCAATGCCTTACACAATATTACATAGGAATTTTGCTATCGATACATGACCTACGATCTATGCCCATAATGGGTAATTAGTGTTAGTATATGATCAATGTCTACCCCTCATGATTGTATGCACATTTTTTAAGGCCCCCACTATGAGGAGAAGCCAAGCTTGCATTACCCAATTGATGGGAATCCCAACTTGCATGTTGGATGAAGGTCATATTGGACCATGTAAGGTATTGTAAGGAAAGGGAGTTACTACGGTCCCCAATTGTGGGGTCCGAGGCAGCGGTGAGCAGCCCCGATTGGGGGGTCTAAGGGGGCCAGCGGGCCCCCAGTTGAGGGGGTCCCAGGGGGCTAGGGGGCCCCCTGGTGGGGGTCCAGGGGCAGCACGCCCGATGCGACAGTAAAGGGAATATTCCTTGTCAGAGTCAAAAATCATTTATATTTGTTAGGTCGATTCAACTGGTCTAATCCGTGTATGGCAATTACGCGGGAGATGGCCGCCCATGCTCTACCGCCCATGTATAGCCTTCCACGGAAGACCACCCATGATCCTATATATACATGACTTCTACACTACCTGAGACATCAAATTGAGCCAGCATACCTCTACCTTGTATCTCCCTATCTAGAGTTTTCTAGATCACCATTTAAGCTCTACCTTGAGAGTGCACGGGTGGACAATGCCATCATCTTTGTACTTGCTGCTAGTAGAAAATTGTTGAGATTCTCCTATATCTGTTATCTTCTCTACTACTGCTCCTTTGTTATATTGCGTAACTATTGTCTTACAATTAGTACCATCCAAATTATCATCAATTGCCAACATATGGAATACATCATTGCTTTTAGCCATGGCTGATGAATAAATACCTTGATGTAGAAAATTGATTGTATCTCATGAAGTTGAATAAAAATACCCGAATGAGCTATGCTAGACCTCTAGCAGACTTTGAGCTTCTTGTACTTGTGAACCAAAAATTTCATATATGTTTGGCACAAAAGGATGAAATTTCATGTATAGTCATTGTAATAGCACCTTTGGAGGCCAAAGCAAGTCCAAATAAAACTGAAAATTTGAACAAGCGAAAGGTGCACCCTCAAGTCATATCGATAGCACTGTCTCTTTATCCTGGTATGCCCTTTTTAGATATTTTGCTTATTCACCTTGAGAACCATTTGATCCTTCAACCATCTCTCCTTTACATGTTTGAAAGAGATCATGTTAGCATCAAAGTCTCACTAAAGCCATCATGACTATGGAACAAATGCTTGCTTATGCTTTGATAGTCCTGTTGTAGAGAGGGAGGGAGAAACATGAATCCTTAGTTGTAGAATGCTTAAATTTTTGCATTCTCACACAATAAATTACTAAGATTTTCTTTCAATTCATTACCAAAACCACACAAAACATCTACAAGACATTGTCATTATTTTGTAAATATCTAATCCATGTTACTTAGAATTTGCAAGATTTTTCTTTCTCATTCCAATTCAATACATGCATAAGAGATGGATTCTATAAACCAAGGGATAAAGTATTGAATTCAGATTCATATGGACTTTACTGTTCAATCCTAGAGATTATTGTTCTTGTCACATAAAAAAGATCTATTTTGATTAAGGCATAAATTTAAAAATATTGTTTGTTGAAAAGGACTTTTTATGCACCTACAATGTATGTGCACCTATATGTAAGCATTGTTGGAGTTGACGTTTGCGAAAGCACGCGAACAGCACAAGGAAGAAGAAGAAGCTTGGAGCACAACACACAATACTAAATGTATTACTAGAGAATGTACAAAGATAAGTAGCCCATTAGGGCAATAGGCGTATATACAAGCCAGGGGAAAACAACCTCCTAAAGAGGGGAAAAAGTGCCCTGGCGCTCCTAGTGTGTTCACACACATCACTACCTAAATATATCAACAAATCCCCCCTGGGAGTGATGCAGTGAACAAGGAGCTGGCACTCATGTATAAGGAAGTGCCAAGCTCTGTGGAATCCATCCAAAAAAGGAAGTAAGCCCAGAGCTTTGCAGAAAGCTTCAAACTTCTCCCTAGGCAGAGCCTTCGTGAAAAGGTCTACAATGTTCTCTTGTGTGGGCACATATGCCAAGCTGATCTCCCCAGCAGAGAACCTCTCCCTGACATAATGATAATGCACCTCAATGTGCTTAGTGTGAGTGTGGAACACAGGGTTCCTCACAACTGCCAATGCGCTCTGACTATCAGTGAAGATGGTGGTGGCAAAAGACTGACCAACACCCAAATCAGCCATAAGGCGTCTGAGCCACACACACTCAACAGTTGCTGTGAAAGTTTCCCTATACTCAGCTTCACAACTGGAAGTGGCCACACTAGGCTGCTTCTTGCTCAGCCAAGATATGCATGAGCTACCAAGCATGAAGCAAAAACCACTAGTGGACACAAGAGTGTCATAGCAACCAGCCCAATCAGAGTCAGAAAAAGCATGCAAATCTGGTGATAGTGATCCCCCCTTGGGATAAAACAAACCAAGTAGCCGGATAACAGTCAAGTAGAAAAAGATGCGCTTAAGTGCCTACCAATGCTTGACTCCTCAGTAATGCATAAACCTGCTCATGTGTGAGACAGCAAACTGAATATCTCGTCGAGTAATGCATAAGTAAATCAAGCATCCGACAACATGTTGATAGAGAACAGCATGAAATGCATCTCCAGCATCATGAAGACTTAGTCATAAACCTATTTCCATAGGAGTGGCGATAGGTTTACAGTCTTCAAGGCTAAAATGATGCAATAATGTGTCAATATATTTTGTTTGACAAAAAGCCATTCCACCATCAATATGCATAAGTTGAATGCCCAAATAGTGATGCAAATGCCCCAAATCAGACATCTCAAATGACGCATGCAAATCATCCTTAAAATTAGCAATATGCCTCTCATGAGGTCAAGTGAGCAGCATGTCATCAATGATCAGAAATACATCATTAGCACGCTTAACATATAAACCACAATGATCAGAAGTACATCATTAGCACGCTTAACATATAAGGTGCTTTTAGTTGGACTGTTCTCAAAACCATGTGCAATCAGGTAGGCATGTATCTTTTCAGACCAAGCACGTGGTGCTTGCTTTAAACCATATAATGCCTTCTTTAACCTACACTCCTGGTTTTCATGCCCTTTCTGCACAAAGCCATGGGGCTGAAAAACATACACTTCTTCATGCAAGTCACCATTGAGTATGCTGTTTTAATGTCCAACTGATGTACATTCCAACCATGATGAGCTGCAAGTGCACAGATGCTACGAAAAGTAGTCATTCGGCAAGTAGGAGCAAAGGTTTCATCAAAATCAATGCCTCTTTCCTGTGCATAACCCTTCTCAACAAGCCTAGCCTTATACCTATCTATTGTACCATTAGGTTTATGCTTCAACTTGTATACCCACTTAGTGCCAATGGCCTTGTTGCCAGGAGGCAAGTCACACAAAGACCAAGCACCATTCTTCATTATAGCATCATATTCAGATTGCATAGCAGCCATCCAATTTTTTGAGTTTTGTGCTTCATCAAACGAAACAAGCTCAATCTCATCACAGAGACTAGATGCATCCATAGCATAGCAATTTGATGCAAAAGAGGCACTATGAGAGCTTAAACAAGTACGATATGATAGAGGTGCATCTAGTTTGTTGTCCCCTAAAGTCTGCACTAGCCATTTTGGCAAAGTTTTTGCCTGCTCAATATCAGCTCTCTCATCAACAAGTGTGTTATGTAAACGTGCATCAGAAATGGAATGATCTGCATCATCACATGAGACCTGCAAAGACTGAGAAGTTGCCTCATTGGGACTAGCATTAGATTGTTCACCTCTAAAAAGAGGCAGCAAAGGATCATACATGTCTTTAGAGCTAATAGATGTCTCCTTAGTACATGAAAGCAATGGTTGAATAGCATCTTCAACCAAAACAACATCACGACTAACCAGAATGTGTTTAGTCTGTGGATGATACAAACGATAGCCTTTACTTTCAGAACTGTACCCAACAAAATTACATTTTACTACTTTATCATTCAATTTTTTGTGATGTTCTTCTTTACAGTACTTGCAAAACAATTTTTGCTTTTTTTATTTCTTCTCATCTTTGTCTTCCTTCTTCGAATGTGCAGAATTAGCAGATTTCTGCTTACTAGTTGAAGAGCTCCATTTTCCTTTGCCCTTCTAAATAGCCAGGAAAGCTTGATCTACAACACACATAATGGACATGTTCTTCCTTGGCTGATCTTCCTGCAGCAGAACAGAGTCTAACTCCTCAAATGACAAGGCATTTGGATTGCCTTTCATCATCAACCGAAGAGTAGAAGCAAAACTCTGATACGAATCAGGAAGACCATTCAGAACGGTCTGCACAAGTGATCTATCTAGTATAACTTCATCAGCAGAAATCAACTATTCCTTCAAGTCTTTGATCTTTGTTAAAAAATTGTCCATAGAATCACCTTCATTCATGTTCTCACTCTCCAACTATTTTTGGAGGTAAGAAACACGAGCCTCATTCCTAGCTTGATACAACGTGGTAAGTGTATCGCAAGCATCCTTAGTTGTTTTGCAAGAGCAAATCTGAGGAATAATGGCATGATTGACAAACAAAGCTATCAATGCATGTGCCTGAGCATCTCTGCCATCCCAACAAATCTGCTCTATAGTAGGTGCAATAAAAACCGTAGCACGAACAAGAATATGCAGAATATCATCATCTTGGACACCTTCTACATCAGCTTCAGTACCTGCAGTTGTAACATTTGCAGGTGTGATAGGACATCTCTCAACACCCTGCACAATGTTCCGAAGTCCTTTTGGAACCAATACATGTTGCATCATATAAGCCCATAATGGGTAGTTGGTACCATCCAAATTATCCTCAATAGCCAACATACAAAATACATCACTACTTTCAGCCATGGCCAGTGACTAAAATACCTTGATGCAGAAAATTGGTTGTATCTCAAAAAGTTGAAGAGAACTACCCAAAAGAATTCTACTAGACCTATAGCAGACTTCAAGACGCTTATACTAGCAAACCAAAACTGGTATATACCTTTGGCACAAAAAGATGAAATAGCCTACACAAGCACTGTGATAATGCATTCGGAGGCCAAAACAAGCTCATATCGCAATTTCAGCACACAGAGCAAAGCAATTTTGATCTCGGAAACATGCTGAGTATGCTCACCAAAATTCATGCGATTCTGAGACTTCAACCAGAGAGGTGTAGACGACGCCCTAGATGAAGCGGCGACCTGCTCTGATACCAATTGTTGGAGTTAGACGTCTGCGGAAGCACGCAAACAGCACAAGGAAGAAGAAGAAGCTTGGAGCACAACACACAATACTGAATGTATTACTAGATAATGTACAAAGATAAGTAGCCCATTAGGGCAATAGGCATATATACAAGCCGGGGGGAAAAAACCTCCTAAAGAGGGAAAAAAGTGCCTCGACAGTCCTAGTGTGTTCACACACATCACTACCTAAATATATCAACAAGCACATATGTTTTTCTTTAAAAAAACTTTGAATTCTACACTTTTTAACATTCATCAGTGGTTCAAGAACATATTGGTGAAGTAAAAAACAAAAATAAACAATGTACTTGGAAATATATGGTCATGTTCATAAACGAGTTTGATTTCAATGTTGTGGTCTAGTGAAAATATTTCATTTGTGAGACAATACAAAGAAAAGTGGCATTAGTAGGCATACATAATTTGTGCCTTATTTTATTAAAGAGCTAACCACTTGATTGAAAAGCATCTTCATTCAAAGCTTCCTTTCATTCATGGACATTATTTATGGTGCTTGAAACAAGATAACATGAAGTCAACAATTAAAAATGAAGATTAGTTTTGATTGATCAAAATTGCATAGTTAAGATTTGATTGAAATAATTATTGACTCATTAGCATTGTAAACTGATGGGAGACTAAGAGGACCTAAGACTATTCATATGAGTGAATGATTTCATTAACAACAAAGGAAAGATATCAATCTTAAATTCGAGCTTGCATTTTGCATTGTAAAACATTTTAGATTCAAAAAGTGATTTTTTTTTTTTATCTTTCTTGTTTTGATCTTCACAATCCAAATACACTTGAAAAATATTTTGAGTATGCCTAAACAATGGTTAATATTGTTCTTAAAGAAAAAGTGGAATTTAATTGTGAGAATGTGTCCAACTACATTAAGTGCTTCAAAGAGAATATGAATCTTTTTTTGGATACTAGAGGAGTGGCAAAAATCTTTCCCATGAATTGCAATCGAAGTTATATTGACCCAAATAAAGACAAACGAAGCCAAAAATTGAAGTGATTTTGAAATACTGCTCAAAATATGATTTTCAATCATTTCTTCAATGGATTGATATACCAAACAAAGGTCCTTTCATTATTCAATTGCTCAATGAATTTGAAAATTGATTTTTCAATTCTTTAAAATTGATAAAAATTATCTTCAATCAAATTTAGCCATTTATCTTTTCCAAAACATTAATCAAAAGCTACCTATAGAACCTCATCATTAGGATCTAGGTTTTGGTAAATAGTTAGGTTTTATAGATGACTGGAATAGGGTAAGAAATATGGTGAGTGTGTTATTTGTTAAGCAACAAAGAAAAGCATACTTGTATATTTATGAACCTTTAAATGTGCCTAGTCTACTAATTAAGATCAAAATCCCAAATTCCAATGAAAATTGTGAAATAAACACTCATCTAGGAAACCCTCAAAAGTTTAGCAATCTTTCTTTGACCATGAGCTTAATTGCTAAAAGCATGATTATATCATAGGATAGAAATACTCCTATATCTATTCAATATAATTAATAAATCAAGAGAGGAAGTTAAATAGGAGGGATGACCCTATAAGAAGCAAATGGTATGATGCCATATGCGATCCAACAAAAATCAATCAAAAGGCATAAATTAGAAACCTAATGACTAGGGTTGACAATAATTTTTTTCGGTATGACTCAAAACTCCCTCTTCCTACCAAATTTGGAAAATGAGGACTTAAGACGTTTTTTAAGGCTTCTACTAGTCAAGGAGGGTGTCAGAGCTCTACATATGCTTGTAAATTAGAAAATGATAATGACAAAGAAACCTTTTGGGAAAATGTTCCATTTTAAGATACAAAGTAATATATTCACTATAGAAACTCTAAAAGAAGTAGGTGATATTTTGACATACGATCATAAACACAATGGGATATATGCACATGTCTTAAATGTTAAAAAAAAAAGGGACAAGAATAGGAATCATCATGAAAGTGATAAACAGACCCTATTTCACATATTGTCAAAGAGAAAGTCAAAAAATAAACTTAATTAAACAATAAGAGGATCACTAGGCAAAGCGATAAACTAACGCAAACTGTAGAACCTATTGAATTCATCCTACAAGTTTATGTCTAATCTAGAAATGCAATGATATTGTAAAAAGATACAATGAAAACATCATGAAAATCCAAGTCACAATGACATTAGAAGATCTCCTTGGGATTATGAAACGAGAAATGATAGATGAATTTGTAAATTTCCTAAGAATAAAAAGACAAAATATATATAAGATGGACATTGAAACCTCAGAATTAAACAAATCACATGTGAAGAGAACAAAAGTTATAGAATAAATTGACATTATATGAACCTTAATCTAGAAGAGAGAAAAAAGATGCAAATGTATACCAAAGAGCAATTATTCACAAAATTATTGGGCTCCAGGGACCGCCCAAACCATGATCAAAATAGATTATTACACTGCTTAATGGGCACAAAGGTAATGGATGACATAAGTGCATTTACGAGAGCACAATCTCAAAATGGCATGAAAATTTTTTAATGTATCACTATTTGTATTTACCATCCCCAAAATCCGGATATTCTAAGAAATTCACCACTTCATCATTACGATCAAGATTTTGACCGAGTGCCCCTATCAAACAAATTATAGAAGCACATCTAAGATAGATATATCACCCATTCTATTCATTCGCTATAAATTGTTCCTTTTTTGTTTTCTTCTACAATAATATTTTGATTCTCCAAAAGATAAAAGTAAAAAAAGGCCTTCAAAAAATCTCATAAAAAGAAGATATAAATATTTTATTTCAAATGGTTTAATTGAAAATGATGAAAAAAATGTTCTTGATTTAGTTTCATGTGTAGATACAATTAGAGAAGTACACTTTTTCTTCATAAAATTCAAGAAAACTCAATCTGTCTCGATATTCACTCTTTAGAAATGTATGATGCCATTCATGACTTCTTTGATGAGTTGAATGAGAGATATAATTTTGAGCTACAAATCAAAAATAAGTATAAACATATTGATAAAAATGTAAAGCCGATTCATCCACTTCCTAGAGATAGTATAAAAAACTTAGGGATGCTAATGATGAGTCTTAGGGATGCTAATGATGAGTCTTAGGGATGCTAATGATAACAAACTTAGTATAGGGCATTCATTTGCTCATATTGAACTAACCAAAATAGGGAGTGATGGATTTTTGTTGTCTCTTCAAAAGCAATTGTTTAAGACAATAATCCTTAAAAGTGGAAAGCCTTTCTCAATGTCTTGTCATGAGATTGGTTGTGTCGATCCTAAACTTGTTGTTGCCATGATGATCTTTACAATCCCTCATGTCCCATGGAGCATATGACTCGTATCAATTCCTAAGCTCTTTGGGCATGAATATTTTCATGATAAAGTTTTGGAAGGAGAATGGAAAGATATCAGTGAGGATTTGAGTACAATTCACCTGAACCCTAAATGGTCTAAGAATAAGTTCAAGGCTATCCATAGACGAGCCTATAATTTTTTCTTAAAACAATGAAATGTCTGGAGACAAACCCAAGGAAAAATAAAGCTTCCACATAGGATACTCGATAAGATGGAATTACAAAAATAAGTAATGATTGAAATGCACAACTCTTTATGGGTAGGGCATAAAGGATTTCTAGGCACATATGAGAAATTCAAGAAAAATATTGATGGCTAGAATATATAAAAATATCTAACATTTGTAAATGCTTACCAAGAATTTCAGATGTATTCAACCATTAAACATTGAAATGAATTGCATCCTACTATGCTTTGAATATTCATAATAAATGGGTGATTGGTTTGGTAACAATATCTTTAGGTCTCAATTAGATGAGATACATAGTGCAAGCTAGATAATTTTGACCAACCACATTGAGGGATGAGCCTTATATACCAAAGCTATTGCAAATGTTTGCAAATTCCTTCTACAAGATGTGTTTTGCAATATTTTTTTTCAAAAAAGGATGGTGTGAATTGTGGAAAGCTCGATGCACAAGAAGCAAGATACTTCTTTGCTAAAAATGGCATTACTTTATCTCTCATAATGGCATACAATCATAAGGCTAATTGAAAGATTAAAATGAGACATCCTACCATAGTCTAAACCATAGCAAAATTCTAGAGGGGGAAAATTAAAGATTGGCCTTAGGTCCTTCCATTTTCCATTGTGTGCTAATAGAATGACTTGTACCAAGACAACATGATTTATTCCCACATAGCTAAAGTATTGTCAACAACCCTTTTCTCCCATTGAGTATCATGTTATTATTTGGACCATGTTACCTTGAGAAATGCAACTTCCATAGAAGATTTGCTTTCTTTACACATTCATCAATCTAAAAAAGGAAAGAACAATCTAAAGAAAGAAGCTTCTAAAACTTAAAATAATCATGCTTCAAGGGTAAAGTTTACTTTGACTACATTCATAGGCTCCAAACACATTCAATTCAAGTAGAAGATTGGGTCTTAGTCTATGGCAATACCTTTGATAATCAACTGATGCGAAAAAGGAACTCACCAAATGATAGTTTGTACATACGTTGTCACTTAAGTCCATGAAAATGGTACTTACTCTTTGAAAGAGCTTAATGCTACTTCATCTACAAATCCTATCGTACGAAAAAGAATCAAGCTTTTCAAGAAGTGAGAAAATGAAGAATACCTCATGGATGACATAGAGAATGAGCATGAAGAAGACATCCAAGAAGATGAAGATTGACTAAAAACAAAGCTTTTTCTCTTAAATTTTTTTTTTTATTATTTTTTTACTTCCAAAAGCACCACAAAAATTAACTTAAACTTAGAAAAAGTTTCTTTGAGCTCAAATACTTGGAGTTAATTCTTCTCTTAAGTCTTTGATCTTAAGAAATTAAGCTCTAAATGATGAAGGAAAAAAATTCAACAAGTGATCTTATCAAAAAACCTCAACAAGAGAACCTTTCAATGCACCATGTGTTTCTTATGCATCTAAAATGCAAGACATTAACTTTTGATTCCCATGCAAAGTTCCAAAATCAAGTATGGTTTTCCTATCTTTGTTGTTGAGATCATCTTAAGAAGGATATCCTCATCTTCAACATGCCACTTCGAAATCATTCAAGTACCTTCTTTTGCATCATTCTTGATAACGTTAATCTAGAGTAAGCCTAAAGTAATGCTACATTCCAAGGCTTGCACTTAGCACATAAAAATGTTATATCCCATGCATTAAACTCATTGCACATTAAATTAGGAAAATTAATTAAAAAAATGTGAGAACATTCTAAGGGAATCTTCATCAACAAAAAGCCATTTGGACCCTCCAAGACCCTTTAGATTTTGCACCATAACTTTGATCTTGCACTTTAAAGTATGCATGGAAGTTATGAATATATTAAATGGTTCTGCACAAGGCACATGCTTCTTAGTATGCACATTGATGCTTCTAACATAGTGAAGGTACATAGAAGCAAATTAATTGAGATAGGCCCTTCTAAAAGAAGTGCAAGTTTGGAGGGGGCATATGTGGTAGTAATTAAAGACCCAAAACAAACATAGAACACAAGTCCAAAACAATACCAAAGATCAAAGAAAATGGCAGAAACAAAAAGACTCACCCAGAGTCAACAAAACCTACAAAATTTGTCAAAATTGACCAAAAGTTTGAATAACTTCAAAGACCTACCAAGGATCAAGAATCTAAAAATAGATCTCAAGATAAGAAAATCCAAAGATCAAGATTTTGGTCCAAAAGATCATCAAAAAATGCACAAAGAAACACAATAAATACAAAAAAAAAGATGATTGGTCCAAACCAAATTGCATGGATCAAGCTCACTCAAGTCAAAGATGGTTGGTTCGATTCAAATTTGCATGAAAGTCAAAACGTGATTGATCCAGTTCAAATTCACATGGTCAAGGTCGTTCAAGTCAAAGATAATTGGTCCAATTCAAATTTGCTTGAAAAATTTGATTGGTCCAAATAAGGTTGACATGTATGAAGCAAAAGTATATATGAAGAGGGCTTTCAGAGTCATTTTCATCATAGTTTTTGGATAGATTAATCTTAGATTTATCTTAATTGTGAGAGGCCTATTATAGAGAACATGTTAATATTGTGATTATGCTGGTCTCACACACTCATGATAACACTATAGCTTATGACTGCACAAGAGAAAAATGGAAACAGGGGCGAGATTTGAATAAGGGCAAACCAAAAGCAGAACATGTACTGGTGCACTTCACAACACTCGATTCACTAAGCACAATCAAACTTGAAGTACCATTAAATCAACTATCTCATCAACCCATACATAAATTCATCCATTGACCCATCCATCTATGTCCATCTACTGATCCATCTACCAACCAATTGATCTATCTATCCATTCAACCACCCATTGACCCACCAAGTGATCCATCCATGCATGCATCCACCCATCTGTTCTACCTATGGATCTGTTGATATATTTAGGTAGTGATGTGTGTGAACACACTAGGACCGTCGGGGCATTTTTTTCCCTCTTTAGGAGGTTTTTTTCCCTCGGCTTGTATATATGCCTATTTCCCTAATGGGCTACTTATCTTTGTATATTCTCTAGTAATACATTCAGTATTGTGTGTTGTGCTCCAAGCTCCTTCTCCTTCCTTGTGTTGTTCGCGTGCTTCCGCAGACGTCTATCTCCAACAATTGGTATCAGAGCAGGTCGTCGCTTCATCTAGGGCACCGTTGACACTCCTCCATTTGCAGTCTCAGAATTGCACGAATTTTGGTGAGCATACTCAGCATGTTTTCGAGATCAAAACAGCTTTGCTATGTGGTGCCGAAATCGCGATCTGAGCTCGTTTCGGCCTCCGAACGCACTATTGCAGCGCTTGTGCAGGCTATTTCGTCTTTTTTGTGCCAAATGTATATACCAGTTTTTGTTTGCCAGTATAAGCATCTCGAAGTCTGCTAGAGGTCTAGCGGAATTTGTCTGGGTAATTCTATTCAACTTTTTGAGATACAGTCAATTTTCTACATCAAGATATTTTAGTCACCGGCCATGGCTGAAAGCAGTGATGTATTCCGTATGTTGGCTGTTGAGGATAAGTTGGATGGTACCAACTACCCATTATGGGCTTATATGATGCGACATGTGTTGGTTGCAAAAGGATTGTGGAACATTGTGCAGGGTGTCGAAAAACGTCCTATCACACCTGCAACTGTTACAACTGCAGGTACTGAAGCTGACGCAGAAGGTGTCGAAGATGATGATATTCTGCATATTCCTGTTCATACTGTAGTTTCTGCTACACCTACTGCAGAGAAGATTCGTTGGGATGGTAGAGATGCCCAGGCATATGCATTGATAGCTTTGTCTATCAAACGTGCTATTATTCCTCACATACGCTCTTGCAGAATAGCTAAGGATGCTTGGGATACACTTACCACATTGTACCAAGCTAGGAATGAGGCTCGTGTTGCTTACCTCTGAAATTAGTTGGAGAGTGAGCACATGAATGAAGGTGATTCTATGGATAGTTTCCTAACAAAGATCAAAGACTTGAAGGAACAGTTGATTTGTGCTGATGAGGTTATACCAGATAGCTCACTTGTGCAGACCATTCTGAATGGTCTTCCTGATTCATATCAGAGTTTTGCTTCTACTCTTCGGTTGATGATGAAAGGCAATCCGAATGCCTTATCATTTGAGGAGTTAGTCTCTGTTCTATTGCAGGACGATCAGTCCAGGCAGAACAGGTCCATTAAGCGAGTTGCAGATCAAGCTTTCTTGGCTAGGCAAAAGGGCAAAGGAAAATGGAGCTCTTCAACTAGTAAGCAGAAATCTACTAATTCTGCATATTCGAAGAAGGAAGATAAAGATGAGAAGAAATCAGAAAAGCAGAAATTGTTTTGTAAGTACTGTAAAGGGAATTATCATATCATAAAGAACTGTCCAAAACTGGCTGCAAAAGAGGCAAAGAAGAAAGAGGCTGGAATGGTTGTTGCAGAAGCCTCTACACCAAAAACGGAGTCTGCTAATCTTGTGCAGGAAGAAGAATGGGCATTTACTACTGTTTGCAGTTTTGAACCATCTTCTCATGAGTAGTGCATGTCTGTAGTAGACTCAGATGTTTGCCAGTATTTGGACAGTGGGGCGACCAAACATATTACATCGCAGTGCAGTTTCTTCTCTTCACTCGAGCCTGCCCCTATAGGGAATACTGTTACATGCGCCAACAACTCCTCTTATCCTGTTATGGGAGTTGGTAAGATCATTTTGACTACTGCTGATGGTAGTTCTTTCACTTTTTCAGATGCTTTATTTGTGCCAGGAATCAAGAAGAACCTACTATCAATTTTTGCATTAGCCAAGATTGGCTTGGTTGTGAAATTTGTTGATGGCAGGTGTACAGTTCATGATCTGCCAAATGGCGATGTGATTATTGCTTCTGGCATTTTATGTCGTGGGTTGTATAAGCTGATAGACTATGAAAGATCTATCAATGATTTGGCATGTGCAGTAAATGATTCTCAAGCTATGTCAGATGCAAAGCTTTGTCATGCACGCTTTGATCATCTGAATTTCGCTAGTTTGCCACGCCTGCGGAAATCTGAGATGGTGTCCTCTTTGCCCAAACTTGAGGCACCTGGAAAACATATTTGTGAAGGCTGTATTTTGGGCAAAATGCAGCGTTCATCCTTTCCAAAAGATGGTTCAGTTCGGGCTACTCAGAAATTGCAGCTTGTACATAGTGATGTCTGTGGTCCTATGTAGACACCTTCTTTTGGGAATTATCTTTACTTCGTGACTTTCATCGATGATTTTTCTAGGCATGCATGGGTATATCCATTGAAGGCAAAGTCTGAAGTGTTCATGTGCTTCAAACAGTTTTTGGTTTTGGCTGAAAATCTGCCAGCATGTAAAATGGGCACCCTCCGTTCTGATCGAGGGGGGGAATATATGTCTTCTGATTTTAATGCATTTCTGGCTGAACGTGGGATAAAACACCAGTGTACAGTGTCGTATACACCTCAACAGAATGGAGTTGCTGAACGAAAGAACAGGTCTCTCATGGAGATGGCGAGATGTATGGTCAAGAGCCATGCTTTACCACATAGTTTCTGGCTTGAGGTTGTCATGTGTGCAGCATATGTACTAAACAGGTGTCCCACTAAAGCGCTGCAGTCTATCACTCCATATGAGGCTTGGCATGATCGCAAGCCATCTGTTTCTCATCTGCGTGTTTTTGGTTGTTTGGCATATGCATTAGTGCCCGAACAACATCGCAGAAAATTGGATGATAAAGCAGTAAAATGTATTTTTGTTGGGTACAGTTCAAAAAGTAAAAGTTGTCGTCTGTATCATCCACAGACTAAACGCATTCTGGTTAGCCATGATGTTGTTTTTGTGGAGGATGCTATTCAACCATTACTTTCATGTACTAAGGAGACATCTGTTAGCTCCAAGGACATGTATGATACTTTGTTGCCTCTTTTTACAGGTGGACAGTCTAGTGCTTGTCCTAGTGAGGCAACGTCTCAGCCTTTGCAGGTCTCATGTGATGATGCAGATCATTCCATTTTTGATTCAGATTTACATGATGCACTTATTGATGAGAGAGCTGATATTGAGCAGGCAAGAACTATGCCAAAATGGCTGGTGCAGACCTTGCGTGACAGAAAATTAGATGCACCTCTGTCATACCGTACTCGATCAGGCTCTCATAGTGCCTCTTTTGCATCATATTGCTATGTTATGGATGCATCTAGTCTCTATGATGAGAATGAGCCTGTTTCGTTTGATGAAGCACAAAATTCAAGAAATTGGATGGTTGCTATGCAATCTGAATATGATGCTATAATGAAGAATGGTACTTGGTCTTTATGTGACTTGCCTCCTGGCAAGAGGGCCATTGGCACTAAGTGGGTATACAAGTTGAAGCGTAAACCAGATGGTACAGTTGGCAGGTATAAGGCTAGGCTTGTTGCAAAGGGTTATGCACAGGAAAGAGGCATTGATTTTGATGAGACCTTTGCACCTACATGCCATATGACTACTATTCGGAGCATCTGTGCACTTGCAGCTCATCATGGTTGGAATGTACATCAGTTGGACATTAAAACAGCATTTCTGAATGGTGATTTGCATGAAGTGTATGTTTTTGAGCCCCGTGGCTTTGTGCAGAAAGGGCATGAAAACCAAGTGTGCAGGTTAAAGAAGGCATTATATGGTTTAAAGCAAGCACCACGTGCTTGGTATGAGAAGATACATGCCCTATCTGATTGCACATGGTTTTGAGAACAGTCCAACGTAAAGCACCTTATATGTTAAGCGTGCTAATGATGTGCTTCTGATCATTGTTGTCTATGTTGACGACATGCTGCTCACTGGTCCTAGTGAGAAGCATATTGTTGATTTTAAGACTGATTTGCATGCCTCATTTGAGATGTTTGATTTGGGGCATTTGCATCATTATTTGGGCATTCAATTTATGCATGTTGATGGTGGAATGGCTTTGTGTCAAACGAAATATATTGACACATTATCGCAGCGTTTTGGCCTTGAAGACTGTAAGTCGATTGCCACTCCTATGGAGACAGGTTTACGATTGAGTCTTCATGATGCTCGAGATGCATTTGATGTTGTTCTCTATCAGCAGGTTGTTGGATGCTTGATTTACTTATGCATTACTCGGCCAGATATTCAATTGGTTGTCTCACAGATGAGCAGGTTTATGCATTGCCCAGGAGTCAAGCATTGGTAGGCAGTTAAGCGCATCTTTCGCTACTTGAGTGGTACTTGGCTACTTGGGTTGTTTTATCCCAAGGGGGGATCACTACCGCTAGATTTGCATGCTTTTTCTGACTCTGATTGGGTTGGTTGCTATGACACTCGTGTGTCCACTAGTGGCTTTTGCTTCGTGCTTGGTAGCTCATGTATATCTTGGTTGAGCAAGAAGCAGCCTATTGTGGCTACTTCCAGTTGTGAGGCTCAGTATAGGGCAGCTTTCACAGCTATTGTTGAGTGTGTGTGGCTCATATGCCTTATGGCTGATTTAGGTGTTGGTCAGACTTCTACCACCACCATCTTCACTGATAGTCAGAGCGCATTGGCAGTTGCAAGGAATCCTGTGTTCCATGCTCGCACTAAGCACATTGAGATGCATTATCACTATGTCAGGGAGAGGTTCTCTGTTGGGGAGATCAGCTTGGCATATGTGCTGACGCAGGAGAACATTGCAGACCTTTTTACGAAGGCTCTGCCTAGGGAAAAGTTCAAAGCTTTCCGCAAAGCTTTGGGCTTACTTCCTTTTCTGAAGTGATTTCCACATAGCTTGGCACTTCCTTATACATGAGTGCCAGCTCCTTGTTCACCGCATCACTCCCAGGGGGGATTTGTTGATATATTTAGGTAGTGATGTATGTGAACACACTAGGATCGCCGAGGCACTTTTTTTCCTCTTTAGGAGGTTTTTTTCCCCCGGCTTGTATATATGCCTATTGCCCTAATGGGCTACTTATCTTTGTACATTCTCTAGTAATACATTCAGTATTGTGTGTTGTGCTCCAAGCTTCTTCTCCCCTAGAGGACATGTCACAAGATGCATGGTTGCTCTTGAACAAGAAGGCTATTACATATATCAAGATGGATGTCTTTGATGAGATCTTGGTAGATCTCAAAGGTTTGATCTCTGCTTCAGAAATATGGGCAAAGCTGAAAGCAACTTATGAAAACACTACGCCTCTTAACCAAGTGCATTTGATGCGGAAGCTTGTTGGCATGCATCTAGATGAGTCCAAGAGTGCAGCTGAACACTTATCTCTCTTTACAGGTTCTTTGTCACAGTTGCAAGACTCAGGTATGGCTCCTTTTGATGACAAGCTTAAAGCCACTTTCTTGCTTATGACATTACTTGAATCTTGGGAGACATTGGTAGTCTCATTGTCCAATAACCCCAACCTGACCTTTGATGGTGTTAGGGGTTCTATACTTAATGAAGAGATCAGGAGATAAGCAGGTGGTGAAGGTGGTAGCTCAGCCAACATGGTTAGAGGTAGAACAAATAAGAGGAGTAATAATGCACAAAGGAACAAGAGTAAGAGAAGGGAAAGGGGTTATAGCAGCAAGGGTAAAAGCATTGATGTGACATGCTATCAATGTGGAAGGAAAGGCCACAAGAAACCTGATTGCCGCTATTACAAGGCACAACTTGAAAGAAAGAAGAATGCTGGAGATAAGAAGAAGGAGAAGAAAGAAGACAAGACTGATGCACATGACAACCAAAAGAACAAGGAGAAGGCCAATGTGGCCTCTAATGTAGTCATAGAAGAGCTGTCAGATGTTGAGGATATTTTATGCACTACTTTATCAACTGTTGATACTTATGCATTTGATTCCTCTCTAAATGTTCATTCACAGGACATGTCGATCACCAAAAGTGATCTTATTGATGCTTTGTTGATCGTTAATGATGCATTGGCCTAGACATGGATTGTTGACTCTGGTGCGTCTTTTCATGTGACTCCTATCAAGGAGTGTTTTTCCACTTTTATTGTAGGCAACCATGGCCATGTATACCTTGGAAACAATCATGCATGTTCCATTGAGGGTATTGGTCCAGTGCATTTCTTTACAAATGGCACTAATGAGCTTGTCTTGCATAATGTGTGTTATGTACCAAGGATCAAGAAAAGCTTGCTTTCTGTGGGTCAAATGGATATGCATGGTTATAGCATTCTCTTTGAGAGAGGATCATGGAAAATGACAAAGGGGTCAAGACTGATTGTGAGAGGCACAAAGAAGGGAACTCTCTATTGCCTGCATGGAAAAGCCTTATCAGGGAAGTTTATTGCTTTGGCTGAAGTTCACTCCCATATGGAGTTGTGGCATAAGAGACTTTGCCATATGAGCTAAAAGGGTCTCACTAAGCTTTGTAACTTAAAGAAACTTGATGCTAAAGGCACAAAGCTTGATTTTTGTAATGAATGTCAATATGGAAAGCAAGCGAAATGTTCCTTTTACTCTGGTGTGTCTCGTAAGTCTTGTGTACTTGATCTTGTTCATTTTGATGTGTTTAGCATGCCTACCAAATCTGTGGGGGGTGCTCTGTATTTCATTTCTTTTGTTGATGATTTCTCTAGAAAAATTTGGGTTCAATTGCTTAAGTCTAAGGATGAAGCATTTGCTGCGTTTAAGCTTTTTCATGCATTTGTGACCACCCAAACAGGTAAAAGGCTGAAATGCCTACGTACAGATAATGGGGGTGAGTACACAAGCACTGAATTTAAGAAATTTTGTGAAAATTTGGGCATTAAGAGGGAGCTTACTGTTCCATACAGCCCCTCTTCTAATGGTGTGGCTGAACGCTATAATAGGACACTTTGGCAGAGGGTGAGATGCATGCTGTCCATAGCTAATCTCCCTCATGGATTTTGGGGAGAGGCACTCAAAACTACAGTACATATATGCAATAGATCCCCTCACATGTCTTTGAAAGGTGACATCCCTGAAGAGGTTTGGTCTGGCAAACTTGCTTCATATGATCACTTACGTGTCTTTGGTTGCGAGGCTTTTGTGCATATAAGGCCTGAGCTGAGAAACAAACTTGATGTTAAGTCCATAAAAGGTCTCTTCATGGGATATGGTGAAGAAGGTGAGATGGGCTATAGAATTTGGATACCTCAACTCAAGAAAGTTGTACGCAGCCGGGATGTTGTTTTTAATGAGGCGAGGCTGCTTCAAAACAATTGTGCCTCAAGAAATGACCATAAAAGGGTCAAATTTCAGCATGACCAACCACTTGTTAGGCCCAATTTTGACCCTCAAGATGCACCACAATGGACTGAAAATATTGATGATCCAATGGTTTTTGAGCGAGAAGATAATGGACAGCAAGATGAGGCTCCGAAGGGCATATGCAGCCAGATAATGATGTTGAAAATGGTGCTGGAAATAATGGACAGCAATCTAACAATGATGATTTAGTCATACCACCTGATGTAAACCCTTTGCCAGACAATGTGGGTCATTGGGTGAGACAATCTACTTGTCCCAGGAGGAATGTAAGTAGATTTGATCCTTCATTGCACTATATTATGTTGATAGTTGAAGGTGAGCCTCTCACATATAAAGAGGCAAAGATATGTGAGCACAACAACAAGTGGGAGCTTGCTATGGAGGAAAAGGTCAAAGCCTTACATGCTAATGATACTTGGGATTTGGTTGAATCACCCAAAGGTAGGAAGGCCATTCCTAACAAATGGCATAGTTCAAAGTGAGTTTTAAAAACGAGTTTTAAAAACGGGTTTTAAAACGTTTAGTACGTAGGGTACTAAAAAAATGGACATAAAAAACGAGTATTATATTTTGTCGCAACATTAATTTTTTTTTTTCAAAAAAACCATGAATAATGCATGTATAGCATTCATTTACATATCTAGTGGTGAAAACACATAAAAAACTTAATCTACAACCTTATAGAACTTACAAGACAATACTAGAGTAGAATGTAGATATCAATGATAAACCGTGAATGTCAGAACTGATGAGTCATGACTCAAATCTTATACAAGAATGGTAAAACCATACTAAATCCAACAAGATACATCCATGATCCATCATCCAACTGATCACTATCACACTATGTCCAAAATATATGAAGCATGCTATACAAACTAAAGTCTAAGATGACTCTGCAATGTCCTCGGTAGAGACATCATCTATGGGCTCATCATCAAATGTGCTAGCCCATGACGATGTACTATCTGAGCCTGTATGTCCAAATGTAGCTGTAATCTCAGCCATCTCTCGTCCCAAGTCATCATCTCCACTAGAAGATGCGGCTGAATCCTGCCCCCAATCATCTCGAACAACTGGATGATCTCTCTGAGTGGTAGAGGATCCACCACCCCTTCCACGACGTGGTCCACCCCTTCTTGAAACATACTTCTGTGGATTCTGGCTAGTGGATGGTAATGATGGATCACCTACATAAACAATGCATATATATGAGAGAAAATCATAGCAATGGCATACTTGTGTAACATGTTACGTAATACTAAATAGTATTACAAATTTACAATTTACCTACCCCTTCGAGTGCGGCTACGAGTCTGTCGTACAAATCTCTGAGACTCCTCTGCAAGCATAGCAAAGATATCCCTCTCTTCATGAGGGATTTGAGGAATATCTTTGACTTTACCGATATCAACAAGATCAACATTTACCTGCAAAATTCAGTTTTTTAATCAACATTCAGTCTAGACTCTAGACTCTAGTCAATAGCTTTAAGCTTTCATGAAAGTTCAAATTTAGAACTTACATGTAGTGGGGCTATGTTGATCCCTTTAGTCTCTAACAACTTGAGGTTACAATGGCAATAAACCAATCTCTCAAGTTGTTGAGGACTCAATCTATTCCTTTTTTTCGTATGGAATAGAGCCCATGTACTCCAGTTCCTCTCTGCAGGACCTGTGCTACAATCTTGCGAAAGAATTCGCAAGGCTAATCTTCGCTATGAATCATGATTCATGAAAAAAAATAATAGATCATCATTCATAAAAAATAGATTCAAATGGATTTTGAAAGACTAAATGGTAAAAATACTTACCAATAGTGGAGTACTCACTCCATATTTCTCCCACCATGTGACTGGAGCAACCTGGTTCTCGCGTAGCCGTGCAGTGGGCTGTCCAAAGTAGCGTTCCATGCTACGGAACTGCAATCTCTTAGTCTCTAACTGTGACAAAATACCAACATCACCGCCGCTCCATCGCATGATGTAGTCAATCCAGCTATCCTCTAGCTCAATGTCTGTAAATTGTTCCTCACTTCTCCATAGTGGATGAAGAATATGAGCAACGGCATGGATTGGTTTATGAAACCAATCCCATCTTTTTCTCACAGCATCACATAAAGTGGTCTTCCTATATAAATTATAATAAACAATGAAGTTATAAACATCATACATGTGAATCATGATAAATTACTCTATCATATGATGATTGATCAATTGACAAAACTTACTCAATGTCCGAGAGTCCGACAACTTTCTGGATGCTTTCTTGTATACGATCAATGTACTCGTATACAAGACCAAGTGTGCTGCCCTCCATATCTGTGATGCGAAGAACACTGTACACTGGCTGAATGGCAGCTACCAACGTATCTCCCTTCGTCCAAAATTCATCATCTCCCATAATGAGCGCTGAGAACTGTGTGAAGAGAGTGTCTCCTCCTCTGACCTCCTGAATGTTGTACCAATCCTCAGCCACCACCGTACGTAGAAGCCCTTTTCTTACTCTAAGGACTCTATCAAGTACTATATACATGTAACAAAACCGTGTCATAGAGGGTTTCTGGAAATCCAAGGTAGAGTGGGCACGAAAGATGTTCAATACTTTGGGCTTAGTAGTGACAAATTTCACAATGAATTTTGCTTTATCAAGGATTGACTTCACCCATGGAAGTGCCCCAATGTCTTCCATAAGCAAATATAAACTGTGGGATGCACATGGTGTCCATGTAATCTTGGGGTATGCCTCTTCAATCATACACCCCATCGACACGCAATTGGACCCATTGTCGGTCACAACTTGCACTACATTCTCACTTCCCACATCCTCAATGGCTTTCTTAACATGTGAGAATATGAATTCACCTGTCACTACTGTGCCTGGTGCATGGGCTGGTATAGCACGTAAAAACATTGTGCCTTTGCAAGAGGACACAAGGATGTTATAAACATTCCTTTTACGAATGTCGGACCAGCCATCGCATAGAATAGAGCATCCATATTTCTCCCATACAGATCGTAGGGATAACATTTCAGTCTCTACCAGCTTTGTTTGCCTTGAGATCTCAGTAGTGCGCAAGGTTTGTCCTGAAGGACCCTCCCAAGCAACACCTATTCTACTAATGGCTTTCATTGCCCTCTTCCATGGAAGAGTACTAGCAACATTAAATGGAATGCCACACTGAATGAAGAGTTTGGTCAACTCTCTAGTGGCCTCTTCCATATGTTGCTTTTGCACTCCAGCCCTTATATTGCCTCTCATGAATATATTACTATCAGGGATCTTAGAATGTGATGGATGACGTGAAAAAGAGGGAGAGGCATCTGTGCGTGGCATTTTACTTGCACTGTGATCATGAACTTGAGGAGACAAGATTTCATCATGAAGAGGCTCATTTCCCACACCCACAGTGCTCTCAGACGATGGAGGCATAGGTAAATTACCCACCCCTCGGCTCAATTGGAGTTGAGCAGTCAACTCCTCTACGGTTTTTTGAGGTATGGAAGTGCATTTTCCAATGCCTCTTCCTCTCAACCCAAGGAGATGAGCTTTCATGCGGGATGCTGAGCCACCATAAATGCCCTTGCAATAATTGCATTCCCAAGAGGTGGGGCTATGAATTTTCACATGGTTACGGATGACATCGGGGGCTCTACCCATGGTGAAAGTTGAAACTTGCAAAATGATGAAGGGCTGAAAGCTGAAACTATGTGCAAACTTCAAAGAAGGCAAGAGAGTCTAGACTCTAGAGGGCAACAATACGTGCAAGACAAGAGAAGGCAAGAGAGGGAAAAGAGTCAAGACTCAAGCTCTCCACTCACTCCTCCAAGGTCCACTCGGGCTGCAGCTCGCAAGTGTAGTAATAGGGCAAAAATCGACCAAGAGCCGCAGCTCACGAAAGAAAACGCAGATTTTTTTTTCAAAAAAAAAATATATATAAATAAAAAACGTATTAGGACGTCCGGAACGTCCGGACGTCCTAAACGTTTTTTAAAAAGCGTAAAAAACGCATTTTTTTTAACTATGACAAATGGGTGTATAAAATCAAAATAGTTGATGGAAAGCCCAAGTACAAAGCAAGGCTGGTTGCAAAGGGATATGTCCAAAGCAAAGGCATAGACTTTCAGGAAGTATTTTCTCCTGGGGTGAAGATGACCACTTTGCGAGTGTTATTTGCTTTAGTGGGTACTCTTGATTTGGAATTAGACCAAATGGATGTACATACAACTTTCTTGCATGGTGATGTTGATGAAGAGCTTTACATGAAACAGCCCGAGGGGTTTGTTATTCCTTGACAGGAACATTTGGTATGTAAGCTCAATAGAAGCTTGTATGGGCTGAAACAAGCTTCTAGGCAGTGGTACAAGAAGTTTGATGCTTTCATGCTCAAACAAGGATATAAAAGAAGCCATGCTAATCACTGTTTGTACACAAAAACTGATCTAGATGGAAGCCCTATTATTCTTGTTCCATATGTTGATGATATGCTGATTGCTGGTAAGAAAAGTGATACCATAGATGCTCTTAAACAGAAGCTGAAATCTGCTTTCTCAATGAAAGACCTTGGGGCAGCAGAGCATGTCCTTGGAGTGAGGATTATAAGACAAAGGGATCAGCACTTATTGTATTTGTCACAAGAAAAATACATTGAAAAGGTGCTGGACAGATTTTACATGGCTGATGCAAAGCCTCTTGGAGTGCAATTACAGCCATATGTTAAAGTTTCCAAGGAGGATTGCCCCAAAACACAAGAAGCAATCAATGATATGCAAAATGTGCCTTATGCTTAAGCTTGTGGCTCACTTATGTATGCTATGGTTGCTACTAGGCCTGATATAGACCATTCAGTGGGAGTTGTGAGCCAGTTCATGGCTAATCCAGACAAAGCTCATTGGGAAGCAGTGAAGTCCATTTTGAGGTACTTGAAAGGGACCAAGAATAAATGTATGTGTATGGCAAAGATCTATTAGAGCTGAAAGGCTTTTGTGACTCTAACATGGCTAGTGATGTGGATACTCGCAAATCCACAAGTGGATATATGTTTACTCTTGCAGGAGGTGCTATTTCATGATGTTCTAAGCTGCAAAAGATTGTTGCTTTGTCCACTACGGAGGCTGAATATATCTCAGCTATTGAGGCTTCCAAGGAAGCCATTTGGCTTGCATGTTTATGCAGTGAGTTTGGTTTGCCCAACAAGGCACCTATGCTTGGATGTGACAGCCAAAGTGCTATATGTTTGGCAGCCATGTTTCATGCACGTACAAAGCACATGATGTGTCGTATCACTTCATTCGAGAAGTGCTTGAGCATGGCCTTATCACATTGGTTAAGGTCCATACGTCACAAAATCCTGCAGATGTCCTTACCAAGTGCTTGCCCAAAGCACAACATCAGCTATGTATACAGATGGTGGGAATCACATAGATTGAAGGTGTCATTTATGCCTTAAAGTGGGAGGTTGTCGGGGTAAAGGCCTTAAATGACCCCTCATATTTGTATACATTTGTATAGGCCTTTATAAGGCTCATCATATTCATTATTTATTCTTTTGGCCAAGTTCAATGTGAACTTGGCCAGGTCCTATAAATAATAACTTAAACTAGGGTTACTTCTCTTTTTGGAGAACCCACCAAAACAACTGCACCTAATTTCTCTCTCTCTCTCTCTCTCTCTCTCTCTCTCTCTCTCTGCTCTCTTGCACCTTCAGCTGGACACTCACCTGGACACTAACATGCACACTCTACTCAGCTATCAGAGCTTCCATTGCAGCTGCTCCTTTAGCTTAGGGTCCTCTTCAGCTTCAACAGTAGCCAGGTTGGTTGGCGCCTCGGACTTTGTTCATGATTTCTTGGACATGGGCATCCTGCTCCTGGGCTCGGTGAATTCTTCCTTTAAAGTCAGAGGAGACGGTTGATATTGCTTGGATTTCAGGTCTTCTGCTTAATGCATCTGGCATGAAGTTTTGTTTGCCTGGTTTGTGAAGGATTTCGATATTGAATTCGGCTAAAAAGTCTTGCCAACTTGCTTGTTTTGGGCTGAGCTTAGGTTGGGAAGCAAAGTACTTCAAGGATATGTTGTTAGTGAATACTTTTGTATGCTTGTCCAGGACATAATGCCTCCACTTGCGTAAGCAATGGACTACTGCAAGCATTTCGTGTTCATGTGTGCTCCACCTAAGTTTGGGTCCAGTGAGTTTGTGGGATTTGTACGCCATGGGCTGCCCATCTTGCGTGAGCACGTCGCCTATCGCTAAGTCGAAGGCATCCGTGTGGACCTCGAATGGTTTGTCGAACTCCGGAAGCTGGAGGACAGGAGCATTGCACATGGCCACATTTAGCGCTTTGAAGGCATCTTCTTGGTTGAGACCCCATTTGAATGGTTCCTTTTCCTTGATGAGTTCGAGTAGTGGAGCCGCTATCTTGCTAAACCCTTGGATGAATCGGCGGGGAAATTGGAAGAAGCCGATGAATTCCCCCACCTCCTTCACGGACTTTGGGGGAGCCCCCTTAAGGATTGCTTCCACTTTTTGTCGCTCGATGTGAAGCCCAAGTTCGGACATGATGAACCCCAAGAATTCCACATTTTTCATGCAAAACTCGCACTTGCTGGGCTTTGCGAAAAACCGATGTTCGCGTAAATGTTGCAACACAGCCCACACGTGCTCATAGTGTTCCTCCAAAGTGCGGCTATAGATGAGGAGTTCACCTATGTAAATGATGAGGAAGAGGTCCAACATATCTCGGAAGCTGTCGTTCATTTCAAGACAAAATGTGGCTGGGGCACCTATGAGGCCGAACGGCATGACAAGCCATTCATAACTGCCATAACATGTCCGGAAGGCAGTCTTTTCTATATGCTCTTGTGCTACCCGGATTTGGTGGTACCCGGAGCGGAGGTCGATGCATGTAAAGTATCGAGCTTTGCCTAGGCAGTCGAGAAGTTCCTCCATCACCAGGACTGGGTACTTGCTTTTGATTGTGTTTTTGTTGAGGGCTCGATAATCAATGCATAAACGTAGAGAGCCATCCTTCTTCTTCACAAAGAGGATGAGAGCACCGTATGGCGAGCTACTTGGTCGGATGTACCTTTGTTCCTTTAACTCGAGCAGTTGCTGTTTGAGTTCTTGTAAGTCGGTCTCGTTCATCTTGTATGGGGCTCGAGATTGGGGGGTTGGTCCGGAAGCGTGTTGACCCTGTGTTGGACGTTCCTTAAAGGAGGGAGCTTAGGTGGAAGCATTTATGTGAGTACATTTGTAAATTCTTCCATGAGAAATTGGAAGCTCGGGTGACCAATTTTTGAAATGTCGATCGGTTTCGGTCCCGTCTTCTCTTCGACCGGCCTGAGAACGCATAAGTGGGCTATCCCGCCTTGATACACTGCCCGCCTGAACTGCTTGTGAGATAGTATCTTTTGTGGGTACTTCAAGGTTGAGGCCCTTGCATGTGACTCCTCTTTGCCCTTGTGTTTTTGCTTGTGGACCTTATGTTTGTTGTTAGATGGCCAGTTTGCTCGAGGGGCATGGACCCGATTGCAATCAATGATGAGGGCCTGCCCATTCTGGTCCAAGAGTACCTTGTCTACCCCTTTCTCGAAGAAGGAGATCAGGTGTTGATCCATAAATTCAAGTCCTAGGATGACTTCGAATGTCTCCATGGGGATGATGAGGAAGTTCAGGTGGCCGAACCACTGGCCTAGCATAATCGAGATCCCTTTCGTGCGCCTCACATGACTATCTTCACCTTGGGCAGAAACCACGAACATGCGGAGACATTTGCTGAGCTTCAATCCAAGGCATTGAGCGCATTGAGGTGTCATGAATTTATGTGTGGCACCGTTGTCTAGCATCATTGATAGCCTTTCGCCCATGACCTCTGCCATAATGAAAACTTGGTGTATGGTAGGCAGTGCAACCGAGTGGCATTGAGCTTTCCCTTTCGAGGTGGATGGCTTGAGCGAAGAGGAGTCTTTTGAATCGTTGCTATGAATCTCAGTGACCTTTGGCCGTGAGGTGGACATTTCTTCTCCTGAGGGTCCTTCGTCATTTGCACTCTGGTATCTAATCGCTTTCTCACAACACTATTCTATTGGGTGGCTCCCCTAGCAGTGTCTGCATACATGTTGAGGGTCTCGCCAGTTTTGGTTGGCTCGGTTCAGGGATCTGGAGCGTGCTTCTGGTGGTGCCGGTCGGGCTTTGACTCCTTGTCCCTATTGATTCTCGGGAGGGTTGCGGTAAGTTGATCCTTGCTCTTTGTTTGAGGAGGTGTCTCGGCAGTTTGTTTGACCTCCATCGCTCGTCCGTGCAAGCCGGTTAGAGTATGCATCGTTGAGGCGTTTTGCTATCCGAGCGGCATCCTCCCAAGTATGGGGGTCTTGTTTCTCCACTTCCTTTTGGTAGTACGGGGAGCATCCGTAGAGGAACTCGTGTAAGAAGTTGATTTCTGCCATGTCGTTGATTCAGAGCATCAGTTTGCGGTATTGGGAGATATGTGGTCCGATGAACTTCTCTTGACATAGATTCCACCATTCATCCCTTGCCTGTAACGCTTCGTTGCAGGGCAGAAAATAGTCGATGAGGGCGGTTTTGGAGTGCTCCCATGAGGGCCATGCTTGCTTCTTTTGTTCCACCATGTACCAAGCTGAGGCTTCATCCTGTAGGAATTGGCCGGCTATGCGCGTCCAATTGTTGCAGCCAACCTAGATCATCTGGAGATAACTTTCCATTGCTTCAATCCATCGGTTGACGGCTATGGAGCTGCGGCCACCTCCGTATTTGTCGGGTGTGTTTGGTTTGAAGAAGTCGAAGGAATCCGGGTCATCGAGATCCACTGGTTGGAGTTGAGTGATGGGTGTGGGATTTATGGGGGTTTGATCCGGTTGGGATGTTTGGGTGGTGGTTGGTTGGGGCGTCTGTTGGGGGCTTGGTTGGGGTTCCGGTTGGTCCTTGGTTAGGATATGCATTTCAGCTAAGGTTGCTAGGCAGGAGGGGGGGGAGGGAGAGAGAGAGAGAGAGAGAGAGAGAGAGAGAGATTGGTGCAAGTGCCAAGCCTTCACACTTGGCTAGGCATTAGAAACATTATGTGCAAATGCATGAAGACCCATATGAACCATTACTTATGGTTTTTACCATTAATCTTTGTAAACGTCATTTAAAAATTGAAGAATCTTGTAAAGCCTACAAACTTGTGGAGTTTGGAAGAGATAAAGCTACTAATCATTTTGGTGGAATATCTTCTAACTATAAGGAGTACTTTTTTTAGGTAAAGCCAAGTTTGAATTTGAGTTCAAACTTGGAGGCAAGGAATCTATAAAAGATGGTTGTAAAATCTTGCGATGCATCACTCCATTCTAGAGCCCTTAGTTGATCAAATTGTAGAGATTGTGTGGCTCATACTATAGCCTACACTTCTCACTATCATTGGGCATTATTCTTCATGCCAATGATCATGTACAACATTGTTATATAATACATCTTATCATTGATCATTTCTGTTCTTCATCTTTGCCATTGTCACTCAAAATAGTGCACTTGTCTTGCTCATATCTCAGTCATTACTCCATCATTTTCAATGTTATATGGCTCGTTGGAATTAGCTCTAAGTCTACTACAAGCGGATAAATTTTTGAAGACATTTCATTCATCCAATTGGGAGAAAAGCGTCTCGAAGCAGTCACTAGTCTTTCTCTGCACATCTCCTAAAAAGTCGGGGGTAATGCTTTACTTGCTAGATTGATTGCTCTCTGTATAGTCAATTATTTAAGTGATTCCACTTGGAATCATTAGCTCTTTAAGCTTATTAGATACCTCAGAAGGAAGTTTCCTAATTGCTATTGTGCTGGGAGTACTGAGCTTAAGAACTCGCAGGTGTGTGAACCAAAATAACAAGTTTTTTTGATGACTTGTAACTTGTGAAGTTATCTGTTTTGGATTAATCATTACATGCATCATCTCCAAAGTACATAGGCACTTATTTAGTGTCTTTGGAAAGCTAAAAGGACCTACAAACCAACTCTGAAGTAATATAGGGTTAGTATTGAGCAGGGATCAATAGTACCAACTCATTTCTTGAGGTGTCCATCCATCTTTCCCAACAAGAGAGAGGGAGGGAGGGAGGGGAGAGAGAGAGAGAGAGAGAGAGAGAGAGAGAGAGAGAGAGGTAGCTAGGTATCTATGTAGTTAGGTACTTAGGTAGTGGTAGTTAGGTAGCTAGGTGGGTGGCCGAATGGATGGATGAATGGATCATTCATTGGGTTGACATGTGGATCAATGCATAAATATATTTATTGTAGATTGATCAGTTGCTTGATAGATGGACCGGTAGGTCGGTAAGTAGGTAGGCGGGTGGGTGGGTGCATGGATGGATGGATCATTTGGTGGGTCAATGGTGGTTGAATGGATAGATAGATCAATCGGTTGATAGATGGATCAATAAATGGACATATAGATGGATGAATAGATAGATGGATCAATGTATAGACGTAGATGGATAGATAGGTGGGTGGATCAATGGATAGGTATATTTATTGATAGATTGATTAGCTGATTGATAGATGGTTTGATAGATGGATAGGTAGATCCTGTTGGAGATAGACGTCTGTTCAATGCACTGTCACAATCCTTCAGAAAGAGAATACCTTGCATTCTCTCCTTCCACAAGTCAAAATCTATTCCCTCAAATCGTCAAATCTCAAATAGATTCTTCACATCTGAGGAAGATGATGCCATAATTGCACAATGAAGAGGTTAGTGTGCTGAAATTTGGGCAAGATGCACCAAAATCAGGGTACCACCTAGAAGTGGTGCACGATGGCTTCGAACTATTGTGGGAGCAAAATGGAGTGAAACAGACTAATTGGAACACAAAATTAAAATCTACAGTTTTTTGAAATTGCCTACAAAAAATTTTAGTAAGCAAATTTGTGCTTCAAAATCAACAAATTTGACTTCCTTTGACCTCAATGTGCATACATAAGGCTGTAAGGCAGCCTTTAGAATCAAAAAGGAACAAAAGCCCCAAATTTTTGCTTTAGAATTTTGAAATTCTCAGAGAAAATCCCACAATTTGCTATACATAAGCAAGTTTCTCTTGTCACACCTCAATACATGACATACTAAAACTGTATATTGTTGTTTTGAGTTGTGAAACACTTGTGTAGACCTGTAAAACACCTGAAAACAACCTGTAATGAGCAATAAGACAGAAGAACACTTTCTTCGCGACAAAGTTTGAAAATGTTGCAAGAAATCGAATATTTGTTACTTCAAAAGTGTGGCGCAGCGTTTCTTTGCAATGAAACTCAAAAGGTCTTGCAAAACTGAAGTATGTGCTCGTGTAGAACACCTTTTGCGCGACAAAATCTGAAGATTTTGCCAAATCTGAAGAGCACACCTCTAAAAATGTGGCGTAGCTTCTTTGAAGTCTTCACCAAGCTCTGATACCAATTGCTGAAGCTGAAGAGGACCCTCAGCTGAAGGAGCAACTGCAATGGAAGCTCTGATAGCTGAGTAGAGTGTGCAAGTTAGTGTCCAGGTGGGTGTCCAGCTGATGATGCAAGAGAGCAGAGAGAGAGAGAGAGAGAGAGAGAGAGAAATTAGGCGCAGCTGTTTTGGTGGGTTCTCCAAAAAGAGAAGTAACCCTAACTTTAGTTTAAGTTATTATTTATATGACCAGGCCAAGTTCACATTGAACTTGGGCAAAAGAATAAATAATGAACATGATAAGCCTTATAAAGGCCTATACAAATATGAGGGGTCATTTAGGGCCTTTACCCCAACAGCCACTATTTGATTCAAGAGGGCATACTCTACCGCAAAGGCAAGATCTACGTGCCCGACGACTTCGAACTACGCAAGGAATTGCTCTGGGAAGCACATGATTATAAAGTGGCCGGCCACAGCGGTCAAAACCGTAGTTACGAGATGCTACGCAAGCACTTCTACTTGCCACACATGAAGGCTCAGGTAAAGGAATATGTAGAAACATGCCCGACGTGCCAACTTGTCCGCC